>OZ010594.1:51033613-51128613 GCA_963932145.1 Acanthosepion lycidas | reverse complement strand
TCAAAATTCCAAGAATGTTAGTGTGTATATAACAGACACCTGAAGAAGGCTGAAGGCTACAATAGTTGAAACACAGTTATTAAGTTGGTGCAAAAATAATGACGTAATAATGTCGTTTTTTGACGTTAAAAATACGTCAAAAAAACGACATTATTACGTCATTATTTTTGCACCAACTTAATAGCATAACAAACTCTTGAGCATGTTGTTTGAAATAATAAAGTGTATAATAATGTCAATTCCTTGTCTAAAAAATTCCAACATAAAGTGAATATTTCTTATAAATTAAAATTAACTTCAAAATGAATATTTAAGGACAAAGTGAATATTTCTTCTAAATTAAAATTAACTTCAAAATTAATAAAAATGTTTAGTTTATTCAAAATAAATTCTATAAAACAATATGATTTCATTACGATATTTTCTTCTGGAAATGGAAATTATATTTATGGCTGTTAGATAATTTTATCATATAGTTTTTAATAATTTTTAAAAAATCAAAATTTTGAACCTGTTATGTAGTGGTTTCACAGCGGAGGCTTGTATTTGTACTAAGTCGGTCCTAAAATAGGTTCGACGTACAAAACGTTAGGTAATGACGCAGAGTAATCTAGTTGCGGTCGCTAATACTTTAGTATCCGACTAACGGTCGTCCGGCATCAACAGACTGACCCACTGAGCAACTCCCTTGTTACTCTTATTACTCCTACTTATTATAGGTGGGAGAGTCTATTAATTATAGAATAGGGGTGTTCCACTATAACAGAACCATAGAAAAAAATATTAGAGATATTTTTTTTAAAATATGCGTTTATACCAAATCACCTAAAAACATAAAAAAATTGTCCTGGTCTTATAAATTTACTGATCCATCCCTAGATTTTGTTTTGGAACCATTGACTTTCTAAAAAGGCTGTGAAATCTTTACAATGAAAATCATTTTTGACTGTTTTACTAGATTCTTTTCAGGAAATCTTTTGAGAATTTTTTCCTTTTTTCTGACAGTTTCAAAAGATTATTAACACTGTTAAAAATCTGGAAAAAAATCAAATTAAAAATGAAAAAAAAATTTATCAGAACACATACGAAAAAAGAAAAAAAATTGCTCAACATTTGTATTTTCTTTTTTTTTCCCTACTTTTGTGGTTCTTTTTAAACAAGACAAGGAAAAATCATATTTTTTTTTAAATAAAAGAGACATGAAAATAAAGTAAACTTTATATCTTCCTTTGCAAGTAATTCCCTGAAAGTATATTTCAAAATTATTCATTTTCTCATCTTATTTTAAACTTAAAAAATGGAAAGAAGAAAGTTTTTTTTGTGAAAGAATTTACAAAAAATAGTTTTCACAGTACCAAATTTATTAATGTTTTTATTTTCCTTATTATAGATTTTTCCAAATTACATAGCCAAATTCTATTTGAAGATATTCAGTATGAACAAGTATAAACAAAAGACAGAAAATTGGAGGCAGTATGATTACTGTAAAAAACATTTGCAGTTAATTAAATTTTGGGGGTTAAAATAAAGCAAATTCTAGCTGAAGGAAAGCAGTTCTGGGCCATCCTGGACACATGACACTATAAGATTCAACCTAAGAAAACCAAAGTTGCTGTCTATTAATCCATCATTATTCAATAAATAATGATTAATTTTCACCAAACTATTATTGTTTTTTTTTTTTAATTATTTATAAACATAGTAACTAACAAAATTTTATTCAACAATAAGCTTGTAATAAAATCTGAAACTGTTAAATGACTGCAAAAACATCCACCTCTCCAAATTTATAGACAAAACATACAGATGCATGCTGGGATTTCTTTCTAGCCAATAAAATAGGCTACCTCTCAGTTTTATCCAACTTAGTTCTGTTCTTTCTTGTCTTGAAGTCAGAATGCTTTGATCACTTGTCTGTATCCACTTTTGTGTGTCAACACCATTCTTAGTTTGTGAACTTTTTGCCTTATTACTGTTGACTTGCCTTGCATATATTGCTCGCTTAATATTATTTTTGCCTTGTTCTTTTCTTTCTCTTGTTATTGTTTATTGAAAACTTTGTCAATTCTACTTGTTGGGCATTTCTTCTAATTACATTTAACAATGGCCAATTACTCTACAAACTCTGAATCCCATCTCTGCCCTTACCCACCTACACTTTGGATGATGTTTTTTTATGTTTTACCTGATTTGCCAAACATCATGAACTGATCAGGTGGTTGATTTTTGTCCTTGTGAAAGTAATTCTTTCCCTATAAATCTTCATTGCCACTTATATTTTTTGGCTTTCCTATATTTCAAAAGTCAACCTTGACTTATATGATGGACATATGCTTGAGGTAAGAATTCCAGGGTCAAAAATTGACCTTGACTTATCTTCCAGCTAATTTTTTTATGTTATGCTGCTCCAATTTTTCAAAAAGGGAAGGTTTACCTGTCTTGAAAATCAACATTCAAAATTATGGTTTTGGCTTGGATTTGAACACTGATACATTGGTTGGAATTAATTAATCTTATCATATTTATTTACCTGTTTGATCAACCCACAGAATAGGAGACTGCCAATGTGCTTTGATAACTAATTGTTTCATAAAGAATTTTTCAAGGTAATTAGGAATTACTTGAGGTGCTAATCTCCTCTACAAATAACATGTGACAGATTGTACTGGATTACATAGCAACCACTGCTAACAGTAATCTTTGACCAAATGTATTCTTGGAAAAGGTCTTGTTTTTCCATTGCCTTCTCCAAGTTTTTGAATTCTGTGTATTCCTTCATCTAGACTGGCTGTCTTTAAAGACATCAGACCCAAGTCTATCTTGTTATTGAACCCATTGCAAGAAAAATTAAAAATTGATCTGTGCCTTTCTGAAGAGCATGTGGATAAAATGGGAAGGCAAAAAACTCAGTCACTATGTGATCTTGCCTTCATTATTCCATTTTCAGTGATACTAATTGTTATGCCGCCTTCACATTTTACTTTTACTTTAAGCTCTTATAAATACTCAAGAGAAGATATGCAACAATTTCTCAAGAGTAGATCATCATCATCATTGTCATTATCAATATCATCATCAACAGCAGCAAGGAACAGGACAATATTTTTTTTCTCTGCTTTTAGTGATAGTTATTTCTTTAATTCCCCTTTTTAAATTTCCATTTGATCAACTGTCAGGATTAGAATCTGAAAAAAGTTCCCTAATTAGTTTCTTTTTTAAAACAAAATAATTGCCTTTCATGGCATTTCTCAAAGTGACAGTGATTACTATACTATGACCAGGCACCTCTCTAGGTGACATCCAACATGTTGTATTGGGTTACACGGTACCAGCTGAAAGAAGTAATTCCCACCCTAAGCTATTCTTAGAAAAGACCATAGATTGTTACCCAGCTGCGCCTCTGGTACTGAATTTATAGTAGTTTTTTCTCCAAGGCTGACTACTACTGAATTCCTGAGGACACAGTCTACTTGTTATTTAACCCATAGCTGGAAGAATGAAAGATGAATTTTAGCCTTCCCCAAGGGTAATACTGAATGCAGCACTCAGTCAAAATTTGAACGTAGCTTGCTGATTCTACTTTCGATGCCAATAATGGTTATGCCAACCAAACATCAATTTCCTTCACTGCAACCAAATAAAGCAACTCTTTTCGTTTTTACCTCCTCAGTTTCCTGTCAGTATTCAAGAAAAGGTATACGCAATGAGATCAGCTGTCAGGATTAGAATCTGAACAAAGTTCCCTAATTAGATTCCTTTTTAAAAGTGTTATCAGAAAATAATGTGATGCTTTATGCCAAAGCCAACAACTTAAGAGAAAATAACTTAACTAAAGACAGCAATAAACCAATGACCGACCGAGGGCAACGTGAACGGTTTTGACTAGCAAGTTTTGAAGGCTAAAAGAACTCTGAAGAGAAAAAAAAAAAATCAGTAAATGATATATATTGAAACACACACAATGAAAGGACAATTCCATTCAGACATGATTACAAGAGAAGTGAAAATACTGACCGTCTTTGGGCAGGGGCACATTGCCAATCATCTTGAGTCTCTGGCAATGAATGACAGTTGAAAGGAGAGACATTAACAGAGACTGAACAGTCATTCACACCATAAAAAACATTATGAAGCGGGGAAAAACCGACCTTCTAAGTCCATTGTCAGTAATGATACATAAAAACCATTCATTCATCCTCTGTGTGTGTGTGTGTGTATACACTGTAAATATGCTTACATTACTAACTCTAATATAGCATCAGTTCTTCTCCCTGACCTACTAATAAGATTTTCTATATGTGCTAACTCTTTTAGTTTTCTTTTCTCCCCAGTGATTTTCTTTCAGACTTGTCTGAAATTCTGTAGAAAAAGGAAAAAAATGAAAAAAAAAGGAAAAGTGATGAGGATACTCCGAAAAAAGTCTTTGTATATAATGGCAACACATCTTAGTTTCAGAAAAAAAGAACATTCAACATGATTTTACCAAATTAAAGAATTTACTGCCATGAGTAATTATCAATATTTCATTTTTGGGAAAGATAGGAGAGTAATCCAGAACTTATACTGGAGGCAAACTGCCTGCATCCTGTTAGAAAAGGAAGTGAACATGTATGCAAAAATAGAAAGTTGTGTAAGACAAGAATACATCTTCTTACAGGATTTATTAAACCTTTACAGTGATACAATCCCTAGAGAACTAAATGTCTTACCAGTATTCATTTTTGGTAGACAATCTTAACATAAGATATGCATATGTCGATGGAACTCCAAGATAAGTTAGTAAGGGAAAGCAAGAAAAATGACAACTCACAGATAGTTATTTACTTGCTATTTGTAATCAATATAGACTGAAAAGACGGAACAAGAATTTTTATTCTTTAGTTTTGAACAAAATTACTTGCTAACAGTGACAAAATGAAAAAAAGCAACTGAAATTAAGATGGCAAAAAATAAGAGTAAAAAATTAATAAGAATGTTGCATTCTATTTTCTATTATTATTTCATTTCCGTTATTTAATGTTACATTTTGAATATTTATACAGAATTGTCAAGGCTTCGTCTACTATATTGTTATATGAATTAGTTTTATATGAAGACAGACTATAAAAAATGTCTTAACTTGAATTTTGGAACTGTCAGATAAAGAAAAGTTTTTTTTTTTTTTTTTTTTACTCTTGAACCTTGCAATAAAAAGCAACAGAAATGATGAAGAGGACAAGTCAAATATTAATAACAAGTTAAAAAAGTTGTCTTCAATTAGACATTTTTTTTTTCTGAGTGACTATATACAAATATATTGCCTTCTCAAGAATGGAACCAGTTCCAGTATCTTTTAGCAGAGTGTTACTCAGTCTTTCACAGGTGGCAACCTCTATTCATTCTTGTTATTATTATTATTATTATTATTATTATTATTAAACAAACAAAATGATCGATGTAACTCATCCAGTACTTTGGAAGACTTAGAGAAGAACACGAGTTAAGAAAAGAAAAAGAAAGAAAACACACATAGTATATCTGTCTTCTTCAAGTTATGTTAAAAATTACATTCAAGTATAAAATGTATAAAAAAAATACAAGTCTTTCTATGAATGTCACTTGTCTTGAGAAAAACAGTTGTACTGGTAACCATGGTAATCAAACTGGCAAAACAAACAAAATGCATCCAGTACGAATGGAATGAAACTGAATGTGAGTAAAATGATTGAGATCTTGCTCATCTTAAAATTTTCCATTTGTTGATTTCAAATTTCAAAATGAGCATGATCCCAATCATGCTATTCACATTTGCATTCTTTTCATTTTTTAATCATTTCACTGCAACCAACTCAGTAATGCTACTAGTACACAAGGGTTTACAGGGAGTGAAAGTGAGGGAAGATTGAGTATAGGGAAGATTGAGGAAAGGACAAAAGATGAGAAGGATTCAAGAAGATAGCGATTGACGACACATTTAAATTTTTGAAGATTGTACTTATCAGGGAAGCAAGTAAGCAGAATGGAGTTCCACAGGCAGGAAGTGCGAGAAAAACTGTTGGAGTAAAAGTGACAGTTGTATTTAGCTATTTCAACAGTAAACGAGTGGGACCTAGATGCCAATCTAGTAGCATGGTTAAATTCATGCATTCAGGGCACCAGGGATAAAAGCAGGTCAGCCATGAAAATTTTTGCAGAAAAGACAGAGAGAAGCCATGCAACACATTGGTGAGAAAGTGACTGATGTCGAGATGCCAGGTCATGATCGATTACATTGCAGATCCTTTTTTAGATTTTGTCAAGAACCTTGAGGGGAATAGCAGGGGCAAACAAACCAGTTATCGCAATAGTATTCAATGCACGGATGAATGGTAGATTTGTAAATGCACAAGATGGATTCTGTCAAAAATCTTTCTGACACAACACAGTGACCCATTCTTTCTTTGTGGCAAATGCAGCTATTAATTTGGTGTAGTCGCTCCACTTTAATTCTGTTGAAAATGTGACATTCTAATCATTCAACCCCTACACACATCTAGTACACATATACAAAACCTAACATACCTGTCTTGATACCCAGTATAATAAGGGTATACCAGATTTCACAGCCAAATATGGGTGATATGGTTTTCATAAAAACAATTCTTAACCAAACAGGTGAGATCCAGTTAATAATATCATTGGGTTAGATAACCCAGTCAGCCTAAACAGAATCCAATTGAGGTTACTCTGAGGTATATAAATTGCCTTGGCTTCCGCATATTTCAAACTAAAAGAAAACAACCTACTACGCATGAACAGAGATGCTCATCTTAATTCCCCAAGAAAAAAAAACATACACATGTTAAAATCAAGTTCAAAAGCCGCAAGAGGCATGTCTGCTGGAGCAATGACGGAATTTATTTATTATTTTCGATTTTCTTTCAGAAACAATCCTTTATTAAATCCTACAGCTGAGACTAAAAGTAAATGAAGTTATTGAAAGATTTTTTTTTAAGTATGTGAGCTTTTGGATTTCATTTTAGATGGATTTCTTGGAATTTTCTTGGAATGGTTGTATCTGTATTCTTCATAATCATTCTGATTTGTCCTGGAGTAATGGTTGTGTTTAACTGTAACATTCTTATAATTTCTATTTCTAGATTATTAAATTTAGAGAGTTCATCATTATTATTATTATTATTATTATTATTGTTGTTGTTTTTGTTGATTCACGATCACAAATCCTGTAATCCTTAGGGTTATAGGGGCACCACATCAACTCCAGCCATAGCAGCTCTGGTGTTTCATGGGCAAGACGGTCTGACAACCCTGTCCATACTGGTTTAAATGGAGAATTTTCCTTCTCCTAGACTGGGCTTATAGAGTCCAATCTTTTGTAATTTCAAAAAACTTTATTGTGCTCCCACATATTATCTAAATAAAAAAATATATATATTAGGAATATCTTTGTCATCACACTATATATATATATATATATATATATATAGCTTTTGGAATTTGTAGGTCGGATGAATTGGATTGCATTTACGATTCCAATGTAATAAATTATTACCATGGAGTACTAGTGTTTAAGCCTTTTTATTATATCTTTACTCTCTCCTGGACATTGAGTTCTACCTAGATTCTATCCTCTTGTAATTATTATATATATATATATATATATATATATATATATATATATATATATATATATATATATATAAATATATATGTGTGTGTGTGTGTGGAGAGATAGAGATATAGGGAGACAGACAAAGCGGAAAAGTACAGAAATTATTGCTACTGACAGCATCTATGTTGCAAAAACTGACTTATACAATAAAATCCAGTTAATATTCTCTTGCAATGATAAAACTACCCTGAAAATATAAGTCAAATATTAATTCGAAGTATTATTTATAAAAATTCTCCAATGTCTATGATGGCTGTCATCACCTTGTTGAGTATGACCATCTGAAGACATCATTGCAAGATTTTATTGTGACTTACAATATCAAGAAATAAATTTTTGAAGTAGGGGAAAACACTAAACTGAATAAATCCCACTTTTTAAGCAAGGACAGGATAAGGATGAACAGCCAGTCAACATCAATGGATGCTGTCAAACCGCAGGTGTTACTGTTGTATATTCCCTCTATTCTGGGGAGGACTTTTGGTTGATGGGGTTGATTCCACAACAAAGCTGCATTCTACTCTCTCGACTGTCTTCTCCCAGTTGGGTGATCACTCGTGGGTTTGTTCGGAGATAAAACGAGCACTTCAATAAAAAGGATTTTGAATAGATAAAACTTGTACATTTTATTAAACATGTCGACGAGCACATTTTTAACTAGCCAGTAGGGTTGATCTATTACCCCCGCAAGACATAAAATAACCATGTCTAATGTGTATCATATGTAAAATCTTAACTCACTGAAATCACTTTCTATCTTTCTAACATTTCCACGTTTGACTCAGCCAATCAAAATCAAGATTCCTATTTAGTCTACCATGTGACCTTAAAGGTCAGCCTTTGAATGTCTGAACCAAAATACACTCCTCATCATTAGTTACCTTAATGAAGGCGAAGGGATCAAACACAACCAGTGAGCTTATCCTGGGTTAATTCTTTCACCTAAACATCCAAAACTTGTTGAATTTCCTTCATTGCTGAAATAAATAGACAAAGAAAAGACAGAAGGATACGGGGACACTAGAGGGACAGTTTAGGACACTGATTTTATTTCCTTCTTTTGGATTCCAACCACCTCTCGTTGGGGAATTTTCGTCCCGAACAGTTGGCACGTGTTCACCAGTCAAAGAGCCAACAGAGAAAGAGATAGATTCTTCTAGTTTATCTTTGGCGCCAGGAAATCTCTCTTTTTGCACATGCGTAAATTGTCTTTCCTGTCAGAGGACTCCTGGGAGATTTTAATGTTTATTTTATTTTTTTACTTTTATTTAATTTTCTATTTTTTTTTTATCTTGTATTTTTATTTTATTCCCACATGCTCTGCAAAGGTATTTTTAGTTAATTAATTTTAAATTAAAAAGCAGGTCATTTGTGACGTGAGTAAAGTAGGATTTTACCAAGACAGTTAATGAATGAATGAATCAAGGAGGGAGAAAGGGAAAAACACACACACACACAAAAAAAAAAAAAAAAAAAAAACGCTGACAGACAGACAGAAGAGATAAAGAAGTTGAGGATGAAGAAAACGAATTTTTCTGTGACCGGAAAGTTAAAAAATTAATATTAGACACGTAAATAAATATTAGTTTCTTCTTTACTTTTCTTTCTTTCATTTTTTTTTTCTTTCCAAATCGAAAAAAAAATTGAAGAAGGAAAGAAGAAAGGGACCGAGAAAAAAAAAAAAAAAAAAACAAACCAAAAAAAAAAAAAACATCGTTATTGAGGCGATGCTCATTTGATAATAACGTTCGTTGTTTCATTCCGATACGCGAAGTTCGAGTTGGGGAAAAATCAATTTAGAAGACTTCAGACTCTCAAGAGACACAGGCTTAGTCATCAATGTTCTGTATGCATGATGATCGATCATGCAAGTGTAAAAAACGATTGATCTCAGATCGAATGCAGATATTTTTTTTTTAATTTTCAACTTTTTTATTTAATAATTTTATTTTTACTGCGTATTTTTATCATCTTATTTTTTTCTGTCATTGGCTATAAAAAAAACAATATTAAAATAAAGAAAACTAATAAAAAAAAATAATAATGAAAATACTTCCTAAAAATTCAGAAATCTCCGATCTCTGAATTGTTTAGTGAAACGATTTCAGTGAAGTCACACGCGAAAGATAGTGTGAAAAATAAAATAAATTTAATCAATTTTTACATTTTTTTATTCTATTTAAAGGGAAAGGGAGTTTGTTTTGGGGGGAGATTGCCTCATAATTCTATTTTTACGCCCTTTGCTGTTTTTAAAGTTGTATGTTCTCTCCGTTTGGTCGGTTAACAGTAAAACAGGGTTAGCATTTGTTTTTTTTTGTTTTTTTTTGCCATCAATGTTTGTGGTCAGTGTTCGAGCTCGGATCAAAAGCCAGGAATCTCGAATACTAATTTTTTTCAGAATAGACGCATCACAATCTATCTTACTGCCATTTGACTTTGTACGTATATAAATGTAGAGTTTTTATTTTTTTTTAAATAAAAAAATAAAAGAGAAACCTGAGTTAAGGTGAGATTTTCGATCAGCTCAGCAAATTGATAAATGCGACACATTGTTCACGTAAAAAAAAAAAAAATCAGAAAATTGAAAAATGCGACGTAAAAAAAATTGACATCAGAACATTGTAATCGACATAAAAGGAAATCAATTAATAAAGATTCTCCCGGGGTCATTTTGTGGACTAAACAATTTTTTTTTAACAACCCTAATAAAATATTCGGTAATCTTTCTCTAGACAAAAAGAGGAAAAAATTGTTAGAAACAAGGGAAACAGTTCTAAATTGCCGTGTAATATCAACCCTCCTATATGGTAGTCAATAATGTACAATTTCCTGACAGACGAAGAAGTGACTTATGACAACGGAAATGCAGTTCTACAGAAGGATACTGAGAATATTGTGGACGGAGCATGAGAATAACGAGGAAGTTATAAGAATAATGAAAACATGTTTACTTAGAATCAAAAAGAGACAACTGAAATGTCCAGGGCGCATAATGAGAAAAGACGACTTGGAAAATCTAATACTCACATGACATATTGAAAGCAACATGGGGAAAGGTGTTGAGGACCGTGTGGGTTTGCGTGTTGTTGAATTCGGCACACGTGCTGTTTATTTCCTGCTAGAAGGTCCAACTGCAACGCACTCAAATTGTGTCCAACCGAAGATGAAAAGAAAACAAGCAAACAAGACCGATATATAGTTATTTTCCAAGCGTAGCTTGGATGTGGCACAAGGCCGAAAGTAAGGGGCCCCTAGTGAGGATCGAACTCACTACTCATTCGTAATTGTTCTAGCGAGACAAGCGTGCTAACCATTACACCACCTCGAGGTGCCCAACAAGCCCGTTATATATAGGCCAACAAATATATGTATTAAACAACAAGATTTACAATGGACAATAGACATCACATTTGTCTTTGTGTGTGGACGTAAAGAGTTTGTATTTTGGTGAATGTTCGTACGTACGTGAATGTGTGTATAATGTTCACAGCGTCTCCCACAAATGGGAAAACGCTATCTTTTGCGAGAGCTTACATTGTAGAGGTGTCGCTGAAATGAAGAAATGAAAAAGAGAACGAGGCGAGAAGTCGCCGAGTAATTATAGTGGAGGGAGAGTGACCCCTAGTGACAATTAGGAAATTAAGAACGACCTAACTCCGACAAAGGGAAACATCGATTAACATAGCAAAAGAGCTTGTGTAAATGGATAATTGAACAGGTCGGGGAGAATTGTCGTGAGAGGACAAATATTGCTTAAAACTACATACAATAAGAATCATGACAGTTCATCTCTTGAAAGTCACAGCATATAAAAGAAGAAAATCCCGAGATAGAATGGAAAGAATCTTTAAAAGCGAGACTTGAAAATAAAATCTTAAGTATTAAGAAACTTTTCGTTAGATACAAAGAACACTAAGCTGTTACACAACATCAGTCTTTCTATACGGCAGTGAATGCTGGACAATCTCCTCACAGATTAAAAGGAGACGTGAAGCAACAGAAACATAGTTCTACAGATGAATGCTGAGAATACCATGGACCGAACACGTGAACAAATACGAAGTTCTAGATAAATGGAAACAAAAAGGAAAACTTATACTTAACATCAAGAAGAGACAGTTGACATTTCTAGGGCACACAATGAGGAAAGAGTACTTTGAAAATTTGATACTCACAGGACTGATTGCAGGCAAGAGGGACAGAGGAAAACAACTCATAACTTACTTAACGAGCTTGAGTAAATGGATGGTAAAACAAGGTTTAGGAGAGATAACAAAAAGACAAAATTTATTAAGACATAAAAGAGAAGAAATTGGGGAGAGACATGATCGTCAACCTCCTGAATGGATACGGCACATAGAAGAAGAAGAAGAAGAAGAAGAAGAAGAAGAAGAAGAAGAAGAAGAAGAAGAAGAAGAAAAACAACAACAACAACAAAATTCTTTAGCGGTCAGAATGTTTATGATTTGATTTTTTAAATCAAAGTGCAAGTGATTCATCAACGGATTTTGAATCATAGTATTTACTACTAGTGTTTATTGAAACAGATAATGAACAGAATCTATCTATCTCAGCCTATTCCTATCTATCTCAGTCTATTTATATCTATCTCAATCTGTTCCTATCTATCTCAATCTGTTCCTATCTATCTCTCTATCTATCTATTTATCTATCTATCTCAATCTATCCATATCTATCTCAATCTGTTTGTATTTATTTAAGTCTGTTCAGATCTATGTCAGTCTGTTCATATCTATCTATCTGTCTATCTATCTATCTATCTCAATCTGTTCATATGTGTCTATCTCAATCTGTTCATGCCTATCTCCATCTGTCTCTATCTATCTATCTATCTATCTATCTATCTATGATTGTTCATATCCTTCCGCTTATATTAATCTATCTATCTATGATTGTTCATATCCTTCTGCTTATATTAATCTATCTATCTATGATTGTTCATATCCTTCTGCTTATATTAATCTATCTATCTATCTATCTATCTATCTATCTATCTATCTATCTCAATCTGTTCATGCCTATCTCCATCTATCTATCTCAATCTGTTCATATGTCTATCTCAATCTGTTCATGCCTATCTCCATCTGTCTATATCTATCTATCTATCTCAATCTATTCATATGTGTCTATCTCCATCTGTCTATATCTATCTATCTCAATCTATTCATATGTGTCTATCTCCATCTGTCTATATCTATCTATCTATCTCAATCTATTCATATGTGTCTATCTCCATCTGTCTATATCTATCTATCTATCTCAATCTATTCATATGTGTCTATCTCCATCTGTCTATATCTATCTATCTATCTATCTATTCATATGTGTCTATCTCAATCTGTTCATGCCTATCTCCATCTATCTATCTATCTATCTATCTATCTATCTATCTATCTATCTATCTATCTATCTATCTATCTATCCGTTGCGAACCTCATTGTCTGACTCACTGATGACGCAAGTTTTAAATACGATAAAAGAGGAAAATTGTTAACTGCATCTGAATTCTTATCATTTACTCCTGCGTCTTTTATTTTCTTTCCTCCTGACCACAAAACACGTGTGAAAAAGATGAGCACGGAATTCTTCTGCTGCTTCATCATTACCATAGCTGAGTAGTGCTTGCTTGCTTGCATCATTCTTAGAGAAAAGAGCAGGTGTTTTTGGCGTTAGTAGCTCGCTCTAGCTAGCTAGCCTAGGTAGGTAGGTAGCCACGCTTCTTGAATTTTAACTTTTCGTTTTTTTCTTTCTTAGTTGATGGCCACCCGACCAGTGAAGAACCTTTCAATACTTCTCAGACTTAACTAAGTTTCACTTCTATACGTCTTTTTACGTGTGTACGCATACATGCTCTGATAGACAGTCAGAGAACAATAGAACACTCACTTAGCTTAGAACACATTTACCAGGTGCAACATTGAAAACAGCTGCTGGTTCTGCTTTCAGCCTATGAGCTGGAATCTGTGTTTAAAGTCAAATACTAGAAGTATATTTTTTTTTCAGTCTGCAGTCTCCAGAATGGTTTACAAAAACTTAAAACGTATAAGCAGCTCAGTTTGAAGTGTAATTCCAAAATTCTGGAGATCTGGATAGACTATATATTGTATAAGAGTAAGTGTCGTTGCCGACATTGTGGTTTGAAACTAGAGTAACACGGCGATTCCATTATTAAGTAGATCACGTGATCATAAAGGAAGTGAATAAATAGGAAGTAGCGTGATGACTATACAATCACTGTTCACTCGACTTGTCTATCTACTATTGCTATATGTTTACTCACTCTACTCTACTACTATACGGATTACGATTCTCTTCTGGTCATTATACTGTTTGACGATTGCTACTTGAACAAGTATTACTAGTGTGTGCATTATTGGAATGCGTTACTACTAGTACCAGCGTCCACCAAGTCTTGAGTATACTAGGATTTTTGGAAGTGATAACGAACTGTCGCTTGACATAGAAAAAGGGGCCAGCGAAGCCGTCCAATATCCCAAAAGTGGCGACGAGGATTAGCAAAGGATCATAAATTCAAGTAAATAGCTAAAGAACACTGCCTTATTAATCCTACAGCCCAGACTTGGCACCTTCAAACTTTCGTCTGTTTGTATCCATAAAAGAGGTGTTCCGGGGACAGTGGTTCCCCAATGATGATGAGGTGAAAGAGGCAACTTACAACATAGTTAAAACAGCTAAGAAGCTTCAGTATACAACATGTCCTCAATTAAGGTTTAACTGCTATGATTGAGAAAGAAGGTGACTATATTGAGGACTAAGCTTAGAATCCTGAGACATTTCTGTTAATTTTAGTATATCTTATGTGCTTCTACTGTTAAACTGATTTACTTTTAAAAAGGGAAGACATTAATTTTTGGCTGACGCTCGTAAAATTAATGTACTTACTGATTATTGTTAATGATATAAGTCTTTGTTGTATAAGAGTAAGTGTCTGTCCACACTGTGGTTTGAAACTAGATCGCCAGTGAATAACACAGGCGATTCTATTATTAAGTAGATCACGTGATCATAAAGTAAGTGATTAAATAAGAAGTAGTGTCATGATTATACAATCATTGTTCACTCTTCTTGTTTATCCACTATTGCTACACGTTCCCTCTCTCTACTACTATACGGATTATGATTCTCTTCTGATCATTATACTATTTGACGATTACTACTTGAACAAGTATTACTAGTGCGGATATTATTGGAAGGCATTATTACTAGTAAGTCTGGAATATACAATTATAATTCTATGAAGTCTCGAATATACAGTTACGTGTCATGCGTGATACACGCTTAGGCGAGTATGTATCTTTCGATACATGACTGACGAGGCAGATTTTTCCCGCAGTAAGTTACCATTTCTTTCTGCGGTAGACCAGTTGCTATCCAACGCTAGAGAATCCGGTATGGCCTGCTATTTACCCATAGCTGGGGGGAGAGAAGAAGAGAATTCATACCTTTCCCAAGGGTATTAGCACGTAAGTGAATGTAATGGATGCGACTGGAATTCGAACCCGGCTCTCTGATTCTTTAATCAATTTCTCGACGGGCTCAACTAGCTGCCGATTAAATTGCTAAAAATTAACGCTAAGACTGACTTCATTCACGTTACACATGAAATCTTTCTTCCAGCTACAAAGTCCTTCAAAAAGACCCCAGGCTGATGATTCATTTAGTAGCAACCAGCATCATTGCAGTTGCAGGAGAAAAGCACAATTTACACATAGTTAGAGCTAAAATTAAAGCCCAATTTATGAATTAGAAAACATATTTCTAACTACCAACCAATTGTCGTCTAGCTAAGACACACCCACGCCGCACTCTACTCAAAACAAATTTTAAAACAAATACAAATATACCAGAGTGCTGGCCAGTCTCGATATGACTGTCGTTTACCACAGATGTCTACAATTACGTCCGTGCGTTTATCTTATATAGAACTATAAGAGAAGCCGGACAGGGCAGAGAAAGGCAAGAGTCGAGAGAAAATTTACACCCCACGCTAACCACAGAGCCTACTCGGAGCACCGTTGACTGCTCATCTGACCATTAGGCTGAACGACTGCATGTGAACAGAGGAAGAGAACGGATACCACTTTCAACGCGACAAGCCCAAACCAATATCCAACAAGTAGTCAGCCTGTAAAGCAGACTCCTTTTTCATGCTCTCATTTCACACCTCGTACGCCGTACATTCGAACACAACACTATACGACTTACCAGAGACATTTTCATATCTTGTCAATGAAAATAAATCATTGGTCATTTCTCCAAACCAGCGTCTAATTCGTTTCTTACTTCAACCAACTTCTCAATACACGTTTCAACTTTCGTGACGACGCGCATCCAAATTGTACACATAAAAACCGTTCGTTACGCACGTCCTCCCCAACAGAGGACAAAGTTCTCACTTATTACTTAACAGCAAAGAGATTTTGACTTAGAACCTCATAAGCCAATTCCTCTTTAAAAATCTATTTTCAATTTACAAGTCTTTGCTAAGAATGAACACTCAATTATGTGCCATGTGCCATGCGTGATACGCGCTTAGGCGATCATCTATCTTTCGATACATGAATGACGAGGCAGATTTTTCCCGCAGTAGTCATTTCTTTCTGCGGTAGACCAGTGGCCATCCAAGGCCATAGAACCCAGTCTTTCTCGCTATTTATCCATAGTTGACGGGAGAAGAAGAAGATTCATACATTTCCCAAGGGTATTAGCACGTAAGTGAATGTAATTGATTCGAATGGAATTCGAACTCGGCTCTCCAATTCCTCAATCCGAGCCGCTATCCATTACTCCATCGTTTCTTAAATATATGAGCATACATGATGAAAAAATACCCCAAAGTTTTATCGTCAAAATCTTTATATAATTACTAAGATGAAAGATCAAAAGATTTTTTGATTATTAAATTATATTTTTGATCCTTTTTAGAACGTCAGCAGGGGACCAAAGTTTAGTATAGGAAAAGTTAGCGTCTTTTTGGAGGTGAAAAACACATTGATTGGAAGCTCTTACAAAAAATCAAATAACTGTCGAATTTTAATGAACTTTTTAGAACTTATTCACGAATGAATGAAATTATTTTAGGAATGTTTATTTTGGTAAAATACGCTTCTCATTTATGTTATTTAATTAGAAAAACTTTTAACTGCTTTTATGAATAAGATATATAATGGACACTATAGTCTTAATAAACGAAAACAAAATTGATGAATAATGAATTTTTTGCAAGAATTGTATTCATTTTTTAAAATTTTAATTAGAATGTTAAATCTTTTAAAATTCCGTATTAATTTGTACCGGTTAGTTGATATTGTTATTAAATACTACCTATATTTAATGATCATAAATGGAGAAGCTTAGCGATCTCTAATCTTTTAAAAAGATTCTTTTTATTTTATTTTATTTATTTATTTATTTTATTTTTTTTTTTTTGGTGCGTGTATAAAACACATATACGGACCCCCATACACGACATTATCAGACAATAAGAGTGATAACTATAGTACATTTAAAGCCAAAGTACCTAAAATTCAATAAATCATGAGATTACGGAGAATATTTTCCTAAATTTTCAAGATAACAGGGTAATTTAAATATAAAAAAGGCGTTCACTTTATATTCCTCAAGTAATTTTTACTGATATGTCCTGCGTATAAAAAAGTTAGATAAACTTCTGGTTGTCAATCTGTCAATACCTACATCTACATGTATGTAAAAAAAAAATGATTTTCTGCGATATTTTAAACTAAAAGTAATATTTGTTTCGAATTAAATTAAATAAACTTTAAGTTTTCAGAAAAGTATATTTTATTTTTGAAAGATTTTTTTTTTTAGTAAAGAGAATTACATGGTTAAAATAAATGATTTTTAGTGATTAAAATATAATTGAAGTCAATTTGAATTAGTTTTGAAATACAGTAAAGTATTTTTAGTAATGAAGATACTAAATTTAATCTATAAGCTTGAAATTAAAACTAAAATACATTTTTGAAAAAATATTTTTAATTTTTAAAAATTAATTGTAAACCTTAAGTGTAGCATTTCTTTTGAGCTATCTACTCTTAATCTAGTACAAAAAAGGAAACTTTACAGCAACATTTAAAAACTTTTGAAAAATTCTCCTCAGGAATTTTTCTTAAATCGTCATGACTTTACGTATATATAATGCATTATGTTTGATCTTGTACTTTCTATCGTTCGTAAAGTTATTTCAATCTGAAGAGCATTTCAAATGTGGCACTTTAATTTCTTCTTCGAAAAGAAATTAGAAACAGATATATAGATCTGCTTGCAAAAAAACTGTACAGCCGCTTACCATCGATATTTAAAAAAAAAATCACTGATTTGTATATTTCTTCTTAGGCATTTATTTATTTTAACATGATTTTTATTTTTTAGTGTTATTATTGCAACTTATTTCCTCTTTTGATGTTTCATTGCGCAACCGATGCTTGTCATTTCAGACTGCTTGCAAAATGGCCAAAGAAGACGAAGCGGCTATTGTTGTCCGCGGGAAATAAAGTATAGTACTCTGCAGCAATAAAAATTAACAACGCCTCAAAGTGTAGTTGATATTTAAGCTCAAAGAGGAATTTCTTACAACAACAATCGGAAGCTCTTTGAAGATGAATTCTTTCGAACTTAAGCGAAAGGCGACACGTTTATTTACAAAGGTCTCTTGGTAACATTAATCTGTTCATTAGTATGCCTTTTTTAAATTGAGTTCTTGTACTCTTTGGTATGAATGAATAAGCGGTTCAGGAGAGAAAATGGTAAATATTTAGTTGGGTTTATAATATATATATATATATATATATAATAGAGAGAGAGGTATATTGGACAAGTGCCTCGGGTGACTAACAAATTGTATATTTTCAGGGTAAAAGCTGGTTATTTTCAGGACAACTTAGAAAATCTTCAAGATAAATTCTTTCTGATCCCACCTGAATTTTTTTCCCTGCACGCTTATAATATATAATGCCATTTTGCATTTCTACCATTTCTGGTTAGCTCCCTTACATTGAGACACTTGTTTACGAAAACATAGCTACAATGGATACATTTAAAATTTGAAAATAATTATAACAGAGTGCGTTGTTGCGTTTTTTTAAAAGATCTCCATCACAACGATTAAAGTTGCAATAAGTTTGTCTTGGTAATTCATCCCTATGAATGATCTCGGAGGAGATCTAAATTACTTGGGTAAGAAAAAACGACGGCCCCTTCCTTGATGAATTTCAGCTTATCATCAAGAAGATAATTAGAGAAATAGAAGGGATTATTATAAAAATGAATAAGCATAATATGTCTATATTATTCACCGAAACATGTTTGAATGTATATGTGGGTGCAACTGTATATATATATATATATATATATATATATATATATATATATATAAGCTTGTTTCGCTGTATCACACCTCACCAGTGTGGGTAGACATCCGACATTCGAAACTCGACTCATGTGGCATCAGTCGGAGACTCTACCCCTAAGATATTGGGAACGTTATATATACGTGATGTATATAAACGCCAAATTATCAGCCAGAGCGTTCAATTAACTGAAGAGTGATGCGCTATAAGCAGGAACAGCAACTGTGTGTATATATATATATATATATATATATCCTTCGGACAACTCTAAATTCAAACCTGCTGAGGGATGTCTGGGACCTTGTGGAACATTATGCACTAGTTCTCCCTATTCGGCTCTTCCAAAAAGTGTGTTGGTTAAGCACACATCCTTCACCACTATAATCAAATCATGTACAGGTTGTCTTGTTGTCGGTTCCTAGGAACTGAGTTGCTTCACCCTCATACGTCGAAAAAACGACATTATATATATATATATACATATATGAGAATGGTGAAGCTCAGGCTGTTGCTTTTTGACATTTCGAAAACTTTCAACGTGGTTTGACATACATGTCTCCTTCGCAAGTTGAAAAGTTACGATGTCTCCAGGCAAATTTTTGAACTGATCCAATCTTTCTCATCCAATCGTGAAATTCGTGAAAGTTATCAAATGTAAGTTATCATGAACGGTCATTCTTCTTCATCCTTTTGTAGTCTCCCTGATGTCTGCAGGTGTCTCCCAGGGCTCTATCCTTGGTCCTACTTTGTTTTTCATTTTAATTAACGACCTTCTTGATGGCACCAGCTCTCAAATTATTATCTGTACTGATCACACAACTATCTCAGATAGTAAGACTGTTCAGTTCGATAAGTTCAAATTGGCGGCTGATGCCAAAAAATACCTTCAATTTGTTGTTAACTGCGGCTTGTTAATGTTCACGACTCCAAATTTAAACTGCGCTCTGAGAATCCTTTCTGCTTTGCAGCAGCATGGATGATGCTAATCTCCAGGAAGATGACTCATTGCACCTTCTCGGGGTAATGTTCTCAGCTGACATGTAGTGGAAAGATTATACTGAATCCATTGCTAGGTCAGCTACTAAGAAGTTTGGTTCACTGTGTCATGCTGGATAATTTTATTTCCAGAATTGATCTTACATATCAATAAGTCTACCATTCAGCCATGCTTAGAATATTGAAGCAGAATAGAGTCCAGTGTTCCTTCTATATATCTAGATAAAATCCAAAGAAGAATCAGCAATATTATTGTCCCAGATCTAGTACCTCAGGTTCAGTCACTTTCCAATCACCATCAAGTTGTCTCCCTGTGTCTTTACTATAAATACTTTCATGATAATTGTTCGGATGAGATCTTCGATGTGGTACTTAGACTTTATGAATTTAAGCACAGTGCTAGACTGGCGTCTAGATCCCATTATTTTATAGTTGAGTTAGGTAGAGCTAAACGTAAGTTCTATGTTAACAGTTTCCTTTTTCGCACTTCTCGCTTGTGGAACTCTCTCCCGGGTCCATAATTTCCAGTCAACTTTAATCTTCAAAAACTGTCCTCCTGATTCTTCTTCTTTTGTTTTCGTTCCTTAGTAATGTTTCTATTTTCTAATTCTTCTTCACTCAGAAACACTTTGTGTCTTAGTGGCTTTACTGCCTTGCTTTGGGGGAACTCGATCTATCTATCTATCTATATATATGTATATATATATATATAGAGAGAGAGAGAGATAGATCGATAGATAGATGTTGCGTGTGTGTAATTAAATAAAAATGCAAAAGAAAATCTACATCATGTGTTTAGTCCATAAAAGGAAGTACTTTAATTTAGGGACGAAACACAGCTAAGAGCCGCCATGCCAGGCACATTGTAGCGAACCACTTTCATTCCCTTCCTATTCCATTGGTGAGATGCATGTTCCACTCGAGCAGCTTCTCTCCAAGAGCCACTGCATTGTAGAATTGACTCCCAAGCGGATGCTTACCCCATCCCTATATCTTCCACACATAACCGCATAAGCTTTTCCTCTTATTCTATAATCCTCTAATCCAGGCCTTTTACTGGATTAACATAAACATAAAAAGTTATAATGGATGGTAGTTCTCTTGAGGCGTCTTGGCTTGACCGTCTATTGAGACGACTTGAGCTCTCTCCAGACCTCAAGTGGAAAGCATATCGATCTATTGCTAAAGATAATGGAAACGTTGGTGGTTCATTTTACAGCTACAGTAAGTATCTGACCCTCTGCTAAACTCTATTTTTACGAGAGCTAGATCAAACCAAAATGGGGTAATGATGCTATATCTAAACTTAGTTCTATCAATTCTAATCTTCATGGCTAAGAGCCGCCATGCCAGGCACATTATAGCGAATCACACTCATTCCCTTTATATTCTATTGTAAGTTCCACTCGAACAGCTTCTTTACACGAATAGATGCTTTGTGAAACCGACTCACGAGAATGTGTTAATCGTAACCTGTTCGATTTTAGGGTTAACCGTTATCTTCCCTATATATCCCTATAAACTGTGCCTTTTTCTCAATAACTCTCTACCTCGAGTGGATCTTGGGCCTTTGTGTGCGTGAGTGTGTGAGTGTGTGAGTAGATAACAAGTGAACTCACAAAATAACCCCTAAGCATGGAAAGTGAAATGAGAACAATTTTCATCAATGAATTAAGTAAAAATATATATAAATATTTATTATTATTTAAACATTATATTTTAGTAGATACACATGTTTGAGTAGACGCCGTGTTTGTTTTTAAACAGTGGGAATTACATCTACCGAGCTGTGCTTCGAGAATTAGTAATGAAAAACCTCCAGCAGGGTTCGAACCTCTTAAGAAGGGAAATCCACCGTCTGAATAAAAATTCATTAATTTCCCATATATCAGGAACGTACAAAAAGTTATATATTCCCTGGAAGTACAAAAAATACGAGGAAAACAAAAACACTATTTGCTTGCACAGATTAAAATTTCAGTGAAAAACACTATTTTTCGAAAGTTACCACCATTGACGATGTAATTTTGCCAGCGATAAACAACAGCTTAGACTGCGTATTCTTAAATGTGAACAACTCTTTGCTGTCTCAGTTGTGCTCGCATCTACTGTTTGGTCTCCGTAAATGTTCAGAAACTATCGATGAATCGTTGGTTGGTGATTTTTTTTTTATGGAAGATTTCACTGACACAGTTCTACTCCATATGCGCTTTCATGTCAGGTGATATTTTGACAGACTGCCACTTAATTGCTATATGTAACAAGTACAAACTATTGTGAGTTACTGGCGTGAAGGTTCAACCTTTTGACTTCGTGTGTCAATTTAATAAAACAAGAAGCATTATTTTCGGAGTGCTCCTTCTAAATACACGTCCTCTCTCTCTCTCTCTCTCTCTCTTATATATATATATATATATATATATATATATATATATATATATATATAATGTGTGTGTGTGTAGTGTGAGAGGGAGAGAGAAAGAGAAATATAGTTTAAAGCGTGGAATTCAATCATAATGTCGTGTTTTAATTCATATGCCCATAGTGCCATTATCTACAAACGCTCTATCTCTTGATATTGAGCACTACCTGACTCATTTGCCAAAATTATAGTTTTTTTATGTTTAGAAGAAGAAGAAGACGAAGAAGGAATAATAATAATAATAATAATAATAATATGGTATTTCCGGAAGAAAGTCAGCAGATATGAAAAAGAAAGAAATACCGTATTTAAGAAAGCCAATCATATATGAAAAAGAAAAAAAATAGAGACTGATCACATCTAAGAAAGTTAACAATAAAGGAAAGAAAAGGAGAGGAAGAAAGATAATACTGGAAAGTAAAAAAAAGGTATGTAATGTTTAAACCAGAAAGTTAACAAAAATGAAAAGAATAGATATTATTCAAAGATGTTCAAACCCCACACAACCCACTAAAAAGAAGTAAACAGAGAATTTGTTTTAAAATGAAAGATACTATTTAAAAATGTGAAATTTACAAAAAATGTCATTTTACTTTATTTATTTATTTATTTATTTATTTATTTATTTATTGTTACAATACTTTTTTTTTTTCAAATTCTTTGTAGTAGACCCTGCTGGGGCGTAGGCCCGAGAAAGAGATATAGATTTATCAGTAGAAAGTGGGTGGATACTCTTCGAAAGTAGAATCAAATACAAGTATCACAGCTTCTATTGCAATTGCTTGCAACCAAAGAAAGAAGGCAAGAAAGAAAGAGAGGAAGAAATAAAAAGAAAAAAAATGAATGACAGGGAGAAAATAAAGATGATATAAAGAAAGAGAGAAAGAACGAAAGACTGAAAGAACGATAGAAAGAAAGAAAGAAAGAAAGAAAGAAAGAAAGAAAGAATGATAGAAAGAGAAAGAAAGATAATAAGAAAGAAAAAGAAACAAAGACACAGAGAAAGAAATAGATAGAATAGAAACAAAGATAGAAAGAACGACAGAACGAGATAGATAGATAGATAGATAGAACGAGAGAAAGAGAGAGAAAGATAAATAGAAAGAAAGAAGGCAAGAAAGAAAGAGAGGAAGAAATAAAAAGAAAAAAATGAATGACAGGGAGAAAATAAAGATGATATAAAGAAAGAGAGAAAGAACGAAAGAACGATAGAAAGAAAGAAAGAAAGAAAGAAAGAAAGAAAGATAATAACAAAGAAAAAGAAACAAAGACACAGAGAAAGAAATAGATAGAATAGAAACAAAGATAGAAAGAACGACAGAACGATATAGATAGATAGATAGAACGAGAGAAAGAGAGAGAAAGATAAATAGAAAGAAAGAAGGAAAGAAAGAAAGACAGACAGACAGACAGACAGAAAGAAAGAAAGAAAGAAAAAAGAAAGTGAGAAACAAAGACAAAGAACGATAGAGAAAGAAAGAAAGAAAAGTATTCGCTATAAATAAATACCTACTGTGTGCACAGTGTAAGTGCAACACTAATCTGTGATCAGACATATGTATACATCTACAGCTGTAGTTTAGTTTTAATATAAGATGTGTGCAACACATTGCAGATATTTGCATTCAGAAATCTGTTCCTCATTGATATTTATTTAAAAAAAAAGATTTTCTCATAAAAATCGATGTATTGTACGCAAACTTCGGTCGCACTCTTCACTTGTGCTAAACAATGAAAGAATGGCTAATAATCAATGAATAAAAAATACATAAAAATAATCAAAAATAAGTAAAAAAAAAAAAAAAGTATTATTTCATACAGTATGTGTACCACTACGAGATATTCATTTTATTATATTTAAGAATATTAAGCATAGCTACAAATCTTTTATATATATATATATATATATATATATATATATATATATATATATATATGAGAAGACATAAAAATCAAAATTGTATGGTGGCTGTCAGTTTCACGCGTCAAGCGATCTTCAGATGGTCTGACGATGGCTTGAACTGCCAGTAACCATGCAGTGTTGATTTCTATGTCCACATTGTCTATATTTAGAAACGCTCTATTTTCTCTTCTCCCATAAATACAGCAAATTTTGAGCAGTTAAATAGTTACATAGACAAACAGCATATGTGTGTGCACCTTCTCAAATGTGTACCGACGTCTCCGTGTTTTGTTCTCAAATGCATGAAGCTTTTAACAACTTTAATTTAAAAACATTGAATAAAAAATAGACTTTTCTTCATATTATTACATAAGATACTAATAATTAGTAACTAATTTAAAGAATGGTTATTATGAGATTTAATATCAAACTTAGTTTATCGCGTCAAGACAAATATGAAAAATTATTTTATGATGTCAATTTCTTTTCCAGGGTGGAAGGCTTGTCTGCCTTAAAGAATCAGAATTTAAAATTGGTCGTAACTGTGTTTGAACACTGACTGCTGGCGTCGAGATCAAATGCTATCTAAGCACCTAAGTGGTTTATTTTTTATTTTTTTTATTTTTTATTACATAATCTTTTTTTTCCGTTCAAGAATTATTTTTCTGTTTTTTTTTTTGTTTGTTTTATTGAGAAAGAAAGAAGGAATCTTGTAAATATATTCTCGGAGATAGGTAAAATAAAAATAAAACTAAAAAAAAAAAGAAGAAATTAATATTTCTCAAGTGGTAGTGGAGTAGGATAAAATAATAACAACACATAAATATAAAAAAAAAAACATTATTCATCTATATTTGGTTATGTTTTCTGTATATAATATTTAATATCACGAATTCGGTTCCAAAATAGGCAAGCTGATCCCAGCTGATACGGAGTCGTGAAATATTTGCATAGAAAGATGTTTAAAAAAAAGTCTCTTTTATTACGTAAGACTTCTGAAGCAGTTCATGGTCTTTACGAAGTGAGCCAAGACTCCTACCCTGCATTCGAAGATGTATAATGAACACTGAGCAATAAAAACCATGTTCTTTCTGATTTTACTCGGAATGGATGAGGGTTGGGGCGTTAGTTTACTTCAAGAGTTTTTTTTTTTTTTTTTTAATTTCTTTCGCCTAGATTTTCTTGCTTACATTTGTCTTTATTTTTATTCATTTATTTATTTATTCATTTTTGTGTTTTCTGATTCCAATAAAAATTGCATTTTTCACCTATGTTTTACATTTATTTATCCGACAAAACCGCCCGATCGAATTTTCTCATTGCAAGCCCTGGTCTTCATCGCTCCTTAACCTGTCTCGTCTTTGCCACCACACCCACCAATGCTGAATTTGCAAGTTTGGCTCAATGGATACGGTTTTAAAAAACGAAACAAACAAAAACAAACAAAAAAACAGACGACTTAAGAAGATCAGCGGTTGGTGATGGTTTTTTTAAGAAATAAAATAAAGAAAAGAAAAAATTAGAAAAAAAAAAAAAGAAAAGAAAAACTATGCTTTTAATTTTAAGAAGAAAAATGGGGCCTAACTATAAGGTATCCTTTTTTGGGGGTGGGGGGGGATTTTCAACCCCACACGTTTGTTTCTATAAATTCTTCATAGTTAATCTTTGAGATCGATTTTCTTAAATCTAATCTTACAGCTTATCCCGACATAAAACCATATGGTTGAAAGGAATCCGGAAGATTGCGTTGCATCAATTTCCCAAGAAAAAAAAAAAATAAATAAATAAAAAGCCGGCCTGTGTGCTTGCCTCGAAATATTAGTATTCGAAATATTACAAATACAAATCATATGTACCGGTGGGCAATTTGCAACCATCTTCCTTTTCGAACAATTCTTTTTTTTTCTTTTTATTTTAACACATACACTCACCACTACTCAGAATAATGATACGTCTTTTTAACCTTTCTTTTTTTTCTTTTTTTCTTTTTTTTTTCGATTTAAATCTGCTCTAAACCTATCACTGAGAAGGATTTTGCTGTGATCATTGATTTAAAAATTACTGTCGTGCATTACGGAAAAAAAACAAAAACAAAAAAAACTATTTTACAGAGTAAGTTGTGAATTTTTTTTTTCGAATAAGCATGATAGGTTCTTTACAATTGTTTCGGTCGTTAAATTTTTTTAACAATTTATTTATAGAAATAAGTCAGTGAATTTTTTACAGCAAGGTTCACGTCCCGAGAACCATTCCAGCTAGAAGGTTACGTTAGGAGGCAGTTTCTACGGATAGGAGAGGAAGGTAACGGTTAACCCTAGACTTAAGATTGTAATGATCGGGGAAACACCCTCTTGTGAGTCGGATCCATAGACAAATGGTCAGCTGTTCGAGTGGAAGTTCTCACCGATGGAATACGGTGGGTGGTTTGCTACAATGTAAGTGGCATGGTGGGTCCTTGTCGTGATGGTTAGGCTTGTCGGAATCCAGGAATGTAGTTCGTCTGAGCATTTTCCGTGAAAGTAACGATAGAGCAACGAGAGGCTTACCACACCCTTACTGTGAGGGAGAGGTTGGAGGGTGGAAAATAATTCGTTACTCACAAGGACTCGGAGATGCATTTATTTACAAAACATTTATGGGAATTTTTTTTTTCTTTCGCACTTCTCGCTTATGGAAGTCTCCCCCGACCTTTTGTTTTCCAGTCAAATTTGATCTTGAAAAAGTTAAATGTGCCAATCGTTATCTTTTCTTATCTTAACTTTTATTCTTTTATTGTTCTATCTCCTTAATCATGATTTTGTCTTTCGCCTATTCTTTTTACACTCAGTGACCGCTTGACTTGAATGCTTTGATTGGAGTGAAATGATTATAAATAAATATAAATTAATTAAAAAAATACAAAGTAATATTAGAAAGTCCGCTTTCTAAACATGACATCCGAGTTCAAATCTGACCATATTCAATTTGTCAAGAAGATACGTTACATTTAGAAAGTGCCGGAAAACCATACTACAGACTGATTCAAGCCTTGTGAGGGAAACTAAGGAGACGGAATTGTTTGTTGATGATTATGCTAACACGACGTCACAAGTCATTGTGATCGATGGTTTGAGCCTACCGACCTTGTTCAAACTGTTGATCACGACAGATGATGAGCTCTTTCCCAGAAACATTCTGATCCGCTGAGCAGAGTTGTAGTATTAAAGTTTAGGTGAAATCTGAGACGCCTGTATTGTATAACAAATCTACCTGTGCAGGCGTCTACAATAAGTGAGCCACCCCTCAGAGATGCAGACTCGGAATGGAGTGGCCAGCCGTATTGGAAAGCAACTATTTTTTTATAATTAAAAACAAATACATACATGATAAAAATAAAATATTTTATCGAGCTCTACAGACATTTTTCGTTTTTGGTCGTTTCAGGTAGAAACATTTTCTTTCTCACTTTTTTCTCTTTTTTTTTTTTTTTTTTTTACAAACGGTTCTATAATAAAATTTTTCTAGAAGATTTTTTCCGTTCTTGCACTTTGACGATAAAACGAACTTCTACCTAAGTTTTTTTTTTTTTTTGTTTTTTTTTTTTATCAAGCTGAATACTCAGCTGTTGTTATTTCTAGAATTTTTAGTATTTCCGTCTCATAAAAATTTGGTTGTTATCACAGGAATAATGTGACAACAAATCTATTAAAAAATCTTCTTCAGTATCTTCAGTGGTATTTTTTTTTCTTCTGAATCGATTTATTTCCCCAATGTTGTTGGAAATGAATACAGTAACCAAGTTGAGTAGTAGTTTAAAAAATTGATGATTTACATTCTCCAAGGAATTATGCATTTATTTAGCTAATAAAAAAAATTCTAGGTAAAATTTAATTTATCGAAATTTCATGAAATTAATTAAGTGTAGGGTAACACATGTAAAAATTTTTTTTTTTTAACAAGATTTTCTAAAAAATAATTTATTAATTCATTTGTGAATAAATCCTGGAAGTTACAATTATTTGATTTTTGTAAGAATTTTTTTTTTTTCACCTGAAAAAAGGCGCTAAAAAAAACTCATACGAAGACGGTAAAAATAAAATAAAATATTTTAACTAAAATGTCGAACGTGCTAGAAAAGATTAAAAAAATTAATAAAATAATAATAATAAAATACTTTGGTCTTTCCTCTTTAATAATAACATTAATATTTTGGCGATAAAACTTTGTTTTTATTAAGTTTTGGGCCTTTTTTCATCATGCTATGCTGTTTTGATTTTGATTTTTTTTGTTTTGTTTTTTTCAGCGAAAAAGTGGAGGTACCTTTTAAAAGATCACACGGTTTATAACAAAATGACTTCTTTTTTAAATTTTTACTGAAGAAAGTTAGAAAAATGCTAAAACAAATCATAGTACAATGATGTTAAGTTCTAGTTACTAGTATAGAATCCGTCAAAAAACTGATACGATTATTTACGAAAGATGATTTGGAAATTTTCTAAGCCTCGTTTAAGAAGAGTAGTACAAAGTAAATTACTGAGTAGAATAGTAGATTATCTCCAGCGCCACTTCCAAAAATCTTCCCAATATGAGCAAAGAAAAGTATGTACGATTATTTTATTTGATATTTTATACAGTTTTAAATAACATTGGTCATTTGCATGTTGATTTTTCTGCTCAAGGAAATACAACATAAATGATTTTTAACCCACTCTCACCCTCTAATCCAATTTAGTTCTTTATATCGAGATTTTACTGTAGTTTTTTAGTACTTTCTCCGAGTTTTGATTATTCCATTTTTTTTTTTTTAGCAAGAATGGCATACTGTGTGGACCATTCCAAATATGGTAACATTTTGAACAGACAGGACGACACACGATGGGAATCAAGCGACAGTAAGTTATCCTAATAGTTCACCATCACCACATCAGTATTCTTGTCGATTTGAATCGTATTCTTTTTTCACGATTGTTCCAAGTTTCATTGGACTTTTCGTTCAGTGTTCACACCACTACTAATGAGGATCAAGTGACAACAATGTTCTTCAGCATACTTCTCATCAGTCTAATTGTTTTTAGTAAGAAGACTGTCGTCTGGATTTTTCACTTCTTTTCTTAATTAATAATAGCTTCTCCAATTTTCCTTTTTAAACCTAGACTTTACAGGACAGTTCCCAGCACTCCGATAAAGAGTGGCACGACTGTTATTTTCCTATTCCACAACTTTCCCAGTTCTCTAGCATCGTCAAAATACTAAGCTGTATGTTCACTCTCTTTCTTTGAGATCTAATCTGTGGTCAGCCGGAAAGAGGCAAAATCTGCGATCTGACTTATTTTTACGACTAATAGATCCGGTTTAACTTTTATTGCGTAAATCCGCTCAAAATACCAAAGTTCCATAGGATTTTGTGCTTCATTCCCTAGGACAGATTATGGTCTGTGTATATTGTCTCTGTGTGTAGGCAGTTGTTTTTGTTGTTATATTTGCTCATCTTCACACTGGGGATATGTGGTAGTTCTCGGCAGAGACCAAGTGACAGTAAGTGTCACCAAATCTCCAGCGACCACGAAAGTTTAAAGGCAATTTTGTTTTAAAGGTAAACTTAAAATAAAAACTTAATGGGGTTGTTTTTACGTAAGCTATAGTTTTTTTTTTAGTTTGTTTCATCAATAGAGAAAAATAAACAACAACAGTGAGTCTTTGAACTGAACTACTCACAACCCTGACCCTAAATTATCGAACTGATAAGTAAATGAATAGCTCCAGTCATTGTTAGTAAAGTATACCACCGTTTTTCCCCTCACCTTGAAATTTACTAACATAACAGATTTTAATAATGTGTCTTGTAAGTGTCATAGTAAATCACAGGTCGGTCAACAACGAAAAAAGAGATATTTCATTCATCAATTGTTGTACAAAAAAAGAAGAAATATAAAGATAACAAAAATAGTTAACTCTTCTTTCTTTCTTTATTCTGGTTCAAGAATGTAGAATTTTGTATTTTTAGGAACAAAAGATTACTCAATGAAGAGAAGACGCTTGATGAAAATTTGAGATATTAAATATGTAAGTCATTTAAGGGTAAAAAAAAAAAAAGAATCAATTAAATAAAGAATTTAAAATTTGCTACATGTGTAAATCAAAACCCGATAAGAGCATCATTTATTAGTTAGCACTCATTAATTAAAGCAAATGTGGAATTTAAAAAAAAAATATATATATAGAATATAGATTGTTTTGTTGGCTGCACCTGGCGGTATGTATTGCGGTTTGTTGTTCATTTGATCGGCATACTATTTCAGTGTATCAAATATATCGTACAATGAAGCAATAATTCTCTAATTCTTAGAATTTCCGGTTTGTAAAAAACAAAACAAAAAAACAAACATACTATTTGAAGAATCAAATCAAACCAAAACCAAGACTGGCTCGTATCTGGAAGTGGGAACATCGCTAATTTCATCTCGAAGATGAATGAGTTCGAACTTAGCTTGGTGTTTTACAGTTTTACGCTTGTGGCTCTGTGAGAGATTGAACGTAAATTTTGTACCTTGCTTGTGACAAGTGGTTCGTTAGCTAGTTTTGCGGGCCATATTTAACGAGTTCGATCCTCTCTGAATCTCCTACAAAAGAAGCATTGTGCCATTTCTACGATAATTACGCCCCAGAGAGAATTTTGGAGATAAGCTCGTTTCTATACACTTGATCTTTACGGAAAATAACTTGCAAAAATCATTTAGATGAAGAAAAAAAATCACACGCAAATACGAGTTACTACCCTAACTCCGCCTACATCCAGCAAATGATGCTTGCATTATTTTTCTATAAGAAGAAAAAATAGCGGCTATTTTTTTTTTAAACCTAGTCAATCGCTTTCTTTTTCACTAAATACAATTTTGCTGTAGTATTGTTTCTAATCTAATTTTATTTGTCTCTCCCTGCGTAGGCCCGGCAAACAAAAACATATAAGGCTGGTCCTTGTCAAGGTTGGCAATGAGTGTAACAAATTTTATGCGCTGATTATCAGAGAATGTTTTGCCGAAAATTCCTAAGTACATACTTTTATAATAATAATATACAATGTTTTTTTTTATATACATAAACTGTCATATACGTACATATTATTTCACGTGTGCATGTATAATTACGCAATTACCGAAAACACATATGTGTGCAATCCAATGCACATATTGTTGCAATAATGTAATGAATGCCTTAATGAAAAAAAAATGTATTAGTCTTCTATTCTATAGATAGGCAGATAGAAGTAATTTATATGTTCACAGTGGTGTGCATGTATTTTTAGGAATCGGAGAGAGAGAGAGAGGCATATGGACGCTGTCGTCAGTGGTTTCTACAAATGAATGGTGATAGAATGGAATAGGACACAAGTTGTGACATAAGTTCGTTACAAAATTGAAGAAAAAAAAAAAAAGGTCGTTTTCACGGATGAGGTTTATTTATTTATTTGGATTATTAATTATTTTTAAAACTAAGAAAAATTTGAAAATATGTTCCGTAGTAAAATTTACAATCATTTATCCGTAAAAAAGAGTTTCATTCGTAAAATAAATTAATTAGTCTTTTAAATTCCTGTGTACATAGCCTTGACATTTTCTGATTAATAAAAAAACGAATACAAATATTAATTTAGTAGTTCAGTACAGAATTATAACAAAAAATACTACATACTTTGTAATTAAGAGAAAAACGTTAAAAATCAGATGGTAAATTATTGGATTTATTTAAATTAAATGAGAGTTAGCCGATTTAAATTTTTATTCAGCCTAAAAATACTTAATAGACTGCGTTAGTGTTGTTGGTGAAGGTCTCTAAACAGTGGTTGGAGATCGAGTCCAGGAAAAAGCAATATTTTTTTATTTTTGATATATATATTTTTTTTAAAACAGTTCTTTTCTAACTCTTGCCGCTTTTGAGATTGACGCAACACAATCCATCCACTTCTATTTCCACTTCGTTGCTGAAGCATGTTGTTAGCGCGGGGGGGGGGGAGAAAGTCAGGAAATAGATTGATTGATTTGATTTAGAGATCTTGTTGTTGAATGACACGTAAGGTTCTAAGAAATACGAATGTATGATATTTAAACATTTCTTTCTAGAATTTCTCTTTTACTTTGTCTTAAAAATAAAATTGTCTAGTCAGTTACGTTTGAGAAAGGCTCTAAAAAAATATTTATAAAAATTATTAAAAAATAGTTTTCTTTAAAAAAAACGTTTAAACTTTCAAGTAAAGAATATAGTCTAAAAAAGAATCTATTTTGTAGAAAAAATGTACACAACTCAAATGAAATAATGCTGGTGACTAAATTGCCTTAAGAAGTAAAGTAAACTAAAAAAAAAAAAACATACAGTTCACTTTTAGTAGATTGCCAAGCGAATGTGTTGTCGTAACACCGAGTATTTATTTCCAGAGTAAAGAAACACGTTTCGATATCGTGCCTACTAACCACTTTTTGTAATTCTCTTGTGCTTCAAGTAAGATAAAGTGGGCTCATCAAAAACAAGAGTTCCATACTTGGCGCCGACAGTCCGGTGAGTGTGAGTGTGTGTGAGTGTGTGTGTGTGTGATAGAGAGAGAGAGAGAGAGAGAGAGAGTACGTTGGATATGTAGTCTTTACCCGTGTTCGTCCTTCCTATCAGTCTTTCCGCACCCTGGCACCACAACATTCGGATCTCATATCATTTCATCTCTGTCGCATCTTTCTTTCTTTCTTTCTTTCTTTCTTTCTTTCATGTTGGTTGCGCTCACGCCGTGTCGTACACACTTACACAGAAACTTACTTATGCACTCACGAGTTCGTTCGTTCTCCATCTTATCACGGCCCATGAAGATGTGCGTGCCTACACACTCGCACACACGTTCACGCACACACATACAGAGAGAGAGAGAGAGTGAGAGAGAGAGAAACTAGTTTCGTAGGAAAAAATAATAATTGGATGCAACGTAAGTAAAAATAAATTAAAATGATCAGTAATCATTAAAAAAATAAATAAATAAGACAAATCAAGAGAAAGGAATGAGCATTCTTATAAGTTTCTTCCGTCTCTCTCTATCTCGTTCTCTCTCTATATATGTGTGTGTGTGCGTGTGTGTGTATGTGTGTGTGAGAGAGAGAGTGTGTGTGTGTATATATGTATCTATGTATCTATCTAAAAGAGAAATAATGTATTGAAATATATATACTTAAAATTTAAATTACAAACACACGCATACAAACATGTGCGCACGCGCGCGTGTGTGTGTGTGTGTATCTTCTTTACTTTAATACCGACCACGACTCATGTGGCTTGTTGGATAGAAAGAGTTGCGTATGACAACGATGTTAGTCAACACAGTGTTCGAGTTTAGCTAACAGCACGAATGATGATTATTAGCAAGATATGGTGTAGACCTTCTCCAATTAGAAAATTGGCGCAATACAACCTTCCAATCCATTTTTTATTTTCCTAACCATTTTTGGACTAACCCGAGCAGATCAAATAAGTAGATAAATAAAAAATAAAAATACTATGAACATCGACTCCAGGGTGCGTATAAATTTTTAAATGTAGTTTTTTTTTTATTTTTTTTGTTTTGGTTCAGACATTTTATTCTTTAACCATTGATTGCATATTTCTCTAGTGGTAATAAGGATGGAAAAAGTGGAAAGGAGAATGATAAAGAGAGAATGGAATAATAATCGAACGAATTCTAACGAAGGAATATAAATTCCTCAAGCAAGCTACTTTCGAATTAACTACGAGCACATGAAGAAGGTACTCGTGTGCATGTATATCCACACTTGAATAAAACAGTTCTTATTGTATAGCTGAAATCCTGAATGAAATGCAAGGCGTATTTAGTATTTATTTATTTACTTTCATGAAATTATATGACTATCTATCTATCTATCTATCTATCTATCTATCTATCTATCTATCTATCTATCTATCTATCTATCTATCTATCTATCTATCTATGTGCACTAGCGTTTGATTATGTACAGGTTTCAGTCGATCCCAGTATTTGTATCCAGATGATTTTTAGTTCGATTATCTGTACTCATATGGTGTATTTGTCGAGTTGGTTCAATTACTCAGAATAATACAGATTAGCTTCGTGCATCTGTATTCAGTCTGTTTGTCCATCTATCTTTTCGTCGATTTGTAGAATCTCATGTCTATCATAGACATGAGATATCACTGCTCACATCTATCTATCTATCTATCTTCGTCGATTTGTACTGTAGATTCTCATGTCTATATCACTGCTTACATTTTAATTTTTGCCTATCTATCTTCGTCGATTTTGTACTGCAGATTCTCATGTCTATATCACTGCTTCTATCTATCTATCTATCTATCTATCTATCTATCTATCTATCTATCTATCTATCTATCTATCTATCTATCTATGTTGTTGTTGTTTTATTGGCTACATCTTGTAATTTTCTTCCAGTAATAATTGTTGAATTTTCATTTTTAATTCACTACATTATTACCGTATTACGCGAATTTGTTTTGCTATCAATATAAAATCTTTTCTTTTTTTTTTATTTTGACGTCAAAAAAAAAAAAAACATTATTTCAAAACGAATATTTACCTAGAAGAGGGGGTGGGGAGAAAAGAAACCAAAAGAAAGAGAGAGAGAAAAAAAAGGATACTTTTCAATTTTTGGACACGAAACACCAGAAATGATTTCGTAAGAAGATCTTCCCACTTGAAAACAGGAGTGTTCTTCGCATTGTTGTTTGTACGACGTGTTTAATCACTTGGGGAAACCATTTGCGTTTAGGTTTTTACACAATATTTTCCTTCACCTAATCATTTAAATATCGTTAAAAAAAGTGGGGGGTTATTTTCATAATTCTTTTCTTAAGTTCTTTACAATTCAATTATATCACCATGAAGCATTAAAACTTACTCATACAATATCCTGAATAGATAACGATGGTGATATAGCTTATCAATAAACTACAGTAAAAAAAATGCTGTGGTTCTTTCAAATTAAAAATCACGATCAAGTGTAAAAGTATTATTGTTATGTTACAATATGTAACTAAAGTGGAGTGCGTTACACCGGATGATTGCAAAGTAACATTCTCTGGTATGACACGATGCAGAGAGCCACCGCATGGCATACTTAAGATGACATGTGCCAAGAATACGGCATAAACCAAAAGGCTCCTTGTCCAAGTAAGGGCTTGAATAAGGAATCTAAAAAACGTGGCCAGAGACAGAGGAGACAAGTAGTGTGTCAACTATCAGCTGTTGTGGAAGTTTTACCTCGGCTCATCTCCAAAAATGTCACCCAAACCCTTTTTGCGTACCCCCCTCTCTCTCTCTCTCTCTTATCCTGCTTAGATATTTCTGGTCCTTAAAGACATCTTAATGAGTATAAGACAAACACACACACACACACGTGTGTGTGTGTGTGACAAAGAGCAGAGATTTTGGACCAGACATCCATATGAATTGAAATGCACAAAGATGAGACCTCGATCCACCCGCCCTCAATAACAGAATTTAGGTTTTGGGGGAAAATATGGGTAAGGCAATACTGCCTGACCCAATCAACCTCTGTCGTTGAAGAAAAGAAAATCTAATTGTAACTTACAAATTTACAAAAAGTTTTAAGAAATCAAAAATAATCGAATATTGTTCAAGATAAATCATGCTGAAATGGTGATCTGACACACACAAACAGAAGATGAAAGAATTTTCTGATTTTTTTAAGGATAATAAAACAAATTACATTTTTTTTTAGTCCTGAAAAGAAAGGATTTCCTTTTTTTTTATTTGACATTTTCTATACGGAAAGTAATTGTTTTAAATGCAAAGAAATCAATAATTTTATATGCTTATTGAAAATAGGAATATTAGCAAAAGAAAAAAAAATGAAAAGAAGAAAAAGCATAATAAAATGCTCGTATACATTTTTTCGCTTGATGCTTATTGAAAGAAATTCATTCAGAATAATGAGGAACTGTGAAAGAAACAAATATATCAAAGAAAGAAAGAAGAAGAGAAAGAAGGAAAAAAAAAATGCAATCCAAAGGAAAATATGTACGGATTTGGAAAAAATAAAAATGAGCCCCTGCGAAAATTGAAATTTCATGGAAAAAAAAGAGTAAGAAAAAAAAAATAATGGTATAAGATGAATTATATAAACAAATGAATTAATCAATTAAGGAAAGAAAAAAGAAAGAAAGAATGAAAAAAAATGATGTACACATTTTTGTTGTAAATACTGGATTTGAAAAAAAAAAGTAAAAAGAAAAAAAAACGATGAAGAACAAAAAAAAAAAAGCAATGCGTTGAGGGTAGGGGGAAGCAGGGCGTGAAAAAAGGAAGATTGGAAGGGCAGCAGAAATTAACCGAAATAGAAAAAAGCTTTCAGTGACATATATATATATATATATATATATATATATATATATAATTTGCTTAGTATGCATCGGGCCTGAAACACGTGTGTGTATGCATGTACGTATTTGTGTGTACGTAAAATTTATGGTGAAAAATACAAATTATTTTCCCTTACCTGAAAACGACGTTTTCCACTAATATTTGGTAAAAATTCGCAATAAGGTTTTTTTTCCAAATGGTAAGTTTTACCGTGTAAAGAAAAAAAAAAGACAAAATTGAATGAAAAAGGAATCAAAGACTTAAAATCCCGCTATAGCGAAATATTGGTGTCGGTAGTTATATACATATATATTTTACATACACACACACACACGCACATATATATATATATATATCTATATATATACAATGTAGGAGCGTGTGCGTACGTATGTATGTATGTATCTATCTATATATGTATGTATGTATAGACCGTTTAAGTGTGAGTAGTCGTGTGTAGCAAAGTAAAAGCAGTTAACGATTTATCCAGTCAAAGTTGGTGTGTTTGTGACCGATAGATGGTATGGTTGGTACCTTTGTTGGTCTGTAAAATGTTGGTAATCCCGACTGTGAATAGATGCGAGTTAAGTGTTACGATGTATAAAACCAGTACGTGTAGTCTCCTCCAAAACGTTTTGTTACCGTCGACACTGTCGTCGCCACAAACGAACCGTCGTCGTTGTCTCGAGCGCTCTCACACACGCACGCACATGTCAGCAGTAGTATTATTATATATACACAGACAGACAACACGAGTTTTTTCCTGTTTCACTTTCTCTTTTCTTCCTGATGCGGCTATTCTCTTCTCTCTATCCTTAAAATTTCAGTTGCTTGTCTTTTCACGTGTTTAACCCCGACTTTTTCTTTTTGAAAATTCTTTTAGTTTTAGTTTTATTATGATACAAATTATAAGAATCGTTTTTAATTCTATCTCTCCTTCTCGCTGTTATTTTCTATCAATCGAATTCTTTACTTTGCATCTATTTCTTTTTCTATTCTCATCTTTCTTTCTGTCTACTTGCTTCTCTCTCTCTCTCTCACACTCTCTCACTCTCTATCTTTTCCCTTGTTATGCTTTCTTTAGTTTTCGTAATATTTACGTGTTTTTTTTTTACCTTTTTATTTTTCCTCTCATCTTGTTTAATTAATACTTTCGCTTTCTCTTCGTTTGTAACTACTAATAACTAATCTTTTGACACTTTTACCCCAGCTTTTAAAAGTTTTTTTTTCTCCAGTTTATCTTTCTTTCAACAATACCATCCTCTCTTTCTTTCTTTCTCTCTTTCTTTCTTTTCTTACAAATTTCACTGTCTATCCCACGGCGGTGTTATTCTAGGTACCACAAGTCCTCTCATAACTTATACAGTAGCAGTAGAAGAAGCTAAGAGAAGTAAAAAGCGTACTTGAATAAGAGAAACTTCCTCGGCTTGCTTTTTCTCTATATTGCTATTCTCATTCGATATATTCACAGATACCAGCGTCTCTTCCTCTTTATTCCTGTCTCTCAATTTTTTTTCCCTTCTGGAAACGATTTCCGTACGTTTTTTTATTTATTTTTTTATTTCAAAATAATTTTAAAATATTTACCCTTCCTGTTTTTTTTTTGTTTTCTTTTTTTTATATTAAGCCTATTTTTTTTTTTTTTTAAATTTTTATTTATTTTTCAACCAAAAACTCGCAGATTCTTCCACCAATTTTAATTTCTGTACTGTCCCAAAATACGCGTTCTCGTCAACCTACTTTGACAATCAGTGATCGCAGTTTTTTTATGCATACACCGCCTTGTTTCGAAACTGTCTGCCTAACTTTTACATCAACCTACCTGAATGTTGCTCTAATCTGCATATTAACCAAACTGGGTAACCACGTAACAAAAACACTAACGCTATACAATCTTATTTTCATATGCAGCTCATAAAATCTATAACAATCATTGCGTACTCAATACCTTTCTTCTCATTCGAATTATTCAGTGAATATATATATATATATATATATATATATATATATATATATATATATATGTGTGTGTAGGCAGCATATCTTCATTCAAGTATGTTTGGTTGAATAATCTAGACATATTATGTCTATTTTATTTTTAATCCTCTTAAGTTCAGGGATCAGTTTCTTAATGTTGTTATTAAACTCGTTAAGGAAGGCGACGTAGTTTTTCTCATTTCTTTTATTTTCCCCAAGTACTTTCAATCTCATCCAAGATCATGGATGAACTGCTAAGACAATATATATAGAATTAATACGGTAAAAGGTTTGTTACTTAGGTGATTGATTTTACTTCAGCATTCCGACTCCAGAGTTTCGTCGACATACCCTCCGGGAATACTCCGTCCGCTTCTATCAGGGTATAATATCTATTTCTATATATATATATATATATATATATATATATATATATATATATATATATATATATGTATATATATATATATATACATATATATATGTGTGTGTGTGTGTGTAAACATTCAACCATCTTCCTCCTTTTCTCTTTTCGAAGCAGCTATTTTTCCTATTTCATTAAGTATTCTATAAAAACCTCTTTACAATTATGCACTCGCCAAAACCTGTTGATTAATAAGTTTGGATTGTCGACTATTTATTGGTGTATTGTATTAAGTGCAATGTTCAATGCATATCCCACTATTATAGTTTATATCTAAGTAAGTTTAACTTAAGAAACTTATTTTAAAAAAATGACTAAGAAAACTGGTTTCCGGCGTCATTCGCTATTGAATTTTATCCATAGCAAGTGCCTCAATATTGTGATATTGTACAAGAATGAATTACTTTCAGTAAAAGAGCGCGTAACAAAGTCCAAGGATTATGAATTTAGTTTCGCCAGGTCAATCGTCCGTATATTAAGTTATATTCTTAAGTGGTCGCCAATCATGTGGCCTTATGTCAGAGCGATATCGGCGAACTAGATCAACAAAAGGAAAGCAATACAACAACAACAACAACAAAAAGAAACCGGATGGCATGAAATTCTCGACACGATGAAAAAGATACAGCTAGCAGTACTGAGGAATGGCACAAAATGAAGAGTATTAAACAAAATCATTAAGAACAAATACAAGAAGGCAAAAGAGGACTAACTCAATGAAAAGTTTACAGAAATAGAAAAGAATGATCATAATAGATGCGGAAGGTATGCATAAAAGCATAAGAGAAATAATAAGACGAAAACGTACTCCTCGACAGGATACATAAATTCAAAAGAGGCAACGCTGATAATCGAGAAAGAAAAAAAATATTTCAAAGATGGAACGAATATGCTGGAAAACACCTCGACGGCAAAAGATGAGAATCTACAATACAAAAAAAATGACATTATTAGTGAAATACAATCAGCTCTGTACAACATGAACAGTAACAAAGCAGTGAGAATAGATGAGATTGTAATAGAGATGCTATCAGCCTTAAAGGATTTTAGGGTCGACTTTTCCTTCTATCCTACGATCATGGCTCACCACAATTTCCTGTCTTCTGTAGCTCTTAATAAATTTTATCTTTTTGCTATCTCTCTTCAACCCTGTTCTGCTATTCATTTACACCCTCTCGTAAGGTAGGTCATGCGCTATTCAATATATCCTGCGAGTGTTAAATTCTCCAAGCTCTCTTTCCTCATCACGTGCCCTAGAATTTTCAACTCTCTTTTTCTGATGTTAAATATATGTATGTTTTTGTTTCTGTTTTTTCTAAAACTTCTTCGTTGCTCACATGTTCAGTCTATGGCATTCTCAGCATCCTTGACAAGATTACGGAATTAGTAAATGAAATATACGACAATGGTGAGATACTGGAAGACTTTAGATCCATCTTCGTAGTGCCGACTAAGAAGTCCGCTGCAAATGAACGCAAGCCCCATCGGACAATCAGCTTACTTAGTCATATAACTAAGGTTATTATCCGAATTCTGATGAATCGTGCGCGTAACATAATAAGTCTTGAATTAGGACAAGGCAAGTGTGATTACATTCAAAACACTGGAACAAGTAATGTGATATTTATTATCAGAATAATAGCTGACCGACCACTATTAATGGTAATATTAGCTGTTTCCTCACATGGTTAGAACTGCTGTCGGTTAAAATTCATAAAATCTTTCTATTAAAACAATTCTTCAAAAAAATTAGGTTTATCCTATTCAGTATCTGTTAATGATTTTTTCTAGTATAGATGAGGCCTTCCTTCTTTACCTTTTGTTTGGAGTAGTGTCGAGCGTCAACATTTTAATTATGCCGTTATACATTCTTCGAGTTACAGGTGCTACGCATTTTTGTGGTTACTGCTCTTGAAAGTCCTCAAAAGATGAGGTTTCTGCTATATGGCACATTTCTTTGCCTGTGATTCTGTAACGCCAGTCAACGACGTTCGAGGGAGAGTGGTTCGAGCTGAGGGTCTACCACTTCACTCGCTCAATGCATGCAGTGTATCATAGACTACACAAATGCATTTGATAAAGGGTGACACAAAGAGCTATTTGAACTGTCAGGAAAACTTCATTTATTTGAAAAAATACAGATAGAAAATGAACTGAGCGAGTACACAAAAACAGAAAGCGGCGTAAGACAAGAATTCGTCTTTTCACTTGTTTTATTTAACCTTTAAATCGGGAAAATCCAAAAAATAACTATATGTCTTGACAGGATTAAATAGTGCTAGACACAGTCTTAACTATATGAGTAAATAACAACTTGTTGATAGCACACAGACAAATGACCGCAGAAATGTATAGAAGTTAGGAATGGAAAGCTGGAAAAAAGGACTATCCATCAATTGAAAGAAGACAGCATGTATAGTTATTAGCAAGAACGGTTCAAGATGCGAGGTACGAATTGGAAACGATAAAATCAAGCTAGTACAGAAATTTATCTGGGAATGTTTTAACAGCGGGCAGAGTTTCAAGATAGAACACTGAAATCCGAAAACGTATTGTAATAACCAAAGATGGCTTCCAAAAACTAAACAAAGTATTAAGAAAAAGGGAAAAATCGTTAGAAACAAAGTAAAGAGCGCTGATCTGTTATATAATATCAATCCTCCCACATAGCACTGAATGCTGAAGAGTTTCATCACAGATAAAGAGACTCGAGACAACAGAAATGTGGTTCTACAGAAAGATGTTGATAAGTGGAGCATGTGAACAACGAGGACGCTTTAAGTGAAATGGAGACAAAAAAGGAAACTTATTCTTAGAATCAGAAAGATTTGGAATTTCTGGGATCTATACTGAGAAAAGAGGGCTTGGAGAATTTGAGACTCACTGGGCATACATAAGGTAAGAGAGGCAGAGGGAAATAATGAGTAATATACCTAATGAACTGGTGTAAGCTGGTTGCAGAACAAGAAGTGAGAGAGATAATCAGGAGACAAGCATTGCTTGGCGCTAGGAAGTTGTGGAGAGCTATGATTACCCACGTATTAAAAGAGCACGACACGTCCAAAAAGAAATAGAGTAAATTTCAAAGTTCCATCGATTATGAAGTAAGTTTCCCAGACTATTAATTTGTATATAGATTCTTAATAGAGACCTAATAAGGTGGCCTTGTCACAAACTTATCTTTATCTATCAAACTGTATTGTGTATGAAACCAGTTTTAAGCTCCATCCATAAGTATCTTGAATTTGGTCTTTACCAGAGACCCTAATAGTATAAATTTGTGACTGATTCATTTAAACTAAATTTAAATAGACCATTTAACTACTTCCCTACTGCCGTCGAATAGCTTCTTCGTGCTTGTACTATAAATAATTTAATGGTATTTGCTCTAATGAATTTTCCTTTTTCGTACCCTGACTTCGTTAATTTAAGCGCAGTACTAGATTGGCAGCTAGGTCTCAACATTTTACTGTTGAAATTACTAACCATAACTTCTATTCCAATACTTTCTTTCGACTGTGGAACTCTCTTCTGGCTTATGGCTTTTTTTCCTGAACTACGATCCTTCAAGGATTCAAATCCGTCTTGTTCTCTTTCCTTGAATCCTGTTCTTTTTATGGTCAGTAATCTTATTTCAGTTCCATTCCCTCTCAGTAAGCCATATTATCTTAGTGGCTTTATCGTCTTGCTTAGAATGATACAATTTTAAGTAGCAGTCATTTAGTGCATTGATATCTATACTATTATTGTACTGATTTTGTGTCTTACTCGTAATGACAATACTGTGGTATCTGTGCCAAACTAAGTCAAAGTTAGTAATCAGATCACCAACTAGAATCTGATGATCAGAAACTAATTTTCAAGTCCTTTCTCTAGTAAACTGAGTTTAATCTATAACTGTGTGTCGAGTGGTCCAACTACTATTATGGTTTTTGTTGGGCTTAGTAATCAAATTACTTCACAAAATCCATTGATTATAATTATCCACTGGTTTGATGAGTTTCTTCCTTACTGGGTTTTTCTATTACAATTGTCCTTTAGCCTGACTGTTTTTGGAATTATCCATACCTACCTTATGGCTTATATAAATTTATATTTCATGGAGGCATTAGTTGTTAAAATCTAAAAGCTTTGATTTTAAAGGCAGAGAGACCCTTCTAATTTGGAAAACTCGTGCAGCACATGGTGTTTCCGAAATGTCTTTTGCCCTTCTAACTGATGCTGAACTCTGCCTAACCCTAGCAAATATTCCTGGTTGATTTTAATATCGACAGTTTTTGACGACATAACTTTTTCTTTTAAGCCCCTTTTCATCTTCCTGAACAAAATTTTGGGAACAATAATTTTCCTTTCATTGTTTTGGGGAAAATATTTTCGCATTTTTTACTCTGCTGTCTCTTATTAGCTTCTTTCTTTCTATTTATCACAATGCGTTCATTATCTATCTATCTATCTATCTATCCCAATCTGTTCATATCTATCTCAGTCTGTTCAAATTCAGTTTATATCTATCTATCTATCTATCTATCTATCTATCTATCTATCTATCTATCTATCTATCTATCCCAATCTGTTCATATCTATCCCAGTCTGTTCAAATTCAGTTCATTATCTATCTATCTATCTATCTATCCCAATCTGTTTATATCTATCTCAGTCTGTTCAAATTCAGTTCATTATCTATCTATCTATCTATCTATCCCAATCTGTTCATATCTATCTCAGTCTGTTCAAATTCAGTTCATATCTATCTATCTATCTATCTATCTATCTATCTATCTATCTATCTATCTATCTCAGTCTGTTCAAATTCAGTTCATATCTATCTATCTATCTATCTATCTCAATCTGTTCATATCTATCTCAGTCTGTTCAAATTCAGTTCATATCTATCTATCTATCTATCTATCTATCTATCTATCTATCTCAATCTGTTCATATCTATCTCAGTCTGTTCAAATTCAGTTCATATCTATCTATCTATCTATCTATCTATCTATCTATCTATCTATCTATCCCAATCTGTTCATATCTATCTCAGTCTGTTCAAATTCAGTTCATATCTATCTATCTATCCCAATCTGTTCATATCTATCTCAGTCTGTTCAAATTCAGTTCATATCTATCTATCTATCTCAACGCGTTCATTATCTATCTATATATCTATCTATTTCAACGCATTCATTATATATCTATCTCTATTTCAACGCGCTCATTATCTATCTCTATTTCAACGCTCTCATTATCTATCTATCTATCTATCTATCTATTTCAACACATTCATTATCTATCCATCTATTTATCTCTATTTCAACGCGCTCATTATCTATCTATTTTCATATTTCTTTCGGATTTATATGTGTACCATTATCTATCTATCTATCACAGGATATTCATCTCTCATATCTCTCTCTCCATATATATATATATATATATATATATATATATATATATATATATTCTGTATTTCTGCATCTGTCTCCATATATGTGTGTGTGTGTCTGTGCATTTGTGAGTATATCATAAACTAAAATGACAAAATGAGAAAAGCTATTTTTGCAACATGTTTGATTCCTTGAAGAACTTCATCAAAGGCAAGTGAACGAACGAAACACACAGCAAAAACAATTTTTTTCTATTTTCTTATTTCACTTTAGTGCATCGTCTTCCAGTTATATATATATATATATAAAACGGACGATAGAGTCTCGTGAGCTCCCCACCTCACGAATCTATGCTACAGCCCCCCACACTCTACAGCTCCCCACTCATAAGGTTTCCTAAGGTAGTATTTATATAAAGTACAAATTTTATTGTAACCTAATTATGTACAATAATGGATCATATGCAGTATTGGTGAACAATTCAACTAGATAAATTGAAAATAAATACTATGTATCTAAATACAAATTAGAGACATGTCACAATAGATCATTATATCTTAAATAAATCAAAAATGTTTTGCGGCAATATTTAACATCAGTTTGAGATTTTATTGTTAACAAGTTGAATAATTCAACAAATTCAACATTATGGCGAATTTTATATAATGTTTTTTTTTTTTTTTTTCGAGACATTTTTTTGGTAACTCCTTGCCTTTCTTGGGGTGAAATCATGAACAAAAGAAATTCATGAATTTGGACGAAAAAAATAATGACCCAAGAATGACGTCAAAATCGTGAAAAGTATTTATCCTTTAATAGTGATTGTCACAAAGCCCTTTCAGAGGCCCCCAATAAGGCTTGGCCCTCCGCCGGTCGGAGGTAGAACACACAGGCCGTGCATGAACTAATCTTCCTTTTAAACTATCAGTGCAAGGCAAGAAAAGAATTCTGCAATGAACGGACATGTCATTTGTTTATTATTCCAAAAACAAATCGGACAAATTGACAACATAATTCCTTTGAATATACGCTCTTTTAGCGCTAGAGGGCGTCGTCAGTGATGTTCTAGAAAAGGATCATTGGGCAGTTTCGGGTCTTTCAAACATCATACTGACCTCACCAAATCGACCCCCTTCAGAGCTGATCAGGCTCTGAAGCGCCCTCTAAAAAAATGCTTGTTAACACAGACTTTTATAAATACCCCGTAGTCACGCATTTGAATGGAGATTGACCAACAGCCAATCACAGCGAAGCAAATTCTTTATAAGCTGTTCACGGGTAATTTAATTTAATTAAATGATGTTGAATGAATCAATTTCTGTTAAATGTAGACTTATTTTTGCCGTTGTTTTACAGTTTACATTGTGGCTATTTTAGTTGCATAGTTTTTTGCAACTGAGTTATACAAAAATTGTATTAGACAACACGGTTCCGATTCTGGCTTATGTTGGTTATGTTCACGTTGTACTGATGCCCATGAGAAAAGCAGGAATCCACCTCTTCTAGCAGATTACGTTTGGAGTTACTCCCCATTGTCCAGACCTCAGCTTATAGGTAAATTAAACAGGAAGTAACAGAAATGTGGTTCTTCAGAAGGACGCCGAAAACCCCATGGATGGAGCGCGCAAGCAACAAAGAGGTTTTAAGAAAATGGAAACAAAAAGGACACTTATACTCAGAATCAGGAGACAGCTGAAATTTATTGGACAGGTAATGAGGAAGGAGGACATGGAGAATTTGATATTCACATGGTATATCGAAAGCAAAAAAGAACAAGGGAAGAAGAAGAGGTCGTGTCAATGCATAAGAGAAGGAGATAGAGGGAGGGAGGCAAAGGGACAAATGTTGCTAAGAGCTGCAAGGAACAGGAGATTGTGAAGAGCCATGATCATCCACGTCTTTAAGAGATATGGCACATGAAATAAAATTACGTTGAGTCATAACAATTGCCGTTTTTCTTTATCAAATTTATTATATAAAAAAATAAGTGCCAATTACATTTTATTCAATTATATTCACCGTTATTTGTGATGCCTTATTGCATCCATCCATCAGATATATTTGAGATATTTTTCGAGGAAAAATTCCCCAGGTTTTGATGCGAAGATTTTTGTCCAACTCTTGAATCTTGTTTTCATTAGAGAAGATTTCCCCCATCATAGCGTTTTGAAAGTAATAATCAGTTAGTATTAGGTTGGTGCAAAAATAATGACGTAAAATGTCGTTTTTTGACGTATTTTTTAACGTCAAAAACGACATTATTACGTCATTATTTTTGCACCAACCTAATTTCAGGTGAATATGGGGATTGGGGTAGAACAAACCAGCCGAGTTCCAATTTCTGTACCTGTGTTATTCTTGCTGCACGTGACCATGCATCGTCATAGAGGAAAATGATGGTTTTTCATTTAATCCACCGTGTACGCTGCACTACTGAGCAGAAACTAAGGCATGTTAGTCTACACGAAATTTATTCCTAGATGCCACGTATGATTAGTAGTTAAAATGATGCATTAATCATTACAACTTGTTCCCAAAACTGAAATGACTTATGAATTATCTTAATAGAAAGATGGGTTGCCCTAAAATCAGTTAAGTCTGTCGAATTAAAAGAAGTCTACTCCGATAAAAACCTAAAGGTGTGTAGTCACCATGGGTGCTTCAGTTTAGGCAACAGAGGTATGGTTCTGCAGAAGGATTCTAAGGATACCATAGACCAAACATATGAGCAACGATGAGGTTTTGGAGAGGATGCAAAAAAAGGAGGAAGCTTATACTTAACGTAAGGAAGAGGCAGCTGAAATTTCTGGGACACGTAATGAGAAAGGAAGGCTTTGAGAATTTGATACTCACAGGGTGGACAGAGAGAAAGGGAGACAAGGGAAAGCAACGCGTGACATACTTAGCGGGCTTCAGCAAGTGGATCACAGAACATGGTCTGGGAGAAGTAGCAAAAGGACAAAAATATTGAGAACTAAAAGGGATAAGGAGAAGTGGAGAGCCATGATCGCCTACGTCCTGAAGGGACACGGCACATGAAAGAAGAACAGCCAAGGAAAGAATCTGGTCTGCATAGGCTGATTTGCATCTGAATTACCCAGCATGGAAAGAAAGAGTAGTAGTAGTAGAGAGAGATTATCCTTTCCTGATATTGATTGGGCTGATGATGGATTAAATGACTTTCAATCTATATTATATTTTTTAATATCAACATTTGTATTTTATTGTACTTGAATCTACAGATAAACATCATCACCAAACATTCACATGGTAGGTGGCTTCTTTTTGTCGGGGGCTTCTATGTCGGTGGAAAATTCACGTTCCCAGAGAATTGGGGATAAAAGCAGTAAAGATAAAAATGGAATAAAACAAATATTAAAATAATAGTAATGATGAAATTGAGTATAGAAATTGATTGTGTTGTGGCAAAAAGCAAGAATATTAATTATAGGGTGTTCAGAAAGTAATTACGTATTCCACTACTATGAATTATGAATCAACCAATCAATGCAAAAGCAAAGTTGGACTGTTGAAAACTGCATCAAGAATTACCCTAAACTGCAGCGTACAAGTTGACCTGGCGATTTTTAGCTCAAAATTTAAGAGTTAAGCCTATACCTATCGTTGCCCACAAAACATATGGTAGGCTGACAGTGACCCACTTAGGTTACACTACTTACCTGTATATTAAGACACGGTATTTACTCTAACGGACTAGGACGGGATATGACACAAGGTCTATTTTTAGGTGAGGACTCGAGCGCGTACGCCCGGGACAGGAACAAAAATCGTCGGTTATGCTGGCTTCGGTGCGAGCACCGATCTCTCCTTCTGGTGCAATGGGAGGGCGCGCCCTCGGGCAGATTTTCCCCTGGGCTGGGCACCCGGTATGTCCCGGAAAGGGATATATTTGAACGAAGTAGCTAAGTGGTTTTGGCTACTATAACCAAGTAGAATACGGTAGCAGTAGTCGACTGGTACGCGTCGTAGTCGCAGTTAAGAAGTTCTAGATCAATGGCGTAGTCCAATGGGGGACGTTATAGACTTAGCTCTCAGACTAAGGCTCTTGACTCTCCTACCTACACGTCCATCGGTATTTATGACGGACACCAGCCCATCATATTCCAGTGAGGGGGAACGCAGGTGTACGCATATTCCATTATATCAGCACCTCTCAGTATAATTTTTTCAGTTGCCCCTCTGTCCCTTAGACAGAGATGCCCCTGAGCTCACTCGGCCCAAAGACAGAGACGCAACTGAGAGATGATAAGTAGGCGCGAACTTACTCTAAAAGAGTAAGTTACGCTCTTGCGACACAAACCATAATATATTTCTATATGCAAACAACCCACAATGCACCTCGGTATGTACAGTATATTTTATCTAACTTAGCAAACATTTAAAAATCTTTAGTTAATAGAATGCTGGATTTGTGTTGCTATTTTATTATTTCGTATTGTCAGTATGACAAATATTTTCAGCAAACACAAATTTTAGTGAAACATATTAGTTGCAGCATACTGGGGGTACGGTAAGTGGTATAAAGTTATTAATAGGAGGGCTATACCACTTATTTACAACTCGGTGTGAGAGTTTTGCTTTTTATAACCGCCATTAGTTTTGGAAGGATTTTCTTAGGCTTGAAAACTCGACTTGCATGCCGCAATTTAATTTTTTTTAATTTTCTCTTCTATCTGACAGTTCTAACTTTAATTAGGAAAACGTGCAGAAAGAAAGTCTTTTTCTTGAGAACCAAACAATTCCATACCATCTGCAGCAGTCTTTTAATCCAGAATGCCATCTTCTCATGTTTGCATTGCTGATGAAAAATGTGTTTTGCATGACAACAGAAAAAAGATAGTGTTTACGACAAAATGAGAAACCAACACTGACACTAAAATGAGGATTTGAGAAATCCAAATTCTGTGTCCGTTGGGATATAAAAGGTGATGTTTATACAACCACCATTGTGTAGTGGACACAGCCTGACCCCCACTTCCTGACGTAAGCAGCATAAAATTGCCTAGGCATTACACGGGAGATGTCTCACGTGACCGAAAATCTGTGCAGCAACCTCGCCTGACACCATAAAAACCAGCATTTGTTAACACCGGGCGGATGCTAGAAGGTACGCCGTCGATACGACAGGAGCGAAGGAAGCGATATACGATAACTCAGCTACAGGCTATTTCAGCAATACTGCAAAGTCGGAGGGAAAGTTTGATATCCAACTTAAATCAAAGTATGATGGCTCAGCGTCCGGGAAGAACGTGGTCGAATGGATAAAAAAGGCGGAACTCATTTGCCAGATCTGGAAGGTGAATCGATTAGTCTGGTGGAGCATTTGCCGTCTATCAGCAATTAAGTGAAGAGGAAAAAGCAGACGCTAAACATGTAGACGCGAAGTATCGAACCTCGCACTGCTAGATCTCGGATTAGCCTATCTGCAGGTATGCATCAATGAACGACTTTTTGCCGTAACAAACTGTTATCTTTCAAGGCAGAAGGTACTGCCTGAACAGATTGGGATTTGGGCTGAACGTTGCTCCCCGCCCCAAATACTGAGATCCGTCGTCGATGCTGTGATATCTCAGGATGAAAAATCAAAGAGGTAACCTCAGCGTATATTGACAACCTCTACGTAAATGAGGATATTGCGTCTGCAAATAGTGTCGTTGAACAACTTCCAACAACTTCCAGAGCGACCAAAAAATGGAGCTCGTATACTTGGCTTTACTGTCTGGATGCGGGAAAGAAAATGTTCTGCTTTGGAAGTGCGAGAATACGCTCCCTGGTGTCTCAGAGGCGGTCATCAGGGTTAAAGTATTCTCTTTTTGTAGCAAGTTTGTGGATGGCTGCGAGTAGCGGCTGGTGTCATCAAGTGAAAAGCAAGCGCAGTGACCAAAGGTTCGGACGATCAAACCGATGATGCCCTGCTGAAAAGGATGCAGAGACTATTACCAGAGTGAGGCAAAGTGACCCGTGTAGAGGCGAGTAGTGCGTACACAGCAAAGAGCTTGATGTGTGGGTTGACACAAGTTCTTTGGCCACTGGAGTTTTGTTTGAATCAAGTGGATCCGTTATCCAAAGGCATATGTTGGTTGCAGCCAGATTTAGACACGCAACGCATCAACCTCGTGGAGCTAGATGCACTTATAAAGGGGGTAACCCTGACTATACCCTGGGAAGCTAAGACTGTACATTTAAAACTGATTCACTGTGTGTGTGTGTGTGTGTGTGTGTGTGTGTGTGTGTGTGTCAATGGCTCACAAACACGCTAACTGTCAAAAGAAGAGTTGCACTTAGGCAGTGTGTGAGATGCAGATCAGGAAACGCCTGCAAACCTTCTTGAAGTTGGTTAAGGAGAAGTTAAAGAAAAGGTATTATTATGCCTTTGCATTGACATGCTAAAGAATAATACCTTTTCTGTTTAGCAAAGGTCAAATTCGATGTAATGTTTTGCCGACCCGATCAAGTTACTGGCAATATATGTCAGCAGTGTTTAGCTCGATTGGCTTTTAGGTTTCTATAGCAAGTGGGGTTTTACAAGGTGGAGTTGCTAGCCTAACCAGTTTTGAATTTGGACTTGATCTTCTTCTCAATTGGTTGCCGATCAAGGGTAGAGAGCCCATTTTGTCCTGTTATTTAACCCATAACTGGAGTAGGAAAGACGTATATCTACCCTTCCAAATATATATTGGAAATGTTTAAGACAATTTTGAAAATGTTTTACTATATGATTCACCAATGATTTGGCATTATATGGAAGAGGTTTTTATCTTGCAAGGACAGAATTGATTTTTCAGATGATGCTGGATCAAGATCAGGGTAAAAAAAAGTTCAAAGTTGTTTTATATCCCATTCTGATAGGATTTCATTCAATTTTACATACACGCAAACATACAAAGACTGTCTGAAATGTAATGGATCAGGATGGTTGAAAGAGGGATTAGAAGATTGTATTATCATCTGATATAATTCTTGGGAGTATATAACTGTAATCTTAGCTTTCTGCAGCCATTGCATTATTTCACATGTGACAGTTGTGGAAGGACAAATTATGGCTACTTCAATATGACAATGCACCTGCTCACAACACCCTGAGCAACTAGCAGTTCCTGACTGCAAACATCATCACACTGGAACAACCGCCCCATTCACCGATTCTTGCTTTTACTGATATTTTTCTTTTCCCCAAGACCGTTGAGGTCATCAAGAGGGCTGTAATGTAGGTGCTCAGAGACATCCAAGAAGAATCCTTCCAGCAGTGCATAGAAGTATAACAGAGAAGGGTGGAAAAATGCATGAGACTCGAGAGGGATTACTTTGAAGGAGAAACCATGTAGTTTGTTGTTTGGAATTGAAATAAATTGATGTAGGCACTAGCCCCATTACTTTTCAGACAGATCTCATATATGTTTGTGCATATGGGTAGGTACTTATTTTTAACTATTAATATTTATTTATTATGTGTTATGTAGTGATTTCACAGTGGAGGCTTGTATTTGTACTAAGTCGGTCCTAAAATAGGTTCGACGTTTGGAACTTGATATAATAGGTAATAACGCAAAGAAATCTAGTTGTGGTCGCTGATACTTTAGTATCCGACTAATGGTCGTCCGGTATCGACTGACTGACCGACCCACTGAGCGACTCCCTTACTCTTACTACTCCTACTTATTATAGGTGGGAGAGTCTATTAACTATAGAATAGGGGTGTGTTCCACTATAACAAGTAGTTAGCAAGTTAGTCTCCTAAATCAATTGATTGTAGGTTCATTTCTCAGTAGGTCTCCCAATATGAGGCTTACTGCCAAAGTTGGGTTACTAAATATCTTGCAATATATTTATCAAAGTCTCTTTGAAAGTATCTTTATTTGATTGCCTGCCAAGTTTTTCTTTGCCCAAATGCCTATATCTCTCTGAAAATCTATTGTTGTTCACTGATCAGGATATTCTCACTTAGTGTCTCCTAAATCTGGCCTTGTGCCAGACTAAACCAAAATTAATATCTATCAATCTTTCCCAAAGGGATTCATGTCAAACACATCTTAAATGTTTTCATGCCCTGATAAAAGGATACACTTGTTTGCTTAGTATTTTTCCATTTGGCTTTCTATCATCTTGTTAGTGCTGCTTGTATCTCTTCTTGAATGTTAGTCAAGATGTCAGTTTTTGTTAGAAACAGTGTGAAAGCTAGATTTAAAAAAAAAACAGTTTTGTGAGTTCAATCTCTGGGTCAGTTAATATTGATACACACTCGGTTGAAACAGGACTAGCAATGACTGAACAATTTAACCAAGACCAGGTACTTTAGGTATAGTCTGTGGAAAATTGCCTTCCTATTGTGTGAAAAAAAGGGTTCAGTTGAAATTTCCCTGAAGGACCCCTGAAAACGGTTGGAAGGCAAAATTGTCAAAATGTTATGATAACAACAAAGATGTAAATAAAGTCAATAAGAATGTTTGAAATTCTGAAATGAACCGTTGTTATTATTCCAACGGCTGTTTGAGCTCATAGCCTCATTCTTCTGGATTTTTTTCTGTACATTCTGACTGATGCATTCTTTGGCCTTCTTCATTGTCTGAAATTCTGATATTATTGTTATATCACTAATGGTTATGACTAATATCCTCATCTGCTAATGGTTATGACTAATATCCTCATCTGCTAATGATTATGACTAATATCCTCATCCATTAGTGGTTATGACTCGATTTGTTTTATCTAAAATTATTGCATCAGTACCAGTAATAATCACTGTGTACAAACTTACACTACTTCCCCAGAGAGCTCAACTGAAATAATTTTTCAGGAGCATATATATATATATATATATATATATATATATGAAGAAATATAGTCTTAAGGTGTGCTATATTTATGGAATAAAGTGCTCAATATCAGAGATAGAGCGTGTGTAAATATAAAAGTGAACATATAAGTCAACACTTAGAGGCAACAGTCTGTTTCATGCTATATGCAATCGTCAGGCCACGTGTGCTGTTATTTTTCTCGGCTATTTATATATATACGAGTCAGTGGTGCATTGTGGGTAGTCTATTATGCTGGTTATTTTACCGGAAGTCGTTTGTTTATTTATGTGGGTTAAATTATATTGCTTGTTTTTATTTTTTGTTTCTTCCGTTAAAATAACCGTGGCAGGATGTGGCACAAGGTTGTTTTTAATATGGGGATGTCTCATAATTTTAAGAGGAAGTTAGGACAGATACTATATTTTGATCCAAGCTTGAAGGTCAGGGAATGGATATGTTATGATAAAAGTACACCCTCTTCATCTTCTATGTGCCTTGTTGCATTAGAATGTGAGTGATCATGGCTCTACAAGACATCCTGTCCTTTGTAGCTCTTAATAAGGTTTGTCGTTTTGCTATCCCTTGTAATATCTGGTTTCCTACTGATATAATGGAATATGCATACACCTGTGTTCCCCCTCACTGGAATATGATTGGCTGGTGTCCGTCATAAATACCGACGGACGTGTAGGTACGACAAATTCAAGAGCCTTAGTCTGAGAGCTCAGTCTATAAAGACGCCCATTGGACTACGCCATTGATTTACACTTCTTACCTACGACTACGACGCGTACCAGTTGATTACTGCTACCGTATTCTACTTGGTTATAGTAGCCAAAACCACTTAGCTACTTCGTTCAAATATATCCCTTTCCGGGACATATCACCTACCATTTACATAAGTTCATTAGGTGTGACAAATCATTCTTTACCCTGCAACCCTTATCCTACAAATGAAACATTGCCAGCTTTTAACTACTATATTGCTAAGACTAGATGTCCAGAGAAATTGCATTCCTTAGGGTCACCAGCTCTAAACTTTAAAGCTACGACCCACCATGCAGTGTCCATGGTGGCAAAGCATTCCCATTCCATTCATTTTACTTTGATAAGAAACAAGTTCCACTCTAAAAGCTTCTTCCTGAAAACTGTTACTTTGTGCAAGAAACTCCCAAGAGAATGCTTTCCAGACAACTACAATCTTGGTGTTGTTAAGTCCAAGATCAACTGATATGTGTCCTACTCATCCTCATAATTCTCTTTTAATTATCTCTTTCCTCTCCCTTACAATCTCAATCATTAAACCTTGAGTTGCCCTTTGGACTTGTATTAGGTGAGTTATCAGTAAATAAAAAAAAAGCTTATCCACTGCTTTTCTCTGTCGCTCTTGCCTCTAACGTGCCCTGTGAGTGTCAAATTCACCAACCCTATTTCTTCATTATGTGCTCCAGAAATTTCAACTTTCTCTTTCTCATTCTAAATATAATAATCCTTTTTGTTTGTTTTTTTTAATTTTTTGACACTTGTTCAGTTCTTGATATTCCAGGATTCTTTAGTAGAGCCATGATGAGTTTTATGAATATTTCTAATAGAAAATGTGTGAAAATAATCATCAAAATAGCAACATTGGTGCTGCCAGTTGGAATTCATTGAATTAGGACAAGGATTTTCATGAAAAACTCAACTCCCAGAAGTATGGTCATTAAGCCCGAAGATAGAATAATAATAATACAAAACAATATTTGGAAGAAAACTTTGATTGCATTCAATGATCAAAACAATTTCCCTGATGATTTCTAATAAAAGAAGTAAAACCAATGAAGCATAAAAAAATAAAATTGGGATTTCATTAATAAATGACAATTTCTATCAAAAGTTCTAAGAACATTCTTAAAGACAGAGTAGCTAAAGAACACAGCATCTTACTTATTATAAAACGCATATTGTGTGTGTGTGTGTGTCTGTACGTTTATATATTGGATCGGATTTCCTACATTTTTCAACCGATTTCAACAAAACTTCACAGGACTGCATAAAATTACCTTGCAGTGGTTCTGACAGCGCCAAAAATTGGAAAAACACAATTGTTTTTGCACAAAATCAATTTGAAAACACGATAAAACATGATTCTGTCGCCAGAATGAAAAGGGAACAACTCATATCGAGTTATACTTATTATAAAACCCAGGTTGTTTGTGTGTGTGTGTGTGTGTGTGTGTGTGTGTGTGTGTGTGTGTGTGTGTGTGTGTTCGTTTATCTATGGGATTGGATTTTCTACATTTTTCAACTAATTTCAACAAAACTTCACTTTTTTTGGCAGGTAGTGTTTCTTATTGTCCTGCACACTTTTTTCTTTATTTTTGCATTCAGAATTCTTTAAAAATTCCATTTACAAAACAATTGTTTATAATAAAATTCTATTCAATCGATAGACTCATGACGATTGAAAACAATGTTTTATTTTGAGTGTGGGTTTGACTTATTCGTAAAAAAAAAAACAAAGAAACAAAAAAAAAACAATTAAGACATGCGTGTCCGTCAACCTTAAACAATAATCTTTGTCAATTTTATTTTTCAGTCTTTATGATGGTCGATATCTTGATCTATCTCTGACTGTTACATCCCTGGCCAATGCCGGGCTCTACTGCTAGTCATAACTAAAAATCAAAACTCGTTTCCTTATTTTTCTCCTATATGCCTTGTCTCTTCAAGATATAGGCAATCAGGTTGAGTTTAAGGCTCCAAGTTCTCCACAGAGAATTGTCCCACAGACTGGAATTTGGTGACACAGTAATTGTGAGGTCAATCTTTATTAAAAAAATATATATTTTTCGATTAAAGCAAATTACTTCCCTTGTTTGTTCAACAGTTTCAAAGAAAATTTGTACCACTCATTTTGATTGGACGAGGCACTGTGGGATTCAGCCAACCACAGGGCTCTATTGAATTGCTGCCAAAAAACAAATCTTCTAGCTCACTCTCTTTCAACTTCAAACTCTGATCAAAACAGACAAGTCGTCAAAGTCTGATGTTAAATAGACTCTCTTCTAGTTACCAAAGAATATCTCAACCTTTATATGCTGCAGAATTTGAGAAAGTAATTTAAGCAATCGTGCGTTCGACCTGAAAGGACCTTATCCAAGATACCTGAGAATATATACCTTCAAGCGACAAAGTGTTCGCTTTAGTTAAGCCACAAACACCACACTTTCTTTGCAACTCTTCATTCTACAATTATATATGGTGTAATACGATGTTACCTAATGTTAATATTTGTGTTATGTCTCATTTGTTCCTTGTCCTGTTCATTTTTAACTGGAGAAAGCTTAACACCAGCTTGCACCAAAATCACCATATCCTTGTACGGGGAAGCATGTACTTGAACTCAGGGGAAATGAGGTGAGCAATAACTGAGCAGTACTAAAATAAGAAATAGATGAGATATCCCTAGACATGTGCAGTGGAAAGAGAACAATCAAATTCCATGGATTAAAGAAAGAGCCTAGTTCAAAATTCCCAGATTGATAAACACGTAATGAAGGCTGAAAGGAACAGTGGCCAAAATAACAAAGATGAGGACAATCGTTTTGCAAGTGAAACTATGTAAATCAGTGTTTCTCAACTGGTGTTCCACAGAACACTGGTGTTCCTTAAGAGTTTGCTAGGGGTTCCACAAGAAACAGTAATAAAATAGGCTAATGCATTTTTGAGTAAATTTTGTCTAATTTTATATTCGTAAATTTACTAAACCCGTACAGCATATTGGTTCCTTAGTTATTATAATAAATTATAATGATACTGGTTATTTATGCTTATTTTTTGTGTGCATTTACAGATTCTTTTTGGGAAGAAAAACCTTGGTGTTCTGGTCTCAAGCGAGCAACAGGATTTTTTATGCATTGGCAAAAATTTGACAAAAAATTATTTTTTTCCTTAAACCAGTTTTCCAATATATTTATCATGTAAACTACAACAAAAATATAAAAAAGATTGATATTAATAATGGTATATAATAATTTTTATGCTGATGTCCTCTGGGACATGAAAACTCTTTCAAGACTTTCTTTTCTAAACAAAAGGTTTTTTGTTTTGGTTGAGAAACACTGGCGTAAATAATGATAACTTTTCATCCCAGAATTTCAGGGAGAAATTAACTTTCTTCTCTTCTACTTGTGGAACTTTCTTCTGGCTTCTTGCTTTTCTATCAACTACTATCTTCAATATTTGTCTATATACCTGAGATGATGTATTGTAATTAATTACATTATTTACATGGCCCAGTGGGTAAAAGCTTTGGTTGGATCGAGTGACTTGATCCAAAGAGTTGTCAGTTCAATACCTGGCTACTGGATACCCAGAATAGTCATGGCATGTAGAACTAGAACAACCTACCACAGTGGTTGAAATAAAGGGTTCCAATCGAAATTCCAATCACCTGAAGAAAGTTGGAGCATATAATAGCTGAAACGTCATGAATATGGCAATAAAGATGAGGACAACAGTCTGAACAATATAAATAATGTAAATAATTACTATCTTCCCAAATTTAAATATAATATCAATTGTCATGTGTCTGCTATAAACATTTGGTTTTGAGAGGAAAGGAATAACAAGGATTAGGTTTTTAAACAATGTGCATTTGTTCAATATACAAGATATATTACAGTTGTTTGAAAATTGGAGGAAATATCGATTTTGGTTGCTTGTAGGCCTGTGTGGAATGTTTCCCTGTGAGGATATATCTGTAATAAGTCAGGTTGCCAAAGCAATGGCAGTGGTGACAAGGAATTGGGTGTAGCTGCTTGGCTTGTGGTGGAATGTTTCACTGTTTCAATGAAATGGGGTTGTGTTGATGGCTGCAAGGGTATACCTGTCGTGAGTTTGGTTGCCAAGGTGACAGGGATTAGGTGTAGAGGGTATGCCTGTAGGGAGTTGGGTTGCTGAGCTGAAGGTGGTAGCAAATAGGAAGGTTTGTAGCTGGGGTGTTATGAATCGCGACGGTAGCATGGCAGGGTCAAATCTGGTCTTTGTTGGATTCCATGTGTGATATTATAAATCACATTAATGGATATCAGGAGCCTGACAGTGTCAAAGCTGGATTGTTGGCTGCATTCCATGTGTGAAGAGGCAGGTGAGTTAGTCAAGCCTGGGAGTGGTATCAGTTGTGATGAGAGAAGTGTTCATGGTGGTGACGGTGACAGTGACAGAGCCCTGTGTGTCAGCAGATGGTCATTATGAGAGACCTGCTTTCAAGCAGATCTGTCAGTCCCTAGGATCATCTTCTTTTCTGGTGGGAATGTTTGTGATTGACCACTGTATTACTTTTATTTCAGGGGCTTGCTTTGCAAACCAGACATGATGCTCAGAGCCTATGTGCAGAAAATTACTTTTTTATTTTGTTTTCTGTCTTCTTTGTGTTCACATCTGACTGATGTTCAGAATGAATCAGTATAACTCATGGCTCTAAAACTCAATATGTGATGTAGTAGCTCATGGGGACACTAAATTCTAAAATTACACAGATGCAAATTTGTCGACTACGTCAATTAATATCTTCTTTGTTTATTCTCCTGCTCATGTGAATTGTCAAGTGAGAGAGAGAAAAAGATAACTAATGACTCTAGTGGCAGGCTATTAAACTGCCCACTATAGGGGTGACATCTTAATTCATTTCACAACCAGCTGGCCCACAAGTAAGCCCACACACTTCATATACAATCTTCTTCTCTCAATTTAACGGCCTTGGCAAAAATCTTGCCAGAAGACTCTCCTTAATATTCATACCACAATTCCTCCTTTTATCTTTTGCCTTTAGTGTTATAGGGACACTTCTGAATCCATCCCAAGAGACTTCTAGAATCACCTATGGTTATCTAGAAAGAATTAGATTTCTCTGGAACCATCTCAAATCCAAAGTTCTTCATTTATTTATTTATTTATTTTGCGGATCAGATTCCCAGCCTAATTATAACTAGCACTAGTTGACTGCATTCACCCATGAAAGCCTTGCATGCCCCTGCTGGCTGTGTTGATCTTTCTCACTGAGGGGTCAAGTATTCCCAGAATAACATCTATTGTTTGGTGACTGGATGACCACTTAGCCCACATGGAAGTAATTTCTAGTGTTGCTAAAATTCCTTCTTTTATTATTTTCACTTTATTTTTATTTTTAAAAGAACCTAATATAAATTTATTCTGAAATTTCTCACATGCCACACATTACATAACATCAGAAGGATAACGTTAATCCTGTTCTTTTATTATCCTTATTAACATTATTCTTATATTCTTTTCACTCTCAGTAACGCTTTGCTTGGAGTGAAACAATTTTTTTTCACATTACAAAGAATCTGTAAAGAAAAAATTAAAAATAATCAAAGAAATATTACCTATAGGCAAAAAGTCATCTTGTGTTTTAAAGGTGTATGATTTCTAAAATTTTCATAAAAGAAATATTCAGTTTTATGTTAACAAAATGACTGTTTTAAAGATTCTTGATACCCTACTATATAAAGAAATATTTACTTTTATCCTAAAATATTGGTAATATTTTTATATTCTGTGCTAATAGGAATATATACTTGAAAAACACAGTGGATAAAATAAGTAAAGGTTTACTGTAAAAATCCAGTACAAATAAAAATAAAGTAACAGTTATGTACAAGGTTGTCGCAAGTCAATCCAGTATTGTGCTACTATTGGAAGGTCGGTCGTTCTCATGTAAGTCTGAGTCGTACTCAACAGATCCCAGCTAGACTTTGTAGACTGTTGACTTACAGATACTTATAGGAAGTTACTACCTATAGTGTAGTCACTCATTAGGGTGACAGGTTATTCTATCACATCATATTTTAATATAAATTACTAAAAGATATATACGGTTTTATGATAAAATACTGTTAATATTTCAAAGAGCCATGATTATGACAAAAGTAATAAATTATATTTATTTTAAAGCTACAAGAATGGCCAGATTTTTAAGGTCCATGACATAAGGTTTAACCAAACAAACATTCAATTTTATGTTGAAATAATGACAATATTTTCAAGGTTTATGATGTCTACAAAACTAATCAAAGAAATAATCAGTTTGATGCCAAAACCAATGATGACATTATATTTAATAATCTTTGATGCCCAACAAAAAATTTATCAAATAATACATAAGATTGAATTTGAATTTTCTCCTAAACTTTGGAGATTTGTGAACATGAAAAACATCATAAAACATCTGAAATTTTAATCAATGATATTTTGCCGAATGGGAGAGCAAAATAAGGTTTAATCAGCAGAACTGAGCAGAGAATTGAATATAAGATAAATAAATTATATGCCAGGCTAAAAAGAAAAAAGAAAGATTGGTATTGGCTAATAATAGAAACTTTGCCAAGGATGGTTATAAAATACCCTCTTTCAGTTCGCTAAATATTCAAAGTAACATATACAAGGGTTACTCTGAAAGAAATGCTTCCTTTATATTTTCACAGAAACTACAAAAGATACAAGGTATACAATAATACTGTGAATAGAGCAGGTTTACAGCTACAGAATACAATTTTTTTCCATTAACCTTGGGTAGCCACAATTACCAATTGAAACATATCACAGTAATCCTTACACCAAAAAAAAACACATTCTTACTTACCATTTTTAATACAGCCACCATAATGCCGCAAAGTCTCTATGAAGTCTGAACTAGTTCCTATAGGTACAATTTTTCTGTGTGGTTTGAGGAATTAAAATAACAATTTTTAAAAATGAAACCCCAATGAATATGTACAATGATTCAGTTATGTGTCATACATGATACACACTTTGGCGATCATCTATCTTTTGATACATGACTGACAAGACAGATTTTTCCCATAGTAGATTGCCATTTCTTTCTGCAGTAGACCAGGCTATAAAACCTGGTCTGTCCTGTTATTTAGCTATAGCTGGGGGGAGAAGAAAAGGAGTCATACCTTTCCCAGGGGTATTAGCACGCAAGTGAATGCAATGGATTTGACTGGAATTCAAACTCGTCTCTCTGATTTCTCAATCCAAATCGCTATCCATTACTCCAGAGTGCCTCCCTTACAATGATTACAATTTTATATACAAGAAACTAAACAAAATAGTATCAGATAGGAAAGTTCATCAGAGTAATTTGCATGAAATAGAAAAGGCACTGGGAAGCTATGTTACAGAAATGGACTGAGGCCAAAATGCCAGGTCAGGACCAGTAATATTGTTGATTCTTCTTTGGATTTTATCAATAATCTCTAAATATATAGCAGGAGCACCATTCCAGATGTGACAGCAATATTCAAAGCAACACAATAACATATTTAGCGGATCAAAGATGAGAAGAATAGTCCATTGTATCTAATGATGTGTTAAACTAAACAACATTACCCATTTGTAATAGTCTGTATCACAGGAGATGAGGGTCTTTTTAAAGAATCACATTGTGCAATGGCTCATTGTGCATTGACCAGAGGTGAAACCTAACCCTGTTTTGCTGGTCACATCTTTCATAATGTTTCAATTTTGAAATTTCAGAAAAACTTGTGTAAATTTATTAAAAACTGTAAACTGAAATTGAGAGGGTTTATTTGGTTACTGTAAATAAGTGTTTGTTTTTTGTTTTTTTTTATAAAATAATTTCACCCTAAGCAAGGCAATAAAGCTACTGGGATGCAAGAGATTACTGAATGTTAGTGATAAGTCCTGGTTAAATTTTGGTCACTTTGTTTTAAAATTGTCTGGCAGTCAAGATTTTTTTTTTTTTTTGGAAGGAAAAGAGAAGGAATTAGTAGTTTACATATTAAATATTAAATGCATTGAAAGAGAGTGGTTGACTTAATCATGAAACTCCAAATGAATATTCTGGAAAGAGACAAAGAAGAGAAAGAGAACAAGAATAATAAAAATGAAACAAAGAAAGATTGAGAGACAGAAAGAGAGAGGAGAAAGAGAGAAAAAGAGAAATAAAGAGAGAGAAAGATAAAGAAGAAGAGAGAGGAGAAAGAACAAGAGAGACAGAAGGAGAGAGGAGAAAGAGAGAGAAAGAGAGAGAGACAGATAGAGTGAGGAGAAAGAGAGAGAAAGTGAGGCAGGCAGAGAGAGGAGAATGAGAGAGAGAAAGAGAAAGATAGAGAAAGTGAAAGCAACAAAGAGATGTTATAATAATAATAAAAATAATAATAAGATGGGAGAAATGAATCAGCAAAATTCTGAGGAAAAATCCTCTTATTCCAATAACATCTTTATCTTTAAAAGATCCAGATTAAACCAAAAATGGCGTATTACTGGGATGGAGTTGTTCAATCTTCACATTCCAGCCTTGATAGAGCTCAAAATTATTCATACAGTTTTATCATGGAAGACTCATTTTCCTCTCTGCATCTTTCGTACAGATACTACATTGCAAGTATGTAACTATCATTATTTACATGATTCACATGTATATTGTCATCATGTTTTTTATCTCAATATTTCAACCACTGTACTATCTGGCCTTTATCAAGTATATATTGATCTGATTAAGCTACAAGGAATTTCAAAATTAACCCTTTATTTAATTCTATGAGGTAGACTGTTCTCGTTCCACTCTCCATGTCTAGGGATATCTCGTCTAGCTTTTATTTTTAATACTGCTCTCTTATTGCACATTAGTACACATTGCTTAGCCCAGGGATTGAACTCACAATTATGAGCAATAACTGAGCAGTACAAAAAAATAAGAACTAGACAAGATATCCCTAGACATGGACAGTGGTTTGAGAACATTTTACCCCCATAGAATAAAAATAAGGTCTTCCATTCAGAAGACTGGAAGGCACATCCCAGAAATCCCAAACTCGGAAAAAACTCTATCACCATTTCTAGATGTTTAGATGAGCTCTATTCTTTAGTTCCCACAGTTCAAACCTTTACAGCTAAGACATGATATAAACATGGTATTGAAACACCTTTATTTACTCCCTAGGCTTACAGCCACATCACATTGAAACATTGTTTCCAGTACGATCATGGAAATTGAGCAACATCGAGCCTGGTCCGTTCGTAGATGGGTGATCACTTGGATATACCAGGTGCTGTAAGCTTGGATGTACTGGTGGTGTAATGGATAATAGCTCAGAATTGAAAATTGGAGAGCCAAGTTCCATTTCCAGTCAAGTTCGTTATATTCATTAATACACTACCTTTGAGAAAGGTATGAATCCACCTCTTCTTCCCCCAGTTATGGGTTAATTAGTAAGACATGTATCACTGAATTATGACTAAAAAAAAATTATCTCTAAACCATTTCAAAAAAGAATTCTTATAATCTCGAAATATTTTCTGGCTTAGGCAGCTGTAGAAAGTGAATTCATCAATCGATTTCCTCTGTGTTTCAAATAAATGCAAAGCGAAAGTTTCTCTCAGGCAGTTTTTTTTTTTCCCAAGAACTGCTATTAGGTTGGTGCAAAAATAATATCGTTTTTTGACGTATTTTTTTAACGTCAAAAACGATATTGTTTTTGCACCAACCTAATACTTTGTTGAACAGACACCCAAATAGATGCTTCCCTGTACTTTTAATTTTTGACCTCTTCATGTCAAGAATCAATTGTTAACTCCCCTCCCCACACTCATTTTCTTTACTTCTCACTACATTTTCTTTCAATCATATCATACTCATCATTCCATACCATTATTTTTAATTTAACCCTCTATCTTGAGGGATGCTTGCATCTTGTAGTAGGTCAAAGGTCAATAGTTTTACATTTGCTCCATCCATGAAGTTGAAACATCCTTATTTCCTCTGTGTTTCTTTTGTGACTCAATGAACACCTGTTATCACTTTTGTGATGTCAATGAATACTCATTATCACTTTTGTAATACCCATTGTAGTAGAGACTTTGTAATCGCAGATACGACTATAGTAACGCTGTTGAACAATACTGGTATCAGACGCCTTTTAATCATATGCAAACTAATAGTATTTGATTGATAATACTCACTCAAGTAGTAATCCGTATAGTGATCCAAATAAAGGAATAGTACAGAGAAGAGAATAGCAATATGAAGCATGGTGGAGTAATGGATAATGGCTTGGATTGAGGAATCGGAGAGCTGAGTTCGAAATCCAGTCAGATCCATTTCATTCACTTATGTGCTAATACCCTTGGGAAAGGTATGAATCTTCTTCTGCTACTTCCTATGGGTAAATAACAGGACAGACCAGGTTCTTTAGCCTTGGATGGCAACTGTAAAAGGAAATGGCAACCTACTGCCTCGTCAGTCATGTATCGAAAGATACATGATTGCCTAAGCGTGTATCACACATGGCACATAAATGACAGATCTGATAGTAATGGAGTATAGAATAGGAAGTGTGATCTGAATAGTATAAACGATAGACTAGAATATAGCGATCAATCTAGATGTCATATGACTTCCTATATATGAATTTCCTCTATGGTCATGTGATCTACTTAATTCAATAATGGGGTTTCCTGTGTTTGCTCACTGACGACCTGTGTTCAAATTCAAGTGTCAGCAGTGACACTCTGTTACTATATAACAGTTTCAAGGATAAGAAGGAAGTTCCACTCAGCTTTTTTCTGAAAAGAACTGTCATTTTGTGGAACAGACTAAAGTGTGGATGTTTCTCTGAACACTACAATCATATGGAAATTCTTTGATAAATTCTAGTACAATGAAAAATTAAACAGACTGTGTGTAGTCATTTTAAGAAAATGTTTGGTAGAATTCGTTCTACCTAAATGTGCCTCATCTATATAGACATAGCAATAACAAAGCTTGTAATCCATCATTTAGGCAGCTTTTTTCTCCAAAGAACTGCCTATCACTGGGGTGGGGGAGAATAGATGGAGTCATACCTTTCTCACTGTCATTTGACCAAAAATGGGATCAATGGACTAGCCTGGAATTTGAAAAGTTACTAATTCTACATCTCATTCTGTTAAGTAATACATTACCCCAGAATCAATACTGTAAAGCTGTAGGATTGATTGGGTTCTCTAATATAAGGATGGCAACTAATTTAGAAGTAAAACTCTGAAAGCAAAACCATAGAGAAGGCAACTGGAAACATTCAAATATTTTTCTCAAGAAGTCACAGATAATAATGAAAAAGAACTGGGAAGAACCATGACTGCCCTATACCCTAAAGCAGTGGTTCCCAGACAATGCGGTATGCCTCATAATGGCAGTGGAGGAGGATAGCGGGTGAGGCAGAATAATTAAAATGCAATCAAAGATTTAGAAACCATTTCAAAAATTTATATGCAAAAAAAAACATGATTTCAAAATTTAAAATATTATTATGGATTACTTGTAATTACATGCATGAGTCCCAGTATTAATAGCTATAAATAATTATTGAGCGATTTTATCATTGTGATATTTTTGCATTATATCAAGTATTAAGAATATTGTAACTAGGGTCTGCAAATTGGAGGAGAGAGTTATCAATGATAATATTCTGACAAGGAAACTATTTTTATCTCCCTTTAAACTTCACTCTATTTTTTATTTTTAAATGTACTTTTTATCACATAAAATTTGTTGAGGTTTGAGTAAATAATTATTTCTGAAAATGCAGCCCAGAAAAAAAAAGTTTGGGTACTACTGCCCTAAAGGGACATAACATTAAAAACATGAGGTAAGAAGGCTTGGAGAAAAGTCTAAAAAATACATTGAATACAAGAGAAACAAAAGGAAAGCAAGAAGAAACCTAATTTACAAATGGATGGAGACAGATAGGCCATAAAAGAACAAATATTGCTGAATACAGCAAAAGAATGGAGACTGTACAGCGCCATGATCAAGCACTTCATGAATTGATGTGACTCCCAGAGAGAGAGAGATAATGAACCTAATCTGTTTACCTGTTTCACATAGAAGTGGGGCTTGGAAAGAACTAAGAAAACATTTTTCAGTGTATATATTAATTGCTATCGACTGCAGCAGTAACAACAATTGGAAAACCTGAACTTTGAACAAGTAGGGGAAGGGTAAAGAAATTGATAAAGTTGCCCTGATGATTGCCACTTATAATTGCCTAACATTAAATCAGGCTGAATTTCTATTGTATCTGGACTGAGTTAGCTGCACTGTATCAAATTTGTCCCTTATAAAATCAATTCCTGAATCAATAAGGGAATCAATTTCTACATCACTATTCTGAATGAAAGTAGCAGAGACATTTTCACAAAAGGGGTTGGCCTGTACATAACTGAATTGGCTGTTGTCGACTGTGTGCATTGGCATTTTCCCTGGTTGATATTTTTTTTTGACAATTATGTTCATCCTGTACAAGGCCTAAGAGTCATTCAAGGTAGAGGGTTAAAGCGTAAGAGGCATAGTTTATGAGGATATGTAGAGAAAATAATAGTTAACCCTAGATTTGAATAGGTTAAGATTGTAGCAAATGGGGAAGCATCAACTTGGGAGTTAGCTTCACAAAGCAGCATTTTGTAAGAAGCAGTTGCTCAAGTGGAACTTACATCTCATCAATGGAGAGAAGTGAAAAGTTTGCTACAATGGGTATTGTGTGGGTTTTATCTATGAAGACTAGAAGTAGAGGAAGTAAGGAATGATGCATGGACAAAATAGGGATGTAAGATAAAATACAGAGAGTATAAATACAAATCAATATTTAAATAAGTCAAACTCGTTGGATTAGAGATTATGACAATGGTCAGGAGGAAGGGATAGCAGTATAGGGGAAAATAGTGATTTGAGCTTTTAGATATTAGGATACCATCAGAAAACTATGTAGAAATGCTGTTAAAAATATTTTTCATTATTTGAAAGAAGGTCATTTTAATTCTAATTTAATTTGCAAGAATATAAGTGAATTTTCAGAATATTTTTAAGATTCATTGACTATATAAAGTAATCAGTGTCTGATTTTTACTTTAAATACTGTTATATTATGTGCTAATAGGAATATATACTTTAAAAACACAGTGGATAAAATAAGTAAAGGTTTATTGTAAAAAAACAGTACAATAAGAACAAAGGTAACAGTTATGCACAAGGTCGTTGCAAGTCAATCCAGTAATGAGAGCTACTATTGGAAGGTTGTTAGTTCTCATGTAAGTCTGAGTTGTACTCAACTGATTCCAGCTAGAAACATTTACCAACCTCCCCACAGGGTAGGATGTGGCACAAGGCCAAATTTAATGTTGGGTAATTCGAGCCCGTTGGCTTGGCCAAAATTCCTCGTAAACCCTTTATAAATGGGTTCAGGTCTTTCTACTTCCCTGGATGAGACTTTGCCCTTCGGCATAGCCTCATCCAGGTTCCTCTCTGCCCAAAGGCAGAGAGTTCATCAACAGCTACGAGCTGAGTAATAGATTCAAGCTCGACTCCGTGGTCTGTTGACTTACAGATACCTATAGTGTAGTCACTCACGAGGGTGACAGGTTATTCCATTACATCATATTTTAATACAAATTACTAAAAGATATATAGAGTTTTATGATAAAATAGTGTTAATATTTCAAAGAGCCATGAATGACAAAACTTATTAATTATAATTATTGTAAAGCTACAATAATGACCAGATTTTTAAGGTCCATGACATGAGGTTTAATCAAACAAACATACACTTTTATGTTGAAATAATGACAGTTGTGAGTGCTATTATTGGAAAGTCAATAGTTCTTGTGTAAGTCTGAGTTGTACTCAACAGATCCCAGCTCGACTCTGTAGTCCGTTGACTTACAGATACTTATAGGCAATTACTACCTATAGTGGAGTCACTCATGGGGGTCACATGTTATTCCATTACATCAAATACATACTCACAAACAAACAAACCTGACAAAAAGAAGGAAATATCGTCTCAGTGAATAAAACTGAAGCACCGTCTATTGCTTAAATAGATTTTTTTAATCGTATTTATTTTTCAAAACAAAACAAATAGTAAAGAAAAATTGAGATAAAAAGTTAGAAATATTTATCTAAGTTTAAACTTATTAGTTTCCAGAAAAATAAATAAAAAACTTAGTAATGATGTTGATAAAGATGATGGGGTTGGTGGTAGTGGCAGTCTTCGGATGGTGATCGTTAGTTTGGTGTTGTTAGAGTATGCAATCAAAAGTGGATAAAGTGAAGGAGAGAGAAAGAATAGAAAGAGAGAAAAAGAGAAAGACAAACAAAATTGAAGAAAGAGAAGAGAGAAAAAGGAAAAGGAAAGAGAGAAGAGTAAGAGAGGAAAATATAGTAATCAAACTTGGAGAAAGAGAAGAATCGTGAAAGAGAAGTAAAGAGGAAAATATTTAAACAAATATTTAAATAAAATAGTAGACAAAGTGAAAAACGAAAAAAATAATATCAAAATTTTTTTTAATTGTAGTGCTTAATATCAACAGATAGAGCAGTATCCATAATAAAAATTCTCTCTCTCCCTATATATATATATATATATATATCTATGTGTGTGTGTGTGTGTATAGATAACATCAAAAAGACTACAAAATTCTGGCCAGATTTTTTTTTTCAAGCACAATCATCATGTGACATTGTCAGATGATCACGTTTGTGAGAAACGCTGAGCAGTGATTTGGACTTTCTTTTATTTACAATGGTGTTCACCCTATACAAAGTCCAGGAGTTACTCAAGGTAGAGTGTTACAGAATAGGAGGGACAGTTTATATGGATACGTGGGGAAGATAATGGTTAACTATAGACTTGAGCAGATTAAGATTGTAATGATCAGGAAAGAATCTGACTGGGAATCAGTTCCACAAAGCAACAGTTTGTGAGAAAAAGCTGTTCGAATGGAACTTACATCTAACCCATGAAATATAAATGGAAGGAGGGGGGGTCTCGTCTTTTTAGTGAAGTGTCACTCGTTATTGTGATTACACTGTCATGAGTGTTCTGCTTTAAACTCTAAGTGCTGTGTATTATTTCATGGATACATGTCAGTCATTTTATCTTTTTTCTTTTTTTTATACTTCTTATCCTTTGCTTTTCTTGTCTTGTTAGTTTCCTTGTTTATCACTCCTCAATTTTTCTTTATCTTTTCTTTTATCACTTGAAGTCTATTCATTTGACAAGCTTTATTGTTGGTAGAATTGCAACCACAGGTTTTCATAATACTTTGTTTTATTTTTTATATATATATATATATATATATATATATATATATATATATATATATGTATCGAGCACTATTTTTTAAAAATAATAACAAAAATACTAAAGAACTTTGGATTATTTACCTAACCAGTTCTTTCCTATTTCCTATATATTTATATATATATATATATAAATATATATATATATATATATATATATATATATGTATCAAGCACTATTTTTTAAATATAATAACAAAAATACTAAAGGACTTTGGATTATTTACCTAATCAGTTCTTTCCTATTTTCTATTTATTTTCACATATATATATATATATATATATATATATATATATATATATATATATATATATATATATATATACCAGCAAAACTGTCCAATTGTTAGATTAAGCTTCAAACCATTGTATCTTAGAAATTATTAAAAAGATCTTACTGGAATTCTCCAAAGTTTTATAACTACTTTGAGCAATAAGAATGTATAATTACTCTCCAAGCTTAACATATGAACTGTGATGAAATTGATCCTGAATGAAAATGGCATGTTCATCATTAATTAATTATAGCTAAGAAACAGAAGCTCATGAAGGATTGATATAAAGTACAAATATATATATATATATATATATATATATATATATAATTTTTTTTTCCAGGATCATTTTCCAACTTATTCAAGATGATCCTCAACTTCTCTAACCTTCTAACTTTCTATCCTAGAATAACAAGATGCCTGACAGGTTTTATGTATGATTTCATTTTCGAGTTTTTTTTTCACTGGTCTTTGGACTGTCATTGCTGAAACTCCTCTCTCATGTGCCAAATGCTTTATAGATTGAGTTGGATATTTTCTAATTGATCTCTTTAACCCTAAATTGAAATGATGATCATACTTCCTGTTGTGACCTCCAGATCCAGTTTTCCTCTCGACTCTTCCCTCTTTATAAAACTTATTCACCATTCTCTTCATGGTTCTTGAATGAACTTTGAAGATGGAAGTCAAAGTATGAATGTTGGTACCACTACTAAAGGCCTGCATGATAGTTTTTTCTCTTAATGTTGCTCAGTTTGCAACTGACACAAAACAATTTTAACCTGCTCTCTTTATAACTGAATAATTCAAAGGGTTTTTTTCAGTGATTCTTACGACAAATGGTGTCAAGATGGCTTAATGTCTTATCTGAAAATCCGCAAAAAAGAAAATTAGTTTAGTGTTATTTTAGATATTAAACATTTTGTGGGATGGATAATGATGCTGTAGCACAATTTGGACAATTTTGCTGTTACACTAGGTATATATATATATATATATATATATATATATATATATATATATGGTCTGCTTTAAATTAATATCATATCTCTTCGGGGCATAGTTAAACCTGTCCGACCACATTCCATTTCTTTATCATCTGTAAATTGCCATGCATTCTAAGGAAAGATATTGGAGTGGTTGCTTCTTGCCTTCTCCACAGTTTAGAATTCAAAGTTTTCTATCTTTTAAAGCCAAGGATAAAGAAATCTGTCCACCCTACTATTTGACCCATATCTGGTGGGGAAGAGTTGGATCCATGCCTTTCTTAAGAGTATTTCTTGCAAAAGTGAATCCTTCTGATAACCCTGGAATTTGAACTCAGTTTTCTGCTTCCATTTTCCGTGGCAATATCTGGTCTTGCTGATATATCCCTTCTTTCCAAAATCTGACCAAATGTTAGAATATATTTTTAAGTTCTTATCAATGTCAAAAAACTTCTAGCATTCCCTCACAGATATACAATAGTCTTAGCTTTATGCAACACACTGCCAAGGGTGAAAAAGATGATGGTTTTTGACCAATGTTTCAACTGAGGAATCTTTCAATTATGCAACTATTTCCGCCAGCAGGCTGTCCTCTAAGTCTTATCTTATATATTTATGGGATAAATTCATTTGATTAATTTTGTCTGAAGAAAATCTCGCTCAATTACATGTCTTTAACAATAAAAGAAATCTTTCATTAACAAATTTTATGACTTTAAGCCAAAAAAAATTCCAAAATTATTTTCCTCAGTGAAATATTCACTTTATAAAATTTTAAATTAAAAAATAAATCTTAATTAAATAAAAAACTGCACACATGAAATTCTCTAATCTAAAATAGCAGTCTTATATTAGTAAATGTAATTAACTGAGATAGTAAAATCTACAATCCTAGAATGTATAAAAGGAAAGGTTTCATCCAAAAATTATGCCTAAGATGCATTTTAATCAAGCATAAACATATTATAATTAAATTTATAGAGTTTTAATGTTTATTAGATGGAGGGGAGTAAAGAAAGAAAAACTATTCAATTAAATAAAAGTACGATATTCTTAAATATTGTTATTTTTATCAATATATTTAATTAATTTAACTAATTAAATTGTATAACTAAGATCCGTACCATATTCCCATCAGCTTATATTTCTGGATGTTTATTAAGAATAAAGATGATATTATCAGGACCTATTTTTGTGCACTAATTTCATATGTTCTAAAAGGTCTCTTCTAAAATGATTGCACTTCTATTGCTGTTTTAATGGTAAATGTTCAGACAAACTGCTTTTTTTTAATTCAGCCATATTCATCGGGTCAAATCATCCTCACTTCCTTCATTTTTCACTGCTAAGAATGAAGTTCCACTCAGCTTCTTTCTTTGTGGAACAGACTCCTGAGGGGATGCTTCCCTGATCACTACAATCTTAACCTCTTTAAGTCTATGGTTAGCCATTGTCAGTCCTACATGTCCTAATAATCTGCACTTATTTGCACTTTTTACATTCATACAAGAAACTCACTCAGTAACCCTCTAATTTGAATGTATCATGCGCCTTGCATTTGGCAAACATTTAGTTAATAAAAAGCTCTCTACAGATTCTCTTGTATCATGTGAAAGCACAACTATCATTCCTCATGAGTCATAATTATTCATGGATATTAAGGGGAACAGTTATGCAGAAAGGTAGGACTGCCTGCCTACATGCTTCTTTTTTATATGCCAGTCATGGCCCTTCACATCCTCCTCTCCCTTGTAGCTCTTAATAAGTTTTGTTTTTTTGTTATTTCTCCAAAACCCCTGCTCTGCTTTTCACCCACTCAAAACCATCAAGTAAGTTACGTACTGCTTTCCTTTATTTTTCTTTCCCTCAATCTGTCCTGTGCATATCCGATTTTCCAAGCCTTCCTTCCTTATTACATGCTACTCTGTTACTATTTCACTGGTAAATGTTCAGATAAGCTACATTCTTGAGTTCCACTAGTTAAGACCTTTACCGCTAGAACCCACTATGCCGCATACTAAGTGTCAAATCATCCTCATTTCCTTTATATTCCACTGATAAGAAGGAAATTACACTCAGCTTCTTTTTAAGAACAGCTACTTTGTGGAACAGACTCCAGAAAGAATGCTTCCTTGAGCACTCTGAAGGATTGAACTCTTAATCCTTGGTTAAGAAATATTGTTAAATTATTCTGTCACACCTGCTAATTCAAAATGAGCCTACCCTATGCTCTTTTTACCTTTCAGATGATTATTATGGAAATTGCTAATGCTAATCCTCTGAAGGATTGAATTTTTTATCCTTGGCTAACTATTTCACTGCTTAAACAAGCATGTTCAACAAAAATGCAAAAACTGAGCACCTATTGGTACCTAGTCTACTGAGTCAATCTAGCAATAATCTTTCTCCTTTTCTGTTCAATTATTATTCAAGGTTTTGAAACAGCATGCTGGCATGGCTCTTTAATCGTTACAATGAATGACAAGGTCATGCAACCTGCCAAAATTAAATTTTGTGTAAAGCTCTCAGCAAATCTTTGACCAAGATCTTCAAATTGCTTTATCAGGCTTTTGGTGACTAGGCTTAAGACACAAGATTTTTGAGTGGCATGCGTGTTTCAAGGTTGGTCAAGTATCAATTCAATATAAAGAGCATTTAGGGCAACCAATCACCAGTAAATTGCCAGAAAATGTGGAAGAGATTTGTGAATTCATCCATGAAACTTCTCACTGAACAATCCATCAACTCTCTCACCTGACTGGAATCAGTTATGAAATGTCCCAGAAGATGTAAGTCCAGCAACTCACTGAAACACTGTTGTTGGAAATTTCTTGTATTAATACATTTCTTAAAAAAAATATTTTCATTTTTTTTTTTTTTATGTGTGGGGTTTAGTAGAAAATGAGTCAAACTCAAATATTAAAAGAATTCCTGTACGGAAACATAACAAAATAGGAATGACATTATACAAAAAATTAAAGAAATTAAAATAAATTGTCACTTGGAGCTCAAGGCAATCTTGCCATTTTTGTAATTTGTCACATTTTATAAACTCTTTTTTAATTATTTATCAGTTTATTGTTGATTTAGCTACAGGTAACCATAAATTCTATGCTAACAGTTTCTTTTCTTGGTTATGGAAGCCTCTTCAGACTACTTCCTTTCCAGACAAATTTGATCTTCAAAAATTAAGTGCAATATCAATTGCTTTCTACTGTCTTACTGATTACTCTCCTATTGTTCTCACTCCTCAATAATGTTTCTGTTTTCTAATTCTCTCACACCCTAGTAACCCCTTGTGTCATAGCACCTTTGCTGCTTTACATGGGGAGAATTTGATTTAAAAAAAAAAAGAATTCTTTAAATAAATTATTATTTAAATAACTTTTTTTTATTAATAAATCCTTTATAGTTAATTACTATTATTAAAAACAAATCAATATTCCATTCATAGAAGTGGAGATAAAACTTTCAAAATGGAAAACCCTGGGATCTGGAACAAGAATGAAAGCATCTACATTAATTCAATCATAAAAATTTAGGATGTGGAATTAGTAAATACTAAATACTTCCAGTACCTTGGTGTATGGATAAGTAAAAAATATAATGTATAAGAGGTAAGGAAATTGAACATAGGATAGGCTGCACTAGGAGTAGTTTTTCACAACACCACAAATTGCTACAAAACTAAAACTAACCTACAAGCATGAATCATGTTCTTAAATAGCCTCTTCATATTGAAACTTTCATGTGGATGTCATGCATGGCATCAAACTCATTCAGAAATATCTAAACTGTCAACTGTATACAAACTCTTTGTAAAGTCAAAGATTAAGGTTGCTTCAAGCAAAGGAAGTCTGTCAGTTTTAGTGAAGATCATGCTTCTTTGAATGGTGATACAAATCACAAAGATCTGTACTGACTAAAAGAAACCACATCACTTGAGGACTTTCAGCAAAACGAACAACTAAAATGAATTTCACATGTAAATTTAAAAGAAAATAATAGCTTAATCAAGATGTTGACAGTCCACAATACTTCAAACAAAAGGTTAGGAAGGAAACCCCCATCAATATTGGAAAGAGCGATAACAGCTACTGGACTTGTGAAACCTATTTTTCTTTTTAAATTATTCTAATAGAAAAATTTTATAAATTTTTAGAAATAGCTGTTCAGTCAATGAATGCCAAAAGTTTTCTCATAAGAAAATGGTGAATACTAATATTACCATTATCAAATAATATTAAACATATTTAATCTTTTATTACTTCAAATGTTATTATTGCGGATACTTTGTATTTGAAGGAGATGCCCCATTTTTATTTATTTATTAAACAGTGTATATTAAATCTGTCAGCCTCTTGAGAAATCTTAGTAAAGAAAATATGTTCCCTAGCAGAGATTGAACCTGAATCCCCCTTTTAAAGAGGTACCACCATTTGATCCAGTGTGCTTTACCACTCAACTACAATGAATGTTGCAGCAAGCAGAAGTTCTAATTTCCCATTTTAAGGAAAGCAAATCCCATGCTTCACTCAGATTATTTTCTCAAACATTTCATATCTGCTCAGTTTCAATATCTGAATCATAAACAAAGCAATATTTAACATTTTAAAATTTTATTATTATTACTTAAATTATGTAAAGTTATTATTTATATTACATAAATGTATTTTGGCCATGTTGTGATTATCAGCACAGAAAGGCGCACTTAAATATCACTCCTGTCCATGATTAAAAGTTTCATGTGGATGTAAAGGTGCTAATGTGTCTGTCATACTGTTGGTTTCAATCTGTATGGGGAATGACTGCAAAACACTTGCCCTTCTCCAATTTATAAACAGAAATACACAAATGCATGCTGGGATTTTTTCCTAGCCAATAAAATAGGTCTGTTCTCAGTTTCATGCTACTCAGTCCTTTTCTGTCTTGTCTTGAAGTCAGAACACTATGTTTGATTCTCTGAACTTGCTTTTGTGTGTCATCCTCAATTCTTAGTTTGTTAACTTTTTGCCTTATTATTGTTAATTTGCCTTTCATAAATTTTTTGCTTGCTTTGTATTATTTTTTGTCCTGTTCTCTTTTCCTTTTCTTGATATTCTTCATTGCAAACTTTGTCAATTCTGTTTGTTGGACAGTTCTGTTACTTATTTTGCATTTAAGCATGGCAACTCACTCTACATATACAATCCTAAGAATATATATATATATATATATATATATATATATATATATATATATATATATATATATTATATATATATATATATATATATATATATATATATATATATAGATATAGATACACCTAGTGAGCCAGACAAATCTACCTAGGTTTCACCTAAACGGATCGTCAGGGTTGTATTGTGCTCTTTTGTTAGTTAGTTGTTTACTCATATCGGGGTTTTTTCTTTGGCCTTCAGACCTGCATCTGTGCGATTTTTTCGGCAGTAGTTCATGTTTGTAGCTCTTTCTTTTTTTTAAAACCTTTTTTTCCCTCGAGATTGATTTGATTATTGGCAAATCAAAAATTCGAGGGTTTTTCGAAACGAGTCTAGTTATCTATCTATCTATATATATATATATATATATACACATATATATATATATATAAACACACACATATATATATACATATGTATTTTGAAAGAAATTTAGTTAAATTCAGTTGACAAGATCAATGTGATTTTTTTATTGTGGCTTTCCAATTTTTGAATAATTTGTTTTTCATCCAAATATAAATTATAAAATATAAAGTGTTGAAAAGTCTTGTTTTTGTTCAAGTTTTGGTGGATGTGTCTGCAAGATTTTGTTGGCTACATATTTGCATTTGGGGGAATGCTGGAATTCCAATTTAACATATATATATATATATATATATATATATATATATATATATATATATATATATATATATATATATATTGTGTGTGTGTGTTTGGTCAGTGTATTTCACAGTACATTAAGATTTACCATAAGATATTACTGCCAGTCTTTCTGTGTAATATAATAATTGATTTTATTCCTACCATAAAATATCACCTCTGTTGATCTTGCACATATAGGATGTCCATTAACTAAAGACTGATTAGGAAATATGAATCTGCACATCACAATGACAACTCATTATGACTGCTTGAAGCAACTTGAACCATATTATAGAAATTACAATTCACTGATTTGTACAGACTGGTGTCTTCATTGAGGTTGCTCTCCTCGCAATGTTTTGCCCATTGGTTCAAACAATTTCAGTTACCTGAATAGTATGATGGCTGGCAGAAGTTACAACCACTTGGACTCAATAATGGAAGCAATTGAAAAACAGTAAACAAAAATAACCTTAAACTACAACCTTTCTATCTGTAACAAAAACATTCTATATCCATGTATTTATTTCTAGGTGAAGATTTTCATCCAGAGCCAGGTTGAAACAAGTGAATGGATGAGTCTTTGAGAAGAAACGAACACAAATTTTATTGTTTTCCTTAAAAAAAATTAATTCAGTTACATTTTTAATTTTCTTCACAAAATGTGTTTTTTTATTATTTATATTATTTACTAATTTAGTCAAACTAATATCCTCGTCTTTGCTATTATTGTCACCACATTTCAGCCATTGTGCCCTTCAGCTGTTTGTTGATCTTGTGACTTCAATCCCTTGGCTGAGTAGTACAGACTCAGATGAAATGAAAAAAATGCCTATTACTTACTAAACAGTACTAAACAGAAAACAAGAAGAGATACTACAAGACATGGACTATGAAACGTTAACAGTCTAAAACCATAAATTAAATAAAGATTCAAGTTTGGAATTCCCATAAAATTGCCTGGATTGTAAGACAGTTGAATAAAGCTAGGGTTGGATGGTTGAAATGTTGTGATAATAACATCAAAGATGGGGACATTAATCCAACTCTAAATAATGAAAATAATGATAACTCCTCCACCAAGTAATTCAGATAATAAAATTTTGGTTCAAATAATAAGTATATATTTTTTTAATCATTTCACCCCAAGCAAGGTGGGAATGCCACTAGTATGCAAGAAGAGTGAAAGTGAGAGAAAAGACTGGAATAGGAAGGACTGAGGTAAGAACAAAGGATGAATGGGATTCAAGAAAAAAAAAGATGATGACTGATGTTGCATTTACATTTTTGAAGATTGTAGTTATCAGGGAAGCATTAAACACAATATTAATTAAGTTGACTTGTTGAACTCATAACTGGACATGAGAGTCTAGATAGATATTTATGTGAGATTATGGAATCACTATACAAAACAAAATAATATTGATCTATATGTGAAGCAGGAATTTGTACATTTTCTTCTTTGACCTTCCATGTTCCTGAAGGATGTTGGAAATCATGGCTCTCCACAATTTCCTGTCTTCTGTAATTCTTGATACATTTTGTCTTTTTGATATCTCTCCTATTCATTGTTCTGATATCCATTTACTCAATTTATAACTGATTGTATGATGAATATTTAAGTCTTTTCTTTATATATATATATATATATATATATATATATATATATATATATATATATTATATATTTAATGATAATTTCACTCCAAACAAGCAAAAATGCTACTAGTACACAGGGGATTACAGCGACTGAAAGTTAGGGAAAAGATTGAGTATAGGGAGGATTCAGGAAAGGACAAAGAATGAATTGGATTCAAGAAAACAGAAGATGGCAAGTGATGTTGCATTTAAATTTTTGAAGGTTGTATTTATGAAAGAAGCGAGTAAATAGAAAGGAGTTCCACAAGTGGGAAGTGCGAGAAAAGAAACTGTTGGAGTAAAAGTTGTTTTTTTTTTTTTTTTATCCAGAGCTTCGATTATACTGCTGCTGGTTCCCCAGTGATTGAGGTAGGCAGCAATCAAGTGGCTCTCACAGAGAACCAGTCATATTATTGGTTTCAAAATTTTCACAGGACTGCTTGTTCTAGCTATCATCACAACTGAAATCGTTGTGGCATTTGAGAAATCCGCCATTCCCACATCTGGGCTGTGTGCCTCACCATTGTCTACACAAGGTTGACCGTCCTCTAAACCACTATGGCAGCTGTACTAGGACATCTGTTTATTGAAGAATGCTACTAAAGCCTACTGCCACCCAGGTTGTGGCAAGACTTATTTCACTATAAAAAATGCCATTGAGGTTGCATTTAACTATTTCAACAATAAATGGGTGGGACCTAGATCCAAATCTCGTAGCAGACTTCAATTCATGTAGTCTGGGCCCCAGGATAAAAAGCTCATCAGAGCAGTTGTCATGAAAATATTTGTAGAAAAGACAGAGAGAACCTACAGTATGTCAGTGAGAAAGTGACTGAAGCTGAGAAATCATATAAATTTCTAAACTAAGAGGTTGTTGAGTGTAGGATAAGTCTTTTCCCCCAAGAGGTATAAAAGATTTTAACTTTCTCAAGACTGGAATATGAAGATCAGGCAGCTCAAGTGCAGATATTCCATTTTTAGTAAAATCTGACTCTTGTAAATATAGAGCATGGCAGAAGAAGTTTGGTACTTCCTGGGGTGATAGAATGAGCCAGCCATTTTTACTTCTTTGGCAATAGATTGTAGAAAAGAGATTCACTTGGTGTTTGGAGTGAACATAAGTCCCAGTTTATGCATGGAGCCTCACTAAGAGTGAAAGTGTTCATTGAGATTAAAAAATCTCTATTCAATGAAATTTGGTCACTTTAATTCCAGTATTACCAAAAAAAGAATAATAGAAAAGATTTACATCAACAATGACTCTCTGCTAAAATAAAGAAAGCAATCTTGCAAGCAATGACATCTATGTGCATTGGGTGAACTTGCAGGTAACTGTACAGTCCAATATGGAAACAACAAAGATATTTGTCATGTGGACTGAGAAACTTGCCTGTAGGTTTGGGTGTTTCTCCTGCTGCCTTCCTTTTTGCATGGGCCCCAAGGATCGGCTTGGCATAAATTTCTGTGTTGCTTCATGCATCAAGGTATGCCATTCAGTTCGATTCTATGCACACTTTTGAAGCTGCCTGGGAGCTATTCCAGCATGGGTGATGTTGGCCTTGATGCAGTCTTTTTAAAAGTTTCAATGACCTACCATGCTTTCTCTTTCTCTTAGAGAGATTGCCATAGAGAAGATGCTTTGGGATTATGTCATGTCTCATCCATTTGGGTTGAGCTTTCAAGATCATGACTTCAATTTTGGTAGCTTCTGTGCAGTCCAAGAATGTAATTCTATCCTACCATTTGATGCCCAGGATAGAGCACAAGGTTTGAACATGAAAGTGCTCCAACAGATTGATGTGCCTTCTATATAGCATCCAGATTTGACATCCATAAAGAAGGCTGGTGAGGACAGGTATCTCATGTAAGCTTGGCAGATTGCTGGATGTTGTGTTGATTCAACACACAAGCCTGCAGTCTGCCCAGGGCTTGAGTTGCTTTGCAGATCCTGGTGTTTATCTTTTTGATGAGGGAACCATCACTGGAAATGACACTTCTGACGTACTCGAGTTCTGTCACAGTCTTTATCTCTGTTCTGTCAATGGAGATAGATAGAGTGGTCTGTCGTGGGAGGGTTGGACTGGAAAGCACATCGGGTTTCTTGAGGCTGATGGTCAGCAATGCTATATACAGTGTAACCCAGATGTAAAAGAGTTGTCGGGACCGTAGAAGAAGTCTCTTATATCCGGGTTTCTCTTATATCCGGGTTTGGTCTATTATATATACATTAACACGGGCTCTAATTTGGGACCAGAGAAAATCTCTCTTATATCTGGGTCTCTTATATCCGGGTTACAATGCTTTTCTGTTAAGTTTGAAACACGTTTATAATTATTTTGTATATTTTTGTTTAGTAAGTAGCCAAAAATGATAACATATATCCTTGTCTCTTCATCCTTAATAAATTCACCTCAAGCTGAAATAAAATGTTAGGAAGGAAACCCCCATCAATACTGGAAAGAGTGATAACAGTTACTGGACTTGAGAAACCTATTTTTCTGAAAAATTGTTTTAAGGGATAGATTTTATAAATTTCAACCAGCAGTCATGCAAGCTACTCAGTCAATAAAATGAGGTAATATTACCATTACATCTATTGAACAAAGCATGTAACATATAAAGGATATAACAGTATTTTTAATATATATTAATAACAAATGGCATTTACCACACAAGTAGTAATATTTAATTTACATAATTTTTAAAAGCATATAGTAATAGATATTTTATCTGTTCTCTTTTTAATTCAAATTTTTAAAATTGTCATATGTAATAGGTCAATAAATCTTTTATTTATTGTGTTTGTATAGAAAGATTTTATAAATAGACTATCAAATTTCAGTCATAAGTTAGAAAACCTACAGCATTCATAATAAGTTGTTGTTGTCTGCTATTTTGCATTATTACAAATTAGTCAGATGGAGCCACTCCCCACCTCCAAATTTATGGAATTATCTAAATAAATCACAATAATCTGTTTAATTAGATTTTCTTAAAACTGTACTGAATTAATTAAACAAGCAGAAAAATCCTAAATTTTCTGAATTTATTTTTTTTTAATTAATAATTTAAAGTTTAGAAAATTATTATTCAAATGTTTCTCTTATCGTCAGTTCTACGTAGCTATGTCCAGAGTATGAAATTCAAGTGGAATTTGAATAACGATAAAAAGACATTTTATGAAATAGATATCTTTTGTTGAAAATGTTGTATATATTGAAATCTTAGAGAGTTAAAATAATTTTTGTAACAACTTCTTTTTCTCTGTTTGCAAAAAAGGGTATTTGGCAAGTATATATATTATTTCTTTTATGTTAAAAAGTCCCCTAAATATCTGGCTATAACAAATAGATATAATATAGTCTAAATTGATAAAGTATGTCACAAAGAACTATTATAAACAAAGAAAAGAGTACTGAACTCTTACATAATATCAGTCCTCCAATATCGCAGTGAATGCTGGACAGTCTCCTCACAGATGAAGAAGAAACTTGAAATAAAAACAATGAGGGCCTACAGAAGGATAATGAGAATTCCATGGACTTAACACGTGAGCAACAATGAAGTTTAAGAGAAAATGGCAAGAAGAACATTTATACTTAACACCAGAAAAAGGTGGTTGAAATTCCTCGGGCACATAATAAGGAAAGAAGGCCTGGAAAATTTGAGACCCACAGAAGAGATTAAAGCAAAAATGACAGAGGAAAAAACAATGTATAACCTACCTAGAGAATTTGAGTTAAATAATGGCAGAACAAGATTTAGGAAAGATAAGATAAATACAAAATTTATAAAGAGATACAACAGACAGGAAGTTGTGGAGAGCCATAATCACTAGTGCACTGAATGGAAAAGCCACGTAGAAGAAAAAAATGACCGTAAATATGTCTCAAGTTGATGATCAACATTAGGATATAAGCCAAGATGTTGAGACAAGACCTGAATAAGAGAAGATATAGTGCACCAAACCTGCCAAACATATAACAAGGATCTTAGTAAACCAAGTCCTATACTAAGATAGAATGTAAACAGAACTATTCTATAAACTATAATTAAGATTGTCCAGCATTCTGATGATACACTTTTGAGAATTCTTTGTTTGTTCCTTATCAAGTTTCAAATCAAGCAATAACTTTCCTTGTTGTTCTTATTAATTAGACCACCCAGTGTTACATAAGTGATTTCTGAGATCAATTAGCAAAGAAAAAATATTTCTTTCAAGCAGAACATTATGAAAATAAAAGAAAGAAAGAAAGATTGTTTGAATTCTGATCTCATTTTGGAGCCTTGTAGTAGCCATGTTCATACAATTTTTATTAAAATACTAAATGGTATTGTTGTCCTTCATAGATATTTTTTTAGCGCAAAATGAATTTTAAAAATATCAGCTCGATGAAAATGCAATTCTATAGTACAACAGACTTTACACTCTACTTACTTTTTCATTAATATCCAAGAATCTATATGGCATGACTATATTCTTTTTCACCTGAGTTAAACATGTTCCTGCCACTTCTCTCTTCGCACATACCCACAAAATTTTATCCTAAAAAGCATCATTTTAATAAAAAGTGAACATAATTTATTCAGGGCAAGATGCATTTACAAATGCTATGATTTATGAGTTTCCGATGATTAATATATATTCAGGCTATTTCCATATATCTCTGTTTGTAATTAAATTAAGATTGAAACAAAGTGGGACATTTAGATCCAAGAAAATGAGTCAAATTATTTAAGATCTAATTGCTATAATGATACATTCATTGTTGGTTGATTTTGTTTACTAGCATATCAATCTATAATGGTTTACTTAATGCTGAAATCTAAATATTTTGAATACAATTTTATGGCTTCAACTACAGATAAAATGTCTTGCTGGTCATTTTGTTATAAAATCTATTGTTGGTAATTCTACTATAAATATGTATTCTACTATAAATATATATTATTTTATATAAAAATATATAACTGATATCTTTACTATATAAATGTATTTTTATACTTTCATAGTGTTTTGTATTTGTTTGGAGGTTCACTCTATACCTATAGCTAGGCCCCTAACAAGTGCTACCACCCTAGATCAGGGTGGAACTGGGAGCAATTAAGATATGGTTCCACAGTTCTGAAAACCTCTAATGTCCCGATCAGAGGTACTTGCTGCCAGATGTAGTTTATCAGCATATCTAGAACTAGATATATTCATACATTAGAACATATTTTATTGGACTGCAAGACAACAACATGTTTTCTCACTGGATTTATTCATCTTATACAGTGAAACAAGTTGGAGAGGTATGTTTGTATTTGCATATTCACATCATGTCAGATTGTTAACATTTGTAGAGGATTGCTAGCCCACAGGTTTGTGATGGAATCAGAGTGGAGTTGAGAATCATTGGAAGAAATGAATTCAGTATTTTTCAGGAATAAATTTCAACATGTGCTGATACATTCTTATATTTTTCCATAACGAAATACAGGATTCACCTGCCGCATGTACCTATACTTCAGTCTTGATGGCAATGTGCCTGTCTGATCAACCTCTGTTTTCCAATTTGCCAAATGCAACAGTTATTTCCCTCACTCTGTATATATATATATATATATATATATATATATATATATATAGTTGTATTTGGAGTAGAAATTTTCCCTGTATAATGTTTAAGTTTTTTGATAATTATTCACCACTGAATTAAGAGGAATTGACAAAACAGAATATGCTGAAAAATATTTGTAGTACAAAATAGATTCTTTTTGCTTCAGTAGAAATGTAGTTCTACAGAAGGGTACTGAGAATAACATGGAATGATCTTGTGAGCAACAATAAAGTTTTAGAGAAAATGAAAACAAAAAGGACACATCTATCTATATTTCTGAGATGATGTATATTTACATTGTTTGAACTGTGGTCCTCATTTTTGTTGTTATATCCATGACATTTCAGGTCTTTTATGCTCAAGCTGTCTTCAGGTGATTGAATTTTCGAGCTAAACCTTTTATTTCATACATCAGGGAAAATAGTTCCACATGCCATGCCTCTTCCAAATATCTTAGTTTCAGCTACAAGGATAGATGGCCCAATGGATAAAATCCTCAGTTGAAGTAATAAATTGAAGTAACTTGACCCAAAGAGTTGTTACTTCAATACCTGGCCACAGCAGAGGTGAAAATAACTTTAAGATTTTATCTACTAAAGAGAAATAACTGAAACTGTGATATCCAGAAGAAGCATGGCATGTGGAACTAGAACAATCAATCCTGGTAGGCAAAATAAAGGGTTTGGTTCGAAATTCCAATCACCTGAAGAATGCTGGAGTGTACAATGACTGAAAGGTCATGGATATGACAACAAAGATAAGGACAACAGTCTGAACAATGTAAATAGTGTAAAAAAAAGACGTTTATAATTATTATCAGGTAGAGAAATTTGAAATTTCTGGGGCACATGGTAAGGAAAGAGAGCTTGGAAAATTTGATACTCATGTGACAGATTGATGCCAGGAGGGACAGAGGAAAACAACACATAAACTACATAGTGAGCTTGAGTAAATGGATATCAGAGCAAGGTTTAGGAGTGATAAGAAAAAGAGAAAATTTACTTAGAGCAACAAAAGACAGAAGATTGTGGAGAGACATGATCTCCAGTGTCCTGAAGAGATGCGGCACATACAAGAAGAAGAAGAATGTTGTAGACTTGTTGATGACTGCTGTAATTATACGCATGTGCACACACACAAACACACATATATATTATAGATAGATAGATAGATAGATAGATAGATAGATAGATAGATGTAGAAAATTTGAATATAGGAATCAATGTGCATGGTGACAGTCAATTTCACCCTTCAATGGTCACATTGAAGGGTGAAAATTGGTGTCACCATTCAGTATTTATTCTTATGTCCACATTGTATATATAAATCTTCTATCTCTGATAGCAATCTTTTCCTTTTCCTATAAATATAGCAAATTACAAACAATGCATAAGTAGGACGTGAGCTGGTACAATTGTTAGTGATTCAGAATAAAAAATTGGTGAGCCTAGTTCGAATTCCAGTTGGGTTATTTACATTCCCTTACTCACATATACACTTGGGAAAGTAATGAATCCATCTCATCCCTCTATCTATGGGTTAAACAGTAGCACTTGTATCTAGAAAAATCATTGTTATTCTCAAAAATTTGTTAATGCCCTATTCACTCATCATAAAAAGAAATATGGAATACATTTTGACATTAAACAACACAGAAATACTTCATAAGCCATAAAAAACAAATTAACATATATTAACATATATATATATATATATATATATATATATATATATATATATATATAATATAACTTGAAAGAAGGATATGAGTTATCTACCTTCAATGCCAAATTTATCTCCTGCTATTATGGGTGTTCCAATAACTTGGACTGATTTTAAATGTGAATTAAGTTTAAGTGTCTAATCATTTTTTCTTTTATTTTCAGATTTAACAACTTAAAGTCTCCGGCGATTTCAACCATGGAAAGATTATAAATCAAACAATGTGTTAAAGTTATTGAAGCCTATTACAAAATGGACATTCAAACAGAAATGCATTTTGCGCCCTTCGTGATTTTTTTTGGCAAAAATAATCAACCAATTGGAAACAGTGTAATGTTGTTGTGGAGAGGTTTGATACCAATGTGTGATGATGAATAAAGGTGTCTGGATTTTTGGCCATGTTCTTGTGTGCTGCAGCAATGTTTTCAGCTGAATAGCATAAATGAGTACACAATGGTGTTTTCACATTTGCTACCAACCCAGTTTGTTTGAATTTACGAACAATTTTTCCAATTGCACTCTTGAAACTTTCAATGGTTAAAATTGCCAAAGTCTTAAGTTGTTAAATCTGAAAGTAAAAGAAAAAAAATCATTAGACACTTAAATTCAATTCACATTTAAAATCAGTCCAAGTTATTGGAACACCCTTTAGATATCTAGAAAAATTATTGTTTTTGTAAAAAATTTGTTAATGCACTATTCACTTACAAAAAAGGAATTATTCTTACAATGAAAAATAATCAGATAGAGTAGATAAACTGTAAAAAATAAAGTGATATATTTGATACAACTTGGAAGAAGTAGATGAGTTATCTGCCCTCATGCCTTATTTTAATGTTGCCATCAACATCAACGTAATTTCCTAAATGAAAACTTATTCAGAAATTTAAATAACCCTAATTTTCAGCATTGCCTCATTTTTTAATTACAAATTTACCTTTATCCTTTTGATGTATATATTTTAAGTTGAATTATAATTTATTGAAATAATATTTGAAAATGAAATTATATAATATTTCTCTTGGGCTTTTAAAAACTGATATTACTGAAAAAAAGCAAAAAAATGGAAAATATGCCAATGGCCATGAGTGATAATTTCATATTTGAACTTTTTTTTAACTAAAAGTTTTTTGGAAATTTTGGTCCAAAATGCTTTCAGCATTACAATTTGAGCTCTAAGTGCTTTAGTAGTTTAGACCTGTCTAAGCAGTTGTGTCGGTATAAAATTATGTTAGACATAAGAACGGTCTGCTCATAGAAAATGAATGTGATTATATAGTAATTTAAATTCATTAATAAAATAATTTTCAGTTCTAAAAGGTCACAGATTACAATAGCAGTGAATCTAATGGGATTCATAATGTTTACAATGTCACATTTCCTTATCAGAAAATGTTTCTTATCAGTTAAAATTTGCACAGAAGAAGGGAAATTCAAGAAAAATTTGAATTCAAGAAAACAAATATCATTTCTTCTCATCTGATATACTCTTGTTGCTGTAATATATATATATATACAAACACACACACACACACACACATATATATATATATATATATGTATATAAATTTAATCTTATGCTAATGGAGATAGCACTGCAAAAATTTGTATGGGTTTGTCTTCTTTTTGCTACATTGAACATGTGCCTCAAGAAGAAAAATGCTATAATATTTGCAACAATGACTTCATTAACATTGACATTAGTATTTTAACATTAATAGGTGGAGAGAGATGAACATGAAGAAAAAGTGTCAATTGTATCAGACAACTGGATAAATGTCCTCCTAAGAAAAACTAATAGTGAAAGTGAAAGTAATAATTTATTTTGTGTTACTTTCTTTTTTTAATCTACATTTAAAATCTGTATTTACATGCTTAAGCCATAGAATGATTGGATTATTTTATGTTCTTATTGAATGTGGTGATGGCATCAGTAGGATTGACCGTTTCCATGCAGGAAATAATTAGCATTCATTGACCGAGCAGTTAGCATTACTGTCAAATGAAATTTCTAAAATCTTCCTTTTAAAATAGTTTTTCTGGAAATTAAACTTCTTAAGCCCAGTCACTGTTATTACTCTTTCTAATACTGATGGAACTTTCTTCCATTTATTTCAATGCAGAAAGTCAACAATATGTGGATTATGTCACTATTTTTCCTTGTAGTTACATGTATTATCAAATTTAAGTTTGCTATTTTTGGAAGTCTTCAATTAATATAATTATTGTCATTTGGTAAAGTTCTTTCTTTATAAATCTGTAGCACCAGCTTATAAGTTCTGAAGAAGGATTTGTTCACTTTTAAGCCATTCTTAATCATTAACTTTAGAAAATGGTTGAATACAGCTGATAGTTTAAACATCTCTGAATGACTTTGGTGAAGACATTTAGAAATTAATTCATACCCTTAAAATTACTAAAAGTGTGAGCAACACCTATGATTTTCCAGTCAATTTGATGGTTCAAACTGGCCTTTCCAAAAGAAATTTAGGAATTGAAGGAGAAAGATGTGAACCCTCAGACTGACTATTTATTTTTTAAGAAGATATATATATATATATATATATATATATATATATATATATATATATATATAGTAATCCTTTTATTTTAATTAAAATTACTATTAAATAGTACCTTTATTAAACATTATTATTAAGTATTTTTACACAACTACAAATAATACCATTATAATTATATTTTTAGAATATTATTATAATATTGTACAAGTTTTTATATCATTATTAAATATTAAATATATAATCATTATACTATACCATTATAAACTATTATTATATATATATATATAGAAAGAGATATGAGAGAAAAGGATATAATAATTAATTATATATATATATATATGTATATAATTAATTATTATATCCTTTTCTCTCATAAAGAAAAGGATATAATAATTAATTATATATATATATATATATATATATATATATATATATATAATTAATTATTATATCCTTTTCTCTCATAACTAGACTGATTCTATATATATATATATATATATATATATATATATATATATATATATATATATATATATTAATTATTATATCCTTTTCTCTCCTAGCTAGACTGATTCTAAACAGAATCATTATATACCATGTTGATGACATCTATCCTGAATCACAGTGTGGTTTTCAGTCGGGTCATGGCACCATTGACATGATATTTTCTCTTCATCAAGTTGCAGAGGTTTGCGAGAAAAACCAGGAGTTGTACATGGTAGTTTGGGACTTGACAAAGGCCTTTGACACTGTGAATCAAGAGGCTCTTTGGCAAGTCCTGAGGAAACTCGGCATCCCTGAAAACATGCTAAAGGTCATCATCACCTTTCATGAAGGAATGAAAGCTAATATTGAGTGTGACGGTATGATGTCAGAATCCTTTGATGTCACAAATGGAACGAAGCAATGGTGTGTCATGGCCCCTGTCCATTTTGCTCTTTCCTTCTCAGTGATGCTGTAATATGCATTTACAGACCCAGAGAGTGGTGTCAAGTTTCAGTTTCAAACAACTGGTGGTCTCTTTAATCATCAGCGCTTCAAAGCCAACACCCACATTCATATGCAAATTATTTGTGATTTGTTGTTTGTTCATGATGCTGCTCTTGTTGCGACATCCTTTGAGGAGGCCCAACATCTGATAAATCATTTCTCTGCTGCATGGTCTTACACATAGCATAAAGAAAACTGAAGTAGTGCACCAACCTTGTCCTACTCCGAAGCAATTCTGTGGTGAGAAACAAAAACCACCGGTCTACAAATTTCCAGAGAGACCATTGAAAGTAGAAGACAAAGCCCTGAACTATGTATAGTCTTTCATCTATCTTGGTAGCAAAGTCAACTACAGTGGAACTTTAAATGATGAAATCATGCATCGGATTGCTAAGACTAGCAGTGCTTTTGGCAAACTTCACTATCGCCTGTAGAATGAGCCGGGTATTCGACTGGATACAAAAATTTGGTTTTACAGAGCTGTTGTACTTGCCATCCTTTTATACGGCTCAGAGTCATGGACTCCATACAGGTATCATATATGCCAGCTGGATGTTTTCCATAAAAGCTGTCTGCGTGCAATCTGTGGAGTTAACCTTCAAGATAGGACATCTAATGTAGACCTATTTAACAGGTGTAATATTTGAGGAATCGGGACTTTTCTCATACCGTCTCAGTTATGGTGGACTGGTCATGTCTTGAGAATGTCTGATGGCAGGATACCCAAGATCCTAACGTACAGCCAGTTAGATCAGGGCTACAGGAATGTGGGATGCCCATGAAGATACAAAGACAAGCTGAAAAGCAACTTGTCAGCTGTCAGTATACCAAATAACACCCTTGAGCACTTAGCCTTGGAGTGGGTAGAATGGAGATCATGTTTTAGTGGACTCAACAGTTTTCAATCTGCTTGTCTGAATCATCTTCAAGAAGTGAGTGTAATATCTAAAAGGTCAGCCAATCTAACAATGATCACATCTCACAATCCTCACTCTTGCTCCATATGTGGCCTCCTTTTTAAATCACTAGCAGGTCTTAAGTGCTACTTAAGATTATCGCACAAAATTTTATAACTGAATCAATTAAGCTGTCAGATACTCATACATTGAAACTGATGGGAGAGTCCATTATATATATATATATATATATATATATATATATATATATATGCATACAGAGAGAGAGAAAGCAAAAGTTATATCATCATAAATGATTTGGGCATTAGCAAACTCCCCAGAGTCATGCCATTGGACTTGTCAAATCAGATATAGTGCAGGTTGTTTCCAGTTAACTTGACTCATTCTTCTAATTCTGTGCATAATTCTTGTGGTGTACTACCTACAATGAGTCAGTGGTGAACACTTCTACTAGGTATATGACTGATTGTAGAGAGGAACTGAAAAAACAGTGTACCATCACACACTCTCAAGTCGAGTACTACTCTTCTGTTATAATACTACTAATCTGTGAACACTTCCTTTGTTATTCCGTGACCATTAATTTAGTCACAACAATAATATTGCACAACCTATGAATGACAATAAACATTTGTTCAGGTACCATCAAGTTTCCACAGTTTGTGATTTTTTTGTCTGAGGTATTAGGTCTTAGGTCTTCTAGCAAGTTGTCTGTTGGTCACACCAACATTGGTGATTTTTATATATATATATATATATATATATATGTGTGTGTGTGTGTAAAAATTGAGATATAAATGAATCTATCTGTAAAGACAATATTAATAAAAATAAATGACAAGAGGAAAACTTATTTCTGCAATGTGTTCCGTTCTGTGAGGAACTTTACCAAAGGCAACTTTTGAAAATTTCTTGAGAAAACTGTATTTATACATACAAACAACCATTGAGAAAAAATAGAATTATGCATTGAAATATAAATTTGAAAACATTCTAAAATATATGAAAATTTCTTAGCATTATGCAAAGAAAAGAAATCTATGGAGGATACTAAGTGATGTGATTCTGACATGTTACTAAATAAAAATGTCATTGTTGTTGCTGTTTCTATTATTTTTTAAAAAGGCAAAGAGTTTGTGGGTTTTGTGTGTATTTTTTAGGTGAAGGTGTATGTTCAATACACAAACAAAGAAGATAGAAGAAGCATATAAAAACTTGAGATTTTGCTATAGACATTTATTTCCTTTATGTTGATTCTATTAAAAACAAAGTTAAATATCTCTTGGGTATGTCTTCTCCTTTTAGGTTTGGAAATAATTTATTGGAAGTAAGGATAAAAATTGGTAAAGATCGTCGAGTTCAAGTCAGCAGGGATGGCTGAATCTCTATTTCATGAGTAGGGCTGCTGCTAACACATCCAAAACAATTTTGTTAAAAAGTGGAAAGAGAAAGATTCTGTCCTTTCCACAAGTAGGGTCATAAAATCACCCATGTGACCAGAAACCCTCTCCAGTTTCTTTATAACTGGCATCATGGGAAAATTAATTAATTTTTTTTTATTCTATATTATTTTATTTATTGGTTTTATTTCATTTTCCTAGAAATTCACCATCTTTCTTTAATTTTTTAACGTTTTTATGGTCATATATATATATATATATATATATATATATATATATTATTTTATATGCACTACTTAGTAGAAAGAGCTCAATATTAATGGTAGAGCTAACATATATATATATATATATATATATATATATATATATATATATATAAATATAAAAGTGAACATAGAAGTCAACACTTAGAGGCTCTAAGTGTTGACTTCTATGTTCACTTTTATATTTACACACGCTCTATCTCTGATATTGAGCACTTTATTCCATAAATATAGCACACCTTAAGACTATATTTCTTTATATATATATATATATATATATATGGCCTGTTTATCTAAAAATAAATATCCTTAAATTCATCTTCATCCCTGCTGTGTGCCAATGGATTAGGGATAGATTCTTCAACTGATGCTAATTCAGCCAGGTTATGGTCCAAGCTAGAGGCAACTGGACATCTAGCCACACTGATGTGCTGTGATACAGTGAAAGAGTCTGTAGATGACAATATATATGCTCCTGAAAACAGTGACTACTACTGCTACTAATGCAATACTCTTCGATAAAACAAAGTTCTTTTAGTTACTGGTGTGTTTTACTAAAAATAAATATGCTTAAATTCACATTCCTCCCTGTCATGTGCCAACAACTTGGGGTAGATTCTCTGACATGCCAATTCAGCTGGGTTTCAATCCTAGCTAGAGGCAACTGAATGTCTAGCTACACTGACGAGCCATGATACAGTGAAACAATCTGTCTATATATATATATATATATACATATATATATATATATATATGTAAGTTGACTCGAGACAAGTAGATGTGTGCATTCCTTAAAAAAATGCTGATTAGAACCTTTCTGGATTAAGGTGCACTGTGGACTAGAAAACCAGATTAAATAAGTTTCTTTTCCTAAAAAAGTGGGCTATTAGTTTGAACACAGCCAGAGAGTATGTAATACACATTATTTAAAAAAAACAAAAAAAACAGGACTTCTATTTCAAACATGGGTATCTACTAACACTAAAAATACAATAAATATACTATAGGAATTTCAGCATACAATATTGTTTGTATTTGAAATATTAACAATAATTTATTTTGTTTTCTAAGATTTTATAATGTAACTATGTTTGTTCATCATATTGTAAATAAGAATGTAAACTAGCATTGTTTACACATAGGTATATAGATATTTATGTTTTATTTCAGCCATATAAATATTATTATGGCTCATAAGAAAGATACAGGAGATCCTCGACTTATGACAGAGCTCTGTTCCTATGGTGCATTATAATGCAATTTTCCATCTAAGTCAGAATAAGCACTTATGTCACTCACCTGTGCTAATGCAATAGCAAAGTAATAATCTAGGACATGACAACACATTTCTATGATATATGTTAACATAATTAGGGATAAAAAAAACTGACAAAGGACATAAATATAAAAAAATTGTTTTTTGATGCCATTGGCTCTCGGTAGCTGAGATGATGAAGCATAAGATCTTGTGTCTTTTTTTTGTTGGGAATTCACCAACTTATAGTTTAACAAGAGAATATCCTTATTGCCTACAGGGAAACTCAATTTGTATACATATATGTAGATGTTTTAAGCAACAGTCAAATGACTTAAGCCAAGAAAAAAAAACTGTCAATATTCATCACTATTTCTCTTTTTCAGTGTGTTTAACAACAATTAATTTTACTTCCATGGTGATGACTTTCCTGTTCTTTGAAGCATCTCCATCAGAAGAGGTTACACTATGTTTGGGAACCATAATAAAAGGTAACAGGTTTCCACAAACACAACACAAACAAAAGAGAGTGAATGCACAACGATTCAATATGGCATGCAACTATAATGTATTCTTCCTCCTTACCAAGGTAAATGGCATAACTCAGAACAAGATTAATGATGATTGCACCATAACCACAAATTTTCATGGGTCAGGAGGGCTGTTGTTACTCAAGGACTTATTGTATAGCTTCTAAAGACAAATGGATTAGTGATAATGATATTGAATTATGGGAACAAATCGTGAGAAATTGGGAAAAAGTTGAAAAGAGATCAGAGATGATTAAAAAAAATGAAGAAATTTGAAACATTGATAAGATCAGAATGAGAAAAAAAACAGTTTCAACAATGTCAGGAAGAGAGATTTTTGTCAAAAATGAAAAGGATGATATTCAAGCCGAGTGGATTAACCAGCAAGAAAATATTTGAAAAATCTGATGAAAGGAGAGAGAAAAAATATGTAGAATATTAAGAACATTGCTTAAAGACATGAAAAAAAAGCAAACTGGAATATTTAAGCAAACATCACAAAAAGAAACATGTAAGTTGGTCAAAGAAGTACATGGAAACTGATTTCACTACAGTCATTTCAACTGATGAATGTTGAGATCCATTGGATTCACTCAATGTCTCTCTCTCTCTCCATATATATATATATATATATATATATATATATATATATATATATATGTATAAGTAAAAGGTTTGTCACTAAGCTGATTGATGTTACCTTGTTAACTTCAGCACTTTGACACCAGAGTTTCGGGGATGGACCCTCCAGGAATCACTCTGTCTACTCCTCAAGGGATATCAGCAACTGACTGCTTATATTTATTGATTTTTTATATGCACTTTTCATTGTGTATGTGTGCATGTGTGTGTGTGCGTGTATTATTAGAGAGGGAGAAAGAAAGACAAAAGAAAAGTCAAGGAAAATGTGACATAAAATTTGACATTCATTTATGTCTTTGTGCGAGTATATGTTTGCAAAATAATAAATATATATAAATACATAGATATTAAGCATATACAAAGATATTTATGAATATGTATATATATATATATATATATATATATTAGAGAAAGAATGTTGGCTGATGAAAGAAATTTTAAAAAGGTATAATAATAATAGTAATTGTATATTATTATTATTATTATTATTATTATTAGACCATTCAACCAAATAGAAGCATGATGTGAAAAATGTAGGAAATTGGAATTTTCAGACACACTTGTGTCCTTTCTCAATAAAAAAAAATAATTTATAGACAATAGAACTATTTTGAAGGTAAGACAAACCATCTTTGACAAATGAGAGAAAAACTGGACTGGTTCTGAATATATATATATATATATATATATATATATATATAGGGGTCATTGAAGAGACAGCAATTAAACTTTTTATGATATTTTTTCTTGCATTCATACAAGTGATTTCTTTTCTGTGTAAAAACTGCCTAGATGGTCAGTTAATTTATTAGCCATTATTAATGAATAAGTAATTATTTTTTTCATGGCAATAGGAATGTTTTAATTC
>OZ010594.1:51006113-51028613 GCA_963932145.1 Acanthosepion lycidas | reverse complement strand
CATCCGGGTCTCTTATATCCGAGTTACACTGTATATGGTATATTTAAGCAGTGAGTTTTAATCAAACAAGTTTTGACAAGATTTGTCTTAAATTTTCTATAGCATTGTTCTTTCTGCTGTGTTTTTGGGTTTGCAATAGAATTAATCTTTCTGCAGAATATATGAAGAAATTCATGAACTTTAGAAAGATTTTTATAAATTTCTTCTATATGCACAATAGTTTAGATACAAACTGTAGAAAGGTAATGAACAAAGTTGAATGAGCAGTTTCTTCTCCTATGTGCCATATCCCCTCATGACTTAGGCGATCATAGCTCTCCACAACTTCCTGTCATCTGTGGTTCTCAGTAAATTTTGTCTTTTTGGTATCACTTCTCGTCTCTGTTCTGCCAACCATGAACAAAAGCTTGTTAAGCAGAGGTTATTTGCTTCGTTCCTCTGTCCTTCTTTCCTTCAATATGTCCTCTGTGTGTAGAATTCTTCATACCCATTTTTCTCATTATGTGTCTTAGAAATGTCATCAATATCTTTCTAATTTTAATTGTCCTTTTTCTTTTCATTTTCCTTAAAACTTTATCATTACTCATATGTTCAATTGATGGTATTCTCAGCATCCTTCTATAGAACTATTTAGAAGAGGTGGTTGGAACAGGATGCCCTGATTGAATTTTTTCTCCATGAAAGAATAACTGTTCCACCATGCATTCCTGAAATTCAAAGATGGATTCCAATTTAGCTTTTTTTCTGCAAGAAACACAAGACTACACATTTGTGTTATTGGTTAAAAACTGGAGAAACTACTGCCTGCTTTTTAATTCAACACTGATATATATATGTGTGTGTATAAGTATATATATATATATATATATATATATATATATATATATATATATATTTGATTTGTTTATTCAAATCCCCCCCAATAATTTCTATCATTTGTATATCCTTGCCTGAACCAGCTTCTAATGCTCTCGAGGTAGCACGGCTTGTAGACAGAAGACGTTTCTCATGTGGGGCACAATCATGTGGGGAAAGGTATGCTTGTTTGAGTTACACCACGGAAAGTGAGAGCTGTTCTATATCAAGTTTCTCTCACCGATGCCCGTTGGTATGATTCTTGCATCGTATCATAACGGTCTGTGTGTCTCAGTAATGGATACACACTGATGAGACCCAAATATAGGATGAAAAGGCCATACACTGTTTTCTGTATTCTGTTGAGGATTCTTCTAGACTCAATGAATTACTTCGATTTGTTTATTCAAATCTCTCAATAATTTCTATCATTTATATATATGTATATATATATATATATATATATATATATATATGACAATTGGAAAAAATTCATAGTTCTCGATGTGTTTCAGCTTCTGACACCACCAAGGCAAGCAATGAAAGTGAAATGTTTTGTAACCATACTTATTATGGGAGATTATATATATATATATATATATATATATATATATATATATATATATATATATATATATATATATGTATGTATATTAGGCTGATGAAATATGTATGTATGTATGTATAGTAGGCTGATAATATGTATGTATGTATGTATATATAGTAGGCTGATGAAAGAAACTTAAGAGATAAAAAAACAACAGTAATAATAATATTTATTGTATATTAATAGGCCTTTAGACCAAATACAAGAATGATGAGAAGAGATTTTAAAAATCAGAATTTTCGGACATGCCACTGTCCTTTCTTAACAGGAAGTAGAATGATGTTGGACTTTTTAGGGGAATTCTTTATTTTTTTTTTTTGCATGTGTTATATTATCAATCATGGATAGCAGCTCGGACTGAGGAATCAAAAAGCCAAGTTCAAATTCCATTTGGATCCATTACATTCCCCTACATCCTAATACTTGAGAATTGTATGAATCCTCTTCTTCTCCCTCCAGCTATGGGTAAATAGCAGGACAGACTGGGGTCTATAGCATTGGGTGGCAACCAATCTAGAAAGAAAACCCTGAATTCAAAACCAGCCTGAAGAGGGTTGGGCTCCATCAGGCTATCTTGCCCAAGAAATGCTACTTCTACTGTGGCTGCAGTGCACCTATGACCCTAATGGGACACAGGAATCGTGATTGTGATCGTAATATTACTAATGAAATCTACTACTTTTTGGCTAGCTGTTTGTCACAATTAGCTTATATAGGTTTATACAAGTTCAAACCCTGACAGATTGCACATATTTTATTTTATTTATTTTTTTTTTACAGTGATGTTCACCTTGTACAAGCCCCAGGGTTTACTCAAGTTAGAGAGTTACAGAATAAAAGGCAGAGTTTATGCAGATACTTGGGGAAGATAACAGTTAACCCTGACTATGAACAGGTAAAAATTGTAGTAATTGGTGAAACATCCTCTTGGGAGTTAGTTGGTTCAACAGAGAAGTGGTTTGTGGGAAGAAGCTGTTCGAGTGGAACTTATTTCTTGCTAATGGTGTACAGAGGGAATGAGTGAGGGTGAATTGCTACAATGTGAGTGGCATAGCATGTCTTAGCTGCGAAGGCTAAAACTGGAGGAACTAATGAATGTAGTTCTTCTAGCACTTTCCATGGAAGAAGTAATAGAGCAGTGAGAAGGTTAATGAATCTTGCCTGTGAGAGAAGGGTTGTGGGTTGAAAAATAAGCTACAGGGACACGGTGACACTTTTGGACTCTATCAAAACTGGAAACTGAGGACTTGGCAGCTCCTGCACAAATATGAGAGCAGCATTCCATTTTTGGCACGATCTGGCTCTCATAACAGCAGAGGATAGCATAAAGTATCAGGTACTTACTGGAGCAGGGAACAGAGAACTGACTCATTTTTTCTGCCTTTTTCACAATTGATCCTAAGTATGAGTTCCACTTGAGGTTTGGGGTGAGTTTAAGGCCAAATAGTTACTCAGGGCACACGGGCTCCCTGAAAGTTTGAGTGTGCAGTGTGGTAGACATAATACATACAGTTTGAAAATAAAAATAAAATTAGGCATCGACTGAAATACAGCTATCCACTAAAAATAATATTTGGAGTAATATAAATGAGAGATTAAAAAATTCATTAATTCTTTAGAAATTATACATATATATATATATTATGAAATGGACAAAGTCCGACAATTATTTTAAGACATTTTTATGTTTATACATTCTTTTTATAGATACAAATATTTAAGTAAATGCTCTGTTTATAATAAACAGTATTAAGCAACATTTACCGGCAGGAATGTCCGAGAAATTTTCATGGAAAGTCGGAGGATGAATATTTTCTATATTTTTCAAATGCCATAGTAATGATATGCTGCCTATATATATATATATATATATATATATATATATATATATATATATATATATATATAATAAAAAGGCTTAAACACTAATATTCCATGGTCATAATTTATTCCATTGGAATCATGAATATGATCCAATTCATCAAATTCAAAAAGAAAACAGAAAAAACAACTCCGGAAATAAAAAATAAAATTTAGTGAGAGTGTATGTATGAAAGTGTGGGATGATCGTATGTGTATATTTACTACTAATATTATCAATACATATATATATATATATATATATATATATATATATATATATATATATATATATATATCTTGTGTGTGTATGCATATTTATGTGTGCATATACATATATATGTGCATGTGTGTCTAACTGGGAATAAAAGATAGAACAGACTGTAAAATATAGAAAGGAAAAGATCACTGGAAGCAATAGCAAGTGAAAAGAGGTGAATGAGGAAAAGAAAAGAGGTTAAGTTTAAGGGAAATTGAAAGAGAGGAAAAAGAAAGAAAGAAAGAAAGAAAGAGTGAAAAAAGAAGACAGATTAAGAGACTTGGAAAAAGAAAGTTAAAAAAAGCATAGAGGGAGAGTAAGAAAAGGAAGATAGAGAGAGATATAAAAATGAAGAGAGATTGAAGAAATGAAAGTGAGAGACAAAGATAAAAACAGAGTGATGAAGTGTAAGTGGTAGAAGAGAAAAACAAAGAGAAACAAGAAATCCAGGAACATATATAAATAGATTGCTGTTTTCAAGCAAGTGTTTCACATAAAGGTTACACTGTCTATGGAGAAATACAAGGGAGTGTTTGTTCTTTGTCTAAAATAGATTTCCTGCCATCATGTTTTGTCTTTCTATTTCTATGATCATGACTACAGAAGTAATCTCCAGTGTCGCAATGGCTAAGATTTTATCATTTGTGAGCAAACACAAGCATATTTTTCTTTCTTTTGGATAGGGTTCCCTTCAAAATTTGGCCATGCATCTATGCCTGCAAACATTTTACGCTCCAAATGAAAAAGCTCACTCAAGTCTTAGAAATGTGCAAGCAGATGTATTCACTCTGATACATAGATATGGTTATACTTACACAAAATCTTATCTTTAAGACACTCAAATTTTGATATGAGTAAGAATAGGGATATGTAAGGATTTCTTTTATTCACACACACATACATACACATCTATATGCATGTATTGAAATAAGCAGGTGTATGTTTTTATGGGTCAAAACAGGTATATAGAAAGTGATTAAGGGACAAATAAGTATATATATATATATATATATATATATATATATATATACAAAAGAGAAAGAACAGATGGAGTAAAAATCCACAGTTTGTAGCATTTATTTTTTAAAAAGTGCTCAATACAAAGTAGACCAAAATATTATTATAATATTTTTATTATAATAAATTACAATACAATCATTTTACATCGCTACACAAAAACTTTCATGTTTTGATACTAAGATGGTATCTCTTCAGGCAATGATAGATAACTAATGATAAAATGATTTATTAGGGAATATTAAAAAACAAATCTTTACCTCTTTTTGTAAGTTAAAGTGGAGGCATAAATGGTCAGAATTAAAATATACTTATGGGTATGTCTAGATTAACCAATGAATCTCAGATCTACACTAAAATAGAAAAAATAAGATCAAAGGCAGAGCTCAGTGGGTTATTATTAGATGTCAAGAAAACTGATGCTTAGACATGTCATTCAACAATACTAGAGAACAATTTCAGTGACAAAAATATTATAGGTGTATCCAAGTATGATTGGTTGAAATAAACATAAATTTATCAGGAACGGACTTTTAAAAAAAAATTAATTTTTTTTTTTTAATATATTCAGGGTGCTTCTTAAAGGGGCCAATAGGTAAAATTAAAAATGTGGAAACAACAATATAAGTTGTTAATTATACTGAATAGATGGTAAAACACGGCAATATTATAAGTGAATAAATCAAATAAATATTGGATGGACCATTATATACTAATAAAATAATGGTTATATAATTATAATAAGTAATTATTTATCAAAAAAAAAAAAATTTTAAGGTAAAAGATAGATAATGGCAGCATAGCATCGTTAATTCATTTCTTTGGTTTAACAGGATTTTATTGTTAGGAAACTTTATAATATACAATTTTTCTTGTAAACATAGGGGATATGGATCATGTAAAGATTTACAGGTTCTAGTTATTTTTAATATTTTCCATTTTACCATAGGAGTACACACTCCCATTCAACCAAATTATTAGTACTAAGTTAGGATTTATAGTGGGCAACAACTTCTGATTGTCTTTGATAATTGTAGAGGGAATGCTTAACAGAGCAATCTTGATTCAAACATTTCTCAAGGCAATCTACAGTCTTGTAACAGAAAGGCAAAGAGTTGTGCCAGCAATATAATTACTATCAAAATGTTCCCTATTGACCATGAAAGTAGACTTGATGGGATCATACATGATTTGATCTATTAGCTTACCTAATTTTACTGTCACAACAGTTTCCATCTGTATTTAGTTGGATTGATGTTAGTTTGTGACCCTGGATATAACAGCCTTTGTGATCATCAGTTGTCTGAAGTTCATGAAACCCAGGGTCACAAACTCACATCAATCCAACTAAATATGTTAGCTCTATCACTAACATTGAGCACTTTCCAATAAGTACCAATAATTTCTATCACTTGTATATCCTTGCTTGAACCAGCTTCTAATGCTCTTGATGGGATGGCATGGGGATAGTAGTCGTGGCTCATGGGGGCACAGTCTTATGGGTAAAGGAAACTTGGATGAGTTCCACTATATCGAGACTAATTTGCTACCTCTTCATCACCAAGGCTCATTTGTACAGTTGGTATGCCTGATAACGTAACTGTCAGGGTTTCAATTCTTCGTAGTGGATGTGCACTGCTGATGAGTCCCAAATATAGGATGAAATGGCCATCCAGCGCTTTCTGCATTCTGTTGAGATTTCTTCTAGACTCAATGAATTACTTAATTATAATTATCTCAAATCCTGCTAATAATTTCTATCACTTATATATATATATATATATATATATATATATATATATATATATATATATTGATATAAGAGAAAGAGTGCTCAATACTAAATAGCAGAGCTATTAAATATATATTAATAATTATACATAACACCCCACAGTTTATATATGTGTGTGTATGTGTGTGAATAAAATTCAATCTACAGGGCTTGTTCTATTTCAAATATTTATCCATTTATCTATATACCTATACCTATCTATTTTTTTTGTTTTCTCTCTCTGTCTCTCTGTCTCTCTCTCTCTCTCTCTATATATATATATATATATATATATATATATATATATACTATCACTCTTAGATTTCCTTGTTTCACATTGACCACTTTCATTATGTTTTATTTCTTATCATTATAATCTTAATAATTCAGATTTTAATATATATATATATATATATATATATATATATATAGTGTATGAGGGATAAATTGTCATCTAAATTATGCAAAAATGAAAATAACACTGACATCTCATTTTAACAGATATATTTACCAAAATTACACAAAAATATCTTGAAATACAAAAGATTAAATTTATTCAATAAAATCACCACTGGCTTCAACAATGGGCTCTAGATAACTTTGGAATCTCCAGCAACTTTTATAGATGGTCAGCTTGTTTAAGCTGGTGAATGCTGCCATAATCCTTGCATTCAGTTCATCTTTGGTTTTACAAGGAGTTTTGTTGATCTCTTGCTCAACTGAGCCATGCAGATAATAATCAAGAGGGTTGCAGCCTGGGGAGTTAGGTGGCTAGATGTAAGGGTCGATTTGATTGCAGGAATTGTTTGACAGACATGACTGTGTTCTCCTGCTTGTGTAGCATGGTGCAGAGTCCTATTGCCAAATGCAGGGCAGCACTACCTCATAAAGGCACTTGATGTAGGCCTCTGTTTTGAGTTTATGGTCCTGTGGTAAGATGAATGGAGGCATAATGTTGCTATCTCTAGTGATCACTCCAAACACTTTCATAATCATTATTAAACTCATCCAACTCTTTCTGAAGCCTTTTCACTGTCTCTAGATTGAAACACAAACACTTGGAAATGTCCATATTAGAGCTTCCAGTATGAATGCCAAGCAGTACGGTATGCTGTTTCCAAATTTCTGGTGAAGTGAATTGCATCCATGTTGTTTTTTTTTTCACAGGCAGTGACCCACTGACCCTACTATACTGTCCAATTGACAAAATCAAAAAACAAACAATGCGCATACACAAAATTAAAAATGTGAAATGGAAATTTACACATTGCACCCTCTCTCTCTCTCTCTCTCTCTCTCTCTCTCTCTCTCTATATATATATATATATATATATATATATATATATATAAATATATCCGATGCAATAAAAATGAAAATAATATATAAATTCTAAGATTCACAGCATTAATTCAAAAGAGGGCTTGATACCGATAGTAGAGCAATAATTATTTATTATAGTTTTATCATATAGACAAAAACAGTTTACTCACTACAAAGATGCAACTTCGTTTTGGTGCAATTCAATTGCACCTCGACTGGTGAGAACCAAAATGGTTATGAACAATTCTGCTAGTAAGCAAGCCACATGTGAAATGTCACTTCCTTTTTTTCATTTGTTTGAGAAAAAATATACATAAAGCAAAAAGGTGATGGAGGGAAACAATAGTGCTTGTTGATAGCAGTTTATATATATATATATATATATATATATATATATATATATATATATATATATATATACATATTCTAGAGATACTCTCATGGAATGTGTATGACCAAATGAGGTTTATTTTGCAACATGGTCCCCTTTGCAGCCCAAACAATTCTTCCATTGGCATTTCTGTGCTTTGGCCACTTGATGAAGAAGCTTTCATCCTGTTAGTCAAAAAGTCATCAGCAGCAGCACATATGACATCATCACAACTGTGATACTGATTCCCAGCCATGTGCTTTTTTCATTTTCAGGATCAGAGGATGGTCACATGGGGGAAAATCAGGAGAATATGGAGAGTGATCAACCAGTTGAAAGCCACAGATGCACATAACAGCCATTGACATTTGTGTTAGAGCAATGTCCTTATGAAACAAAGCCTCTTTTGTCAGTTTTCCTAGTGTTTGGTTTTGATCTTTTCAACTAATTCATGTATATAATTGTCTAATTGTATAATAAAACACATATGGACACTATGAGAACAGTGTTTCAATGTATATATAAAAATATATAAATCAGTATAAGAAATTGAGTATCTTGTCTCTGGAACCACCTGAATATTGTGAGACAGACATATAACAAATTGTGTGTCCATGTGTGAAGCTAATTTGCTGGAAAACACAAATATTTCAGTATCATATATATATATATATATATATATATATATATATATATATATATATTTATATATATAAATGTGAGTGCGTGCATGTGTATATGCATTTTAGAATGCTCTCTTTTGGGATTAAATATCTTTGGAGGTTTATCTGCAGTTATGATCCTGAAGTGCAACAACATATTTGAAAACTGGTAAAAAGGAAATTAAGAATTCAACAGATAGACCTTGTCAGTTGATTTTAATACAACATTTAAATAAACATAAATGCATATATATATATATATGGAGAGAAAGAGAGAGAACATGTGTACAGCAGCTTATTAAGGACAACCTGACCCAGGTGCTGAGAGCAGGTTGCTCAAGTCAAAATGATGATTTTTATGTAGATGTTAAGCAGCCACAAAGCCTGCTCTATTCATCTCATTGTCGTTCTCTATGTGTGCGTGTGATGCAAGATGGAAAAGGTAAATGTTATTTGACGCAGATGCACAGTTTAGAAATTGGAGATTCTGCTTTCTTTCTATTTTGCTCTCAACCACAGACATTTTGGTGCACAGAATGGGACCCCCCCACATATTTGCATGGACATGCATTGACACAGATAATGATTTATATGCATGTGCTCACACATACTTGAATAAATACATATGTATGTTTATTTATATTTCTGAACAGATTTATATATAAATAGATATATTAATGAAATTTCATATCTATATATATATATATATATATATATATATATATATATATATATGTGTGTGTGTGTGTGAATTATTTTCAGATAGAGTGCATGTGAAATAGAACAAAATGAATAAAAAGACAAGAGAAAAACTATTTTTATCCGACATGTTTTGTCTTCTGAGACTTTTTCAAGGAAAACATACAATTTAATTTGTTGCATGTGTTTTTATATATATATTAGGTTAGTGCAAAAATAATGACATAATGATGTCGTTTTTTGATGTTAAAAATACATCAAAAAACAACATTATTACGTCATTATTTTTGCACCAACCTAATTATATATATATATATATATAAAAGGCAACAGACATTTTATGTTCATTAACTTTAATCATTGACTTTTCTAAAATATGAACAAGCCTCCTCAGATAAGAAGGAATTTCTATCAGAAATTATCCAAAGTTGATTTCAGAAGAAATATGGTCTATGCTTTCAACTTTCTTAAATCATCATTGGGGTTGTTATTGACAAATGGTGAGTTTCATAGAACTAGTGAGTGTAGTAGTATAGATAAAAAATGTTGTGATACAGGCAAAGTGTGATGTGTGCTTTTTTTTTTTACAAACATTTTAGGATGTACACACATACACAATGACCTGATTCAAAGCAAATTGTGAGTTCCTTTTGTTTTTCATTTCTGACTCATGATCAAGACAAGGAAAAATTCTGCTGCTAATGAACTTGTAGATTGTTTTTTATTCTTGTATATTTCATGATTAGTCTTTCTGCCCTTCTTTGTATCATGCAAGGGTGGTAGTTAGCAAACACAAAGAATAAAAAATATGACCAATCAAAATGCAGGAAAAGTTGAATGAGTTAAGCACCAGTTAATTAGAGGTTGTGATTTGATAAAGTCACTGTGGAGAAGGTCAAAGAAACTGCTCAACTATCATGATGGCTATACAACGAGTGTAAATGTAGTTCCCTTGTCTCCTCACATGGTTGGTGGGGTCATGTATGAAAGATGGCACCTGATCATCATCCAGCAACTGTTCACAAAAGAAATAAAAGAGATAATGGCATAAATGTGGTTAAATGCTGGATCAGAACTCTTTCCCTAATCCTGTTACTATGCATATATACAAACTAAATTGTAGCACAACATCTGAAAGAAACATATTCCACATAAATACAGGGACTTATCAGTAGTAGTCAGTAGTTATCCATAGAGAGTCTGAAATAGAACAGTCAACCATTGGGACATAGACAAGATGAGGTAGCTGGGATGAAATGTAAGAGAGTAATTAATATTATCAACCCCATTTCACTATGTACTCCTCCATCTCTTGCAAGATACTCCCTGGAAAAATTTTTGTCAAATGGAGAAATTTTATCCGGCCTAAAACTTTTTTGTCTGCACATTGATGATAGAGTGGGGAGAGCTGGAGACTAGATTTTTGTAACCAAAAATAGTAGCTGGTAGGCATCCATAAAGATTCAGGCATTTGAGATGGTGTGTAGTTTCCCACAGTGCTACAGACAAGATCAAACAGTCATCCACAGGGACAAAGGCAAACAAGATGGGAGAGTCACCCATAGAGAGAAAAAGATACAAAATGAGTCAGTCATCTACAGGGACATAAGCAGACAAGATGGAGCAACAATCCATAGGGATACAGAAAGTCAAAATGAGGTAGTCATCTACATGGACATAAGCAGACAAGATGAGGCAATCATCCATAGGGATACAGAAAGTCAAAATGAGGCAGTCATCTACAGGGACATAAGCCAACAACATGGGGCAGTCATCCATTGGGATACAGAAAGTCAAAATGAGGCAGTCATCTACATGGACATAAGCAGACAAGATGAGGCAATCATCCATATAGATACAGAAAGTCAAAATGAGGCAGTCATCTACAGGGACATAAGCCAACAACATGGGGCAGTCATCCATTGAGATACAGAAAGTCAAAATGAGGCAGTCATCTACATGGACATAAGCAGACAAGATGAGGCAATCATCCATATAGATACAGAAAGTCAAAATGAGGCAGTCATCTACAGGGACATAAGCCAACAACATGGGGCAGTCATCCATTGGGATACAGAAAGTCAAAATGAGGCAGTCATCTACATGGACATAAGCAGACAAGATGAGGCAATCATCCATATAGATACAGAAAGTCAAAATGAGGCAGTCATCTACAGGGACATAAGCCAACAACATGGGGCAGTCATCCATTGGGATACAGAAAGTCAAAATGAGGCAGTCATCTACATGGACATAAGCAGACAAGATGAGGCAGTCATCCATTGGGATACAGAAAGTCAAAATGAGGCAGTCATCTACATGGACATAAGCAGACAAGATGAGGCAATCATCCATATAGATACAGAAAGTCAAAATGAGGCAGTCATCTACAGGGACATAAGCCAACAACATGGGGCAGTCATCCATTGAGATACAGAAAGTCAAAATGAGGCAGTCATCTACATGGACATAAGCAGACAAGATGAGGCAATCATCCATATAGATACAGAAAGTCAAAATGAGGCAGTCATCTACAGGGACATAAGCCAACAACATGGGGCAGTCATCCATTGGGATACAGAAAGTCAAAATGAGGCAGTCATCTACATGGACATAAGCAGACAAGATGAGGCAATCATCCATATAGATACAGAAAGTCAAAATGAGGCAGTCATCTACAGGGACATAAGCCAACAACATGGGGCAGTCATCCATTGGGATACAGAAAGTCAAAATGAGGCAGTCATCTACATGGACATAAGCAGACAAGATGAGGCAATCATCCATAGGGATCCAGAAAGTCAAAATGAGGCACTCATTTTCCGGGATATAAGCAAACATGACCGAGGATTCATCCATAGGGATACAGAAATGCAAAATAAGGCACTTATTTACAGGGATATAAGCAGACAAGATGAGGCAATCATCCATAGATAGTCAGCATCAAATGTAAGAGAGTGGCTAACATCAACACCCTCTTGTAGCACCTACTCCACCAAAGTTTTGTTAACTGAAGTAGTTTTACCCAGTCTAAGAAGTTGTTGTTTGTAGTCTGATGTTCAAGTGGAAAGAGGTAGAGAGCAAGTTTTGGAGATGAACTTTGTCTACAGAATACAATTTAGTTTGCTTTTTGCTAATTAGAAAAATAATTGATTCTTTTTTATTCATGAAGTGGGTAAAGTTTGGTGAATTTAAAGTCCGTCAATTAAAACATTTAATACAGCATGAGCAAGCAAAATGTCTTGATTTAATTTCTGCACTTTCTGCCATATGTGGCTCACTGGTTGTACTGCACTATTGAGAGAATCATAGAAACTAAACCTGTTCATATCTGTTTATATATTTTGACCTGTTCATATGTGTCTAATTGTTTTGGTCTCTTCAGATCTGTCTATTTTGGTCTGTGCATATATCTATTTATCTATATATTTTGACCTGTACATATCTATCTACTAGTGTGGCTTGGTCATATCTATCATACATACATACATACATACATACATATATATATATATATATATATATATATATATATATATATATTAAAATTCACTTCAGTTTTAGTTTTTATATATATAATAAAATGCACTTCAGTTTTATTTTTCCTTGCGCCATCTCTCTCCCCCACCCCTTTTTCTTTTCTTTTCTTTTCCTCTCCCACCCTCTTCTTCTGATCTTTATGATTAGATCGTCTATTATATGTGTATGTCACCACAAAATGTATCCTTTCCGGTTACATCTTTAATGTATTAGACATCCGACAACATTCATATTTCTCTCACTTAAACCGTCTTTGACTCCCCATTCTAAAACTTCTCTCTGTTAAATTTGAATCCCCCGCCTTCTCTTGTCTGTTACCCCTCTCTATAGCTCTAACATTCGTCCCACACTCTCATACTTACACTCTCTCTAAATTTTATTTTTTATTTCTGGAGTTGTTTTTTCTGATTTCTTTTTGAATTTGTAGGTCTGATGAATTGGATCGTATTTACAATTCCAATGGAATAAATTATGACCATGGTATTCTTGGTATCTTTCTGTAGAACCACATATTGTTGAATTGTGACTTTTCATCATCTGTAAGGAGATTGTCCAGCATTCACTGCCATATATGAGGATCGGCTGAAAAGTTCATAGGCTGACCAAGATAAAAATGTCAGTAGACCAGCTGCTGTATTCTGGCACATATCTTTTCGCCTACCAGTTAGTATGTCTATCTACATTTATATTGATCAGCATAGGGACTTTTCAGTTAACCCACATACAAGATTTTTATATATATATATATATATATATATATATATATATATATATATATATATATATATTTACAGACTTTTCATACAAGATTTATATATATATATATATATATATATATTGGTATTTCTATTTACATTTATATTGATCAGCCAAGGGATTTTCTGTTGACCCTCATATAAGAAAAGCTGAGATAGCTAAGCTGTAATTTACTCACATACCATAAATTATAATTAAGAGAGTTAACTTTTTAGTTGGTGATTAAATAATCTTATCAAATTGAGATATTCCTGTTTGATGCCATACCATATTCAGAATCATCTAAACTGTCAGCTTTATACAATTTCTTTTTGGATTAGTGATTAAAAATGGATTTGAGGGAATGAGGCCTGCAATTCTTAGCAAGGAGCATTCTTCCTTTTCGAACCTTGTGAAATGTCACTACAGAATCATAAAAAAATAACTTTATGAAATAACAGAAACCACATCATTTGATGGCTTTCAACAGCAGCAACAGCGACCTACCTATGCCTGTTCATATCTGTCTATCTATGGCTGTTCATATCTATATATGCCTCTTCATATCTATCTCTCTATCTATGCCTCTTCATATCTATCTATCTATATATCTATGCCTCTTCATAATTATCTATCTATGCCTCTTCATATCTATCTATCTATATATCTATTCCTCTTTACATCTATCTATTCCTCTTTATATCTATCTATCTATGCCTCTTCATATCTATCTATCTATATATCTATGCCTCTTCATATCTATCTATCTATGCCTCTTCATATCTATCTATCTATCTATCTATCTATGCCTCTTCATATCTATCTCTCTATCTATGCCTCTTCATAATTATCTATCTATACCTCTTCATAATTATCTATCGATATATCTATTCCTCTTTACATCTATCTATTCCTCTTTATATCTATCTATCTATCTATCTATCTATGCCTCTTCATATCTATCTATCTATCTATGTCTCTTCATATCTATCTATCTATCTATGTCTCTTCATATCTATCTATATATCTATGCCTCTTCATATCTATCTATCTATCTATCTATGCCTCTTCATATCTATCTCTCTATCTATGCCTCTTCATATCTATCTATCTATCTATCTATGCCTCTTCATATCTATCTCTCTATCTATGCCTCTTCATAATTATCTATCTATACCTCTTCATATCTATCTATCTATCTATCTAACTATGTCTCTTCATATCTATCTATCTATCTATCTAACTATGTCTCTTCATATCTATCTATCTATCTATCTATCTATCTATCTATCTATGCCTCTTCATATCTATCTATCTATCTATCTATCTATCTATCTATCTATCTATCTATCTGTTGCAACCTAGGGAAGGTTATTGAATAGAATAATCAAACAAAGGTTGGTAATGAACAATAATACTTAGAACATTACAACACTTATAAGATTTGCCTGTGGTGTGTAGAAGTAGTAGTCAATTGCTACAAGTGTGTCAAATGAATTCCACAATGAATCTCCAAATGCAGATCAACATACTGTATTTATGTGAATGGAGACATACCCATTATCGTCCGTAGCTATGCTACAACACTATCTATCAATCTGTCTTTGCCTGTTTATATTTATCTATCTATTCATGTTTATATCTATCTATATGCATGTTCATATGTATCTTGGATATCTCTTTTGATGATGACCATCAATTCTCTCTTCTTACACGTAATAGTCCTTGCATGTCACATGTAACTCAAAGAGAAAGTGACACCATAATCAAAATGTTGATGTTTCACAATACTTCAAAGAAAGGGCTAAGAAGGAAGCCCCCATCAGTACACAAAAGAGTGATAACAACAGACTTGACATATTTTCTTGAAAAATTGTTTTAATAGAAAGATTTTATAAATTTCCACTGTCAGTAACATGAGCTGTTCTCCCAATGAATGCTGAATGTTTCCTATAAGGAAACAGCTAATATTAACATTACAATAAATGGTATGAAGGAGGAGATAAATAAAGTTTTCAAACCTACAGCTCTCTCATATAACTCTGCTCAATAAAGGTATTAATCTGTTGAATGAGATCTCACCTGAGAACCTCTAGCAATTTAATAATAATATAGAAATTTTATTTACTGGATCATGATAATTTTCTGAAATATCAACATTCCACAGAGTTGTGGGAATACAGTCTTTAATAGACAAGAAATCATTGTGCACAAATATGTAAAGTAAAATAAAGTGCACATATGTGTTTATAAATAAATTGAACATATAAGTAAACACTGTATTGATTTAACCACAGTATGGTAACTAGAATTAAACTATGAATAGATTTAAACATGATATTGTAACTAGTGTTTAGGAGGAATATTTTTGGTTGTTAAGGCCTTCCATATTACATCTAAATGTCAGACCAAGCCTGTCATAAAAATAAACACGCTTTTGCTGTTTCATCTTAATTTTTTCATTTTATCATGTATCTTTGATTTACAGTTCCATGACGTGCCTTTAAAGAATCCAGTAAGGAATAAGATATTATTCTTTCGTAAAAGACCAGACAGTGCTATAAAATTATAGTGGTTTGAATAAATGAGCAGAGGAATAAGTTTTACTTTCCTGAATGCCTTCAGAGAAACTAAATGAATGAGGAGAGTTTTTTTTTTATGGACATGTTCAAAGGCATTTTGAGAAAAAAAATGTTTATATAAATCCCCCAGGTAGTGGGGATCTCCTTTTTGGAGTACTAAGCAGAAGCAGATTGCTATAGGAGAAAGCAGAAGTAATGGAAGTTCTAAGAGGAAAAGAGATAGAAATCCAGAAATGTTATTTAGACTGGGCAAAGTGGTCAGATTTCTAACAGTTCTAATACATACTGGTAAATTGGAAAGAAAGGAACCAAAGTTCAAGGCAAGTATCAATTTCTGTCCAGCTCCCTTCTCAGTCAGGAGTTGGTAAACACATACACAGATTCATTTTTTTTTATACCACAGACGACATATTATATTTTATTCTCCTAGCAACAGTTTATACAGACATTTTATTTTTTTCCCATGATATTGTTTTGATTTGGGATAAAAACTTGGAAATTTCTAAACATATTCCAGTGAAAGTTACATTATAAAAAATTACATTTTATAATTTAATTCAAATAATTTGGGAAAAAAAAGTATTTGTTTAAACTGATGCCATGAGGATAGAAGTTTATTTAAAAGAAATTGCTTTAAACATTTCACCCCAAGCAAGAAAATAATGCCACTAGGATTCAAAGAGTTACTGGTTCACTTTCTCTTGTCCATATACCATGACAACATTGCTTAAAGTTCATATTGTCTTGATTTCAGATAAATACTTTTCTGACATATTTTATTGAAATTTTAATTTAACCTCAATTTCTATTTATACTTTAGATATTGTTATGGACTCTCCCAGCTATAAATAGGAGCAGGTACTGCCTTTTGGAGAAGGAAGTTTCCAGCAGCCAGCTCTGATGTAACACTCAGTTTGTATTACTGTTTCTGTTAATATATTTGTTTAACTCAATTCCTCTCTTTGTGTCTTTATTTCTGTCCCTAACAAAGCCACAACAGATATAATGTTATATACTGTAGCTATGAACATTAATGGGTATGTCCCAATCCTCATAAATACATTGGACATTATTGTAAGTGGGGGTAATTCTATGTTACAACATGAGAAAAAGAAGGCATCAGTTTGAACACACACTAGCATGATATTGGATTTCTTTTTCTATGTGCTGTGTCCATTCAGGATATTGGTGATCATGTCTCTCCCCAATTTGCTGTCTTTTGTAGCACTTAATAAATTATATCTTTTTGTTACCATTCTTAAACCTTGTCCCAACATCCACTTTGTTGTAACCTAGAAAAGGTTACTGAATTAGGAATAACCAAAATGGAGGTTGGAAATGAAATGGTAATCTTTATAACATCAAAAAAATACAATACTTACCAGCAGCATGAAGTAGGTAGACTACTGCTAGCGGTGGACTACTTAGACAGCATATTACCCCCACTTACAATAGTATCCAACGTATACTGAGACGTACCTATTAGTATTCATAGGTATGGTATATAACACATTTACTCACCCTTGCTAGAAATGTTATGTGCTGTTTTCCTTTTTGTTTCCATCTATCCTGTGAGTATGAAATTTTTTTATCCCTTTTTCCTCATTACATGCCCTAGAAATTTTAGCCGTCTTTTCCTTATGTTACATATAAGTTTTCTTTTTGTTTTCATTTTCTCTAAAACTTTGTTGTTGCTCACATATTCAATCCATGGTATTCTCAGCATCCTTCTGCTGAATCACATTTCTGTTGCTTCTTGATCTGTGAGAAGATTGTCCAGCATTCACTGCCATATAGGACTGATATTATCTAACAGTTCTTTGTCTATATCTCTGAGATAAGGTATTATGATTACTTAGATTATGTACATTATTCAGACCATAATCCTCATCTTCATTGCCATATTCACAACGTTTCAGCCATTCTATGCTCTGGCCTTCTTCAGGTACTCAAGGATACATAGCCCAGTGGATAAAAGGGTTGGTTAGATCTAGTGACTAAACCTAAAAAGTTGTATGTTCAATGCCAGGCTATAACAGAGGTGAATCAAAATTTGGAGAGTTGAGTTAAAAAGAAATGATTGAGACACCCAGAAGAGGCATGCCATGTGGAACTAGAACAATCTACCCTGGTGGATGAAATAAAGCGTCTAGTTTGAAATTCCAATCACTTGAAGAAGACTGTTACATAAAGTAGTGTCAGAATTTGTCTGAATGGAACTTCTTATCAGTGAAATGCAAAGGGAATGATGATGTATATGGTATTTTTGTGTATATGGTATGGAAGGTTTTAGCTGTAAATGGCAGAAGACCAGCCAAAACATTGTGAATGTGGCAATGAAAATGAAGATAACAGTCCAAATAATGTAAGTAGTTCAGTACTTTTTTCTTTATTTTTACCAATATTTTTCTGTTTCTTAATACTTTGCTTAGCTTTTGGAAGGCATTATCACAGTGTGCCTTCGGATTTCAGCATTGCACTTTCTGTTAACACCTCCCAGATAATTAAACTGTTGTAATTTTTTGATTTTGGTATTTCCAATTTGTAATTTGAATGTTGGGTTATTCCTTTTGCTAATAATCATGCATAAGAAAAATCAATTACAAGAAAATATGGTTTACAAACAAAAATTATAAATATACCAATCTGACGTATATGTGAAATGATAATTTTTTTTCTAGATTCAGCTCTTCTTGAATCCATGTCTAAAGACTCAGTATGGTCGTTGTCGATTTTCTGAAAAATGTTGGCCATGCTATTTTTACTTTGACTTATTTCTTACATTAATATCTCATTTTCCATTTTCTTTGTAATCTTCTGACTGACTTTGCTTTCAGCAATTCTGCCCATCTTAGTCAGTGTCTGTGATAATTGATAGCTTCCTTTTTTTTTTTCCTCTTCTGTAAATAATACAATCATCCCAGCAATAAGAATAACTATCAAATTTGACACTCTCTCAGTGCAAGGATAACTTTATTGGCTGGCCTTCCTACTCATCTGACACAGATTTTATCTATATGCCTAAAAGTCATGACCTACTTTGTTGAAACCTCCCAGGAATTAGTGGAAATCATTTGAAGATATTACTTACCTGTTGTTCCTGGTGCCATATCTCAAAGAATTCTTGGCTTTAAGAACTGCTATTTAACTGAATGTTTCTTTTTGACATTATATTTAGCAAACTTAGCTGAGTATGGCACAAGGTTACAGGCTAAAGAGTAAGAAATAGGGTAGAAAATACTTTTTACATTATTTGGACTATTGTCCTCATCTTTGTCGCCATATTTATTATAACGTTTCGGCTGTTGTACTCTCCGACCTTCTTCAGGTGGTTGGATGAATGTTGAATTGAACCCTTTATTTTGTTCACTGGAGTAGACTTCCAGTTCCACATGCCATGTGTAATGGATGTCAGTTATCAGTTATCTCCTGTTAATTCCCCTTAAGGATACATGGCACAGTGGATAAAGGCATTAGTTTGATCCAGTGACAGGACCCAAAGAGTGTGAGTTCAATACCTGGTTAAGAACTTGGAGAGGGGAATAAACAGAAGATAACTGACATCCATTAGACATGTGAAACTAGAACAGTCTATCCCAGCGAGTGAAATAATAGGTTCAGCTCAACATTTCAACCACTTGAAGAAAACCGGAGTGTACAATAGCTGAAATGTTGTGATAAATATGGCAACACAGATGAGGACAACAGTCTGAATAATGTAAATAGTCTACATAATACCTCATCTCAGAAATATAGACAGATATAGAAATATTTTTTTATAATTTTTATTATTTTGTTTTTTATAATTTTATTTATTTTTTTATAATTTTTATTATTTTGTTTTTTTATAATTTTTACTATTTTATTTTATTTTTATATAATTTTATTTATTTTTTAAATTTTATTGTCTTCATTTCTTTCATTTTATTTTATTTTCATATAATTTTATTTATTTTGTTTTATAATTTTATTATTTTATTTTATATAATTTTATTTTTTTTTAAATTGGTTTATGTTTACTTAACTTTCTTTTATTTCAACTGGTATCACACTTTTTTTTTGATGGCTAATGACTTTTTCCAGCAATTTTCCATTTTATGTCAAATTTGCCTCAATGTTTTTCTTTCTCTTACCTCTTTTAATATTGGTGGCAAGATAGTTGTCATGTATCACTTATACAAGGCGATAGGTTAATGACCAGACAGCCAACACATGGACTTGAACATTGAAAACTACTCACCTATATAATCCATGAAGCAGGATATTATATTGCTTACTGACACTGATATTCTAATGTTTTATTTGATTGTTTTTTATGTCTCATTAACCCTTCGTTGGTTATTTAAATTCAAAACTATTTCAGATTGTTAGAGATTCCCAAATGATCCTTGCCTCTAAGTACAGACCAGGCTCAATGTTGCTTAAGTTTGGTGATTGACTGGTGTTTTCATTGTGATTGGTTGTAGAAGGAAAAATATGTTAGAAGAGAGGATTGTGGAATAAGCTCACATGTAAAGTTGACTTTTTTTTAGTTGTGGCTGTTGGTATTCTGTTAACACTAATGCTCTTGAGAGATGCACGGATTAACTTCACCCAAGACACTGTTCTTTTATCTTATACCTAAGCCTAATTCCCTTTTCCAATTTGTTCAATCTTTATCATTCCAGAATTTATTCAGACAGTACATTATTTTTTTTGTTTTTTACAAACATTTTAATTGATCAAATTGTATAGCATCCTTCAAGTGCAAAATTAGCAAGAAGAGAAGGAGTGTCATTTTTTTTCAGTTAGGGTAAACCAAAAATTAGTGGCCAATCAGCAAAAAAAAAAATGATAGGAAAATGAGGAATGTTTTTTCCTTAGCAAAGAAATGATTGGAGAGTAACCTTGCATATAAAATGTGGAATAGCTTGTCTTACATGCATAGATATGAAAAGTTTTGTTGGATTTTTTGAGAAGAAGAATTGTCATTGAATATGCCCTAATTATTTTAAAGTATATATCTGCGAAAATTGATTAATAAGGCAAAACGTGTTCTAAAGAGAGAGGATTGATTTTGAATGCAGATTAGCGTAATCAAAGTCATTTCAAAAGTTCCTCTGTGCTAAAAGCCTGACGAGAGTGTTTTTATCAAATTAAAATTTCCCAAAATACCTGCTAAATGTTAGACAAAACTGGTACAAATGGTTTTGCAGAGTTATTTATTTCTGTGCTTTGCATTAGCCTGATTTTACTTTTTCATCTAATTAATATTATTATCTCTAAATAAGGTAAAATGGATCAGTGTCAAGAATGATTTCTTTCATCTAAATATTTAAGTATATTTTTGTGCATACTCCTGATGGACTTGATCAAGGTAAATGATTTGTCTTGATAAAGGCCATCAGAGGACGAAATACTTTGCTAACAAAAAAATCCTTTTGTCTTTTTATATATATATATATATATATATATATATATATATATAAATGATAAAATATAGCTCCAAGGAATGCTACATTAATGAATCAATGTGCTCAACATCAGGGATAGAGTGTATGTAAATACAAAATGGACACTGAAGTCAAACCCCACAGGTGACACTGTTTCATGCTTATATGTAATTGCCAGGCCATCATATATATATATATATATATATATATATATTGAGCAATAAAAAAATAATAAAAAATTAAAATCTTCAGACACACTGTGTTGTAGATTAATATTCTTTCGTTTTTTTTATTATTATTTCATTTAGATTCCTCAACTAGTTTCGGCCAAAATGGCCATCATCAGGAGAAGAAATATTTCTGCTTGCTGGTGGCAGTAAACTACAGAAATGAATGTCTTGATGGAGAAAATGAACTTTTGTCTGTAGTTTTCATATGTTTTTTTTATTTTTTTTAATCTTTTTAACATGAATCTTTTAACATTCCTTGTGTTGGTCAAACAGTCTCTTTTAAGTTGTTATTTGAGATAAGAGCTGGATGGATCTATGCTTCTCTGAATCACCCTGGTCAGTTTGACAGTTTTATTGGTCCTGGAGAGGGGATGTGCCTCTGTTTAGTGTTTTTGTGTGTGTTATTTGGTTCTTAGGGAGTGAGTGAGTATGATATGTGTAAGTGTGTGTATTGCTGTGGGTGTGTGTTATCATTTGGCTCATTAGGGAGTGAGTGAGTATCATGTGTGTAAGTGTATATATATATATATATATATATATATATATATATATATATATAT
>OZ010594.1:50971113-50998613 GCA_963932145.1 Acanthosepion lycidas | reverse complement strand
TTTCATACAGTAATTTAGGAGCCTTGAGCAAGTCATTAGCATGGTAAAATGGAGTTTGCAGAGAGAGAACAGAGAAAGAAAATTTAGCAGACAAGATTATCTTTTTGTTGCCTCTTGTAAATTGTGAGTTGAAGAAATATATATTTGCAGTGTCAATACAATTTCATATGGTAATTTAGGAGCCTTGAGCAATGCATTTAAAAGACATATTTTGTTAGTTGAGTGCATTTAATTGTTGAAATAGCAGCAAATTTTTATTGGTGTTTGAGCTGAAAAATTTTCCTTGTCTTTATTTTTCAATTTTAAAATGTTCCAAAGATTAATATTTTACAATTCTCTTAATACTTTTACTTTACATTCATGTACTTCTAAAATTTTCTATGTAAATTGGTTGGATATGGGAGCAACATGTGTCTTCAGCCAGTCTTCAACAATTGCAGCAGACAAATTCCAAATATTGAATATCAAAGAAAATTTACTTTTCTCAATTTCACCGGTGCTACATCATCTTCCAAATGGTGTCTGTTTCTAGTGAGAGTAATGTATGCTATGAATCCAAGAATATTTTATATATCAGGCTTACACCAACATCATGTTGAAACACTTGTTCCCGTATGATCACTGAAGTTAAGCAATGTCAAGCCTGGTCAGTATCTAGATGGGTGACTGCTTGGGAATACCAGGTGCTGTAAACTTGCATGTGCAAGAGGTGTAATGGATAATGGTTTGGAATTGTTAATCGGAGAATTGAGTTCCGATTCCATTTGGATTCATTATATTCATTTATATTCAAACAGCCTTGGGAAAACTATGAATCCACCTCTTCTCTCCCCAGTTATGGGTTAATTAGTAAGACTTGTATCACTAAATAATTATTATCAAAAAACATTCTTACAATCCAAAAATATTTTCTGGCTTTAAATAAAATGTAAAGGGTTGTTAAGCTGTAAAAAACAAATCAATTCACATACATGTAGCTTGAAGAGAAAATAATGACATAATCAAGATGTTGACATTCCACACGACTTCAAATAAAAGGTTAGGAAGGAAAACCTTATCATTACTGGAAAGAATGATAACAGCTACTTGACTTGTGAAACCTATTTTCTTGAAAAATTGTTTTAAGATAAAGATTTTATAAATTTCAACCAAAAGTAGTACTGTTGTTCATGATGACAGTCATCTTTGAGTATAGAATCCAGAGGTTAGCAGTGAATATTTTGAAGACAGTAGGAAAGCGTTGTTCAGGTTAGCAGTGGATATTTTGGTAAAAGGTAGCAGAGCATAGTTCGTCCTTCTGTTTCTCTTCATCTGACAAGCTGGACTGGACATTCTGGTAGAGTGAACAAAATGGCCGCCTTTATACACGACGGATTGAATATTCTACGACTTCTGATTGGTTAACCTTCTACTGGTGGACTATAAAGTGAGTCAAGTCATTTGGGCTAACTCACTAGTACATAATGTATCCAAAAATTGTAACAAGTACTGGCTGCTTGGTCAATGAATGCCAAAATGTTTTCTTATTGGCTAACAACAAATATTACTTTTGGGAGGTTGTTCTGTGATGTATCGGTCTTGTCTGAATGTACTTCCTTTTTCATATATATATATAATTTTTTTTTTTTGGAGGGGTGGTTAAAAAGATATCATCAGCCCTACAACAGAAATATATAAATTATAAACCAATCATTTTCAAAATACAACACAATAAGCAAAAACAAAATATTGTTATAATGGTTTATCATACATTTCAGAGCACATATATTTTGAAGTACATATATGTATACAGAGAAAAAATGTATCTGTTTGGGTAACAACAGGTGCTTTCGGAGTGCTGTCCATGGACATCTACTTTGTTTGGTCGTCAAAGGGGAAGAGGGAAAAAATTTGATTTCTGTATTAATTGGTGGCAAATTACCTGTTCAGTGCATGATGGGAGTTTTCATATTTATTTAACTATTTTTTTTATACTCTGTCTTTTTCTTTATTTGTTGTTAATTATCATTCTTATGTATATTTTAAAGTAATTTTATTACTTAACTTTTAATTTTTCTTTTCTTATAATTTATTATTTTGTTTTCATACTTTATATAGTCTTGTACTAAAGGTTAGAGGTTACTTAAGGATTTATTTATTGCTATCACTACACTATGGTGAGGATTTACTTTTTGATTTTATTGTAAATACTCTCTTCAGACCAAACTATTATTTTTTTTACTTTTTTTGTTCCCTCTCTAGATACAGATTATCAAAAGTTACATATTCATTGTTCAGGGTAATATGAGGTCAGTCAATATTTTATGCTCTTTTCCTCAGATTCATCCATTAAAAAAAATAAAAAATGGTAAAAAATCTACACAGCCATTTTGATGGTACTTTGGTTCCAGGATCTCCCCACTTTTTTTTTTTTCAAGCAATTCCTATTTTTTCAGCCTCTATTCTCTCCCTTTCCTTTTGAAGCAACATTGAGAATAAGCAGTGAATATACCTATCTAGACCTTATGTCCAAACAAATATTAAATATCCTTCCTAAACACAGGACAACAGCAACCAGAATCTGTTTTATGCACACAGGTTTTTGGCTAAGATTCTATTGATCATTAAGAAGGATGGTTTATATGCCACTTCCTTGTTTTCTATGGAGTAAAATCATTTCAACAAAAATCATTTATCTTCAAAATTATATTTTCTTTGACCTATAGTAGTAATATTCTCCTTCCATCATCCTTTTAGTTTGTATAAATTAGGAATACTTAATATATTCCTTAAGAAACCGTCCAGGTATAGTTTAGCATAGAAAACAGAGTTTATCTATGTGTGTGGAAAGTGCAACTGACTCTGAAAAATTCCAGAGAAATGGCAAATCTTGATTAAATATTCACCTGTTAAGTTACCTGGTATATGTTATATCTCATTAGACATTAAAAAGAAAATCTTGATTAAATATTCATCGAAGTTACCTGGTATATGTCGTATCTCATTACACATTAAAAAGATCTCTAATAAAAATAAGTCAATCAGGAAGTAATGAAATTTAATTTATGTCAAATGAATAAAGTTTTTTTTCTTTGAAATATATAATGGTTCAGAAAAAAAATTTGTATTGTGTATTTTTTTAAAGTGAATTTCAAAGACAATATTTCGGTATTCATGCATATTCAGCCACATATGTACCAATTTATTTCATTAACTTTCAAAATCTTTAAGGGAACTTCATGTTTCCAGCCTTCCAGAACTAGTCATTTTCTGGGTGATGAACTGATGTCATTGATTTTTACAAACTTTCAAATAATTGAATTTCTTTCCATTAAGAGGGAGGTGCAGTTGGTGTAAAGGATAGCAGCTCATTATCAGAAATTTGATAGCCAAGTTTGAAATAAAGTTGGGTTTGTTATATTCACTTAAACACAGACAAATATGATTTCCCTGAATTTTTTCTGTTAAATTCTGAGTCATACAAATATTGTAGCTATTCCCTATGTTTTCAAATGCTATAAAATTCTCTTATGAGATATATGAAGTAACTCTGTAATGTTCTGTACTATGTGACAAGGATTACTTTTAATCAGCATTTTGATTGACAAAGAAAAGAAGAAATATGTCAGTACTTAGACAAACCACTCTCCCATAACAATTTATCTGATGAAGAACTAACAGGAACAGGCTTTAACACACTTTGTCAACCTTTTCTCTTTCTTGTTATGTATGAGAGGCTTGATGAACAACATGTTCTAGTAGGCACTCACTTATTAAGGCTAGATATGTCTAACACAGAGCCATAAGCCTTGTGCTACCAAGCAAGGACCCTAATATTGTACTTGCATTCATCTATAAAGCAGTTGATCTGTTATTTAAATTTAAGCAAGTCAAAAACAAAACCACTGTCATCAGTTCCATTGAGATTGTTGAACTCCTAATATTAGCAATTTGATTTTCATAAATTTGATAACTACTATTGTGTTATTGAAGATATACTAATCTTCTATGTACTGTGTTCCTTTATGTTCCTATGATCAGGACTCTCCACAACTTCCTATCCTTTTTGGTTAATTTAATTTTTGTTATAATTAAAAGTTTATTTTTATAATTTCCTAGTGTTTTTATTTTTTATGGGGATTCACTATTTGCCCAAAGCTGGGACCCTAACAGGTACTACAACTCCAGATTGAGGTGGATCTGTGAACAACACTAATTAACAGGTGGTTCCATGCTCTTCAAAATTTCCCCGATCAGAGGCCTTGCTGCCCAAGCTGAAAGAAGTACTTAGAGAAACAAAATCTGGAGTGCTAGGATTTGTCCATGTCTTCAAGGAATCTAACAATAAAAGTTTTTTTTTTTTTTAATTTAAATTTTTTTTTTATTGTTAATCCTTGTATTTAAAAAAAAAAATACATATTTTATTTCATTTTTGTTTGAAATTTCGAACTTATATACATTTTGGTCTTGATATATATCCTTTGATGAGTAGTAACAATGAGGTTAACTACCATTCGTACAGAACAGCAACCTGCAAGAAGAAACGAAACATTCAGACTGAATAGCAAGATTTATGTCCAAAGACATAATGAACTTGAAAACTAATTCCTTTGAGTAAAATCTCTGGCTTCTCTTCATACTTAAGCAGCTTTTAAAATTGTGTTTGAAATTTTGTTTATGTGAGGAATACATTTCTTATTAGATATATATACACAAGTCTGACAAGTGTGTTTTCTTCATTGTCTGCTAACCACAAGGGAGATTCAAAACTAAAATATCTCTGTGCACTCTTATTGGCTTGGGGTACAAGCAGCTCGAGATAAACACAGGAGATCTGACTGGCACTGGTTATACTTGGAATAAATCATAATTTATTTTTTTTTTTCTTTTGACTGACAAAGATAAATACATGAATGATCAAGACACTATCTAGCCCGGTCTAGTAGTTTTGATAGAATACCTATCTTATAAGCCACTGATAGCTGGTTAAAATTTTAAACGGTATCTCCTTAGAACAATCAAGTGCCAAAATTGTGTGCCAGTTATTAAACTTTATCACTCTGTGACTTCATTTGCTGTACAAAAGGTATATCCTGCCATTGAAGGTGACTGGTCCTTGAACAATAGTGTGTTTGAATTTCATAGTTGTGTTGTCATACCCTGCTATGGCAATGGAAAACAATTTTGAGTGAAATTAACAATAAGGATACTGCAACTGAGATGCCTTGAAAAAGAATGCAGTAGAAAGGGAAGTAATATTAGTAATGCAGAGTGCTAAAGGTTAAAATGTGGCTTTCACATTTTAGCTGATAGTGTATTGAATGTTTGTGGGGTGAAGTTTTGAGGAAGAATTTTTATTATGCCACAAACGATTTACAATTAAATGTCAATGTCTTGTTCTTATCTGCTATTATATGGATTTCTTAAGGAAGAGATAAAGAAGATTCTTAAAATACTTTTGAAGACATCCAAATAAAATAGGTGCCTGTTGTCAAGTCAGAGAAGCTTCTGTAATATTACTCATTTTCTTCTGGATGCATCTAATAGTGATTACAAAGATGTTTGGAGTGATCACTATTGATGGCGATGTTATGCCTCCATTCATCTTTCAACCAGGCCTCAGGCTTAACACAGAGGCCTACATCAAATGCCTTGAGGTGGTAATGCTGCCATGCATCAAGAGAGTAGCTGCTAGAAGACCCTATGTAACAGGACTCTGCACCATCTACACAAGCAGGAGAACCCAGTCAGGACTGTCACGCAATTTCTGCAACCACATTATTCTTTACATCTGGCCACCTAACACCTCAGAGTGCAACACCCTTGATTATTATATGTGGGGCACAGTTGAGTGTGAGACAAACAAAACTTCTTGTAACATTAAAGATGAACTGAATGCAATGATTATGGCAGCATTCATCAACTTAAACAAGGTGACCATCCAGAAGAGTTGCAGGAAATGTGTTGTGATGTTTTTCTGATGATACATTGGCCTTGTCTGAATGTACTTCTTACATATATGTGTGTGTGTGTAATTTTGTTTGGGACTTAAAAAGCTATCGTTAGCCCCACAACGGAAATATATAAATCACAAACAAATCTAATACAAGATAGAACACAATAAGCATTAACAAAAACAATAAATGGCTTTCATATTTATTTCCGGGAAATGTTTCTATATTTTAAAGAACATATATGTTTACTGAGATAAAGATTTTTTTACTTATGATCTGTCAGAGTTCTGTCCCCTTACATTTAGCTGTTGCAGGTGAAGAGACAGAAAATTTGATTTCTGTTCCAATTGGCGGTAAAAATACCTGTTCTGGTTGATTGGAGTTTGCAGAATTATTTAACTCTCTTTTCATAATCTAACTTTTTCTTTATTTATAGGTAATTATCATTCTTTTGTGATGTCAACGAACACTCGTTGCCACTTTTGTGATGTCAATGAATACTCATAACTTTTGTAATGCTTCTTGTAGTAGATACTTTGTAACCACAGATACAACTTATAGTACACCATTGAATAATGCTGGTGTCAGACACCTTCAAATATCACTTGTACTAATAGTACTTGCTCGATAATACTTGCTAAAACAGTAATTCGTATAGTGATCTGAATAGAGAAATAGTATAATGAACAGAGTAAAGAATAGCAGTCCATATAGTAATAGAGGATAGAGTAGAAATAGCAACTGTTAGTTATCCTCTACTTTCTCCCATGGTCATGTGATCCACTTAATTCAATAATGGGATCACCTGTGTTTGCTCACTGGCGATCTATGTTCAAACTCAAGTGTCAGCAGTGACACTTTATTCCTATATATCACATTCTTATCTATATTTTAAAGTAATTTTATTAATTTACTTTTAATTTTTATTTTCTTATTAATTATTTTGGTTTGAGTACTAAGGCTTACAGGTTATTTAGTGATTTATTTGTTGCTATCACTACAAATCTATCTGAGATAGATAAAGCTTACAGTTTGAGGCAGCCATTGGGAGTTGAACCTTATTATGTCACTTAGAAATAGCAAGAGAAAACCAACTGATTGCTTACAGGACAGACAAGAAGGCCAGCAGTCAATAACAAGAAGGGAAAGTAGAGATGGAAAAGGATGAACATGAAAAGAAACCAAAGAAAATGCGAAAGCTCTCAAATAATAAAAGCAAAACAACTCAAATCTCCTCGATGGAAAGCTGAAGACATGGGCATGATCATATCTGCTTGTTGCTCGAGATCAAAGTTTGATTTTTTTAAAAAATTACACCACTTCTGTACAGGATAAGAGAAACTCATAAGACTCAAAGAAGACATGCAGATTCTATCAGGCATATTGTCTCCAGTTGCCCAGAACTGACAAAAACAAAACATGAGGAAGGTGGGGGGGATCTCTCTGTCATAATTGCAAATTGATATAGCAGCCATTATTATTTACTATGTTTAGTAATTATGTATAGAGTGAAGGAGAAACTTCAACTGATAAATATGAATTTACTGACAAAGTTTTTAAACTTCTTCTATGTGCCATTTTCCTTCATGACAGTGATGACTCTCCTCAACTTCTTCTCCTTAATTCCTGTTGGCAATATTTGTCTATTCACTATCCCTCCCACTTCCTCTTTAGTGATTCTTTTACACAAGTTCATTAGATAGTTACTTTTTTTTTTTAAGCAATTCATCCCAAGCAAGGCAGGAGTGCCACTAGTATACAAGGTACTATGGAGAGTGTTAGTAAGGGAAAAGACTTGGGGGTGGGGGGTGTTGGTGTCGAGGAAAGTATAAAAAGAAGAACAGAGATCAAGGTAACAGAAGATGTCAACTGACATTGCATTTAAATTTTTGAAGATTACAGTTATCAGGGAAGCAAGTAGGAGGAAAGGAGTTACGTTGTTGGGAAGTGTGAGAGAAGCTGTTGGAGTTGAATAGGTGGTTACATTGAACTGTTTCAACAATAAAATGGTGGGACTGAAATGCCAACCTAGTAGCATGCTTAAATTCATGCAGTTGGGACACCAGTGAAAATAGCTCATCAGCGCAGATGCCATCAAAATATTTATAGAAAAGACAGAAGGAATCCACATTACATTGGTGAGGAAATGGCTGGAGTGGAGACCCCAAGTCAGGACCAATCATATTGCATATATGTCTTTGGATTTTGTCAAGAACCTTGAGCTATTTTCCTCTGTTCCACTTGCCTTCAATATGTTCTGTGAGGGTCAGATTTTCCAAACCTTCTTTTCTCATTATGTATCCTAGCAATTTTAATTGACTCTTCTTGATTTTATGTATAATAGTCCTTTTATCTTTTTGTCTTTTAAAACTCCCACATTGCTTGCATGCTCCATCCATAGTATTCTCAGTATCCTTGTGTCATGTCACCTTCATCCATGAGGAGACTATCTGGCATTGGCCACCATATAGGAGGATTGATATTACAGCACCCTTTTCTTTGTTTCTAATAATGTTTTTCTGAATTCTTAATATTTTTATATACTTGTGTATAATCCAGCTTCATGTATAATGCAACCCCTGAATTTCTTGCATGAATTTTAAATGTTTCATAAAAAAAATTAACTGTGCATAGTGCCATGATCACTGAAAATGCATGATATTTTAATGTTGCCCTTTTTACTCTGCATGCTCATATGCATAATGATCCAGAATTTTTAACCAAAAATTTGTCTTTTAAAATTCGACTTATAAATGAGCATAAACATTATAATGATTATTGATTTTTTCTTAATGAAGATGCATGAATGTGTGTCAGTGTATTTTTCAGAAATGTGCACACATGCACAATTTTACTGAAAGGGATAGCAAGAATGATTTAAAAAAATACTTGGACATATTGATAGACTGACCTATTGATAAATATTAAGAAAAAAACTAAACAAACAAGATAGATAGATAGATAGATAGATAGATAGATAGATAGATAGATAGATAGATAGATAGATAGACTGAGAAAGATAGATAGAGAAGAACAGACTGAGATAGATATCTAGAGAGGAACAGACTGAGATAGATAGCTAAAGAGGAACAGACTGAGATAGATAGATAGATAGATTGATTGACAGGAATAGTCCAATGAAAATAGAGACAGAGATAGATAGAGAGGAACAGAATGAGATAGATAGCTAGAGAGGAACAGACTGAGATAGATAGCTAGAGAGGAACAAACTGATATAGATAGATAGATAGATAGATAGATAGATAGATAGATAGATAGACAGATTGACAGGAATAGTCCAATAAAAATAGAGACATATATGAATAGATTGAGAAAGATAGATAGAGAAGAACAGACTGAGATAGATATCTAGAGAGGAACAGACTGAGATAGATAGGTAAAGAGGAACAGACTGAGATAGATAGATAGATAGATTGATTGACAGGAATAGTCCAATGAAAATAGAGACAGAGATAGATAGAGAGGAACAGAATGAGATAGATAGCTAGAGAGGAACAGACTGAGATAGCTAGCTAGAGAGGAACAAACTGATATAGATAGATAGATAGATAGATAGATAGATAGATAGATAGATAGACAGATTGACAGGAATAGTCCAATAAAAATAGAGACATATATGAATAGATTGAGAAAGATAGATAGAGAAGAACAGACTGAGATAGATATCTAGAGAGGAACAGACTGAGATAGATAGCTAAAGAGGAACAGACTGAGATAGATAGATAGATAGATTGATTGACAGGAATAGTCCAATGAAAATAGAGACAGAGATAGATAGAGAGGAACAGAATGAGATAGATAGCTAGAGAGGAACAGACTGAGATAGCTAGCTAGAGAGGAACAAACTGATATAGATAGATAGATAGATAGATAGATAGATAGATAGATAGATAGACAGATTGACAGGAATAGTCCAATAAAAATAGAGACATATATGAATAGATTGAGAAAGATAGATAGAGAAGAACAGACTGAGATAGATATCTAGAGAGGAACAGACTGAGATAGATAGCTAAAGAGGAACAGACTGAGATAGATAGATAGATAGATTGATTGACAGGAATAGTCCAATGAAAATAGAGACAGAGATAGATAGAGAGGAACAGAATGAGATAGATAGCTAGAGAGGAACAGACTGAGATAGCTAGCTAGAGAGGAACAAACTGATATAGATAGATAGATAGATAGATAGATAGATAGATAGATAGATAGATAGATAGATAGATAGATAGATAGACAGATTGACAGGAATAGTCCAATAAAAATAGAGACATATATGAATAGATTGAGAAAGATAGATAGAGAAGAACAGACTGAGATAGATATCTAGAGAGGAACAGACTGAGATAGATAGCTAAAGAGGAACAGACTGAGATAGATAGATAGATAGATTGATTGACAGGAATAGTCCAATGAAAATAGAGACAGAGATAGATAGAGAGGAACAGAATGAGATAGATAGCTAGAGAGGAACAGACTGAGATAGCTAGCTAGAGAGGAACAAACTGATATAGATAGATAGATAGATAGATAGATAGATAGATAGATAGATAGACAGATTGACAGGAATAGTCCAATAAAAATAGAGACATATATGAATAGATTGAGAAAGATAGATAGAGAAGAACAGACTGAGATAGATATCTAGAGAGGAACAGACTGAGATAGATAGCTAAAGAGGAACAGACTGAGATAGATAGATAGATAGATTGATTGACAGGAATAGTCCAATGAAAATAGAGACAGAGATAGATAGAGAGGAACAGAATGAGATAGATAGCTAGAGAGGAACAGACTGAGATAGCTAGCTAGAGAGGAACAAACTGATATAGATAGATAGATAGATAGATAGACAGATTGACAGGAATAGTCCAATAAAAATAGAGACATATATGAATAGATTGAGAAAGATAGATAGAGAAGAACAGACTGAGATAGATATCTAGAGAGGAACAGACTGAGATAGATAGCTAAAGAGGAACAGACTGAGATAGATAGATAGATAGATTGATTGACAGGAATAGTCCAATGAAAATAGAGACAGAGATAGATAGAGAGGAACAGAATGAGATAGATAGCTAGAGAGGAACAGACTGAGATAGCTAGCTAGAGAGGAACAAACTGATATAGATAGATAGATAGATAGATAGATAGATAGACAGATTGACAGGAATAGTCCAATAAAAATAGAGACATATATGAATAGATTGAGAAAGATAGATAGAGAAGAACAGACTGAGATAGATATCTAGAGAGGAACAGACTGAGATAGATAGCTAAAGAGGAACAGACTGAGATAGATAGATAGATAGATTGATTGACAGGAATAGTCCAATGAAAATAGAGACAGAGATAGATAGAGAGGAACAGAATGAGATAGATAGCTAGAGAGGAACAGACTGAGATAGCTAGCTAGAGAGGAACAAACTGATATAGATAGATAGATAGATAGATAGATAGATAGATAGATAGATAGATAGATAGACAGATTGACAGGAATAGTCCAATAAAAATAGAGACATATATGAATAGATTGAGAAAGATAGATAGATATGTATCGGCTGAAAAAGATAGACATGAATAGTCTGAGAATGATAGATATAAACTGAGATACATATATATGAATAGATTGAGATAAACAGACATGCATACAGTGAGATAGATGAATAGACTTAGATATGAATAGACTGGGATCAATAAATAGGTAGACAGATAGATATGAATAGAATATGAATGATATTTATGAATAGACTAAGATAGATATGAATAAGCTGAGATAGATATTTACGAATACAAATAGACTAATTTAGATATGAACAAAATGAGAATTATCAGAATTAGACAATTGTAAATAGACCCATATATTATGTATAATTGTCCTTTTTCTTTTCGTCTTTTAAAACTCCCACATTACTTAAATGCTAACCGAAACGTTTCTCTGTGGTGAAATCCATAAAAGCACATCAGGCTATATTCCATATAGGATACAGGTTTGATTCCTGTCGAAGGACACATATTTTTTTTAAGATTTCTCGGACATTCATGCCAGTAAATGTTGTTAATACTGTTTATTATAAACAGAACATTTACTTAAATATTGTCTATTAAAAAAGAATGTATAAACATAAAAATGTCTTAAAATAATTGTCAGACTTTGACCATTTGTTACATATATATATATATATATATATATATATATATATATATATATATATATATATATATATATATGTACAAGTGTATGTTACAAATTAAATTAAGTATAACTCACTATTAAAGGATGAGAAATTGTGTGGATTTTGGCATCATCCTGGAGTCTTTTTTTTTTTCGTCCAAATGAATTTGTTTTGCTCAGGCAACATCATGAAAAAAGGCAATAATAAAATTTCCTATTTTTTATTTTATTTATTTTTTATTTTTTATCTATAATGTAGAATGTGCTGAAATTATTCAACTTTTATCAAGTAAAATCTGAAATTGATGTTAGAAATTGCCACACAACATTGTTGATTGGTATTTATTAATCCACCCACGAGGATTAAATGTGGCACAAGGCCGGTTTAATGTGGGTAGCCCGCGAGCCCGTAGGCTCGGCCAAAAATATGACCTTTGAACCCGCCTTGACGGGTTCAGGTCCTGTCTACCTCCCCGAAGGAAACCTTGCCCTTCGGCAAAGCTTCCTCCGAGTTCCTCTCTATTTAAGATGTAATGATCTATTATGACATTTATTTAAGATGGAATGATCTGTTATGACATTTATTTAAGATGTAATGATCTATTATGACATGTCTCTAATTTGTATTTAGTTACATTGTATTTATTTTCAGTTTTTCCTAATTGAATTGTTCATCTATATTGCATATGATTCATTACTGTACATAATTAGATTACAATAAAATTGGTATTTTATCTGAATACTACCTTACCAAAATTGAGATGTAATAGAGCGGTAGGGGGGCTCCTATATCATAGATTTGGTTCATGAGAGTTGCACAGGACACTTACACTGCCTTGATTGTAAATACTGCATAGACAAATAAATACAAACTGGGGCAGATTAATTGGTAGATAGAAGCAGTGATACAAAACTAAAGCTTGTAAAAGCCTTGAAATTTGGAAATTTTTCTCTATAAGCCAGAAAGCATCAAGAAGTCCCCAGTCTGTTGCCCTGAAGGCTGGCACCTTGTGTTTGCTGGAAGCAGATTCTGTACTGATACTGAGCAAAGATATGTACCCATAGAAGGTGAAGTAGCAGCTATCAGCTGGGCACTTGAAAAGTGCCGCATGTTCATACTAGGTTGTCCAAACGTTATAGTTGTGACCGACCATGAGCCACTCAAAGGACTTTTTGGTGATCAAGATCTCAGCAAAATTCACAACCCACGCCTATTCCGACTCAAAGAAAAAAGCTCGAGATATCGTTTCACCATGCAACACTGCCCTGGAAAATGGCACAGGGCCTCTGATGCTATTTCCCGCAATCCAGTCACTACAGTACAAAGCCTACTTGATACATTCTCCATAGAACCCTCCCCTATAGACATTGATGCATCAGATGAGACTTGTGCAACAATGAGATTGACAGCCCTCACATCAATATCTCAGTTAGATGATAACCCTGCCATAACTTCCCCTGACCACATTTGTTTTGCTGGTCAAAAAGACACACAATACACCCTAATACAGAAAACCATAGACAATGGTTTTCCAAACAGTTGTCAAGCAATGCCGCCTACAATCCAGGAATACTGGGAAGTTCATAACCGCCTCAGCAATGACAATAGCCTAATACTACTTGACAGGAGGGTAGTAATACCAACCTCCCAGCGCAAAAACATATTAAAGTGCCTACATTCGGCTCATCAAGGAGTAGTTGGCATGAAAGTGCGTGCCAATGACTCAGTTTACTGGCCTGGAATGAATGCCTCAATTCACAATTACAGGTATGATTGCATTACATGTCCAAGGAATGCCCCAAGTCTACCACATGAACCAATCCATATGAAGCCTACACCTGAATGGCCATTTCAACAAATTGTAATGGATTTGTTTTATGTTGGATCCTTCACATATCTTGCTTGTGCAGACAGGCTCACTGGATGGCTCATTCTGTACCGCATCAAGCCAGGGCAAGCAGTTGCTTCCAGGTTGATATCCATCTGCAGAGAAATATTCCAAAGATATGGTGCACCTGAGGAACTTAGTACAGACTGTGGAACACCCTTCTCAGATTACTCATTCCGACAATTCCTAAAAACCTGGGCTGTTAAACAAAGAATTTCATCAGTCGCCTATCCCCAGTCTAATGGACATGCAGAATTAGCAGTCAAGACTGCAAAAAGACTCATAAAAGACTGAACAGAACACCAGGGTCCCTTGAACAATGATATGGCAACACAAGCAATCCTGCAATATAGAAACACCCCTATCCAAGACATTGGCTTATCACCAGCGCAACTCCTCCTTCATAGACGTCATCGGAATTTTATCCCATCACACCCACAGTTATATAAACCACACCCTGAGTGGATAGCTGCAGCGCAAAAAACAGAAATTATCCAAACGCAATGCAGACCTCATTGAGAGGTAAAACCGTACTGCACATGCCCTATCCCCACTTTATAAGGGTGACACAGTCTCCATTCAAAACCCAAATAGCCGTTGATGGGACATAGCTGGGCGAATAGTAGAGACGCTTCCCAACCGTCAATATAGAATTAGAGTTGCAGGATCAGGCAGAATAACCCTGCGGAACCGTAGGTTCCTAAGGAAACTTGAAGCACCCATAATCAAGACCCCCATACCAAGCATCATGCCTGTGTCACCTGAGCTGACAATTACAGATATATGTAGACCACATCAATCTGCCAAAGAGTCGGGAAATGGTGACATTACATTGCAAAATGACCTAGCGTCCCAGGGCCCTACTCAATCACAGCCATCAAGAATCAGGATTCCCAGGGTGCTATTCCGACTACTCCCGTACAATCAACCAGGCAATAGGGAACTAATTCCTCCCCAACGGCCAATATGCTTCCGCAATGGGGAGAGGAGGGAGATGTAGAAGTCAAGTGACTTACCTGCCAACATGGCTGCCTTCTTGTGTCTCCTTGTAAAGCAAGCCAGCTGATTTTACCTCATTTTATAGGAGAGTGCCTAATACAAAAGTTAGGTTGGTCCATTTTGCTAGAATGGACCTGCCCAATACATTTGCATGTGTGGTCTTTATTCACCCATATATTTCTCCATGAAATGACTCAAATCTGTTTTTAGCTTTGGCTACACTTGCCTACTTGTGTGTTAGACCACTGGCAAGCTAACCAATATTCTACAGGTGAAACATTTGTAGAGTTAATTTTTCTTTTCCTACCTGTACTTCTTTTTCAAAATGACAGCTTAGCTGGACACACATGAAAAGTGAAGAGATATAAAATTACTGTTGTTGGAGAAAGGAATTTCTGCAAACATTCATATATGATTAATAATGCAAACACAATAAGAAGGTAGGTTAGTAGAGTAAATGGCAATCTTAGAGGGAAAGAAGAACTAAGCTTAGTGACAGGCCTCATGGTGGCAGGTCAGCTGCTGCTGTGAATGTGGGTAATATTCTATGGGTTGATGCTCTAATTGCAGTGTAAAGAAGAGTGTTGTAAAACTCTAAAAGCTTTCTGGTGAGCCATGCAATCACATGCTTATTCAAAGTTTTATGCAAAGTGGTTTACAGAATGCTGGCAGAATCCAGGAAGGAGTGTGGTTGTTACCAAAAGCTTCTGTAGCTGCTCAACATTAGTAGCACCTTCCTAATCAGATATTGATGAGGTGAAAGAGGCAATTTGCATATGGCTAAGAAAGCTGCCGGGAAGTGTGTATGAAGTAAATTTTATCATTCAAAAGTAGAACACTTTGATTGAAAAGGAAAAAAAAAAAACTATTTTGAAGACCAGATTAGAATTTTGAGACATGTATCCAATTAGGTTTGCATTGTATGCTTCTGAAATTCCATCTCAACCTACCTTGTTTCCCAGCTGATAGCTGATAGTCACACTTCACAGCTCCATATTAATAAGTCTATGTATTTGTTTGTTTGTGTGGGTGTATGCAGATTGGGTCAAATTTATTGAGGCATAAAATGGAATTGGCAGACCAAGTTCAAATTCTGTCTGTGGCTGGTGTGTGAATCCATTACTTATTCCACCAGTTATTGATAAAATAGTAGTCAGTCTAAGAGTAAGGCAAATCTTCTATCCTAACGTTCTGTATAATAGCACTAATGGTCAAATACAGTGACCATTTGTTATATTCCATACTAAGGAAATAAACTCATAACACCAAGTAGATACTATAAGAAAGGTTTATTGTACACAACAAGTACAATATGAAATACGGTACAGTTATACGCACAGGTCAATCTAGTAGTGAGTGCCACTAACTGGAAGTTTGGACGTGCTTACGTCGTCTAGTTCTTACTTATCCTATCTGTCCTCGAGTCTCTTATAGACAGTGTACTTTATAGGTACGTACTAACTATAGTGTAATCATTCATGGGGGTGACTGGTTATTCCATTACATCACCATTCAAAACTGAGCATGGGTTGGATTTGGCATGACATAATAAACAAAAGCAAATTTCCGTTTTTACACTGGAAAATAGTCAGAAGGTTTGAAAACTTCTAATTATGGAAAGAGAGAAAATGTCAAGTGTTAGGGAATTGACTACATTCACCTCATATTTTTCTTGCTTAACTTTAGGGATACACAAATGCCAGTTTTGTGCCAATTTAATACCCTTGCTTTGTTGTCATTATCACAAGGTTTCGATAGTTGTATTCTCTGGACTTCTTCAGGTTTCTGTCAATTCAGGTAACTTTCATGGAATTTCAAACTGAACAATTTATTTAATCTACATCAGGGTTTCCAAACCTGGGTGATATTGCCTGCCAGTGGGCCATTTTAACTGTTGTGTGAGTAACTGAACAGAAATTGGTGGGTGATTAGACATTTTGGTGGGTGATATAGAATTTGGGTATTAAAAATATATTTCAACATATTCAAAGAAGATACGCAAAGAACCTGTATTAAAAAAACAAAACAAAAATAGACGGCTAAATGGGAATACATGGGTCACATTCCTAGTTAAGCTATAAATATATGTTATGTAAATATAAAATATATATAAATTATATATTATAAATATTATAAAATATATATAAATTATATATTATATAGATATAAAACAAAGAATACTTTGGTATTTTCTAGTTTTGAGAATGGTCATTAATATTCAAATAGTTCTACAGATGAAATAAGAGCATTTTCAGATACAAATCAAATAAGGGAAGACCAAGAACTACAAAAAGATATTTGTCTGAATTTTTATTAGTTTCTAATAGTGTATATTCTTTTTAATTTTATAATTATGAACAAAAATCACCCCAATTTTTGTCAACACTTGCAATGCTGATTCTAACCATGAAACTAACCTTGACCATAAAACGATATATATATATATATATATATATATATATATATATATATATATATATAGTTTTCAATCGTCAAATTTGCTTTCATTTTTTATTTAATATGATAGAAGTGGCAGCCACAGAATAAGTCATTTGTTACCTCAATTCAATATTTTTTATTACATCCTACAGTCATTTTATGAACCAGTAACAAACTTTTACCAAACAGTTTTGGTATGATTTTAAATATTTACTGTAAAGGTGGGTGGTGGAAAATTATTCTTTGTGAAAGTGGGTGATGATAGAAAATAGGTTGGGAACTAATGATCTACATGAATACCATATTTTCATGTCATTGTTCATGTTTAAGGATATGTCGTCTTGTTCTCTTCTTACTAATGCTTAGTTAATACTAAGCCTGTTTCTCACAATTATAATGCCAACAAATTCACAGACTCAATCAGCAGACTTAGGAAAGAAATAAGTACCATATGGGAACCAGTAATATAGAAAGAAAGAGAATGATAGCAAAAAGAGCCAAGTGTTACAGCAAGGCTTCAGCAGCAATATTAAGAAAACAAAGCAGCTGTTGAAGGAGGTGAAGTTTGATAGCAAATCATCAGCAGTAGTGATGGTAGCTGCAGGAAGGTAATAAGAACAGTTCTAGATTTCTAGAACAGTTCTAGACTTAGCCAGATTTCCATGGGAGCAAGAGATTAAGATCTTACTTCTTGAATTTAGTGCCATACTATTCGTTTCTGTTGAATCTCTGGGCCTGGTCATACAGATAGATTCTCAGTGGGAACAAGGCTAGTAATAAGGGAACAAGATAATATACAGAAGAATGGGAATAATCTGTTATGAATGATGATAATTTTTCATCATTCTAAAAATAACCTTGCCTTCAGTGATGATAGAAAAAAACGGAATATATCATCGTTCTACCCTCATCATTATAAAAATGACTCTTCCATCATAAGAGAGTTAGTAGAGTAGAGTAGTGTAGACTAGAGTAGCTATAGCAGTAGTCAGTAGTAGAGTAGATAAGTAGAAGTATAGAAAAACACACCTGCCAGCACTCTAGGAAGATCAAAAAGAGATGATTTCAAATGCATCCTCACAAATGAAATTCTCAGAAACAAACCAAGTAATCACTGACTATTAAACAAAAGAGACACTATTTACATTATTCAGACTATTGTCCTCATCTTTGTCACCATATTTATCACAACGTTTTGGCCGATGTACCTGCCGGCCTTCTTCAGGTGCTTGGAATGTCGAACTGAACCCTTCATTTCGCTCACTGGGGTAGACTGTTCTAGTTCCATGTGCCATGTTTAATGGATGTCCGTTATCAGTTATCTCCTGTTAATTCCCATCTCCAAGTTCTCCACCACCTTAACCAGGTATTGAACTCACACTCTTTGGGTCCTGTCACTGGATCTAACCTCAAGGACACATGGCACAGTGGATAAAGACATTAGTTAGATCCAGTGACAGGACCCAAAGAATGTGAGTTCAATACCCGGTTAAGGCAGTGGAGAACTTTCAGAGGGAAAAATTAGCAGGAGATAACTGATAACTGACATCCATCAAACATGGCACGTGGAACTAGAACAGTCTACCCCAGTGAGCGAAATAAAGGGTTCAGTTCGAAATTCCAACCACCTGAAGAAGGCCGGAGTGTACAACGGCCGGAATGTTGTGATAAATATGGCGACAAAGATGAGGACAATAGTTCAAATAATGTAAATAATGTACATAATACCTCATGTCCGAAATATAGACAGACTCAAAAGAGACACTGAGAAGATTTTTACATACACCTTACAAATATTTTGTAATTCACATCACAAAAAGAAAATACAAATTCTTGCTATTTATGCCAACATCTGTCTCCCAACATTTTATTGTTGTTATCGCTGTACGTTTATGCATTTTAATTTCTGTCATTAACATCAACGCCATTACAGTCAACAAATAATAACAACAGGGAAAATAATACATCAGCACTTAAAATACCTACTAGGTAACAAATCTTTCCCCTTTGATTAAATAAAGGGTACTGTTGCAAATTCACTGAATTTTAACAGGAAAAACTGACACCTGAAGAAACATGATAATAAAAACAAAGATGAGGATATTAGCCCAGTTGAAAGTAATGTAAATAATATTAACACCTCAATCCTTTGTTAGTGTATATATTTTGAATGTCTGGTTAAAACGTTTCATTTCAACATTCACATAGAAATATTTCTTATGTTGAAATCAAAGAAGATGAAAGTTGTGTAATCAAAAAAGCAAATTTATTTTTAACAAAGCACATAGAGTTTTTAAAGTTCATTTATATAAATTCTTTGTTGTAGAGCACTTAAGAAAGTGTGAAAAGTTCATTTATGATGAGATAAAAGGGATGTACATAGCTAGTGTGTAGTTTGTTTTGTTTTTTTATAGCAGACAATATTTTTCTTTGTATTATGTGTGAAAAAAAGGCAGCAACAGAACCTAGTCTGTTGCAAAAGGTTTTTTGACCTTGTTCATTGGCAAGTTTTGAGAAATTGACTGAAAGCAGATGAAACCAAAAGGTAAATACAATAAACATGAAATTAATGGACCATTGACTTTTGTTAAAGAAAAAAATGATAAAATATTGCCAAAAGAAAAGTTCATTTCTAAACATAAAAGTGAAAAGCTGTAGAATATGAGAAATGTGGATAATCGGTTTAATGACTGTGAGTTTGAAAGACCAACCGGTTACTAAATTTATCGGAAATGATTTGGACTGTTTTTTATGAATTCCATGGTTGAAACTGATGCTAAATTTTACTATCGATATTGATAAGAGTCCAGGTCTGGTTTCAAATGTCAGTAGATTCCCTAAGCAAGTAAATAAAAGTGCCAAGACAGAAATCATAGCAGTTTAAATAGTATTTAAAGGCCTAATCCACAGAGGGGGACACAAGTCTATGCTCCTGCTGATAGGAACAGTTGATTAATTTGAGGAGGGGGGATAACAGGTTATACCAGTTACTATAAACAATAGTTAAGAGGTATTCTGATAAGTTGATAAAATAGGTCATTAAAGATGTAATAGCTTATACTAAAGATGTTGGAAATAAATGCTTCTTGTACCGCTCCAGTAAGTATCTGAATCCTCTGCTATGTTCTATCTTTACAAGAGCCAGATCAGACCAAAAATGGTGTGTTGCTGCCGTGTCAAAAAACTGTATATGCAGCCTTGTGGGTGATGAATTAGTTTCCACCTAAAACCACTTTCTTGCAGATGAAATGTTGCATGTCTCTCTCTACTTAATAACTATTTCCATGATAAATGTTCTGGCAAACTAGATTCCTTAGTTTGACCAGACCTGACATTTGAGTTTAAGAGCCACCATGTAATGTACACAGGGATAAATCATCTTCTTTCCCTTTGTATTGCCAGAAGTTCCACTTGGATAGCTTCTTCCCTAGAACTGCTACTTCCTGCAATAAATTTCCAAAAGCCTTATGTTAACCATTATCTCTCCTACATAACCTCATAAACTGCATAGTATACCACCATGTTCATACAACTTAATTCACTAATGCTCTACTTTGAGGGACTCTTGGGCCTTGTATTGGATGAACATTAGTAAAACAAATATACAGGATGTGCAGGTAGTGTAACTGATAATGGTGCACAAAGTGGAACCATTGAAATGAGTTGAAATCCTAAGTGAGTAGCCTTCACTTTTGCACAAATGCCTTTTGGGCAAGTATGATTTTATCTCTTTTTCCCCAGCTATGGATTAAATAGCAGAGTAGTTTGACTGTTACCAGTAGAAGAAAAGGAAAACCCTTAATCCCAGTGGGAAACCACGACACTAACTTCTTATGAATGAATGGTAGTTGGTAACAAGAAAAAGAAATCTGCCGAGAGTCATAATTGTCTATCTCTTGAAGGTGCATGACCTTTTAGAAATAAAAGGTCATGGATATTTTTAGTGAATTAAATATCAATATCCAAACTCCTTGAACTACTTTTCAACTCTGTGACCTTTACGTTTTTATAAAAAAAGTTTAATGCTCACTACAAATATTTCTACGTTTTTTTGTTTTTTTTTAATTCACCCCCAAGCAAAGTGATAATCCTACTAAGACGTAAGTGGCTACTGGAAGTGAAAGAAAAGAAAGAAACTTTAGAAGGAATCAGAAACCCACTCCTAATCAAGGAAACAGGGGATATGTCTTTGTTTCTCAGATCTTCTCTTCTCAGTTATGATGATTTAAAGAATGTGAAGCGTCAGAATAATACAAGAAATAATCAAATATTTCAGCTTTTATTTCTTTCATCACATTGCCAGTGTATCTGATGTTTACATACACTTAACTAGCATTTGGTGGCAGGGAGGAATGGATAGCGGCTTGGATTGAGTAATCAAAGAGCTGAGTTGGAATTCCAGTCGAATCCATTATATTCACTTATGTGCTAATACCCTTGGGAAAGGTATGATTCCCCTGCTTCTCCCCCCCAGTTATGGGTAAATAGCAGGACAGACCGGGTTCTATAGCCTTGGATGGCAACTGGTCTACCGCAGAAAGAAATGGCAAGCTCGTCTAAGTGTCTATTATGCATGGCACAAAACTGAAGTAGCATTTGGTAGGATGGCCTTTAATTTGCATAGATGGGGTCAAATATTTCAGAAAGCCTTTCACAGTATTCTAACAATAAGCTACTGAAAATTAAGTTCCGTTGTTAGCAAAAGGATGAGCCCAAAATGCAAATTGCCAATCATTTAGTTATGTGCCATGCGTAATACACGCTCAAGAGATCATATACTTTTCGATACATGACTGACGAGACAGAATTTTAGGTTACCATTTCTTTCTGCGGTAGACCAGGTGCCATCCAAGGTTATATCCTGCTACTTACCTATAGCTTAAAAAAAGGATTCATACCTTTCACAAGGGTATTAATTAAATGCAATGGATTCAACTGGAATTTGAACTCGGCTCTCCGATTCCTCAATCCAAGCTGCTATCCATTACTCCACCATGCCTATATATATATATATATATATAGCTTGGATTGAGGAATCGGAGAGTTCGAATTCCAGTTGAATCCATTACATTCATTTATGTGCTAATACCCTTGGGAAAGGTATGAATCCTCATTTTTCCCTCCAGCTATGGATAAATAGCAGGACAGACTGGGTTCTATAGCCTTGGATGGTAACTTGTCTAGGAGAAGGAAAAACTCTGAATTCCTAACCTGCGAAGGGTCATTTGGGTACCTTGTGGCACGTAGTGCACCAGGTCTCTGTAATCGGCCATTCAAAAAGTTTGGATGGTCCTGCACGAAACCTTCACCATTATAATCAAATGTCAATGTTGATGTCGGGCTGTTGGTTCCTAGGAACTGATATGCTTGACCCTCCTACGTCTCATATATATATATATATATATATATGAAGAAATATAGTCTGAAGGTGTGCTATATTTATGGGATAAAGTGCTCAATATCAGAGATAGAGCGTGTGTAAATATAAAAGTGAACATAGAAGTCAACACTTAGAGGCGACAGTCTGTTTCATGCTATATGCAATCGTCAGGCCACACGTGCTGTTATTTTTCTCGGCTATTTATATATATATGGGTCAGTGGTGCATTGTGGGAAGTCTATTATGGCGGTTGTTTTACCGGAAGTCGTTTATTTATTTATTTGGGTTAAATTATTTTGCTTGTTTTTATTTTTTGTTTCTTATTTTATTTATTTATTTATTTATTTTTTTTAATCGATGTTTTTATTAACGTAGTAAAAAATAGTTTATGTCACTTATTTAATAGTTTTGTTTTGGTTTGAGAATTTAATTAAGGCTATTTATTCGATTTTAGGGTTGATTGTTGTAGTTTGTTCTAACTAATATTTTGGTAGGAACAGTTTTTAATTTGTGTTTATTTGGGTTGATTATTTTTATTTGTTTTTTCTAACGGTAACTTTATCGGGATTGGTTTGTTTATTTATTTACTTGGATGAATTTAGGTTAATTTATTTTACTTGTATATTTTCTCTTTTTCGGTTTGTCGATTTTTAAGTAACATAGTATTTATTTATTTATTTATTATTTTTTTCGTCCAATTTTTTTTGTTCCATTTTTTAGTCTAACTAATATTTTGGTCACTATGGTTTGCTAATTTGTTTATTATTTACTTTATTTATTTGGGTTCGTTTTTTTTGTTATTATTATTATTCTTTTTCGTCTATTCTAACAGGTGTGATTTGATAATTTGTTTGGATTAATTAATTTAGCTTATTTTATTGTTATTTTGTTTATTTGTTTATTTATTTGTTTTTATTTTGTTTTTTCGATTTCAATTTTTTAAGTAACGTAGTAAAAATTTGTTTTCATGTCTGCATTTTGAGATGAGCTCGGATCTTTTATTTAATAATTTATTTTGGTCTGGGAAAGTAATGATAGCTATTTTTTCCTCCAAGCAAAGTTTGCAAGTTTTTGATTGATTGTTGAAGGCTGATGATCTTTTCCTTATTTTCCAAGATATGTTTAGTGTGATGTGCGTTTTGTTTTTAATTCCCCAGATATACGTAGAAAGCAGTTGTACTGTTCGCATATTTCCTATTTGTGAAAGATGTTTTGTGAGTATAATTTCTTTGTTTCCAGGGTCCTTCAGTTACTCCTATGTATACTTTTTCTTCATTATCTGGTGATTTTATCGTGGCTTGGTATATTACGTTGTTTTGTAAACAATTTCCGTTTAAGGGACATTCGTTCTTTATTCTGTAGTTGCACGTGAGTTTAATTTGTTCGTGTGGTTTGTTGGTAATATTCCTGTTGTGCTTTTTTATTATTTGTGCCATGTTCTCGGTGCAGCTGTAGCTGATTTTAACTGTGTTTTTTGTTGAATATTTTGTGTAGGGTGCTTGATTCCGGGAAGTGTTTGTGTAAGAGTTTGAAGAATATTTTTCCTACGTTTGTTTTTACGTTTTTGCTGTACGGCGGGTTGAACCATATGATATTTCTTCTCCTGTTGGCCTTTTTTGTGTTCTGTGGTGAGTATGTGAGTGTTGCTGGGAATCCGCTATCTTTTAGGGCTGTTTCATAGTCTTTCTTAGCTTTGTTAAATATGGATTCATTGGAGGAATTGTCGGAAAGCCTGCGGTCAATCGATTTTGGCATCTGTTTGATTATAGAAGGCGGGTGGTTGGAAGATGGGTGTATGTAGAGTGGTTTATCATTAGGTTTTCTATATGGTTTATATGTGTCTTTTCTTAGGTTGAAGGTGACATCTAGAAAATCTGCTTCGTTTAGGTTAGTTTTTATATCTATGTCGAATCCGTTATTTTAAAAAAATTTTATTATTGCTTTTCTACTTTTGTCTGTCTTTTGTTTGTTACAGTTTCTGAAGATTATGAGACCGTCGTCCCTGTAGAGTCCTGTGTCATTTCTATCTATTATTTTGACGGTGCAAGACATGCGAAATCATAGGTATTTACTTACTACACCAACTGAGCAAAATAATAGTTAGAATAAACTACAACAATCAACCCTAAAATCGAATAAATAGCTTTAATTAAATTCTCAAACCAAAACAAAACTATTAAATAAGTGACATAAACAAATTTTTACTACGTTAATAAAAACATCGATTAAAAAAAAAAAAATAAAATAAAATAAGAAACAAAAAATAAAAACAAGCAAAATAATTTAACCCAAATAAATAAACGACTTCCGGTAAAACAACCGCCCTGATAGACTTCCCACAACGCACCACTGACCCGTATATATATAAATAGCCGAGAAAAATAACAGCACATGTGGCCTGACGATTGCATATAGCATGAAACAGACTGTCGCCTCTAAGTTTTGACTTCTATGTTCACTTTTATATATATATATATATATATATATATATATATATATATATATATACTAAAAAAAGGGCTAAAAAAATTTCAAGAGCCATGATACATACAGATCTTCTACGTACTCCCTCTGCAGTTCAACACAGTATATCGTTAATTTAAGCCATCAAAAATAAGTAAAAAAAATACTGATTTTATGAAATGAGTCGGGCCAAGAATTTTTCAGCACACCGTCGGATCCATATAACGTGATGGTTAACATCATGAAAATCAACTAAATATATAGCATTTTTATTCCGTTAGCTTTCACCATATTGAGCCAGCTTCTTCACAGATCATAGCAATATTCTATGTGTTAAAATGGCCTAAGTGCTTTTTACAGGGTTCCAGAGATTTGAAGTGCTTCCCATTAAGAGAATGTTGTAAGGAAATAAATTGTAATCCGAAAGTGTAACCTTAGGTGAGTATGGTAGGAGGATTAATATATCCCAGCCAAACTATACCAATTTCTGACGGGTCTACAAAATGATGTGAGGTCTGGTGTTGTCCTGATAGAAAACCACACCCTTCCAATTCACCAATTTTGGATTCTTTTCATTGAATCCAGTCATTATTCGATTCCATTGGGAACTATACTTAATTCAAAGTCTAATTTTGGCAGGAGGAGGTCATAATGCGTAATTGCCTACCATCCCCAACCAATACACAATATCACCAGTTTTAGGGGTTGTTAACGGTGGTTCATTTCTTTTTCAGAGACATTTTCGTTCCAAACTGCTGTAAACAATCCACTTTTGTCAGAAATAGGTATTTCTGTTATGTTTGTGCGGAAAATCGGAGATGGAAATTCATTTTTTTTTCTTCGTCATTGTCAGCGATTGCAGGCTTTTGGCTATTAACAACAACTGCGGGCGTGAGGGAACGTTCTCTCTGATCCAAATCAAAATGTCCGCTTCTGAACCTCGCGAGCCGCTTACAAACTACGCACTATAGCTATGGCGCCATTTTCATAAAGGCTTACAGTTTAAAAAAAAAAACTTACAAAAATACACTCGTCGACCATTTTCTTCTCATGAAACAATCTATGTTATTGTCATATACATACACACACACATTTTTATGTTTACACACGCACTATCTCTGTTTACTGAACATTTTTAACCATAAAATATAGCCTATTTCCATCATATTTCTACATATAACCACGACATTCTGCATCCATGCGCGCGCACACACACAATGAAGGAAGAAGAAAAAAAATCAACCTTGCATCAATGAAAAGTGTATAACTATTTTTTAAACTCATTATGAAATGATGAAAAACGAGAAAATAAAAAGTTAATTGCTAGTATCTCCTGAGGAGTGGACGGTGCGATTGATGAAAGGTCCGTCTACGAAGCCGAGATGCTAAAAATAACATCATTCAGCTAAATGATATATTTCTCAATATATTTGTTTCTGTTTATACGTTATTTTTACAAACAGAAAATATATTAAAATAATTTTCAGACTTAGACATTTCATTATATATATATATATATATATATATATATATATATATATATATATGTTGCTTTGTATATTTTTTATTAAGCAATGTGTTTATGTGTTAGAGAATTTTTATTGTCATAAATTTGATGAGCATTGTTTTACACAACCAAGTACCTAAGTACATTATTATGATGGAGAGAATAAATTTTGAGGTTTACGGCCATATCACGTTGAAACACCGATCCCCGTAAGAACATTGAAGTTAATCAACGTCTAGCCTTGTCAGGACTTAGATGGGTGATTGTTTGGGAATGCCATGTGTTGAAAGCTTGAATGGGCGAGTCGTTGTAATGGATAACAGCTGAGAAGTCTTAATCGGAGTTCCAATTCCATTTGGGTTCGTTATATTCACTTAGGCGCACATACCCTTGCAAAAGGTAAGAATCCAACTCTTCTCCCTTCCTCCTCTCAGCTATTGGTCAATTAGTAGGACTTGTATCACTTAACCATTATTATCTAAAATAAATAAATAAATAGTATATATCCTTTCTGCTGCTGATACAGTGTTTATTTTCTTCCAGAACTATGAGAGAATCAAATAACGAACATATATATAATTTTTCTCCATTTTTCTTAACTTAAAGCATTTAAAATTCACAATTCACATACGGACCGTAGACAGATGCGATGAAATATCACTTTTCAGAATTTGCATACATCATCAATTTCAGT
>OZ010594.1:50963613-50966113 GCA_963932145.1 Acanthosepion lycidas | reverse complement strand
CTTTGTAACATTTCTAATGTATACTTATAGTCAAATGACAATATATCATCCAATACTCAGGTCATAATTTCGAACCGTCTTAAAAATGTTGATAATAACGTGTTTTGAAGTTTTCAAGTTTTATTCTGAAACAAACTAAATGTGACATGAGTTTAATGTCTTTGAACAATTTTTGACAATATGAGTAATTTGCCAAATATGAAACAGCTTTATAGAGATTTTTCTTTAAATATTCTTGCTTTTGATTCGTACCACTTTAAAAACGCCTTGTGTCAAGATTTACAGTAATTCAGTGCCTTTACCTTGACACCATCATTAAATATAAAGGGACCGCTATTTTTTTATTGTTCACGGTAATAACCCTATTAATTCTCCACCTTGTCACTGCTCTCTTTTAAGTTGGCATAGTTGATTATTTCCGTGATAGATCAAATCTTTTGCCAAACAAACTCGTACATCCAATGTAGGTCTACATTCCCCATTCTAAGTTACTGCTTAGAAATCAGTCTACATTTTTCCTTTACAATTTTCAAACTTGTGTTTCTGTTACACAGTAACTTCACTTCATGTTTTATGGTTATGTATTTATTATTTTCTATAATAATCTTCATATATAGGAAATTAAAAAAATGAATATAAATAACTATACTATTATATATATTTATTTACAATATGATGAACAACTCTTGAGTTGTATAATAAAATCTCACACTACCAAATACGTTATTGTAAATATTTAAAATAAAAACAAATATCAAAAACCGATGATTCTGTTTTAAATCGCAAACACACCTTTGAATTGTTGGTTCCATCATTCTCCAGTTATGTCTTTATATTTCACAGTGTATATTTATAAATTAAATATATCTTGAAATGTTTACCGACATCGGTTGGTTAATGTCAATAATACGTATTGTGTAAATATTGATTTTCATAATTGTTGTAACCTAAGAAGGTTACTGAACAGAATAATCACACGCAGGTCGGTAATGAACAATAATACTTAGGACAAGAACAACACATATAAGATTCGCCAGCAGCGCGTAAAAGAAGTACTCAACTGCTAGAAGTGAGTCAAGTAAATTCCACAATGAATCTCCAACTGCAGACCAACATACAGTATTTACTATTGTATTTATGTGAATGGGGACGTCGACATGTCCATTATCGTCCGTAGATATAACACAACAATAATAAAATCTGACATAGCGTAATGTCCGATCGATAGGATCAATATTACCAATAAATTAAGTTTCTAGTGTGGTGAGGCTGTGGCTGTATACTTATCAGGGAAAATATAGGGTTAACACACACACACACACACACACACAAAATAACAGAATTAAGTGTATCGACAAAGAAGGAAAAATAGGCTGCGAATTTATTGATCCACCGTGGTATAAATTATAAATTATTTCCTTTTCATATTAACCCGATTAGAAGTATGGAGATGTAACAATATTACCAGTTATAAACATGGCGATAGTTTACTTTGTATTTTTGGAGGCTAAAAATCTATCAATTTTACTACCGGTTGCATGGATAAAAGCGATTCGTCAATATTAAGTTTGTCATGTCGACCAGTTCACACGAGGTGCAACTTTGATTTCTTTCTGTCCACTGACTGGGAGTAAGAAATCCGAGAGCCGAGTTCGAATTCCAGTCTGGTTCATTATATTGACTTACACGTTCATACTTTTGGGAAAGGTAGGAATCCATCTCCCCCCCCCCTTGACTATGGCTTAAATATTAGGACTTGTATATGGAAAAAGCTTTGTCATGCTCAAATTATTTTTAATACAATATTCTCTCGTACCCCCCCCCAAAAAAAAACACATCATTCTTACAATACCAAAATATGTTTCAGCTTTAAATAACCCACAAAGAGTTGATAAAGTGTCGAAAATCAATCACACTGTCTACTACTGTGGACTTGTTTCCTCCGATGTTAGTCTTTATAAACAGTAATATAAATCATCGGATAACAGAAAGAACGTCTTGCTGACCAGATTACAAGAGAAATTAATTATGTTCTCAATTTGGTATCTGTCATATAGGAATAAATTATTTCTGCCGACCTTTGGGTTTGAACACGGATCGACAGAGAGTAAGCACAGTCGACCTCATCTTGAAATAATTAGATCACGTGACGGGTAAAGAAAAAAAAAATATGGGAACTAGCGGCGTCTGACCGAGTATTGTTCGAAGGCGTTACTATTGTTGCATCTGTGATTTACAAAATCTCTCCTCCAAAGGAGCGTTACAAAAGTATCACACTATTGATTGCGTGATTAGTTTTTTTTTTATGGTTTATCAACCTTTTGCAGTTTACTTAAAGCCAGAAAATATATTTAGGTCGTAATAATTTTTTTTTAGGTAATAACTTTTTAGTGATACAAATCTTCCTAATTAACCCATAGTTGGGGGAAGAAGAGGTGGATTCATACCTTTCCCAAGTGTATTTGCGCTTGAGTGAATATAAAGAACGCAACTGGAATTG
>OZ010594.1:50946113-50958613 GCA_963932145.1 Acanthosepion lycidas | reverse complement strand
CTTAAAAATATTTAAAATGTTAATATCTTCATCCTCAGCTATTGTAAAACTTTGCAACCGGACGAATTATTTGAAACTTAATAATTATTTAAAAACTGAAAATATATTCACCTGACCTATAGTTACAAACCATTCTACAAATGACCTTATTTCACGATACATATATTTAAATTAGAAATGTAACGTTCATAAAAATGCCAGGATGAAGCTAATAAAAAAAAAACTTTTTCTATTGATTGTTTTTGATTGATTTGTCTTTTACGGCTTATCGAACTTTTAGAGGTTATTCAAAGCCAGAAAATATTTTTATATTTAAGAATATTTTTTTTGCGATGATAATGATTTAGGTTAATTAACTCATAGCTGAGGGCAGAAAAATTTGATTTATACCTTTCCCAATGTTATTTGTGCTTAAGTGAATATATCGAACGCAAATAGAATTGGAACTCGGCTCTCCGATTAAAAGTTCACTACACCACCCGCACACTTACGTATTACCAAGCAATTACCAATCCAGGTACTGACCAGGTTCGACGTTACTTAACTTCGGTGATTGTACTGGAACCGGTGTTTTAACGTGTTATGGCCATAGGCCTGTTTTTTATGACACTTACAATGGTAATGACAAGAGACAGTCGAAGGTACTCAAAAAATAAAGCATAATGAACTTTGAACTTTTTAGCAATAAGTTTAATTTGAATGTGCGACAACTTAAACGCAAACTTGAAAAATGTCATAAAAAACTTAGACAATGTCAGTTGACTTAAAAATGAAACATATATATATATATATATATATATATATATATATATATATATATATATATATATGCGTGTGTATGTGTGTGTGCTGGCAGGGATCAATTTCAGAGGGTTTTTTTCTCCGAATTTATCTGCTGTTACGTGCTTAATAGAAGTGGGACGCTTATTTATTTTTTTTTTCGGGTATTTTCCGCACCCTCAAGTTTATTAATACCAGCCAGCTTTATTAACTTTGCATTTGTAAACTCTTTCTGTCAGAATGTTTGGAACGAGGAGTCATCATTATCATTTTACATTTTTTTTTTAAGCGTTTCACCCCAAGCAAGGCGAGAAGCAACTAGGACGCAAGGGGTTACAGAAGATCAGATAGGAGTGATAGAGGAAAGGATGAGGAGAAGGGTAGTGGATAGATCAAGGTAACTGGAGATGTCGATTGACGTTACATTTGAATAGCTGGAGATTATAGCTCTCAGGGAAACTGGAATAGGGAAGGGCATGCTACTGTCCACTTCTTTGTCTTTATCACAACGTTTCGACCGTTATAACTTCTGGGCTTCATTAGATGTTTCTCGATTCGTGTAATCATCAGGGAATTTCGAATTGAAACCTTTCTTTAATAAACAATAGTAGATTGTTTTCGTACCGTTGATCATGTTTAGGGATATCCTGTTTTACTCGCGCTATTTCCACTGAATCCGTGTACACACTGCCCGAAGCTGGGATTGATCTCACAATTACTATATCATAAAGGTTTTAATACGCTATGTTATACTTTAATTTATTTTCAGATACACCATGTGTTTTTTTTTTTTTTAAAGTCAACGGTTAATTGCATATTGTGAAAACTTTCGCCCCCCCTACTATTATTATAACTCTCCACCTTGTATTAGGCCCCAAAGAGTACAAACATTTTCTTTTCGGAGTTAATGGAGTAACGCACTCTTCCAAATCCTAGACCGGCGCTATAGTTATGAGCAGGGTGGTAACCGAAACATCTGAATAAAAGTAAATGAGAGAGAGAACAATACATCAATCACTGAGTATGCGTGTCGGATATATATAGATAGATAGATAGATAGATAGATATTAACATTTTAAGATGAAATTAAAATGTAGATAGGGAGAACTAGAAAACAGTTGACAGAAGCGACTATGCCCCACATAAGTATCAATGCACTCAGCATAATAGAGAAACTATATAAATTGATCCTGTCTGAAAAGTTCAATACACATTTATTGGATTATTTACGCTATTTTCATTGGTCGGACTGTTGTCCTCATCTTCGTTATTCATATTTCCGAAGTTTCGGCAGTTTTATGCTCCGGCCTTCAAGATAGATAGATAGATATAGACAGCGATAGACAGAGATAGATATAGACAGAAATAGATAGAGATAAACGGATAAATATATATATAAAGATAGATATAAACACAGATAGAAAGATAGACATAAACATAGATAGAAAGACAGACAGAGACCGAAGGATAGATACAGATAGATATAGAGAACAGAGACAGGGATAGATAGATAGATATAGAAAGAGATAGATATAGAGAATAAAGACAGAGAATAGATAGATATATATAGAGAATAAACAGAGAGATAGATAGATAGATAGATAGATAGATAGATAGATAGATAGATAGATAGACAGACAGATAGATAGCTTCAGACGGAGATAGATAGATATAGATCTGTAGATATAGATAGACAAACAAACAAAAACAGTGATAGAGTGGGTAGCAGCCATAAACTGAAGATGGTGATTGATTGATTGATAGCGGAAACAGTGAGTGTGGGAGCGGGAAGATCAGTAGCAGAGTGGCTCTCAAAATGACTCCAGTGAGAAATTCTATTTTTCCTTGCATGAATGTTGTGTTAAGGATGCAAAAACTCTGAAGGTTTGTTTTTACAGCTCCCCCACATTTTTTTTTATTTTTGTATTCTTCCCATCCCCATTCTTTTGCCTCTGTCTTCTTTCTTCTCCCTTTCTGCATCTCCTGCTAATCCTTTGATCTGTGACTGATCGATAACCGAAATGGTCTAAGTGTCATAAGGAATGCTCCCTTAGCAAGGAAGTTGCATCAACATCATCGATAGGTTCGCCATCATGTTCCTTGCTAGCAGCAGCAAAAGCAGCGCCTACACCCACTCCCCAAACTGCATTTTTTCTCTTTCTTCTCCCTCCTTCCATACTCTCTTTATATACAGGCTCTTCTCTTTCTCTCTATTGTTACTGGAGAAAAAGTCTAACCCGGTTGTATTTCAGTACACGGTTTGTGCAACTGCGATCGAACAAATGTCAAAGGGCAAAGGTAAGAGAGGTACTTTAAAGAAATTGCTCTAATCATAAAGAAGAAGAAGAAGAAGAAGAAGAAGAAGAAGAAGAAGAAGAAGAAGAAGAAGAAGAAGAAGAAAAATTAATAAGGGAAGAGTAGAAAGAAAAGGTAATAGCAGTAGATGTATTAAGAAAGAAAGAAAGAAAGAAAGAAAGAAGGGTAATGGAGAAGTGGCAGAAGAGACATATGGTCAGCAGCATGGTTAAGAAGTAAGAGGAGGAGAAAGCAAGGGAAACAGTTGTAGTGGAGGAGGGGAAGGAGAAAATGAAGTGTGGGATACGACATGAAACAACTCGAGAGAAGATGGGTAAGAAATTGAAAATGAAAACTAACATCAATGAAGTGGATGGAGGAGAGGGAAGAGAAGGATAGAAGAAAAAATCGAAGGAAATCAAAATAATAAGAGGAAAATGAATTCAACTGAAAGAAAAGAAAAACATGAATAATAATAAAAAAGAAAAAATGGTAGCGAGAGTATTGGTAACAGAAGCGTTAAAGGATTTCATAATAGGAGAAGAAAAAGAAGTAAAAGAAAAAGATGATGAAGAAAAAAGAAGAGGAAAAAGAAGAAAAAGAGAAAAGAAGAAAAAAGAGAAAAGAAGAAAAAAGAGAAAAGAAGAAAAAGATAAAAGAAGAAAAAAGATAAAAGAAAAAGAAGAAAAAAGAGAAAAGAAAAAGAAGTAAAAAGAGAAAAGAAGTAAAAAGAGAAAAGAAGAAAAAAGAGAAAAGAAAAAAGAGAGAAAAAAAAGAAGAAAATGATAAAAGAAAAAAAGAAGAAAAAAGAGAAAAGAAGAAAAAAGAGAAAAGAAGAAAAAAGAAAAAGAGAAAAAGAAGTAAAGAGAAAAAGAAGAAAAGAGAAAAAGAAGTAAAGAGAAAAAGAAAAGTGAAAAAGAAGAAAGAACAAAAAAAGAAAAAGCAGAAAAAAGAAGAAAAAGAAGAAGAAAAAGAAAAAGAGGAAAAAGAACACGAGGAAAGAGGGAAAAGAAGAAAATAAAATAAAAAAAGATGATGTTGATGGAGAAAAGTTGCTTATAGAAAAGAATTGGTAGTTGAAAAGGAAGAAGACAATGATGAAGAACGAAAATTGGTAATAGATGAGAAAGAAGAAAAGAAAAAAGAATTAAAAAAGAACAAAAGGAATAAGATGTTGATGGAGAAAAAATGGTTGTAGAAAAGAAAAGGATTTGGTAGTTGAAGAGGAAAAGAACAATGATGATGAAGAGAATTGATAATAGAAGAAAAAGAAAAAAAAACAATCAACAATGGTTGATAATGGGAAAAGGAAAGAAAAAGTATTGACAGAAGAAAAAATTAATAATAGATGAAGGCAATGGTTATTAAGAAAAATTCATAATAAATGAAGAATTGGTAATGGAAGAAAAACGCCATTTTCCTTCATCTATTTCTTGTTATTGTTTTCGTGTTTGTGATGAACTTGATGGGCGCTTTCACATGGAGAACCTTATTCACTGGAAGCGAAACAAAGATGAATTGAATGTACTGGCTTTGCGTTTTTGTTTTTATTTACGTTACGGCCGTGCTGACCTCAGGTTAAGTTTCTCTTGTCTGGCAGGTTATCGAAGGAGCAGGTTTAATATCGTCATAAGACCGTACAAAACGATATGTAGATGCGTATTAACCATCCATTGTATATGATATCGTTCGCTAATATGAATATCTAAATCGGATTTCTGCAGTCTATTTGCATATCTATTGTCGAATATTGAAAGCTCAACGGGAAGAGAGGAAAAAAAAACTGAAAAAAAAACCCGGTCATTCTTAATTAAATTTCACATGTAGGCATGTCAGTATATTTCATTACAAACAAATAAATGTTTTCTCTTCTTGAAAAACTTAAACAAACTGAATGTTATTTGCTGACTCCATCAATGTTGATTCAGGTCTTTCAAATCGGGTTAAATATTTGTTCGGTCGAGAAGCCGAAAGAAATGCGACGATACTGGGCAGATTATTCTTTCTATTGCATTATCTATTTTTTTTGCCATTTTCTAATTCAAGTTTAACATAACGCTCAACTGGTGATGCTGTATCTGCAAAAATACTTCTGGTAACGATAATAGTGAGATTAACCGTTTCTATGCAGAAAACATTGGGCATTCATTGACTAAACACCGTTACTGACGCTTAAAATATTTCTCTTGAAACAATTTTACAGAAAAATAGTAATATGAATAGCTTCCCTACAAGGAAATATTTGGCATCCATTGACCAAGTAGCCAGTACTGCTGTCGGTTAAAATTTATAAAATCTTCCTTTCAAAACAATTTTTCAGGAAAATAGGTGCCTCAAGTCGCGTAGCTGTTATCACTTTTGCCATTATTTTTCAGTGGTTTCCTTCCTAACCTGTTGTTTGATATATTGTGGAATGCCAACATCTTGATTAGGTCATTATTTTTTCTTCGAGTGGCATGAGCTATCTATTTTAGTTGCTGCTACTGTTGGTAATACTTAAATGATGTGGTTTCTGTTATTTGGTACGGATCCCAGTTTGTGATTCTGTAGCGCCAATCAACAATATTAAAAGAAGGATGCTCTTCACCAAGACCCACGGGTTTACCTCGCTCAGTGTAATGTTAACCATTGATCGAAGAAAGCGGGTGTATACTGCTGACAGTTTAGATATTTCTGAATGAGTTTGGCACCATATATGACAGAGTTATTTAAGGATATGACTCGAGTTTTCAGGTTAATGAGAGAGAGAGAGAGAGAGAGAAAGATTTCTTTGCGTCAATGTTTGTGTGGAATGCACCTTACAGAATTCCGCCAAGCTAATCAACTCTTTCTCTCTCTCTCTCTCTCTCTATATATATATATATATATGTAAATATAAAAGTGAACATAGAAGTCAACACTTAGAAGCGACAGTCTGTTTCATGCTAGACGCAATCGTCAGAGCACTTTTGGCCTGACAATTGCATCCAGCATGAAACAGACTGTCGCCTCTAAGTGTTGACTCCTATGTTCACTTTTATATTTATACACGTTCTATCTCTGATATTGAGTACTTCATCCCATAAAGATAGCACACCTTAAGACTATATTTCTTCATATATATATATATATATATATATATATATATATATGAAAGTGAACATTGAAGTCAACACTCAGTGGCTGTTTCACTTTTATATTTATATTTATATACGCTTTATCTCTGATATTGAGCACTTTATTCCATAAATATAGCACACTTTAAAATTATATTTCTTCATATATATATATATATATATATATATATATATATATATATATATGGATATCTCCCTTTTGTAAATCAATTCCTCAAGTTTTTTGTTCACCTCTGCTGTATTTAACTCACGGCACTTTGGGTCAAGTCACTGAATTACTTCAACCAATGCTTTTATCCACTTGGTCAAGTGATTATAACAACAAAGATGAGGACAGTGGAAACAATATAAATGGTGTCAATAGCTATATACATCACCTCAGAAATATAGACTAAAGTAGAATTATTTATTAAAAAATGTCTATCTTCCTTTATTTGACACGACAGTCTTCCTCAGTTTCTCCTCGAAGCTGATTATTTTTGATAGCATATGCAGCTACAAAACAGTGATCGTATAATGGCTTATAACAAACAGCAAGTACAACGCTTTTATCCACTGGGTTTGTGTCCCTGGTAATCCAGTGACTTGACCTAAAATGTTGTGAGTTCAATACCTAGCTACAGAAGATGTGAACAAAAACTTGAAAAGTTTAGTTAAAGGGAAATAACTGATACTGAGATAGCCGAAAGCGGCATGGCACGTGGAACTAGAACAATCTACCTCGGTGGACGAAATAAAGGGTTCAGTTCACCTGAAGAAGTGCGGAGCGTACAGCGACCGAAACGCTGTGAATATAGCAACAAAGATAAGGACAACAGTCCGAACATTGTAAATAGTGTAAATAATTACCCTTCATAAGGTTTTGAACTCTCAATAGCCTTATTTATCAGCGCCTCTGAGTTGGTTTACTTTTGCACTGGGAGCGAACGTTTGACTCTTGGGAGTATGACAAACTTAGTTAGAGAAATACGCATTTTTTATCCACCTGATTTTTTTCGCAAATCCGAGAAAACTAACTTAGTGTTTCTTCATGATTCTCAAGTTTCGAGGTCATTTTGGATATTTCGAGAAGAATATATGAGTTGATTGCTTTCATATCTGCATCTGAGAAAAGAGAAAACCTTGCTATAAATTACATTTGGGGGTTCGACCAAAGTGCCGAGAGAAGCTTAATAAAGGCGCTTAAATCGGAATCTTCGCTAGACTCGTCAAGAAAGCAAAGAATATGGAAAGGACGGTTTTAGCCTTAAGCACTGAAATTGTTGGAACTCTTTCGAAATTGCCCCAAGAGTTGAAAAAAGGACGGGCAATAATGAAATACTTCAAAACAAACTCGTTATGAAAACAGAATATTGAGAAAAGTCCGAGATCACCAAAAAGATAATTAGAATAAAACTGATTCAATAAACCCATGCTTCGTAAGCTAGATTCCTTAATAATTAGCTTGCATAGTGAATTTCATTCGCACTGGGAGCCACATCTATGTGTTTACGTTCTCATCCATAGGTTGATTGAGCTTAGTTTCCATAATGAGACTAAGTTCAATAAACGCAATAGTTCTTTACCGTTAAGCAAGCCTGTCTCGCGGAACAACAATATTTAAATAGAACCGTCCATTCGTTAAAAAAGGCACATTTTTTAAAACTCTTTCTCACAGACTAGCATTCTTTAGAACTTCCTTAGGAAGCGAGATTTGTCAAAATAGAAAAATATTGATATTATTTTTATCATTTTAGAAAGGAGTCTTGTTCATAATATCGATAAAAATCGATCCACAACATTTACAGAGTTATTGGACTTAGATATTATTTGTAAATGTCAAAATTTAAAGTTTGATAACATAATTTCAATATCTTTTTAATTGTCTGGATTTATTTTTAACCATTTTCTCCAGATTTATTTTTTAAAACTAATTTTTTAACTTTTTCTAAACTGTACGGGTTTTTTTCGGAAGCACGTGAACAAACATTTGAAGTAAATAATTATTTATTTAACCCACGAATAAACGGATACATATTTTTTATTAATTTATGTAAGATTTTAAAAAAATTTTAATTGTAAATATATATATATATATATATATATATATATATATCCTTCTTTAAAATTTAAAGTAAATTTTTTTGTATTTCAGAAGCAAAAGTTTATTTTCGTTCTGAAAATAGCTAGGTTCAATAACTCTGTAAAATGTCAGCGATCGATTTGGAACTGTATCAATATCATAAGCCGGAATCCCTTCTAAATCGATAAAAGAAGTATTTTTGATTAAGTGCTGCGTTGTAAGGCAAGTCTAAATAAATGGAAATTTATAAAAATTGTTTCCCCCACCAAAAAAAAAATGTCTCCGTCTTTTTTAAAGAGGGGATCTTTCTATTTAAGTAGCGGGTGGGATTCATTACTGCTGTGAGTATGGGCGTCACGATTCCATCTAAAAATAAGCTCGATAAATATCGGCAACAGAATGGTACTAGTCGTAGAGTAACAGTTAATATAGCCTTACTAACTCTTGTCTAGTGTAGATAAATCGATTTTCAATGCGTGGCCGGTTGTATCAGCACACTGTCTTATGTACTCATCTAAACATTAACTCCACCTCCCGAATATTTCCGGATAGTTAACTGCCCATTTTGGAAATTCACTTCCGGTCCTCTCAGTTTTTGTAATGGCCATTTCCTACAAATAAACGCATATGTACTCGGACCCGACCTTTTGTTTTAATCTGGTGCCATCCACGACATAACCTATCATAACATGTCTTGCCAATGTGCCTGAGTGTCTTACGCACATAAGTTTAGTTAAATATTTACAAAAATAACAAAAGTTATTTAGATTTTGCTTTTTAAATAAATACTTAGATTGCAAAACCCCCGTTTTGGAAAATCCCAGGATGAGGACTCCGACTTGGGGTCACCAAAATCAAGCATGTATGAAAATTTAAATATCCAGGAAGTGTTTTAACAGGGGGCGGAAAACATGACACCGGAATAATCCGAAGATGCATTGGAATAATGAAAGTACCTTCCAAAAGTTAAGCAAAGTAAAGTGTCAAGAAATGGGAAAATTCTTTTGGATTTTGTCATGAATCTTGAGATACAGAGCAGGAAAAGCAGACCAGATATAACAGCTATGTTCAATTCACAGGTTTATTTATAAATACATATGATGGATTTATAATTTATAAATACGTATGACGGATTCTGGTGAGAAAAATTGTCTGAAACGACACAATGAACCAACTTTCCTAGCAGCATACCTAGGAATTTATTAATCTAATCATTCCATTTCATTTCCGTGGTGTGAAAAGACTAAAGCGCAATGAATTGCTTACCTTGGGGTTATCATTAGCTCCGCTTATGAAAGACAAATATAGTTCTCTATTATAGTTAAAAGACAACAGTCACGTTTTGAAGGCGTTAACATTACATGCTATTTCATGCTCCAGTTAACAACTGATTGGAGGTAATTTTCGATAGCAGCTGCCAATTTTAATTTGCCGGACATATCTGATTTAGAATCAGAAACAGACAGTTGAAATTTCTAGGGTACATAATGAGAAAAGAGGGCTTGGAGAATTTGACACTCACAGGATATATTGAAGGCAAAATGAACAGAGGAAAACAGTGAATATCCTGCATAACAAGCTTGTGTAAATGGTAGAACAGGGATTACTAGGGTTTAGAAACAGACAAACGATTCTAAGAATTGCAAAGGAAATATTGGACAGATATGTAATAATGACGAAAAAGGAAGTGCCATTTTTTTAAAAAACCCTTTATTCTTCCCGGGGAAAGCAGGTAGATTTGCTGATATATTAATAACTGGGTTAAAACCACCATCACACGTACGCAAACATTCATACTAACTTCCATGCTTGTAAACTCAATGAAATCAAATAGAGAGTAGTGGTTTAACTATGCATTTATCGTAAATAAAAACTGGTATCTTTCTTTCGACTGTTAATGGATACAAGAAACTAGTATTCCTGAACCAGAATAATCCAAGTCTGTCTTCTTATAGGTTTATATAATTTTCCATTACTTCTATAGTATACGGAATTACCCCACTTGTCTGTTAAAGAATATCTGCTAACAACCGCTATATGGTATTGCAAAAGCAGTATATAAGACAAGGATGCAAAAGGGTAATCGTTTTCTTTTTTTCTTTACTCACAGAATGCTTTAGAGATAAGACGTGTCTCGTTCCTCTTAAGGGGACCTTTTGGTCCGCATCGAATTTCATGTTGAACACGACACAGAATAATAATGGTAATGATGAAATTAGCCGTTTCCTTATCAGGAAACATTCATTGACCAAAACTTTTTGTGTCAGTTTAAAATCATAAAAACTTCATTTTATAATATTTTTTCAAAAAAATAGGTTTCTCAAGTCCATTAACACTTATCGCTCTTTCTAATATTAATGGGAATTTCCTTCCTAACATTTTGTTTAAGGTAGCGCGGAAAGTCAACCTCTTGATTTTACCATTAATTCTTTTTCTATTCGCATATGATACCGATTTTATTTATTGTTCTGGTTGGAAGTCTTCAAGTGCCCTTAGTGGCATCCACATGAGACTCTCGATTTGACGAAAAGATTAAAGAACATGATTCGTGTTCTCTGGTTAATATTTCGATGTTGCAGAATTTTACGATGTTCGTCCTGGGTATGACGACAAACTACATCCGGTAGCAAACCTCTGATTGAGAGATTAGAGGTTTTGAGGAGCATGGAACTACAACTTAACTGCTGTTGATCCCAGGTCCACTCTAACCCGGAGTGGTAGCACCTGTTAAGGTCACAGCTATGGGCAAATAGTGAACTCTCAAACAAAAATTAACAGTACATTTTTTATAATAAAATGACCAAGAAAATATTGCCAAACAAAAGCAACAACCAACAATTTTCCGATTTGGGATAGAAGTACCCCTAGTGCAAGATACCCCGTGTTGATTTTTCTTTAAGCATTATACAACGCCTTCAACCTACATCATTACTTGCAGGCATATCTGATAATTGTACTGAAATAAGAATGATTTCAGATTAACTCTCACTAAATCTTCCATAAGAATTTTACGAAGACCTACGCACAGAAAAGGATATCTACACACACACACACACACACACACACACACACACACACACACACACACACACACACACACACATTTTCATAGTTTTCTCATACAATAAAATATATTCTTGGTTATTGTACGGAATTTTTTTTGTTTATTCATTTTTTTACAATAAGGTTCACTCTATACAAAATCCGGGGTCCACTCGTATTTACATTAAAAGGCAGTTCATACCGATACGACAAGGAGATAACGGTTAACCCTAGATTTGAACAGCTTAAGATTATAATGATCAAGAAAACATCCTTTTAGGAGTCGGTTCCACAGAGCAATGGAATGCGAGTCGGTTCCACGGAGTAGAAGGAATGTGAGTGATTTGCTACAATATAACTGGCATGGCGGGTCCTAATCGCGAAGGTTAGACCTGGCAGAACCAAGCAACGTAGTTCGCCTGAGCACTTTAAACAGCAGTAGAAATAGAGCAGCGAAAGGATCGCCACGCTCCGCCTGCCGGGGAGAAGTTGGAGGAGGGAAAATAATTCGTCAACCACAAAGACATTTTGAACTCTATCAAGACTGGAAAGTGACGACTGGGCAACTCCAAATATGACAATAGTACTCCATTTTCAACCAGATCTGGCTCTAGAAAAGTTAGAGGATAGCATGAGGAGTCAGGTACGTACTGGAGCGGTACAGGGAACCGACCATTTTTAATGCATCTTTGGCAATGGATCGTATGTAAGAGCTCCACTTGAGGAATGGGTACGTTTAAGGCCCAATAGTCTCTCAAGGCACGGAGCCTTTCCGAATGGGACACCAGTTCATTCTAATTGTCGGTTATTCTCTTAATATGTCTTCACATACGATGATATCAAGAATCTTATCAGAAAAAATATTCTTCAATATATTTAAACATCTCAACAAAAGATTTCGATTCAGGACATGGGCGATCATGGTTCTCCAAAACTTCCGATCCCTTGATTATTTTAGCAGTTTTTTTCTATTTTTGCTAATATCCCCGTATCACCACCGATCCACACAAACTCACCAGGTAAGTGGCCTCACTGCCTCCTTCTATCTCTCATTCCTTTAATATATCCCGTCGGGTGGGGTCTTCATTTATGTGCCGGGTCCTTTCCGGACATCATTTGTGAAAAGACATGTGTGACTCGTGTGAATCTTAGCAGCTTTTCTCCTTTTACTAAGGCCCCCGCGGGTAATTTTCCAAACTACTCAG
>OZ010594.1:50916113-50941113 GCA_963932145.1 Acanthosepion lycidas | reverse complement strand
GTCAGCAGTTCTTCATTTATAGATGTTTCATTAAAGACGACAGACAAGGTACTACGATTAATCTTTTTATTAAATTTTACTTGTATTCGAACAAGTGTTTTCTTTTCTGGACACAGTGTGTGTAGAAACTGTCCAAATGTTATGTAATTCCGAGCGCTTTCGGCTATACTTCTAGCCATTATCAAGGATGATTTTATTTTTGCTTTTTAATTGGGTATGTGGGTTATGTGTATGTTTCTAGTGTTATAGGGATGTTTTATTTTCCGAACACAGCACATTGTGGCCGTGTTCGTAGTTAATATTGTTAAGTGTTGGCTTTTTCTTTTTTTATTATTACGGCTTCCATTATTTTTAATCTTTTTTACATGTGGATGAGGTCATTGTGTTTGTATTTTCTACTAGTATGTTTCGGATGGAGTCTGGAAAGTTTGTGTGTGCGTGTTTAAATTATTAAAATATTAACTTTAATGAAATATATATACACACACACACATATATATATATATATATATATATATATATATATATATATATATATATATATATATCTCAGAACAGTGTTCCGTAATTGAATGACAAAATCTGAGCATAATTTACGACTTAAAAAATGCTGCTTTAAATAAAAGAGAAAGTAATTTACTAGGTGAGAACCTATAGAAAGTGCATTGATTTCTGAGTTTTCCGAGGTAAATTTTGGTCATTGTTCTTACAACATTCCACATTTCTTTACAAATGCTCTGTTGTCGCAGTGGAGGATGTTTAAAAACCGAAAGCCACAAAGACAAGTACTTGGGAAATGGAATGAGATCGTCTCAGCTGAACGTCCAGACACGTCAAAGGCCAAGAATTTTAATTTTTTAAATTTAGCGTCCCTAAATTTTCAGTGTTTCTCCGACTTTTACATTTATATTCCTACAAACACGCGCACGCACGTTACTGTGCTCTGAGGACGAAACCCGTTACATAGTAAACAGAACGGAAAAAAGTTCTCTTCATTTATGGTTGAAACTTTTCATACATATTTATTTTCCTTGGCTCTTACTGTTTATCTATTGACTTAACGATAGTTAACTAGAAATTATCTGCCTATCTAATTATTTTCACTATCTAGCTCGTCAGCTCGCTAAATCTGTTCATTGCCTCTCTATATATTTGTCTATTTATATCGACCTGTTCGCCTTTATACATGTAACGAGATCAATCATTGTATTTATCTATCTACCTGTTCGGGTGGCGTAGGCGGTAACGAATTTGTGCCTGGTTCTACCTGGTTCTAAATGTCGAACATTGATTTTTAAGGGCAAGTAGATCCTCTGTGCGATGCAGTCTCTCGAAACAAAGCCAGACAGTACTTTAAAGAAATTACAAGCTCTGCAGCATTCGTTTGACATATATAGATATGTGTGGGCAGTGGTTTCATTCGATCTGATCGTTTGGTATTGCCTAGTTTCAAGACTGAAATCCTTAATAGTGTTCTTTCTCCATTAGTATTCTCAGACTAAAATCTGCAAGGCAATGGATCATTTTTCACTCAGGAAATTGGCGCATCAAAGTCATATCTTTTGTTATATATATATATATATATATATATATATATATATATATATATATATAGATAATATTTTCTGACTATTATGGACTCAGCCGTCAGACGAAAGACATAAAAATATTCCTACATCAAGAGTAGTACCAGCTTTTGCCAAAAGCAGTCACTCAGGGCTAAACATTCTCTTTCCTAATTCCTATTATACATTATTTCCCTGTACCAAAATGTAATAAACTTGATAACAATTTCGGTTTTCTACTGTTGTTTTTGATCACTCAGCTCCAACAGTTTGTTCTCATTCTCGTCGACAAACTGTTGTAACTGAGTTATCAAAAAACAACAATAGAAAACCGGAATTGGTTTAACAACAAGTTTATTACATTTTTGTACAGGAAACTAATGTATAACAGAAACTAGGGAAGAGAATGTTTTACCGTGAGTGATAGTTTTCGGTGAAAGCTGCAACTGCTACTCCTCTTGATGTAGGTATATTTTTATATTATTCTTCCGACGACCGAATCCAAACTTGTAGGGAAATATTCTCCCACACAACTATATATATATATATATATATATATATATATATATATATATTCGACTCTCCCGTCGAATTCTACGTATGAGGGTCAGGCAGATCAGTTCCTAGGAAACCTACAGCCCGACAAGAGCACATGAGATTTGATTATAGTGGTGAAAGTTTCGTGCAGGACCATCCACACTTTTTGAAGGACCGAATACAGAGTTGTCCTTCTCCTAGACCAGTTGCCATAGCTATAGAACCCAGACTGTCCTGATATTTACCCATAGCTGGAGGGAGAAGAAGATTCACACTTTTCTCACGTAAGTGAATGTAACTGAATTCGACTGGAATTTGAACTCGGTTCTCCGATTCCTCAATCCAAGCCGCTATCTATTACTCCACCGTGCATGCATATATATATATATATATATATATATATATATATATATATATATATATATATATATATATATATATATATATATATATATATATATATATATATATATATATATATATATATATATATTTCAAAGTACTTACTGAATTTACCATAAACAGTTCATTCCGAATTTAGTTTTGAACAATTCGTTAAATTTTTAGACAAATTCAGTGATTGCCTTTAACAACGTCGCTGGTAGACCTGTCGAAATGGAAGCCGTATTGTTAATCCGAAAGGAGGTCTTGCGAAGAAAGATGCTTAACTAATTCGGCATTGATTAGAACATCGAGTACTTTACCGGAAAAAAACTAAGAGACTAATAGAGCGATCATTTAAGGGATCAGAATATTCCCCGGATTTCTTAAAAACAGAAACTGCAGAGGCGGACTTCCTACAAGCTAGAAAGTAGGAAGGAGCGGTGTATTTGTTGTAAAGTTTGGCGATAACAGAGGCCAGCTCAGGAGCAAATTTCTTTAGGATGACGGCAGCGATCACGTCAGATCCGCCTGACTTGTGGAGATCTAATTTCGAAATGATGTCACACTGAAAATTCCACACTCCAGAAATTGGTACAAATTCTACGAATGTTGGAGAATGAAAAGATTGAGTGTTCAGTGTTCAGGTGTTTTTGTCGAGTTGATTTAGTTGTATTTCGTTTATTGCTTTTGAGCATGGTATGTTTTTTAAAAGGTGGTAAAGGTAAAAAATAATAGTAGCTGCCGATCGTCCAGGGTAATAAGTACTAGCTGGGAATTGGTGCAGATTGCAGTATAGTGTGGCTTCAGGGCTGCCCACCGGAAGTACTTGCAGAGAAACCTTTCTCTGCGGGACATGGCACTGCAAGAACCCCGATATTATGCGACTGTTGATCAGAGAAGCCTCTCTAGACGCTACCAAATATTTTGGGCTCCTAACTACCAGTCACAATGAAGCAACCAGAAAACTGCCAACCCGATACCCTCAGTACGAAGAGCCGTAGCCACCATCCAGTCATATCACCAAAAATTCATGACAGCCACCCTTATTAAGACCCCAGAAGGAGGAAACCAGAAACAAAGGATAAACCTCTACTCTTATTCAAAAGAAGGAGTGGGAGTGTAAACCGGGCGATAGCTAGACCTATTTACTCTAATTACAAAAAATAGAAACAAAAAAGAAAATTGATGGATTAGATTACAGAATACCGTTGAGGAGGCATAGATGATTAGAGGTACAGTGTTAACTTGCTGATTAACTTGAGACAATCCCTCTGATTTCCATTATCGTCTCTTCCTGACACTTTGAGGGAGGGAAGTGGTTGATGTGGCATTAGCTGCAGATATTTCTGATGGGTAGGTTACTCAGGAAATTAAGAATAAGATATTATCTGTTAAGTTTAATCTTAGAAAAAGTCGATATATCCATTACCAGAATAAAGATGGCGGAGAAATAAACTACTCTTATCGTATAAGTATGAAATGGCTTTGGACAAATTTCGGCTCAGCACTCCAAGTAACATCTTAGAATATTCTTCCACATAAGCTATTTTCAACGTGCTTTATGTTCGGCGTGCCAGCATACGGATATGTCCAGACTGATGTAAATTGAGAAAAGCTCATCTGAACATTTGCCATGGATAGAGTAGCGACAGTCTTGCAACGTTGCATCTGTGAGAAAGGGGTTGAAGAGTGAAAAATAAAGCATCGCCTATATGACATTACACAGGATTTGGAAGTGAGGCTATAGCAGAAATACTCCATGTTTGGTCTAATTTGATTCTTGTAAAGATCAAACATGGCAGAAGAAGTCAAGTACTTTCTGGAGTTATAGGATGAGCCGAAACAGCTCCAGCCCAGATATAGCAGCAATTCTACATTTTCGGTCTTGATTCTTGCAAAAGGTAAATCATGGCAGAAGCAGACAGATACGTTTCGGAGTAAAGGATAAGACAAATATTTTTCAAGAACCTTTGACAGTTGATTTTATAAACAAGTTCCACCTGAGGTGTGAAAGGAAATACGAAATCTACAAAAATTAAATGGAAAAAAAATCCAAGATCCGATTGTCGATGAGGAAATGTTACTAGCATTTTTTTTAGGTATTGAACATTAAAATCCAGTTATTTTCCAATTGCTCAGGAGCAAGACCAACTCTAAGTCACCGATCATCATGGTTTTCGGAAGTGTGTCTGTATACCAATAATCAGAGTATATTTCTAGGCAGATCGTTAATAAAGAGCAGAAAGAGGTGAATATTGTTTGGAGAAATGTTCCTCGCATAACGTTTGTCTGGTTAAATCTGACACTGCTATCACAGACTTTCGAATAATGATCTTTTTCTTTCATTTGATGTATCTTGCCAGTTATTGCTAAAAGCTTTTAATTGCCTTGTCCTGGTTGTGCTTCAGTTTTGACTGAATGCTTTGAATGGACGACAATTAGCTTTAATGTACCGGCGTTGAAAATATGAAATCGATCAATAAATTTCAATAATAAAAATTAAAATCGTACTAAAAATAATTTCCACATAGCAATTATATACGCATCGCAGAATAGAAAATTTGAATATATATATATATATATATATATATATATATATATATATATATATGTATTAGGTTGGTGCAAAAATAATGACGTAATAATGTCGTTTTTTGATGTTAAAAAATACGTCAAAAAACGACATTATTACGTCATTATTTTTGCACCGACCTAATATATATATATATATAGAGAGAGAGAGAGAGGGAGAGAGAGAGAGAGAGAGAAAGAAGCACGTATATCTGTAAGTTCGCAGGCTGATGATGAAAAATGCATTTATTTTACAAAATTATTTTTGACATAATTTTCCTCTCTAAATTATTAGGCTGAGTAAGTATCAGTATTATGTTTCGGTCTAATGTTCTCATCTTTGTTGTGGTTATGACAAAGTTTCAAACGTTTTGCGCTCCGTCCTTCTTCATGTGTCTGTCGAACCTAGGTAACTTTCGGGGAATCTTGAAATGAACTCCTTATTTAATCTACAGAGGGAAGACTGATCTCATTCCGTTGTCCATGTCTAGGGATGCCCCGTCTTGTTCTAGTGGATTAAAACGTTTTTTGTTTTTTTGTGAATATGGCGGCATCGTAATTGAAAGTTCAATCGCTCTAGTAGAGATTCTTTGGAAACAGGACAAAGAATAAACGAGCAGTAGTAAAACGGAGCAAGACGAGTTATCCATGAAGATGGACAGCGAAACGAGAACACTCTTCACATCATACATTAAATAAAGTGTTCAGTTTGACATGTTTTGAAGGTTACACGGATTGGTATACGCTTGAAGAAAGCCGGAGGACATAACGGCCGAAATGTTTTGATAACAACAACAAAAATGAGAACATTAGTCTAAATATAAATAATATAAATGCCAAAGGAACACGGAGGGAATGTGGGTGATTTGCTACAATGTGAGTGTCATGGTGGGTCGTCACCGTGAAGGTTAGAACTAGAGGAACCAGTAGCGATAGAGCAGTCAGAGACTCGTCACATTCCGCCTGTGAGAGAGAGGTTGGACTCTATCGAGACTTGAAAGTGGGGACTAGGCAGCTCCTGCCCAGATATGACAATAGTACTCCATTTAGGCTTGATCTGGCTCTTGTAAATGTAAAGGATAGCATGCGGAGTCAGATACTTACTGGAGTGGTACAGGGAGCCGACCATTTTTCCAGCATCTTTTGCGATGGATCGTATGTACAACTTTTACTTGCGGTCAGGTGTGAGTTTTAGGCCCAATAGTCTCTCAAGGCACGGAGTCTCCTCGAGGAGACATCAATTCATCGAGACTCGCAGTAGTTCGGGGTCCGACCGGCGATGATGAAATGTAAGTAGTTTGATTTTCGAGTCATTGAATGTAACCCACAAGTTTTCTCCCTACTGAGAATTTAATGCTAGATTGGATGTGAGATCAGCTGTCAATCTCTGATCATCAAGTGTTTTAGAAGTGCACCCGTATATTGCCGTATCATCGGCGTAGATGCTCACAAATGGTCTCAGTATATTCTTAGGCAGATCATTTATATAAAGCAAAAAAAATGACCTTTGAGAGACACCTGTATATATATATATATATATATATATATATATATATATATATATATATATGAAGAAATATAGTCTTAAGGTGTGCTATATTTATGGAATAAAGTGCTCAATATCAGAGATAGAGCGTGTGTAAATATAAAAGTGGGCATAGAAGTCAACACTTAGAGGCGACAGTCTGTTTCATGCTATGTGCAATCGTCAGGCCACCTGATATATATATATATATATATATTGAACAAAAAACATATTAAAAAATTAAAATCTTAAGACACACTGGGTTGTAGATTAATATTCTTTCGTTTTTATTATTATTATTTCATTTAGATTCCTCGATTAGTTTCGGCCAAAATGGCCATCATCAGGAGAAGAAATATTTCTGCTTGCTTGTAGCAGTGAACTACAAAAAATGAATGTCTTGATGGAGAAAATGAACTTTTGTCTGTAGTTTTCATTTGTTTTTTTTCATTTTTTTTAATCTTTTTAACACACACACACACACATATATATATATATATATATATATATATATATATATATATATATATATATATAAGGAATTAAAGGATTTTTATCCCCAGTCCGACATTATTTCTTATTACTATATGGTATAGGTAATATTATACGTTTGCTTAGAAGAAAACATTCGACATTCAATGACCGAGCTGCCAGTGCTACTTTCGGTTATCAAGTTATCGCTCTTTCTAGTATTGATGGAGGTTTCCTTCCTAACCTTTTGTTTGAAGTAGTGTGGAAAGTCTACATATTGAGTGTATCATTATCTTCTTTTCGTGTTACGTTTGCTATCCATTTTAGTGGTATCTTGTACAGTTCTTTGTTTGCGATTCTGTAGCGCCAGTTCACAAAGTTCGCAAAAGGATGGCACTCTCTAAAAACTACAAGCTCCATTCGCTCGAAGCCATTTCTATCCATTGATCTGAGAAAGCGACTGTATACAGCATGACAGTTTTTGGTATTTCTGGACGAGTTTGGCGCTATCCATGACACCCAAATGATTGTCTCGATCTGACGAGGCTATTTAAGAATATGACTAGATTTTTTAGGTCTTCGTTTTTTTAGCAAGTTGTAGTTTTGGGCGAAATTACCTCTAGCTCAGCCTATTTTTATGTTCATTTTCCTTATCAACTCAACTAATTTTTATTATAAATGATTCATAGACCGAGATGTTTGAAGTTTTTAGTATTTATTAATTGAACACGTTATAAATAGTCGACACACGGGTTTGAGTACACGTATCTGGTTTTTTTTTGCCAGTATATTTCCATCTACCTGCCTGAGATTTCTCAGAGTTTACTATAAACAGAATAATAATAAATGAAATCCTGTCGAAGAGCATATTCTATTTATTAAACGCTCTCTAAAAACCCAGGCCGGTACCCGTAAAAGTACTGTTTAAGAATTAGAGACGTCTACTCACAAACGGATATGCATTAAGTATAACGTATATATATATATATATATATATATATATATATATATATTCATACATGTTTCATTAAATAATATAGACAAGTGTTGTCTATTTATTTTATGTAAATTCTTTTCATAACGTCTGGTAAGCTTAATAACATTATCATTAAACGAAGAAAGAAAATCACAATATTGATCCATATTTTTTAATCCAATCTACATAAGCCATTATCTAAGATGTCAATTACTGTACATGCTGCCTAAATACACACAATATATATATATATATATATATATATATATATATATATATATATATATATATATATATAAAATGAGAACGAATAGAGTACAATTCCAATGTTGATAATATTTAATTTAAAAAAAGGCTCATTACAAAGTAGACCAATATTTTTATTTTAGGATATTACATCAAAAACATGTCCGAAACCGCTACACAATTTCTGCCGTGTTTCGATGCGAATCAACGGGTCTCATCAGGCGTTAGTAAATAACTGGCCTTATAAGATGCGTTGATTCGCATCGAAACACGACTGCAATTGTGTAGAGGTTTTAGGACATGTTTTTGGTCTAATATCCTAAAATAATAAGGTATATATATATATATATATATATATATATATATATATATATATGCGTGCGTGTGTGTGTGTGTGTGCGCGCGCAAGTTCCGTAAAAACTTTACGAATTTACATGTCCTTTAAGGAACTGTATTCCCGACCACTAAAATTTGTAAGTAATAATATTAGATATATTACAACATACTGAAGAAGACTCATGTTACATCTTTCTGACCATATCTCAATTAGGTCTCATTTAAATACACATGGAGACCTATCAAACTCTATCCGTAACATACTTATTGACAATATAAATATGATAGCATCACCCACATGTTAAAAAAGCTAAAAATAATGGAAGCATTATTATTAAAAAAAAAAAAAAATAGAATAAACCAACATTCAATAATATTAACTATGAACACAGCAACAATGTGCTGACCGTGTTCGGAAAATAAAACGTTCTTATAACTCTAGATACATATATAAAGCAATCCATATATTCAGTTAAAAGTAAAATAAAATTCACCCTTAATAAGGGCTAAAAGTATATCCGAAAGTGCTTGGATATATAAAATATTTGGACCATTTTTTTATATAATTTATGTCCCGAAAAGAAAAAAAATAGGAATACATGAAAAATGATATAAAAAACTTCTGTCAGTCGTTTTCAGCGAAATTTGTATAAAAGTGGGATTGATGCACAAATACACAATTATATATATATATATGTGTGTATGTGTGTGTGTGTGTGTGTGTGTGTGCCTGTAAGAAGGTAACCATAGTTTTCTCCAACTCCGAACTAGTCTGCAATGCAAAGTAAATAGTCGAACCTCAAATATGGGCAGAAGTCAAATTGCATTGAATAACTTATAAAGAAAAACATCGACGAATCTTTAAGCTTGTAATAAAGTTTTATTCAATGGAATTTTACCCAAAATTTTGGCTCATACGTGAGGTTCGGGCCCTACATTTTATAGTAGAGTAGTTGCAGAGGGAGACAACTATGTTTGACTTCACCACAATATACAGGGTGATTGAAAAATAACTCCCTATTTTAGGCATGATGGACTCTCCCGCCTTGTAAAAAATTATACTTAGACGGGAGAATCCATCATACATAAAATAGGAAGTTACTTTTCAATCACCGTGTAGATCGACAGTTCATTTTTAATCAATCAACTTATTTTCATGGCACAGGAAACTTGAAAAAAAATCTTTTTCAACTCATTAATTTCAATTTTATAATGAACGAAACAAAAATAAAGAAATAATCAAATGGAAATTTATTTTTATCGCAGCTTTTTCGCACGGTTTACTGTTATTGCGGTTTCATTCTACCGGAAGTAGAAAGTATGTGGGATTGCGATATAATGTCTTGTTGTCAAATACCTATCTCGTGGTTATTGTTGCTTATTTAATAAAGGCTACTCTTATGTATGCAGCAGTGTTCTTTTGTAACAGGTTTTGAAATACCATCTGACAACCATACATTCCGTCTTCTCGCTTTCTCTCAGCGCCTTTTGTAGGAGTACTTATAGTTTCATTTCATGTCTATTATTAACACTGTGTCATCTTCATATTTGATGATACCTCCCTGTCCCTGGCTGGTGGTATCACGGCTACAACGATCTTGGACCAGCTATTAGCTATAACTTAGACCAGCTATGATCAGCTTGGACAAGCTATGACTAGATTAGACCAGCTCTGACCAGCTAAGACCAGATTAGACCAGCGGCCCTAGTGAAAACACTCGGGTCCCCACGTTACAAACTGACATTGTAACATAACCTGACACTATGTGTTTGTGGGGTGGGGGTCAAGTAAATATCCATCTGTATATCTGATGTTGTTAAGGTTGCGTTTGCTAATCACAAAGTGGATAAAGCAAGAGTCGAAGATGTGTGGCCTGTTTTCTTTCACGTTCTTATGCCTTCCTGAATTATTTCACTAGTAGATAATAACAAGTTTGGGTGCCTACCGTACGTTCATTGGTATCCAGGTTTCGTCTCTGTGAGGACTTAACACACAAGATGTTAGTGGCCCGCTGGCGGTCCGCCGATGGCAACGCCAGCAGTCCTCTGGTGGCAGCCACCGTCGGGTCAACGGTGGGACATTAGCGGTCCGCAAGTGATAACAGTGCCGAGACAAACACGGCCACAGCCCGACAACGGACCACCAGCGGTAAATGCTAGTGGAATGCGACCCAGTGGCATATTGGTGGCTTGTGTGTAGGGGAAGTGGCAATTTATGTCCATTAATTATTGAATTAATGAATTAAGTCGCTATTAAGTAATGATTATCCGATTTAGAAATTCAAATAGGCATAATAATAATAAAAAAATCAAACCTGCCAACGCTTCACGTAAATCAGGTTTAGTCTCCCTAGACATTGTCCTTGTAAGAATAGAATTATTTTTCTGGCGTGAAGTAAACATTTTTCACAATCGTTTCATATATACATTATACAAAGTACTTCAAAAGTTATTATTGTGGACTCTTAGTATTTGAAGTAGACGTCCCATTTTTACATATTAAACAGTGTATATTACTTCTATATTATATATATATATAATTACTGGATTTATTTTTAATTCTGACAGAGATTGAAACCTCGTCTCCCTTTGGAAGACAAAGAACACATTTTCCTGTGCATGTCTGTCTTGTGTGGGTGAGAAATGTGGGTAGGGCTTGATTTATGGGATTATATATTGATTAAATTTTATTCTCGTCAAAATATCTTCCTTTATTCTTGATTATTGCAGTACAGATCTTTGGTATTCGCTGCAAAAGGTTCTCAAACTTTTGAGAGTTTGATAATTGATTCCATTCTTTTTTTCCATCACCCTAAGAGGTTTTTTTTGTTCATTTTTTTACTCTTCTGCCAAGTTTGGTCTACGCTATTTCTGAGTTGGCTTCAAACTTTTGAACTGTAGTATATATGTTTTGAACAATAAGAAATCTGAAAAAAAATTAAATTTTCAAACACACTGGGTTGTATATTAATATTTTTGCTTAATTATTTCAGTTAAGTTTCTCGAATAGTTTTGGCTAGCACGGCTATCATCAGGAGAAAAAATGCCTGCTTATTAGTAGCAGTGAACTACAAGAGTGAATGACTATTTCTGAAGGAAGTGAATTTTATTTGTAGTTTTCATTAGTTTTTTATCGTTAATTTTGGTCAGTCTTTGTGCGGGTCAAACGGCCTCTTTCAAGTTGTTTTTAAGATAGTGGGTGGGAGATTCCTGACTTTCAGAATTCCCTCCTTGGTCATTTTTACAGTTTTATTGGTTGCTGGGGATGGGATGTGTGTGTTAAGTGTATGTTATCTTATAGTTATTTGTGAGTGTGTGTGATGTGTGTATGTGTATATATTTGTGTGAGTGTGTGTATAACTATGAGACCTCAACCCCTCTGCAAGCATGTCTGTCTTGTGTGGGTGAGAAATGTGGGTAGGGCTTGATATATGGGATTATATATTAATTCTATGTTATTAAATTTGTGGTTAACCTGTCTGGATGAAATGTTTTGAGGCGCAAAATCCATTTGTCTTCATGTTCCTCTAGTATTCTTCTAAGGTTATCTTTTCTGTCTATTTCTATTTTTCAATTAGAGTGAATTTGGTCTGGCTTTTAAAATCCCGTTTTTGTAATCGGAAATGTTGTTCTACAGGTAATAATCTTTCGTGGGTAGCCGGCTTGATCCGATTCCGATAATTATTAATTCTGTAGTGTAACTCTGGCCATTCAGATTGTCCAGCATATTGTTTCTGGTATAGTGTGCATTTTAATGCGTAAATTATGTTATGACTTCTACAGTTAGAGTTGTGGTCGATATTGAAACTACATTTAGTGACCGAACTAGTAAACGAATTGGTATATCTCATGTGGTTGCAACAATACAATACTATATATATATATATATATATATATATATAATACTAATGGACTCTCCCGTCGGTTTCGACGTATGAGGATCTGACAGCTTATTGACTCAGTTATGAAAGTTCGTGCGATAATCTTAAGTGGCATTTAAGTCCCGCTAGTGATTTACAAAGGAGGCCAGATATGGAGCAAGTATGAGGATTGTGAAATGAGATCACTGTTAGATTTGCTGACCTTTTAGATCTTGCTGCCGCTTCTTGAACATGATTCAGACAAGCAAAATTTCTTAGTCCACTAAAACACGTTGATCTCCATTCTACCCGCTCCAAACCTAAGCGCTCAAGGGCGTCATGTAGTATATTGACTGCTGACAAGTTGCTTTTCAGCTTGTCTTTGTATCTTAGCCATGGGCGTCCTACATTCCTGTAGCCCTGATATAACTGGCTGTACATTAGGATCTTGGGTATCCTGTCATCAGACATTCTCAAGACATGACCAGTCCATCGTAACTGAGACTGTATGATAAAAGTCTCGATTCCTCCAATATTACACCTGTTAAACAGGTCTACGTTAGATCTTCTATCTTGAAGCTTAACTTCACAGATTGCACGCAGACAGCTTTTATATATATATATACTGACGTGTCAAATGTTATGTGATAGGTTTCCATACTATCGTGTCAGACCACCTAGAGCTTGACGAAAAGCAGTAACTCGACATAGCAACGATTCCACAAGTAGCTGGTAGACCACTGAACAATGTTCAGCCGTGCCATTTCGATAGCTGTTGACAACTTACAAATATCTACTGGTGTAGGATTTTTCCTGGGAATAGACCAGGTTCAGTAATTACTTGATTGTTCTCATGTGAGGTGAACGAACTAATCACTGTATTTTCGGAAGGCTTCTCAAAACAATTCAGGGCAGTTAGAGCCAGATAACACTGTACATTATCCTGCCAGATAAGCCATCTTTGTTGAGGTGTGGACGCAAATAGTCAACAGGCGGCGCAATGTAGAGGTCACTGGTTAAATTCCAGTAGTTTATTGTTAGAATATTGTGGAAGGCTCTCTAAAACATTTGATCCCGGTTAAGCAAATTAAAAGCCATGCTAGTTAAGCTTCAGATACACTGGGAATGCAAGGAAAGAAATAAAAGCTGAAATACTTGATTATTTATTGTACTATTCTGACATTTCCCATTGTTTAAATGAACCTGAGAACAATAGTAAAGGTCTATCACTTGTTTCCTTTTTAGGATTGGGTTTTCGATTCTCTTTAAGACTATTCCAGCTCTATAACCTAACGGCACCGCTTAAACTTTGATATTTTATTTAATATTTATTTATTTTCCTCAATAGGAGTAGATGCGTTCGTCTATCGTCCGGTTCACACTCATCCCCGATCATTTGAGGTTTATCCCTTGTTTCCTGTTTAGCATTGGGTTTCTGGTTCCTTCTAAAGTCTTTTTCATTCTCTTTCACTCCCAGTAGCCCCTTGCGTCGTGGTGGCATTATTGCCTTACTTGGGTTGAATAGATTAAAACAAATATTAGACAGGGAAACTTTACTTTATTAAACGTAAGCAATTGTAAAAAAAAGCAGTACCTGAACATGGAAGTTTCAGGAATTTTAAGATTGCTGTCAAAGATTAACCAGACAATTTATGGGGTCTTGGTTGACTTATTTTGATATCCCATATTGTAAAGATGCACGGTGCTTGGACATGTGTCTTAAAATACATCCAAAGGTATATATCCATTTGACTTATATGATGTCATTGAGTCTACCAGAATATTTTAAAAACTGACTATTTTCTGTAATGTGACAAGATTTTTAAGGGAATGGTCGAGTTAGTTGGATGCAAACTTATTACCAACGTGGAATGCGATAAAAGAAATAAAAAGCTGAAATAAATCATTATCTATCCGATTATTTTGACATCTCATATTCTTAAAGCAAAATAGTGATCCAAATTGACCTTTATTAGGATTAAACTTAAGGATTTGGGAAAATCGAAGAGGAAATATATTTAGCTAAGATGTATGTAAACATCTGAATTCAAAAGTAGATACAAGATATTGCTCCTGAAGTTTAGGAAATATGAACAATGTCCAAGAATCTAAAGTCGCATGAGTTTTGTTAGCATTACTCTATGATCTTTGTACGCCCATCTAAAAAGAGTTACTTCGGTGTTAGTGGTGGGGACGAGGTGTTAAGGTAAGTAAATTTTTCATAGTCTGATTCCCCAATTTCACAGTGACACATCATAGATATGAACATTGTGAAATAGTTTCAATCATTTCAGATCGATCTAAGTGACACTTAAAGAAGCATATATATATATATATATATATATATATATATATATATATATATATATATATATATGGTTTGATAGATTAGTTTATCGAATACCCATTATTGCTTCAATATAACGCTCGTATCCGTTTCGGCCAGATCCATTTGCAATAGAATTAAGAAATAATCTATCAATCAATAAATGTCTCTCTCTCAAGAAGTTAAGGGTATATATATTACAAAGTTCTGTCTGTACAATTACCAGGAATTAGCAAGGTTCTTCGGCTTTGCCCGGTTAAAAGGTATTGGTGATATCATCAATAAAAGCAATAGGTAATCTGTAACTTTATATATATTATGTCACTTAAGGTTTTGTCTTTTATAATGTCATGTTTAAAAATGTGTCCACATAATCATAGGAGTTTTCTCTTAATATAACACCTTAAAAATTGTCATGTGTTTTATAAACGGTTTTAAGTAAGTATGTAATGTAGATACATTCCAAGCACTAATCAAAGTATTAAGAAACATGGAATTTTCTTTAGAACCAAAGAAAAGTCTGCTGAACAACTATATAATACCAACCCTCTATATTACATGAATGCTGGACAATTATTTCATAGATTTAGAGAAAAATCGAGGTAGCGGTGATGTAGTTTTATCGGAGAATGCTGAGAATAACGTGGACGGAGCATGTGAGCAATGAGGAAATTTTAAGTTTTAATTTATTTGGGATTGCCAGAATAATATTTTTTTTTGCGAGTGAATACTGAATTGACAAATTTTTGGAAATAATAATGATTTTTCCAGAAACAAATGATAGGAGAGGTTGGAAGATAGATTCATACCTTTGCCATGGGTATTTGCGCATAAGTGAATGTAACGAATTCGACTGGAATCCGAACTCGGCACTCTGATTTCTCATCCCAAGCTGCTACCCATTACACCACCTACATATCCCAGTTTTAAGGAAATTTGAAACTAAAACGTCACTTTAAACGGAAAGAAACAGTTGAAATTTCTGGGATACATAATGAGGAAAGAAGGCTTGGAAAATCTGCCACTCACATGACATTTCGAAGGGAAGAGAAACAGAGGGAAATAGCATGTAAACTGTGCAAACGAATGGCAGAATAATGAGCGTGAGGGATAGTAAAAAGGCAAATACTGCTAAGAATTGCAAAGTATAGAAAGTTGTGGAGGACCATGATCGCCAACGTCCGGAAAGAGCACAACACATAAAAGAAGATGATCTAATTAAGATTCATTAAAGAACCACTGATTTCTGGAACAGACCTCCGCCTGGATTCTCTCTAGCCTTGTCCTGGGAAATATGGAAATCCTGTCATTTTATGATCTTGCAATGCATATTTATCTAGTTTAAATTTGTTACATTTATCGAAGAAGAGTGTTCAATGTCGAAGAGAGAGCGTTTATAGATATAGACAGTGTGGACATGCTTATTATCTTTATGCTTCCATGCAAGCATCATATAGAATTATGGGTTTGGCACTTAGCAAATTCATGTTAGCTTCAGCATCCCGACTCCAGAGTTTCGTAGACGGACCCGTCCGTCTACTAGAGAAATATAAGCAGTCAATTGCTGATACCCCGACGAGTGGAAGGAACGGGTCCGACTACGAAACTCTGCAGTCGGGATGCTGAACGTAATATCAGTGAGCCAAATGTCAAAACTTTTATTATATTAATTCTATTAATGCTCTATCCTTGATATCGAGCACTTTATTGCAAAAACTGTTTGCCCTAAATGCCTTTTTTCTCAGTATTGCACTGACTGACGGCACTTTTGGCTTCATGCAATCTTTGACATTGTTGTTATATAAATGTGTGTGTGTGTGTGTGTAACACATTTGATAATGGGCAGAGATAAGACATAGATCAGGACTTTACTCGTCTCCATATCAGTTGCGGAATGTGAGACAAGGTCATTTTTTAATGTGGCGTACTCATGTGCGTGCATATGAGGCAATGAAAAGAAAAATGACCAGTCCGTGCGAACACTGTCTAGCCTTGTTGTCCACGTTAGGATTGGAATCCTAACAACAGGGCATTTCTTAAAGCTTTACCGTGAACTTTCCGAAGGTATAAATATGACAGGAAGGGGGTGAAGAACAGGTACTACACTTTGATCTCGACGCGGTATTTACTCTGTCCCCGCACTAAGACGAGATGTGACACAAGGTTTATTTTTAGGTGGGGACCCGGGCGCGTACCCCCGGGACAGGAATAAACCGTCGGTTGCGCTGACCTCGATGCGAGCACCGATCCCTCCCTCTGGTGCAATGGGAGGGAGTGGCCTCTGGCAGCTATTCTCCAGGTCTGAGCACCTCTCAGTATTATTTTCTTCAGTAGCCCCTCTGTCCTTTGATTACTGGTGACCAACATTTTGATCCGAGACAGCTCACAAATACACTTCTCAGAAAATTAAAAAAAATACATATGAAGTACCAGGAACTTACAGACAGTGCGGAACGAAAGGATGACGGGCTCATTGTGAGCCGGTTGAAGTTGGGTGCCGAGGCCTCGAAGGGCTTTCATTATGCAAGAACTTAACCAAACTGGGGTAAACAAGGCAGAGAAAAGAGAAAGTCGCTTAATTACGGTAGCAGCGGAAAAAGTTTCAGTATTTGGCACTCTATTAGCTGTTTGATCAGAACTTTGAGCGCGGTTTATACGGGATGCGATGGATAAATTGTCGTCTAAATTAAAGCAAGAATGAAAATAACGCTGACATCTCATTCTAACATATATATATATATATATATATATATATTAATAATTAACTAAATTACACAAAACTCCTTGAAATACTAAAATCGTTATTGACTTCAACCACAGCCACCAGACGACTTCAGAATCTCCTGCATCTCTTCTGGATGGTCTTCTTGTTTAAGTTGGTGAATCCTATCATAATCATTGCCTTCTGTTAATCTTTGGTGTTACAAGGAGTTTTGTTGGTCCCTCGCTCAAATGCGCCCAGCACATAATAATCAAGGGGGTGCAGTCTGGTGAGTTAGGTGGCCAGATATAAGGAGTGATGTGGTCACAGATATTGTGACTCAATTCTCCTGCTTGTGTGACATGGTGCAGTCCTGTTGCTGGACAGAATCTTCCGGCAGCCTCTCTCTTGAGCCAGGGAGGCACTACCTCCTCAAAGCACTTGATGTAGGCCCCAGTATTGAATTTGGGGCCTTTGCCAACAAATTCGGGAGTTCTTTTCTTATCAGAACTCTCAGAGTTTTCCAAGCTGCCTTATTTCGTAATCACCATTAGATTCATCCAAACCTTTCTGAATTCTCTGCACTGTCTTCAGATTGACACCGAAACACTCTGAAATGTTCGTATTGGAGATTCCGGGACGAATTCCATGCAGTACATAATACCTTTTCTAATTTTCTAGTGGATGGAATTGCGTCATCGTGCTCTTTTTCTCACTATCAGTGCCCAACCGAACCTACGATACTGTTCAATCGACAAAATAAAAAATAAAAACAAACAGTGGGCATGCACGAAATTAAAAATATAAAATGGCAACAATTTATCCATCGCACATTGTATATATGTTTTTTTTAACCTTCTGAAACAGTTCTGAAGTCAAGTAGTAACGCATGTTATTCTTTTCATTTGAAATTATCTAAACAGTTTTATTTCATATTTTTTATGTATTATTTTTTTTTTGTTTTCCTTTTTTCACTTAAAAAGGAGATTTTTGTGTTTTTTTTTAATGCGTTATTTTCATGGTCTTCTTCTGAAGACGGTCACTTATCTACTAATTCAATCTTGTATCGAGGATAGTTATTTATTTAGGTAGAGTATGCATTATCCTGAAATAAGACTTTTTTTTTTTTACGAGAGGGATGGGTGTTTCAAAGACTGTCTAACTTGAAGTTGTATTTTTTTTTCTCTTTGAATATCCACGGCTTAATTGATAACCCTTCGATATTAGGTATGAAGGCGTTTTTAGACGAATTTCCTCCTAAAAGGGAGCATGTTTATGAGTTTTTGTACGAGTGAGTGGGCGCGTGTGTATAGATGAATATAGCTTTTTTTTTTTTAGAATGAAGAAACATGCCCGCTGCTGAGCATTCTCGTCTACCTCATTTATGAATTGAGGAAGCCTGGATTTTGGATACTCCCATTCTGATAAAGGTGAAGTGAGTATAGACGAATTTGTAAAGAGGAAAGTAAATTTGCGTGTTTTTTTAGGGGGGTCCAAAATCTTTTAAAGACATTTGCAATCTGCTATAGATATTTTCATATGGCTCGTTACGAGAGGGGTGATCAGTAATCATATCGCGTTCAGTGCTGCCGACGGTTGCGGTGGGGGTTGGGCAATTTTAACCATATACGCGCGCGGGTTCCCCCGTTAAACACGACCTTGTATCACATCCCGTCTCAGTAAGAAGGTCATATAATCATACGGCTCGTTGCGCAGATTCATGTTGGTGTTTTATCACCACCAGCAGGGTAAACTGAGTAAAGGAATCTGATGTTGAATAAACCCGAAACTCCTTAAGATCCCAGGGCAACATCACTGAGGGTGTGGTCGCGGTCATCTTACAGATATATTTCGAATTAATTTTGAATAGAATTCTTACCTCGTCAACTTTTCTTTCATTAGCTTCTCATTGTTGTCGTCTCTCTGAAATGAAAATATTGCAACTTCAGATGCATTTTTTTCATTTTTTGGAAGACATGCTAATTAAATATTTGCTTTTCTTCATATATATTTTTTACGTCTTGATTCTGACGTGGAACGTTTCATTCCAAAAATCGCATTAAACGAATACCAAAATTTGCTTGTTATCAACAGTTCCTGATTTTCTTTGGCTATTCGCTCGTATGACAAGAGGCTTATGACACAAAAAGCAATTTTTTTTCGGCTTTTTCAAACTTCGACGCAAAAACAAGGACAGCATTGACTGAATTAGAAACAAAAGTTAACGTATCACGAAACAATGTCTAATTCTTCTGCTCTTTGTTTGACTTTAAAAGCTGCTTTATAAAAAGCCAGTTAGCACTTAAAGAACAGGACAGTGCAAAATCAATGGGAAATAATGGCAACAAAAAAATAAAGACTCCATTCCAGGCTTTACATGTTGAAGATCTCACGTTGTTAAACACTACTACTACAAATAATAATAATGATAATACTGATACTAATAATACTACTATTACTTCTAATACTACTAATAGTAATGATACTACTACTACTAATAATAATAATAATGATACTACTACTACTAATACTACTACTACTAATAATAATAATAATACTAATAATAATAATACTACTACTAATAATAATGATACTACTACTACTACTAATAATAATAATGATACTACTACTACTACTACTAATAATAATAATGATACTACTACTACTAATAATAATAATGATACTACTACTAATAATAATGATACTACTACTACTATAACTGCTACTACTACTAATAATAATACGAAGAAGAATGCAGAGGAGGATACGCCTATTTTTTATTTTCTGATATAGCTTATCGTTAATTTAATGTACAATGTTTTTACGAAAATTACTTGCTTATTTCGTTCAAAACGAGGATAGACTTCTTCTTTTTTTTTCATATTCGTGTTTTTATTTTTACAATATTTCAACCATATCCAAGGTGTGGCAATTTGATTCCAGGCACGATCACAGCGTGTCGCTAAGATAATGAGTCAGGCAAACTTTTGTACCCAACCACGTCCAGAAAGGTTCCAACGTCTGTTCTCTTAAGAGGCAAACCAGACGTGGCATTTGATGCTGCACACGAGAGGAAGTCGTCCCACCGGACAACAGAGTAGAGAATTAAGACCTTGGTTTGTGAATCTGGTGGTATAATGATTAAAAGTTCAGTCCCTGGGCCGGATAATAGAGACTCGGATTCAATGAAGACATGGTTACCAGCGTCAGAAATGACGAGATATCCCTTGTCATGTTCAGCGGAACGAAAACTAATTAACCTCGTCGATTCAATAAAGAGTTCAATTTGAAATACCCGGATCGACAGACATGGCGGGTATGACGGACGAAACGCTGTCACATGAATAATGTTGAAGACATCACTGACCAACTGTAAGTAATGAAGTTGTACAGGTTCATATTAGAGGTTTGCCGGAAAATTATGGATAGGAATCTAGAGTTGCATCAGGTTTAGTGGGAACATTGGTGGAACTTTCACCATAACAATGGAATACATAGGAAGTGAGGATGAGTTGACCGTGAGTACATGGTATAATGGATCCTAAGTGCAAAGGTTTGAACTTGTTATGCTAAAGAATATTTAGAAGCTATATTGCCATGGAAATTGCTATAAAGACGCAAGGAACTTTTCGCCTGTGGAAAAGGTGTCGAATGGTGGAAAATAATTCATTACACATCAGGCCACATAAACGAATGAATGAAATTTATCCAAAACTAACCAAAAAGATTCTCACTTTATATCTTGTAATAACCCATTTCCATTGTGTTTTTAGAAAACACACCCAGAAGTGAGACATTGCATTTTAGAAATCATACCCGGAAGTGAGACACTGCTTTTTAGGAAACACACCCGGAAGTGATACACTGCTTTTTTGACCCGTGTCACTTGGTGAGCCTTTAGTGGATGGTAGATTGACCCATATAGATAGTGATTTTCCAAGCGTAGCTTAGATGTGGCACAAAAGTAGGGGGCACCCAGTGAGGATCGAACTCACTATTCAGTCGAAATTGTTCTAGCGAGACAAGCTTGCTAACCATTAAACCGCCTCGAGGTGCCCTTGACCCATGCAGATATGTGTATACCGAAACCACAATACAGCAGGGAAATTAGATATTACGAATATTGCTAAAATCTATCTACCTCAGTACTTATGCCTAACATCTATGGATATGTATGACACACCTACCAAGCACACAGACGTGTAATATATATATATATATGTGTGTGTGTGTGTGTGTGTGTGTGCTTAGGCAGCAATCCTTCTTTCATGCACATTTCATTTAATACGACAGACAAGGTGTTTTTATTCAGTTTTGTTTATACAATTTCTCACGTGATCTAATATTTTTTTTCAGATGATAAATTATATAAAAACTGTCCGAATGTTCTTTTTATCCGAACGCTTTCGGCTATACATTTAGCGATTTTCAAGGATTAAATATTTTAACTGTTAAATAAGAAATAGTTTGTTGCAAGTATGTTTTATAAAATGCTTTCATTTTTCAAAACACAGTCAAGATATTGTGTCCATGTTCACAGTTAATATTATTAAGTGTTGTTTTTTTTGTTTTTATTAATAAGGCTTTCATTATCTTTAGCCTTTTTTAATTGGAGAAGGTGCTATTATATTAGTGTTGTCAACAAGTATGTTACGAATTGTGTCCGGTAGGTCTCCATGAATATTTAAATGAGATCTAACTGACCTATGGCCAGAAAGGTGTAAAGTGAGTCTTTGTGTCAAACATGTTGTAGTGTGGTCTATATAATTATTTACAAATTTAGATTGATCAGGAATACAATTCCTTAATGGTCATTTAAATTCGTAAATAATATTTGCCCTATTTATTTATTTTTTTCTAAGAGGTAAATTATTACTTTTAACTATAAGGTTAGAGGTTTTAAATTTTTTGTAATAAATAAACTAATTTTTTTGTTAATGTTCTTAATTCTATTTTCGTCTTGTTTATAATTTTCGTTCATTTGATATATATATATATATATATATATATATATATATATATATAAAGAATTGATGGATTTTATTTTTTAATCCGACATATTTTTATTACTTCAGATATTATTTTTAGTAAATACCCATATGTGAGTAAACGCTCCGTTTATTTAAAACTAGCTTAAAAGCCGCCCTATTGGGCGGTATTTAAGCTAACTCCTGAGGAGGGCTCTTGATTGTGCCTTCATCACAATAGGTAGGGAGGAGTAGATGCGTTAGGCAACAAGAAACTGCAAAATGACTCAAAATTGATCGCTGCATTTAAGTACAGCATTAATATTTAAGCTTATATTTTAAAAGTCCAACAATAACGCTTCTCTCGCCACCTCCAAATTATATAACTGCTGCCTCAATGAATCTTGCTTTCCAGCCTGTTGGAAGACCTCATTTATTGTACCTGTCATTAAGAACTCTGGAGACACCTTCTGACTCATCTAACTACCGTCCTATCAGTCTTCTACCACTCTTCGGCGAAGTCTTTCAAGCTTTAATCAACGCCGAAGTGGTTAATCACCTTATATCCCATGGTCTGCTCTCTGATAAGCAATATGGTTTCTGCTTTGCCCGTTCTACAGCTGATGTGCTCACGGCAATAACTGAAATCGTTTGCCAAACACTCCCTCCAACGGAGAAGCTCATGCCGTGGCTCTAGATATCTCTAAAGCATTTGATATGTCCTGGCATGCCGGCCTCCTTCGTAAGATTAAGGGATACGGAATTTCAGGTCGATTGTCTGATAATTCCTGCCAAACCGTGTAATGAAGGCCGTCCTTAACGGATTCTCCTCCAATTCCTTTCCCACGAACACAGGTGTTTCCCAAGGCTCTATCCAGGGCCCTACTCTGTTCCTTATCTTCCTTAACGATCTCCCCGATGTCATCAGTTCCCAAGTAGGCATCTATGCTGACGACACTACTATTTACTCCTGCCTCAATAGCAAGTCTGGTATTGCTGACAAAACTAACCTGGCCGTTAGTCTCGAAAAGGACCTCCAATCGGTTGTCGTCTGGAATTGGCTAGTTAGGTTTAATGCACCTAAAACAAAACTGCTCTCTATTACTCGTCACAGAGAAGCATCCCTGCCACCCATTAGAATGTCTGGTGCTCAACTCCACGAGAGCACCTCTTTACGACTGCTTGGTCTCACACTGTCCGCTGACCTGAGAAGGAACAATTACATTGAATCAATTGCTTCATCCCCCGTAAGGAAAGTTGATTTCCTGTGTCGCGCCAAAAAGTTTTTCTCGCTCGAGTCCATCCTTCAAATCTATAAATCAACCATTCGCCCTTGCATAGAATACTGCTGCCATATATGGTCTGGTGCCCCTGCTGGTCGCCTTAAGGTCCTCGACAAGATCCAGAGACGTATATGTAATGTAGATGGTTCTGATCTGGCATCTCATCTACAGTTGCTTTCTCACAGACGTGCCGTCGCCTCCCTCTATCTTTTCTACAAATACTTTCGCAGTAACTGCTCCGACGAGCTACTTTCACTAGTTCCCAGACTGCATGAATTTAAACGTGGTACTAGGCTGGCATCTCAGTCCCTTCCTTTCACTGTCGAAACGGTTAAATGTGGCCGTCTCTTCTACTCCAATAGCTTCATTTCTCGCACCTCCCGTCTGTGGAATTCCCTTTTTACTACTTGTTTCCCTGATAGCTATAATCTTCAACTATTCAAATGCAATGTCAATTGACATCTCCAGATGCCCTGATCTATTCCCTGTCCTTCTCTTCATCATTTACTCCATCACAGATTTTTACTCTCGCTCCCACTCTGTAACCCATTGCGTACTAGTGGATCCCGCCTTGCTTGGGGTTAAATGCTTAAAAAATCCCTAATATAAAGACAGTTTGATGTATGTAGGTCCTTACTTATCGGACACACAATTATTTCGCTGGATTTAGCAATTAATTTCGATTATGCCCAAATTTATTTCCAACTTGTAAAAATTGTTATCGTACAAAAAATTTGCCGAAAAAAATTTGAAAAAAAAAAAAAAAAAAAAAAAAAAATGGCCGAAAACAATTACAGTAATGAAAACTTTGGAAATCCAAAATTTCAGGATTACGGATCCGGTTCCAGTCCGGAATGTTTTTACTTTGTTCACACTCTCGGTCTGATTCCAAAATGGTATGATATGTTGGTCTACGGCCTCTAGGAGTAAATTTGAAATGTGTGACACAGTGACACACTGACATTTGCATTTATTATAGAGATAATGTCTATTTAGTTTGCTTGCAAAATTGAGAAAGCTTAATAACGATCATATGCCGTCTGGTAAGACTTCAACCTGCGTCCCCCTTTGTCTGACCCGGCTTGCTTTTACTGCTCGGCCAAGAAGAGCTTCACAATCAAGCAAGATTCGATTGCCCTTCACTCGTTCAGATTTTCTCGAAAGTCCTATCAGCCCAGTTTTCGTATACGAAACGTAATTTCTAATGAATTAATGAATTTTATTTTTTAATCTGACTTATTTTTTATTATTT
>OZ010594.1:50906113-50913613 GCA_963932145.1 Acanthosepion lycidas | reverse complement strand
AAAGCAATGATGATGATGATATATATATATATATATGTATATATTTATGTATAATTGGTCAGCAACTATTCTTTTAAACATCTTTCAATAAATATGGCAGAAAATGAAAATTTAATTATTTTTATTTAGTTTTTCCAGCGTTCTTACGTTTTTCTGTTCGCAGGGAGTAATGGAATACAAACTTTTTCCATAATATCCGTTGTCCCAAGCGCTTTCGTCCACTTCATTAGCCATTGTCATAAGGTTTTGTTTTAAGTGTTCTTATTTTCTCTATTTTGAACACTGCCAATGTTGGAAAGATCTATTTTATTTTTGTGTTGTTTTGAATACGAATAGGAGAGTTTATCCCGACCCTTCGCGTGTTGAGCGCGGCTGGAATTCGAGTGTGATTCATTCTATTTCTTTTTTTTAAACTTTTAAAACTCCATTCCCACTGTTAAATAAGGTGAGGCCGATAGTGGTAGAAAGACGTTGAATATACGAGGACTCTCTTATTGCGAAATGTTTCCACTAATGGGATTTATATAGAATTTTAGTGTTTTCGACCGGAATTTTTCTTACACAAAAATTAAATACATCTTAAACAGTCAAAACAAGGAGAGAAACAACCCCCCATCTCTCTCGAAAACGGCTAAAGAAGTGTCCAAAAGCAATTCGGATAAATGGACATTATGGAAAAGTTTTGTACTCCCATGCGCTCGCCAAACGGGAAAAATACATAACAACGCTGGAAAAACTAAATAATGTTTTTTCTTTGTCCGTCATATACAACGATATATATATATATATATATATATATAAGCAAATATATGGATATAGATCCGACAGTAGGAAGAAAAATATACGGAAAAAAAAACAGACAAAAATCCTTATATGCAATTATGCTGTTTTAATGTTAATATAATGTCAACGTCGGACGTTTCGGTCTAATAAACCATCTTCAGGACATATTCATAAAATATAATTAACATTATCAATTCAACATGACAAAGACGATGGACATTAGAACAAGACTTATCCAAACAGATAACTGAAAGTTTTATATGATCAGCGTTCCGTTTAAACATGGTTACGTTGTCGTCACGTGGGTGACGCTGTGAAAACGTATTCCTAAAATTTGAGTATTTTGAATGAAAAATGAAAAATGAAAAGAATTCTATTTTGATCTAAAATTTATATGTATGCATCCGAAAACTAAGCAAACTTTTAAGAAATAGAAAATATTGTCTGAAACAAAGAAAAGTGTGATGAACTGCTATGTAATATCAGTCCTCCTATATGCTGGACAATTTCTTTACACCCAAAGAGGAGGCCTGAGGCAACGGAGATGTGGTTCTACAGAGGGATACTGAGAATACCATCAACTGAACACCATGAGTAACAGAGAAGTTAAAGTAGCACTTCTTGAGGAAAAAGCTGAATGAATCGTCCCCCTTACAATTTGAGTACGGACGAAATTTAAACAATTCAACTCTCTAACAGTAGCATGACGATTCCTCGCTGTAAATGTTTGAACTGGAGGAACTATAGAACCAAGCTTATCTGAATATTTGCCATGGAAATCGCTATCGTGTAAAACGATAAGCTAGCGACGTTAGGTTTGTGAGAAAGATACTTCAGAATGGAAAATGACTTATTCGCTACCGAGTCATCGGTTTTGAACACAGCCAATTTTGAAAAGGTTAGCATCGGTATGGCTGATGCTAACCTCCAGGAGAGTAACTCGTTGCGTCTTTTCGGACATATGTTTAAAGCAGACATGATGTGGAAAGAGTATATTAAACCAATTGGCAAGTCAACAGCTAAGAACGATGGTTCACTGTATCGTGTTAGACAATTCATATTGCCAGATTTTATCTTACATATTTACATCTACCATGCGCCCCTTGCTTTGAATGTTTCTAAGCACATCTGGTCTGGCGCTCCTGCTGTATATTTAGAGGTTCTTGATAAAATCCAAAGAAGAATCTACAATATTATTGGTCTTGAACTGGCAGTTCAGTTCCTTTCTCACCGTCGTAATGTAGATTCCTATGCTTTTTCTCTAAATATTTTCATAGTAATTGTTCTCATAAATATTCCTCCTTGCTGCCTAGATTTTATAAATTTAATCGCAGTACTAGATTGGCGGCAAGGTCTCATCATTTTACAGTTGAAATAGCTAAATGTAACCGTAAGTTCTATGCTAACAGTTTCTTCTTCCGTACTTCTCATTTGTGAAACTCTCTTCCGGCTAATTCTTTTTCTTTTATTGTCCTCCTTCCTTAATAGTAGTTTGTCTCGTATTCTGTAACACTCGGTAACCACCTTGCGTCTTAGTGGCTTTATTGCCTTGCCTGCGGTGAAGTAATGAAAAAAGTGAGGAATGAACTACTTCAGCTCAGATAGGACAGCAATACATAATTTTTGGCCTACTCTAACTCTCGTATAGATAAAGCATGGCAGAAGGGATTAAGTACTTTTTGGAGCTAACCATTTTCCCAGCACCGATAGCAATGAGTTCCCCCTGAGGTCTTGAGAGAGATTGATGATGATAAAATGATACTGGCTTGGTTTTACGCCGGAGCTCCAGGTGCATTGGCGAGGTGACCTGAGAGATGAACCTCCGAGCCGCCGGGTCTAGAGCGGTGTTTCACCCATTGTCGCTGGCTGGCCCGACATGTAGGTGGGGTATGACAGGTAGATATATAAGCACTCACCATAGAGAGAAAAAGAGGAGCATCTCTTACATTCTGTTGAGCATGTTCAGAGAAATCCCTAAAGCTACACGCCTATTGGAACAGAGTAGTTGACGAAGTCTGAAGTTGATGTAATTGTAATGTTAGGGACGAAAGATTAGGTCTGGGGTTCACATTAAAATGTACAATGATAAAGTTGCGCGTGTTTTTGAAGGCCGAGAGCGGATCCGTATATACATAAGTAAAATGAAAGATGTCTTGAACTGCTGAATTTTCTAGAATTTTTGTTTTTAATATCCCGGAACTTGATACTTTGCCAATATTTATTAATATATGCAACATGTATCGGATGTGAAATTGTCCTGACGCTGTGAAATAATCAATTTCACGGCGGGGGTTAAAAGTTTCGGAATTCCTTTCGCACCTGAGACTTACTGGTATCAAGCTAACTAAGTAACGTTTTTATTTTCTTCAGTCAATTTTTTTTGTGTGTGTGTGGGGGGGGGTCTTTTTTTTAATCTAATACGCTGATGTGCGATAATTAAGGCAGAGATGTATCTAGTTTCTCTTTCGCATCTCAAATGTATTTAATCTGTAAGCAACCAATGGCTTCAACAGCAGAAATTTATTTTCATGATCACTATCACAGTCAGATTTTTTTAAAAAAAAGTAAAAAAATTAAAATAATAAGGAGAATAAAAAAAAGAAGGTAGAAGAAAAAGAGAACAAAAAATAAATTCATAACGTATTCTTTAAAAAAAGAAAAAAAAAGATGGGTCGGTTAGAATTCGGCAGAACACGTAAAAAGAAGAAATTGTACCTGCAAAGAGAGAAGGAAAATAGGAAGAAGACAAAATGATAGAATCAAAGTTGGAAACGAATGAAGAAAGGGGAAAAAAAAAAGAAAGAGAAAAAAAAGAAAGAGAGAAAAAAAAAGAAAGAGAGAAAAAAAAGAACATTTATACGAAATTTTTAAAAGAGAACAAAAAAAAACGGGTTAGTTTGCCTTAGGCACAACATAAACAAAGAGGAAAAGAAGAAAAACAGAAGATATTTATACTTATATTTAAAAAAAACTTGCAAAAAGAAAGGAATAAAGAAGAAAGTGAAATAAAATGTTTATAGATAAGTAATCCCCAGAAAATTGTATTTGATCGGTTAATGGCATATCAACTCCTTATGGGTCGTTTAATATCAAAATTTAATTTTTTTTTTTTGAGCTTTGAATAAAAATATAATATATATTATTCTGCTTTCACAATTGAATACATGGTAGATGATGCTCAGCTTTTGTGCATATGCAGGTTTGTGTGGACATATACTAAAGGCAATGATATGTATGTTTTATGTTGTTTTGTTGAAGTCATATTTCGGAATACAGTTTGTAGTGGATGTGTTAATTATAATGGGTAAATACTTGTTGAGAATAGGCTGCGTGAAAATTAACGATTTCCACTAACATTTAAAATCTCTATATTCATACATGGAATAAGATACAAAACTCAACGGAATTATTTCAAAACATAACAATTAGATTTATTAATGTTTGATGTACAAGCATGCGAACTGAAAAGCTAGGACAGAGTCGTGTCCCTTTGGTTTGGTAATAGTTGTACCGGAGTTCATATTAAGAAGAAGTAATATTGAACTTGTAATTTAGAAGAATAAAGTTTGGAATTGTGAGTTCTAAAATTGGTAAAAGTTCAGGGGTGATTTCAGAGGTCGTGAATGTTGGTAATTATCTTTAACGTCTGGTCAGCAATGACTAAGACGGGAGTTCCTAATGGTTACATCTTGACACTTGGTAGCAAGGAATGAGAAGTACTACTCAAAAAGTTCACACGTGTTCGGTTTATATAATGGCCGTGTACCACGTGAGAGGATCAAAGCATATAAGCGGGAAAATAAATTGGTCGCGTGCAGGTGGTTTGATTGGTCGAAACTGACCAATCAGCAAGCAAGGTTAGGGGTGATTGACCAATGAATACTTGTTATATTTATGTGAAAGTAGGATTTTACTTACCAGATAGGAAGAGTGCATTTCCTAATAAGAGGTAAGGCTGGTTTGTTGTGGAAGATCCCACAAGTTTCATTTAAGAAATTGTAACGTATGGATCAATGTGTTGTTGGTAATTTTAGGTATTTTTTTTTAAATAAAAATGTACTGTTGTTATTTTTACTATAAAAAAATATATTTTTATACTTTAAAAGTGTTTTTTTTTTTTAATCCGGAGAAATAAAAGAAAAACTGCACGAAGGCCGTGCAAAGAGAAAATGGAAGTAAAAAAGAGAAAAGAAAGCAAATAGAAAAAAAAATCACTTAGGGTAAAAGACATAGAATGGAAGTATCGGTCGGGGCAACAAAAAGAAATCGAAAGAAAGAAAGAAAGAAAGAAAGGATGAAGACTTCTGAGAATCTAAAGAAGATTCTTTCAGTGAATGTTAGTATCATGAGTAGATTATTTTTTTTGTTAAAAGAAAAGAATTACTATTATTATAGACGAAGTTGATCTCGTCATAATAAACAAAGAGAAGACCTGACAGAAAATGTATATTTTCATCCACAAATCCCAACAAAGAAATAATCATTGATAAATATCTGAACTTTGCAAGAGAACTGAAGAAGAAGTGTTCCCCTCACTGCACACTTGAAACGTTACAAAACGATTGAAAGATGCGGAACGCTGAAGAAGAAGAAGTGAATCTAATTTTTGTACTGCATCTATTATAACTAACCATTTAATAATAATACTGTGGAAGTGAATACTGGACACAGATGCAGAAGAGGCTTGAAGCAACAGAAATTTCGTTCTGCAGAAGGCTGCTGAGAATACCATGGACCTAATATGGGCGCAACGGCGAAGTTTTAGAGAAAATGGAAACAAAAAGAACAGTTATACTTAACATCAAAAAGAGATAGTTGAAATTTATAGGGTGCATAATGAGAAGAGAGGGCTTGGAAAATTTCATACGCATATGGCAAATTGAAGGTAAGCGAGACAGAGGAAAGCAGCAAATAACATACCTAGCAAGCTTGGTTTGGTTTGGTTTATTTTGTTTTACGGTATATCAACGTCAATGGGTTATTTGATGCCGACAAAATTTTTATTGCTGGTAATATATTTTTCTTCAAAAATATATTGCTGGTAATATTTTTAAAAACAATGTGTAGTTGGTTATGTTTTGTTTACAGCATATCAACCTCAATGGGTTATTTAATGCCGACAAAATTTTTATTGTAGGTAATTCTTTTTTTCAAAAGTGTATTGCTGGTAATAATTTTTCTTCAAAACTTTATCGCTGGTAATAATTTTTACAAAGTATTTCTAATATTAAAACCTATTTTTACACTTTCATAGTGTTTTGATCTCAGTTTGGGGGTTATCTATTTACCCATAGATGTAACCCTAATAGGTGTTACCACCCCGGGTCAGGGTGCACCTAGGAACACAAGCAATTGAAAGGTGATTCCACGTTCCTCAAAACCTCCTGATCAGCGGCCTTACTGTTGGATGTAGTTTATCGTCTTACCCAAGACGCGGATGTATTTTATCGTCATACCCAGGACGACCTAGCGAGCTTGAGTAAATGGATGTCAAAACAGGGTTTAAGAGGAAAAAAAAGACAACATTTATTAAGAGCTACAAAGGAGCGGAAATTATGGAGAATCATGATTGTCAACATCCTGAAGGGACACGGTACATAGAAAGAATAAGAAGAATGCACATCAATGAAAACACTAGTCTTAATTATTCATATTTAACATCCTATTTTATTCGGTCCTGATTTCGTCGATTTTTTTTCGGCCAGCATGTATGTGCGTGTTTTTTGTGTCCATACCCACGGTCACCTCACCCAAAACATGAACCTTATATTCTTGTCCACGGTGTCTGAAAGACGCTGTCCTGGTTGCCTCTCGGATCGGTCTTTATATATTTGTCATACGGCTCTTTACTACATGTGCATTCTAGATGCAACTGTTCCTATTGCGATGGTCTTTACTCAGCGACGAGGAAATCATCTGTCGGGTCAACTTTGCACCTGCCTTCTCTAAAAGACACTGAGTGCAAAGTTTCTTCTGGAATGAGTCTCATGCTACACCAATCTTAATAATCGTCGCTAGAGTTGCCTAGTACATATCCAACCATTTTGAATATATCGAGTTCCGGTTCGGGATGCATTGTTATACTTGGCAACCAATCACAGAAGATCTTGCTATATTTTCCTGAACAGACACGCTTGTACGTTTAGGCAATCGACTGCAAGACTTGATGAAGAGTCCAATGCAAGTTCAAAGGAGAATTGAAAATATAAAGAATTTGATGCTAATAATCAGAAAGTGGCTGTGATTGGTGAAGCTAAGGAATGTAGCTCGTCAGAACTTTTGCCATGGAAATAGCGATAGAGTAATGAAATTTCGGAACGTATAATGAGGAAATAAGGCTTAGACAATTTAACACTCACAGGGCATGTAGAAGGAAAAACAACTGAGTAATGTAGCGAATGATCTATAACGACCGCTGGTGATATCATGGGCTGAACACATGAGTTACGACTGCTTATTAAGGAAAAGAGGAACTAAAAGGAAAGTTAGACTAAAACTAAAAAAGAGACGGTTGAAAATTCTGAGGAATATGATGAGAAAAGAGGACCTAGAGAATTTAACACTCGCAGGATATACTGAGGGCAATAGATTCTGACTGAAATAGCAGGTAATCTAAAACTGGACAGTGAAATAAGTAAGACAAAGTAAAAGATTTCTAACAAAGGAGAAGGCATTCCTGAGAAAAACACAGGACGGAAATCTGTAGATCGACCATAG
>OZ010594.1:50799285-50905913 GCA_963932145.1 Acanthosepion lycidas | reverse complement strand
ATCAGGGTTTTAAAAACCTCAAATAATGTAAAAAAATATACTTCACTGATTGTTCTAACAAACTTCATCCTTCAAAAAGTAGGAAATCATGGCGCTTCACCACTTCTAAACATTGTAGCACTTTGCAATGTTTATATTTTTACTATCCCTCCCAATCTCTGTTCTGTCATCCTTTTGCACAAGCGTGTTGGTTAGGTGAGATGATTTATCCTTTTACCTCTATTACTTGCGATATGTCTTGTGAGTCTCAAATTCTCCAAGGTTTCTTTTTTCATTATGTCTCTGAGAAATCTCTAAGTACAAATGGGTTTCGAATTTCTTTAAATCTTTCTAGCTGTTCAAATGTTCAATCTTAAGTATTATCAGCATTCTTTTCCAAAAATAAGTTTCTGTTAACTGAAGCCTCCTCTTCATATGCGAGGAAATTGTTCACCATTCACTACCATATAGATAGAGTGATAGTCTATAGCAGTCTCTTCTTTGTTTCTAAGGAAATGTTCCTATTCATTAATACACTGTATATCCTTATTTAATGATTGATGTTGGACAATATAGACTTGTTATAGTCATTATTTTAGGCTTATCATATGAACTATACTTTTGTTCGCAGTAATTAAATAATTTCTTACAATCCGAGTAATTGCGTGTGTGCGCGCGTGTGTAATTTCTAAAGAATTCTGAATTAATTCTTGCTATCCAAGTGTAATTTATTACTTCAAACTTTATTTTAGTAGATACCCGTGTTTGAATAAACGGCCTGAGAAAATAAAGAAAACGCTCTCTTCTTGATTTGTGATTCTCTTTGTGGCCAAGGGGTCTGAAACACGCAGCACATTTTTTAATAATTTTTCACGGATGTGCAGACCGGTAGACGTAATACACAATGTTAAAAAGATTAAAAAAAAAAAAACAGGGCTTCTATTCAAACACAGGCATTCACTAAAAATAAAGTTTTTAATTAATAAAAATGTCAGATTAAAGATAAATCTATTAATTGTATTAGGTTGGTACAAAAATAATGACGTAATAATGTCGTTTTTTGACGTATTTTTTAACGTCAAAAAACGACATTATTACGTCATTATTTTTGCACCAACCTAATATATGTGTGTCTAACGTATACTTTTGACAGAAAGAATTAATTCTGATATGTTTTATTGAAATCGACCGACAAGATGTGTTCGTTTAGTTTATCTTTTTTAATTCATTTTTCTGTTTGAGTGGAAGTTGATTGTAGATCCGGATCAAATTTATGGTGAAACTGTCCGAAGTTTATGATGTTTTCGTTTGACGAGTTTTGAGTACCATCTTCAATTATTTAAATTTAAAATGTACATCCCTGATGTATTTTTACCAACTGAAATATAACGTTACTTGTAATCGATAAAACATATTTAAATAAGACTTATAACATTTCCACAAAATGCTAAAACGAAGTTGATATAAAATTTAACCGTTCCCGATCATGACTGAAAATGGTTGAAAGTAATCAACAAAAAACATTTTCAACAGTCCCTATTTTATTTTTTACAACATTTCACCCAATACGATGCCCAAGAGCCACTCAAGGTTGATGATTACTCACTGATGTTATATGAGCTTAAGAGGAGGAGGTAAGATGTCCATTTGATGAGATTATGAAGGACACATAAGGGTTAACCCTAACCATAAAGAGGTTATTGTAGTGATCGGGGATTCTGTTTCACAAAGCAATGGTTCTTAGGAATAACTTTCTCAGTGGAACTATCTTCTTATTAAAGAAATATGAAATGAATGAGAATGATACGTTTCAGAGTGTATTGTTTGCCGGGTCTTAGCTGTGATGTTCAGAATTGGTGAAGCTAAGGAGTGTAGCTCGTCAGAACTTTTGCCATGGTTTGCGACTTTTCGTCTATGGCAAACGCGTCGTCGGATAGAAAATAAGAACAATTACACACAAGGCTGCGTAAACGCTTTGAGCTATATCAAGACTTGATATGGCGGTTGTACAACCGTTATATCAAGCACTAATTTTCCGTATGATCCATTTCTTGTGAAGAAAGAACATAGCAGAAATCAGATACTTAATGAAGTACTACAAGGAACTGACCATTTTTTTCTAGCATTTTTAGCGATGGACCATATATATATATATATATATATATATATATATATATAAATATATATATACGTTCCATTGGAGGTCTACTGTGACTTCAAATCTCATTAGGGGCTCAAGGCAAAAAGACTCCTTGAGAGAACACACATCCATCATGATAGGTGAAATTTCGGAGTCTGCTCTGTAATAGTGGAACATTACTTGTTTGGTTTTGGAGGTACTGAATCTTACCGGCCAAGCCGTCCCCTATAAAACTGCCAAAGCTAGATCAGAGAAAGATCAGGTGCTTGATTTTGGTCAAGGTGAAGGTGTACCTATACAATGTTGCATCATCTGCATAAATATTCATTAAAAAAATCTGAGTTTGTTATGAAATGAAATGACAATACTAGACAAGAAAAAAAGTTTTGAAAGAATCCCTGCATATGCTAGGCTATAGGGACCACCTTAGTAGGCCTAGGAAAGAAGTAAAATCTATTTCCAGGGCCGCGCCGTGTGTACTTGGACTCAGTGAATTAATTGATTTGTCTGTTTAACAGTATAACAACTCTTTATGGGTAATTTAATTTTCATGGGAGCTTGGACATAATTAAAATATGTTATTCTGCTTTCACATTTGAATACATGGTAGATGATACTCAGCTTTTGTTTGTTTGTTTGTTTGTTTGGGTTTTATGGCATATCAACCACTGTGGGTTATTTAATGCCAAATCCAGTTTATATGAATTTTAAATGCCTATTTTGTATGGAATAAAAAACGTATAGCTGGCAACATTATGGTTTCAAAAACGTATAGCTGTCAACATTATTCCTTACAAAAATAGAGCTGGCAACACTATTCCTTACAAAAAACGTAGAGCTGGCAACATTATTCCTTACAAAAACGTAGATCTGGCAACATTATTGTTCCGAAAACATTATCTGGGGCCTTGCTGTTGGATGTAGTTTATCGCCGTACCCAGGACGCGGATGTAGTTTATCGCCATACCCAGGACGTGTGTAAGACTTGGAAAAACTAGGAGTTCACTATTTGCCCATAGCTGGGACCCTAACAGGTACTACCACCCCGGGTCATGGTGGACCTGGGAACACCAGCAATTAAGAGGTGGTTCCACGCTCCTTAAAACCTCCTGATCAAAGGCCTTGCTGTTGGATGCAGTTTAACGTCATAACCCAGGACGCCTCATTGGGGGGGGGGGTCTTACCCCTCTACAGAGGTGCAGCCGGCGTATTCTAAAGCCCCAGCCGACAGGGCCGTCAGCTTTTGTGCATATACATGTTTGTGTAGACATAATAACTAGAGGTGGTGATGTTTATATTGTAGTTTTATTTTGAAATACAGTTTAATTTCTGTAATAAATTATAGGATATCATATGGATTATTGTCATGAAGGATTTCTTTCATGTCGGTTGTTTGATAATATTTTAAATAGATTTGTGAGAAGTAGTTTCAATTTTTCAGTATGTGCATATTGTTGGTAATTTGACTCTGACATAGCAGGAATCCTAACAGGAGCTACCACCGTAGGTCAAGATGAACCTGGGAACAGCAATTAAGACGTTGTTCCACGCTCCTCCAAACCTCTAAGCTCCCGATTAGAGGCCTTGCTAGCAAATGTTGTTTATCGTCATACCCAAGACTAGATTCACTGGAAACGAAGCGAGCAATAACTGAGCAGTACAAAAAAATAAGAGCTAGATTGGATATTCCCAGACGACATTGGCAGTGGATCAGGAACAATCTATCCCCGTAGATGAACTAAAACGTTCAGTTCGGAATTCCATGTAGGTTACCGGATCTGATATGCACCTGATGAAGGCTGGAGGAGACAACGACCGAAACGATTTGATAACAACAACAAAGATGAGAACAATTGTCCAGATGTGAATAGTGTAAATAATAACTAATTTATTAATTTATTCCTAAAAATCAGACAGTATGAGTATGATATTAAAGTAGAAAGAAAGTAGGACCGAAAAGAGAACATTTGGGTACGCCTGCGTTGATCTCATGGGCTTCATGAATATGGTAAGTTTTTAAGTGTAACTTAGATGGGGCACATGGCCGAAAGTATCGGTCACTCAGTGAAGCTTAGTAACTATTTCACCACGTCCAGGTACCCAAAACACTTTTGATTGTTTAAAAAAAGAACGGAATTGTTAGCATATTACATATATACATATATATATATATACACATACATACATACATATATATATATATATATATATATATATATATATATATATATATATATATACACTAGTTCAAAAGTTAGAAGCTGACCCCAGAATTAATATCGGATGAACTTAACGGAACAGTGAAAAAAAATTAAAAAAAATGTTCTTCGAGTCGTTAAAAAAGAATTGAATCAATTAACAAACTTATACTTTGAGAAACTTTTGTAACGAATTCTAAACATTTGTACTGCAGTAATTAAACCTAAAGTGGGCTATTTTGACAAGAGAAAAAATTAATCATAAAATCATTTTTCTTTTATGTCATAATAAAATTTCTAAAATAAAATCATGTCTTACTTTTTTTTTTAAACATGTAAAATAATTTTCTCTTATTTAATGTACAAAACAACTACTTTTGGGCCAATTTAAAAAATTCCAGTGGTGGCCTCAAACTTTAAAGTGTAGTGCATATATATATATATATATATATATATATATATATATATATATATATATATATATATACATACAAAAATCCGTATGAATTTCCGAATGAATTTACGCAGTTATATATTTATGGTATATACTTCTATAATGTTTTGAGCGCAATATGACAGATTAGATTGAGAAAAATCTCTTATTCCCAGCAACTTCATCAATCAATCAGTCAAGCTTCCCAGTAATCAATCATCTTGCACCTTTTGTGCAAAGGTGTTTTCCAGATTTGCCGGGCTGTTTACACACTGCATCGAAGTCCTGTCAATTCACGCAAAGGACGAATTTTCAAACAAATAAAATACATGTATTTACATCGGTTTCCAGAATAACGGCATTTCCCACTTGTTAAACAAAGTGTCTTCTTCTTCTTACTCAGAATTTTCTTTATTTATAGTCACCGTTGCACCTGATGGACATGAGAGATTTGCCGATCGAATCACTATGATCAGAAACCTCATTTTAAGATGTATGTTCAGTAGAAGTAGGAATAAATCATGACAGACAAGTCGAGATAGATGTTTTAGTTATGCGTGTGCTTGCCACGTTTTTTAGTAAGACCCACTAAAGGTGATATTTACTATATATACATACACACACACACACACATATATATATATATATATATATATATATATATTTGTGTGTGTATGTATGTTACACTATATGCTTTACTCTGTGAAGGATACTGAGCACTGCATTAAAAAACATTAACCTGCGTTTGGTTGAACTGCATATCTATCTGTTCAATGATTGCTTATACTGTGAATATATATATATATATATATATATATATATATATATATATATATATATATATATATACAGGATTAATGTGAGTCAAAGTATGTCAATTAGCTAACTGATGTTACCATCAGCATCTAGACTCCAGAGTTAAGTAGACGGAAATGGCCGACCGCTCTTCAGGCGTGATTAGCAATTTACTGCTTATATTTTTTGTATTTTTTTTCCTTTTATGCATATTTAACACTTGTGAGAATTTTCTTCTGTATTCTCCGTGTTCCTATATATATATATACATATATATATATGCATGGAGAGAGATAGGGAGAGATAGGGAGAGAGAGAGAAAAGCATGTCGGAGTAATGGATAGCGGCTCGGATTACGGTTGAGTCCATTACATTCATTTTCTTGGAAATACCCTTCGGGAAGACATTTATGGATCTTCTCTCCTCTCAGCTATGGGTAAATAGCAGGACAGTCTGGGTTCTATAGCCATCGTTGGCAACCGGTCTAGGTGAAGGATAATTCTGAATTCAAAACCATGAGGAGGGTCGTATGGGGAACTTGTGGCACTAGTTATTTATAATCGTCTCTTGCAAAAAGTATGGTTGATTCATCAAATCAAATGTGCGTGTAGTCTGGCTAAGAGCTGAGATGTTGGACACACAAACGGCAAAAACGACAGGAGAATCTTCTCTCTCTCTTATATATATATATTCGGTTGGTGCAAAAATAATGACGTAATAATGTCGTTTTTTGACGTAGTTTTTAACCTCAAAAAACGACATTATTACGTCATTACTTTTGCACCAATATATATATATATATATATATATATATAAAATGAAAATGTCTTCGAAATTTCCATTATATCTGAATGATCCTAATATATCAATATATTTAAAATAGATCTTAAGTACGATATAAAGAAGAAACTTTTATGAGCAGATGACGTCCGTTATTATATATATATGTATGTATGTGTATGTATTATAATTATTATTTAAAAATATGTATTCATCGCGACACAGAAATTACCATGTTTCGAAGCCAAAACGTAAGTCTTAAATTAAGCTTAAAATTTAAAGTTTAGTTTCATCTTCAAGCGATGCTGAATAACATTCGAAAAAATGATTTACTCTTTTTCTCTAAGCTAAATTATTGTAAAGATTAAGTTGGCGGGAAAAAAAGAATTTTAAAAATATTAAGGGATGTTGGTTTCTTTGACGAATGAAGATACAAGTATAATTTACGGTTGCAAAATAAGTATAAGTTAAGGTTAGGGTGTGGGTTAGAATTTTCTGTCTGTTGATACAAGCTTCCTTATATAAGAACATGTCATCACAGTCTTGTTTATCTAAGATACTCTACAATTCAACTGGCATCATTACTTAGTCTTTATTCATTTTCTTAATTTATAAAATACATTGAGATTTTCTTAAAGGGGCGTTCAAATATGATTAAGTCATATTTATAACGTTTTAAAATACTTCATTTCTTATATTTACTTATAAACTATGTACGGTATAGCAAAATTAAAATTTAATTACGCATTCTTAAACTATTTTATTTATGCTCAAATAATAGATATATAATTATGCACATTATTTATATAATTAATTATTTTTTAAGTAACATATAATACAATGCCTACAAAAAATATAATTTCATTCCTTTGGTTTAATAAAGATTTATTTTTCAGAACCTTAATTATACCTTCATGTAGGCACAAATGACATGGGTCATTTAAAAATCTACATGTTTTCTTTTTTATTATACGTTTCTTTTTTAATATGGGTGTCTTATTAGTTTCTTTGAAATGCCAAAATATTTAGACATGGATGTTTGGTAGCGATACTTAATATTATTGAAGGAAGTCAAATCTTGGCTCTATCTTAATGTAAATTAATTTTTAGTGAATCCAATATAGAATTTTTCAATATTAGGATTCTCCTTACATGTGATAGTACATTGGTAAACTACAGTTTCTGTGAGACATTGATTATTCATCCAATTTTCAATTCCTACAGTTACATAATTTTTCTTTACTATTGTTTATTTCTATTTCTGGGTCACTATTTATTTGATTCTGGTTAAAGTATTTATTTAGAATTTTATTATTATGTTTTTTTTAATTTTTTCTAAATTTTCAGTACAACTATAACTTAATTTTAGGATATTTTTTATTAAAAATCTTGCTTAATGTATTATTTCTAGGAAAATGTTTTTCAGTTAAAGCAAGAAATTTATGTCCTAACTTGCTACAAATCATTTAGTTGAATGGGGGTGTGTAACAAATAATTTTTCTATTTCTTCTCTAGTTTTTATTATCATTTTTTATATAATTGATATCAGGGAATTTATAGCCACTATTTTTTTTAAAGCTTTGTTTTTTTTTTTATATGTGCGGTTGGTTGACCTGGGAAACACTTGTTTTTAAAGAAAACTTTAACACGCCGTCTTCACTGCTAAATAGTATAAGACTGATAGCGGGAATATGGTTTGTGTGTGTATATATATATATATATATATATGAGAGAGATCGTGATAGTTATCTTTTAATATAAGATGTATAAAGATTGTCATGGGTGGTAAGAAAGATATAATCTCAAAAATAAAAGATATTTTAAAATTATTGATTGACGGAAAAATTAAAAAAAATAAAAAGTTCAAGAGAGAGCAAAAGAAATTGGGAATCTTTGGCAAGCTAAGAACCAGAAACAAAACTGTTTTTAGGAACTTTAAAAAAAAAAAAGACATTTGAGAAAAAATTATAGATGCAGTAAGAAAGAGAAGTGGATTGTCCAGCAAGAAAATATGTGAAGAGGGATGCGTTTCAAATGTAAACAGAGAGAAAAGATGCAGAATATCAAAATATTATCTAAAGGCAGAAAATGCATCCAGATTTCCATCTTTAATACATATAACAGAGACGTGAAAGTTGGCCGAAGACGTGCAAGGAAAATGATTTCTTACTACTAAATTTTACTAATGAATATAGAAAAACATTGGCTGGTCATTAATGGCTGCACTCAAGACCAGACTCTTCATGGAAATTGTTAATCATCAGTATTTAGAAAACTGTTTGCGTTAGACAGTTTGCGGAAGAAATACCACCCACATAATGGTAAGACATTCGTGGCAATGGGGTTTTCGCCTTCAGTAGGTATTTATACGGAACCCTGTACAACATGACACCCCACGAACAAGTTATCAGTATCTTAAAGAAACATTTTAAGGTGAATATATCGCTCGTATTATTAGGTTGGTGCAAAAATAATGTCGTTTTCTCACATATGTTACTATGTGAGAAAACGACATTATTTTTGCACCAACCTAATAATATTATCGCCAGATATTTTCCAACATTCTGTGTAGAAACTGATTTGTATAATACATTGACAAACACACGCACGTATACACATAAACATACATACATACATATATATATATATATATATATATATATATATATTATATAAATTTTATCGCAATAACAATTGACAAGACAGATTGTGGTAATACATAACTCAATGTAAAAGATAAATACAGAAAATCGAAAAAATGTTTCTACTTTATTATTTGATGAAACATTCGATATTGTGTAACAATGTTAAACTGTAGTTCCTTTTATTGGGAATCAGTATATTTTTCATCGAGTAGTCAAAATTTATTTTATTGATTCATTTTCTTTAGATTATCACTCCATTGCAGGTTATTTAAAACCAAAAAATATTTTGTTTTAGAATATAAGCTTTTTTTTTTTTAATTTGAGGCTGTTTCATGCTAAACCCAATCGTCAGGCCGCCGATTGCGTCTAGCATGAAACAGCCTGTCACCTCTGAGTGTTCACTTCAATGTTCACTTATATATATATATATATATATATATATATATATATATGTGTGTGTGTGTGTGTGTGTGTGTGTGTGTGTAGAAATAATATAAAAATATGGTTTTAAATTATGCTGTATCTACACCTCGAGGCGGTGTAGCAAGCTTGTCTCGCTAGAACAGTTATTACTGAGTAGTGAGTTCGATCCTTACTGGGTTCCCCCTACATTCAGCCTCTAAACTTGGAAAATCACTATGCTATTTCAATGGGTAAATGTGCTCACTAACAGGGATAATGTGTGTAAATATAAGTGTGGACACTGCGGACAATATCGAGCGGCGACAGTCTGTTTCATACTTGAATATTACATTCAAGCATGAAACAGACTGTCACCTCTCGGTATTGAACTAAGTGCCCACGTGTGTGTGTGTGTGTGTGTATATAATATACATTTTATGTGAGTGTGTGTGACAATATCATAGATTGTGTTTTATAAGAAAAAATGGTCGATAAGTGTATTTCTGCAAGTTAATGTTGTTTTAAGGTAAGCAGTTTTTATATCTGAAGTACACAATATCAAGAGATTTCTCATTAATAGCAACAAAGAAAACAACAGTGAAACTCAGAGCAGTTACAGATGTGATGAACATCTAATTTTAGTTATGACCACATACACACACACACATATATATATATATATATATATATATATATATATATATATATATATATACACACACACACCATACCACGGGTTGACCCAAGCCTTGTGAATGAAACTGGATATAGGGAACGCTTGCGAGGCCGTAGACAGCTGTGCTAGCACGAAGTCGCAAGTCATCGTGACCGAGGGTTTGAGTGTGCTAGCCGTATTTAGATTCTTGATCACGCTAGATAATACGTTCTCTCCTCAGCATAGTTGCAGCATAAACCACTAATGGGCTCTGTAGGTGTTGAACAAACACAAATGTGCCTGAGCGAGCATCTGAATTAGGGATTGACAAGCCGCCCTAGTAGACAGATACGAGTGGCCCGCTAATATATATATATATATATATATATATAATTATTTCCTAAGCGTAGCTTAGATTTGGCACAAGGCCGAAAGTATGGGGAACCTCATGATAATCAAACTCACTTTTCAGTCGTAACTGATCTAGCGAGACAAGCTTGCTAAGCATTACACCACGCCGAGGTGCCCAATATATATATTAGGTTGGTGCAAAAATAATGTCGATTTTTGACGTTAAAAATACGTCAAAAACCGACATTATTTTTGCACCAACCTTATATATATATATATTGTGTGTGTGTGTGTGTGTAACGGAGATAGAGAGAGGAAGTGGAGAGGGCGTTCTGAACAAAGACTGATTAACAGTTATCAATGAAACGACTAAGCGCGTGTATGTGCTTCGTTAAAGAGTTGCCTTTAAGAAATATTATTGACGCAGAACCGTGTAATACAAATTGCAGGGAACTGCTCCCATTTCCAAGCACAAGTCATGCCCTAGTGTGTCTGCACGTGTTAGTTTAGTTGGGTGCTGCGGCTGGTGTAAACTGATTTTCTGCAGAAAAAAAATTAAAAAATGGTGGTTAGACTTCTTCCTTCCCACGTCAGTCTCAGATTCAACACTGACTAGACCATGCAGGCTTTTGCCCCACTGGCCCATGTACCAGCCCTTCTTGGGAACAGACTGAGAACTACTTCTGCTTCTGTGTCTTTGTCTGTCTTCAAGCCGAAGTGCCTCAGCCAGAACTATTAATCAGCTTCAACACTCCGTTGCTCCCCACTGCTGCTTTCTGGCTTCAGCTCGTCTGATTTTATAAGATTCATTTATCTCCCTCCGTGCTTTTCTTGTTGTCTTTAGTTTCCTGCGTCCATTCTCCCGCCATTTTTACATAATTCCTTCTTATCTTCACGATTTTCTTTCTTCCGTTTTTCTCTCGTTACTTTTTTTTCTTCTTAGTCTTTGTTTCGTTTTCCCTTGGTTCTGATTTGTCTATATTTTTATTCCAATTGTATTTTTCTTTTTCTATTTTTATTTTTTTTAGATACTTTATTATTTCGTCGGATGATCATTTTGTTTCTTCTTCCATTTTTTAATTCTATTCTAGTTCTTATTTTTTCTGTCCATTATTTTTTCTTCCTTTCGTATTCACGATTCTCGTATCTTTTCTGAAGATTTTATTCCAGTTCTTTTCTTTTACTCCATTTTTCTTTATCTTTCCTTCAATGTTCATTCTTTATTTATTTATTTATAACCTCTCTAGCTCTTTCTTTTCTCGGCATCTCAATTCTTTCTTTCTTTTTTTTTTCTTTCTTTCTTTTTTTTCTTTAGCTCGTTGCTTTAATCTATCTCAATTCTTTTTTCAGTCCCACAATCCTTTCATCTTTTGTTTCTTTAATTTTCTTTCTTTCTTTCAGATTCCTTTTTTCTTCTTCTTTATTCTATCATTTGCCTTTCTTCCTTTTCATGACATCTTCGCCAATTGTTGTCTTTCCTTCCCCTTTTAGCATCTTAGTCTTTTTTTTTTATTTTAATCTTTTTTCATATTTTCTTCGTTTCTTTTCTTCTTTGCACTCCTTCCATCTTTTTCTTTAACTAAATCTATTATTATTTCGTTTTCTTGTAGCTTACTCTCACCTTGCACAATTTCTAATTTCTCTTCGTAATTTGAGAGAGAGACCAAGATATGAAAACAATGAGCTCTGAAGAAGAGACTTTAACCCTTTGAGCCCTGACCACCGATTTACCGGTGGCAGACAAAAATAACCTAATGCTCAGCTACCGCTTTAACGGTGGTAGAGAAAAATGACTTAATGCCAAGCCACCGGTTGAACGGTGGGTTAGCAAATGTTACTGTTTTTATATCTCCCGTGAAACATTACATACAAATTATTTGCGTATTTTGACTCTGGAGCTCAAGCAGAACGGTTAAAATTGTTAAAAAACGCAGGGCTCAAATGATTAAGCAATAGATATGTGTTTTTTAAAGAAAAAAATGGAAACAAAAAAAGAAACTTATACCTAACGTTATGAAGAGACAGCTGAAATTTCTAGGGCACATAATGAAAAAAAGTGGGCCTGGAAAATCTGATACTCACAGGACCGATTGAACGCTAGAGGAAAACAAAGCATAACCTACATAACGAGCTTGAGTAAAGGGAAGGCGGAACAAGGTTCAGATAGACAAATTTTATTAAGCGCTACAAAGGGCAGGGAATTGTAAAGAGCCGTGGTCGCCTATGTCCTGATGGGACAAGGCACCGAGAAGAAGATTTTGAGACTGTAGAGTGCGCAAAAAGCTGCTTCATAGGGAAACAGAGAAAAAAAAAAGACCAGAACTCAATGAAGGGTTTTATAAAAAAAGAGCCAGGATAGGCATAGATATTCCATATATAGTGTTCCTTCAGAACGTGGCTGATTATGGCCCCACAAAACGTCCTATCATTTGAAATTGTTAGAATCATTTGTTCCTTTGCCAATACTCACACTTCCCATTCAGACATCCATTCATACAAGCTCGCCGGATAGGTGGCTCGCCGCTTTCAATCTATCACTTTTGATTTCGATATGTTCTGTGAGTGCCAAATTCTTCAATTCCTACTTTTGTGTCCCAGATATCTCAGCAGTCGTTTTCTGATTCTAAGTTTAAGTGTCCTCTTTGTTTCCCTTTTACTTAAGGCCTCTAACGCTTTGTTATTCTCAGTATCCATCTGTAGAACCATATTTCTTTTGTCTTCAGTTTGTCCAGCATTCACTGCCGTATAAGACGATTAACAGGATATAACGGTTCAGCACTCTTTTTTTGTTTGTTGGTTTGTTTGTTTGTTTCTACCGAAATTTTCCTGTTCCTTAATAACTTTCATAGCATTTGGAACGTATCTTTTGATATTCCAACACGCATTCAGATTTCGGTGTCGTATTTTCCATCATCAGCTAAAACATTTTCCAGATATTGAAACTTCTATACTTGTTTCATGTTGATATCTCCAATTCGTAATACGCATCTTGAGCTTTTTTCGCGAGCTGACAATCATACATTCGGTCTTCTTTATAATTGATGGTAATGTTAATATTATCCCTTTATTTACAAGGAAAAAATTGGCGTTCAATGACCGAGCAGCCAGTGCTGCTTTCACTTCAAATTTATAAAATCTTTCTCTAAAAATATTTTTTCAGGAAAATATAGTTCTTAAGCGCATTAGCTGTTAGCGCTCTTTCTAGTATTGATGGGGGTTTTCTTCTTAACCTTTTATTTGATGGTTAGTCCTTTTTTTTTTTTCATTTTCCTTTAATACTTTGTCTACAGCTCAAATAACTTATCCTTTACAAGACTCGAAAGATACTGAAGGTAAAGTATTTCAGTTAACTAGTAATAATGTATATGCATGATACAAACAGACGAAAAGGTGGTAAGAAATGAGAATAAGGAGGAATGTTGACGATTGATCCTTGCCTTGATTTCTTGAGCGATAGACTGCGATGACAAGTCACAATGAATGCTTTCCGTTCTCAAAGAGATTCCATGCTTTCAATGACTATTGGATATCAAGATTCATTCAGCCCTCAAGTAAAACGCTTATATTCATTCTATTGTCAGTGTTTCTGGGAAAATGATATGGGATTATCGGAAAACACCACAGGTAAGGCATTAAAAGTAAATGGAAGTAATATAAGAGATTTCGAATCTAAAATGTTGATAGATACAATCTATTCAGAGAAATAGAAATAACAAGAAACGAAAGTGAGAATCAACATTTTCAAAATATAAATGCAACTGGAAATTTTTACATTATTCGGACTATTGTCCTCATCTTTGTCGCACTATTTGTCACAACGTTTCGGCCGTTGTACGCTCCGGCCTTCTGCAGGTGGTTGGAATTTTAAACTGAACGCCTTTATCCACTGTGCCACGGACACATGGCACAGTGGATAAAGGCGTTGGTTAGATCCAGTGACAGGACCCAAAGAGTGTGAGTTCAATACCCGGTTAAGGCAGTGGAGAACTTTCAGAGGGAAATTAGCAGGAGATAACTGATAACTGACATCCATCAAACATGGCACGTGGAACTAGAACAATCTACCCCAGTGAGCGAAATAAAGGGTTCAGTTCGAAATTCCAACCACCTGAAGAAGGCCAGAGCGTACAATGGCCGAAACGTTGTGATAAATATGGCGACAAAGATGAGGACAATAGTCCGAATAATGTAAATAATGTACATAATACCTCATCTCAGAATTATAGACAGACTCTGTAAATCTTTATTATTATTTATCTTATTTTCGCCTAGCTTCTCAGGCCGTCATTCTACGACCGTTAGTAAACGGTGTGATGGGAAAATAAAAAAAATAAGCTCCCAGCGTTTGTTTCCCTTTACTAGATGGTAACCAAATACAAGACCCAAGAGAAACTCAAGCTAGAAGTACGTGACTATGCAGAAACACGATATCTGAAAATGAAGAAAATGGCGTAGCACAAAAAAAAAATCGAAAGTGTTTAATAATGACGAATGACAGGCAAAAGTTCTCAAAAACTGGACAATTCATATCTAAATATGAAACGGAGATCAAGAAAATGATCTGAAATATAGAAAAATGCTGATATCTTCTGACGAGTGGACTGAATGATTACACAAAGGTTCGTCTACGAAACTCTGGAGTCGGAGTGCTGAATGTAACATCAATCAGCCAAGTGACAAATTATTTTATTTGTATTATATATATATATATATATATATATATATATATATATAAGAATGGGTAGGATAAAAAATCTGCATACATGTACATATACTTGCATGTATGTATAAATATATTTCTTTCTCGGGTGTAATAAATACAGTTCTGAAGGTTATGAAAGAGAGCTATAAGCATTTATTAGTGAATACACATAATATCCAACATCGATAGCATGACTTGTAATTTCATGCACTTACTGCAATCTTCAGGTGCAAATATGTTCTAACCATTCGCGAACTCCATAATGGTCAGAACATATTTGCACCTGAAGATTGCAAGCACTGCATGAAACTCCGAGTCGTGCTATCGATGTTGGATATTATTCACTATATATGTATTAATGTATTGAGGCAGCAAACCATCATTAATACATGTTTCGTTGAACAAGACTGACAATTTACTTTTTTTTATTTGTTTTTTGTTATGTTTTTCCGTGCAAGTAACTTCTTCTTGGAGCTCAAAAGAACCAACCAGCTTTTGCACTTTTTTTACATTTATAAATCCAGGAAAAAAGGGCAAAGCCGCGTTGCGTGTTGGTTCGCAAGCCTGTCTCGCTAGATCAATTACAATTGAGTAGCGAGTTCGATAATCACTGGGTGCCCCACACTTTCGGCCTTTTACCACAACTAAGCTATGCTTAGATAAACCACCAAGTGAATATAATCAAATGGATGAATATAAATAAATACACGATCAAGCCTTCGTATACAAACACATATTACATATAGTGTAAGAAACTCCGAGTTGCCCATTCAACGTAGGGTACTATATATATATATATGTGTGTGTGTGTGTGTGTGTGTGTGTAAGTAAATATTGAATAAGAATTCAACGAAAGAGTAAATAATTATAGAGAATTTTAAAATTTCTATCTTGACATGTTTCAACGATGAATCGACGTCATAAAAAAGATTTTGTATCAACAAAACAATTTTGTCTTTATATTGATATCCATTTGCAAATGGTTATTTATATGTTGGGTTGGTCCATTTTGCTAAAATAGACCTGTCGGAGTTAGCTCCTCCTCAGCTCCTTAACCCATCACCAGGGGTCTCTCTCCGCTTGCTATAAATACTGGCTGACCCTTCGCCTCGATCTCTTTTTTTCCTCAGGACTTCGGCCTTATACCACCTCGCAGATGTGAGCTCTCACAGATACTGCGTTTCCCAAATTCTGGGAACACGCTAAGAACAATACACGTACGTACGAACACTCACCACAACACAACACACACACACACATAATATTCACTACACGCACTCAATGTAACTGTCCATGTGCTTGTAACTTGTACTTGTTGCTAATTAATACATATATTTGTTTACATATATTTGTCGGTCTTGTTTGTTTTTCTTTGTCTTTGGACTTAATTAAAGTCCAATATTCTCATGTGGTTGGACCGGCTAGCAGGAAATTTTTACCCACGTGTGTTCTTCTACATACTCATCACCGCCACGACATCCCCTACAGACATGCCCAACACATTTGCATGAGTGTTCTCTATTCACCCATATATCTCTCCATTAAATGAAACAGGTCAGTTTGACTGGTGATTACACCAGTCTACTTGTAAGCTACCCAATATTCTACAATATATAAAAGCAGGTTAGAATATAATTTACTTATATAAAGGTTATGATCGTGTAAAGTTTAATCCGAAAGCCGGGTACAACTTATCGATTCTGTTGTATTCACCCGGCGCTAATATCCTTAGGAAAGATATGAATCCATTTACCAGTTATGGGTTAAACAGTAGGGTAGACTGGGCCTTCTAGCGTGGAGTGACGGCTAGTCTAGCTGAAGAGAAACTCTGAAATTGAAACTGTAGAAAAAATAATGGCAAATTTTGAAAAACAACCCTCCGCCATCTTAAGTAAGTATTCATAGGTAAGAAGGGGAAATAATCTAGTGGAGTAATGAAGGCACGGTGGGAAAATGGATAGCGACTCGCATTGAGAAATCCGAGAACCAAGTTCCAGCTCGAGTCGAATCCAATACATTCACTTACGTGCTAATAACCTTGGGAAAGATGTGAATCCACTTTCTTCCCCCCAGCTATGAGCAAATAGCAGAACAGACCGGGTTCTATAACGTTGGATGGCAACTAGTCTACCGCAGAAAGAAATGGCAACCGACAGTGGGAAATAAAAATCTGATTCATCAGTCATGTATCGAAGATACATGATCGCCTAAGCGTGTATCATGTATGGCACATAACTGACTGACTGAATCTAGTGAAGAGCCATGGTCACTTATATCCTGAATATACATTACATTTAAAAAAAATGCAGTTGGTATCTATTCTCATCTGAAGGAACCCGGACACAATTTCCAAAATGGTTGTTGAGGACGATTACTGAAAATGTTTCCATAAGTTGAATAATTTTGCCAGTCTGCTGTAGAGAAAAAAATACCCTTAGAAAAGGTATGAATCCCTTTCTACCCCCAGTTATGAGTAATTAGCAGGACAGACCGGGTTCTATAGCCTTGGATGGCAATTGGTCTACCGCAGAAAGAAATGGCAACCTACTGTGGGAAATAAAAATCTTCCTCATCAGTCATGTATCGAAGATACATCATTGCCTAAGTGTGTATCACGTATGGCATATAACTGACTGACTGAATCTAGTGAAGGACCATGATCACGTATATCCTGAATGTACATTACATTTTAAAAAAATGCGATTGGTATCTATTCTCATCCGGACACAATTTCCAAAATGGTTGTTGGGGACTGAAAATGTTTCCATGAGTTGAATAATTTTGCCAGTCTGTTGTAGAGAAAAACCATAGAAATGCCAGGAAAGAAAGGGATAAATAAATAATAGAATTTAGAAAAAAAAAAAGGAAACGATGTGACAGAAGATAGATAGCGGAAAGATAGTGGAAAACAAGAAATTTAAAATGAGTTAAAGTCACCGGAAGAGGTGCACCGAATCTTTGTAAGACACGACAGAATATATCATTGTGTGCTCCTTTTTTTTCTGGCTTGAAACTTGTGAGCAAGTTGGCTTGACGTATATTCATGCACCGGAAAATTTACTGACACGAGTCAAACCACGTGAGTGCAGGGCAGTAATCGTTGTTGGAGTAAGTATGTATACTTGTAAGTTAACGTTTTGTATATTTGCGCACATGCGCACAAGTTAGCTTGTGTTTTTGTTTGTTCGCAAATACGTCAACTTTTTTTTTTTAATCTTTTAAAAAGGATTTTATGAGATACGGGGACTATCTCTTTGGTGACCCATGACAGGAGTTATTTTTAATCAATGTTTCGATTTGATCATCATCAACGACTGCAGGCCTGCTGGAAAGTTCTCTATCTTCCGGATTAAAATTTCCATTTCCGAACCTAGTAAACCGCTTGCAGTGTCCTCGGCTGTATAGTAACATCTCCATAAATGACACATACCTTTTTTTGTTGTTTGAATAGCGTTTTTTTTTCTTTCTGGAAATAAATGGGTACCAAATAATGAAAATGCATCTCATTTTCATCTATTTTCAATATACTTCGCAATCCACAAGTGAATCACAAAAAGATGCATTGAAATGTCACTTTTCTGAGTATATGTCATGAATTTAAGTCACTTGTGAAACGAAATCACGTGTTCAAAAACTACCTATTGAAAAATGATACAAACTTTTGTTCCAACCTAGTGTAGCGGACTGTGGGTTTACATGTTAAATTAGGAACACGTGTGTAACTCCTGATAGAAGAGAGTCTACTACAAGAATATGGCGGAATCGGGTCCAACCAAAGATATGTAAAGAAAACAACACAAACCGATATATATATATATATATATATATATATATAAATACATATACTTGTTTATATATATATATATATATAAATACATATACTTGTTTATATATATATATATATATAAATACATATACTTGTTTATATATATATATATATATAAATACATATACTTGTTTATATATATATATATATATATATATATATATATAAATACATATACTTGTTTATATATATATATATATATATAAATACATATACTTGTTTTTATATATATATATATATATATATATATAAATACATATACTTGTTTATATATATATATATATATAAATACATATACTTGTTTTTATATATATATATATATATATATATATATATATATATATAAATACATATACTTGTTTATATATATATATATATATATAAATACATATACTTGTTTATATATATATATATATATATATAAATACATATACTTGTTTATATATATATATATATATATATATATATATATATATAAATACATATACTTGTTTATATATATATATATATATATATATATATAAATACATATACTTGTTTATATATATATATATATATATATATATATATATAAATACATATACTTGTTTATATATATATATATATATATATATATATATATATATATATATAAATACATATACTTGTTTATATATATATATATATATATATAAACAAGTATATGTATTAAACAACAAAATTTACAATGGACAAAGACATCAGCATTTGTCTGTGAACGTAAAGAGTTCGTATTTTGATGAATGTTCGTACGTAAGGGTATGTGTGTGTGTGTTTCATGACGTTTTCACACAAGTGGGCAAAACGCAAATCTCTGCGAAAGATCACATCTTTTAAATGTGTCCGCTGAAATTCAAAGTAAAAAGCGAACGAGGTAAGAAATCGCCCAGTATTTATAGTTTAGGGAGAGCGACCCCCTAGTGAACAATTAGGAAATTAAGGAGGAGTTAACTCCGACACTAGTATTTGTGCATTCATCCTTGGGCGTGTTTGGAAGAGTCTGTTACATTTGAAGTATTAATAACAGATACATTTTCTGGAATTTTTATTAGGAAAAGTTATATTGTCAATCATTTTCACTTAAATTTCTGCTGCTTTTCATCGCAACGAAAATTCTAAAAAAATAACAGTCAGAAATTAGTGATAACTAGCACACTTTCACCCCATAAAAAATTCAAGATACTCTCCTTATTATTAAATCTGTAGACTCCCTGAAGGCATATAGGGCCAAAACTTCAGGGTCTTGCTGCTAAGGTCTCCACAGCAAGTTCGTTTTTACAGGGTGGAATTGACAGTCACATGACTCAACGAGTTATCCTTCTCCTAGACTGGTTGCCAACCAAACTTAAAGAGCCAAGTCTTCCCTACACCCCCCCTAGTTGGGGGGTGTAGGGGAGAAGGATTTTTACCTTTACAAGGTGCTGATTAATTACTGATGATTTTATTACCTTGTAAAAAGTGATTTTCTGGTTTTGCCCAATGACATTCGCCTAATAACTTCAGACTGCAGTTTTTATAAGGAACCCGATAACTTTAATAAAAACATATTAAAACGATATGGCTTATATATGTTTCTGGTATAATTGCTAATAGCTCAGAATTCAAAATTGGAGAGCCGAGTTCCAATTCCAGTCAGGTTCGTTTTATTCATTTTCAGATACCCGTTAGAAATGTATAAATCAATCTCTTATCCCCCCTGTTATGGGTTAAGTAGTAGGACTTGTATCAGGAAATCATTATTATCTCAAAAAAAATTTTGCAATCTAAAAAAATATGGATGGCCAAAAGGGTGACAACATCAATGTGCAATGTTTCCCCTCGTAAAATATTCAGGATCCTCTCCTTGTTGTTAAAGCTGTAGACTCCCTGATGCCATATAGAACCTAAGCCTCACTATGTAGAGTCTTGTTGTAGTCATTTCCATAGCAAGTTGGATTTTATAGGGTGGAATTGAATGAAGAGTTGTCTAACTAAAGCTATGCGGCACAGTTTGTCTTGATATTAACTCACAGTTGTATGGGGCTGGATAAAAGTATTCTTACCTTTCTAAAGTGTATTTTATTTAAGCAATAAAAGCAGCCATATTAAAAAGAAAAAAAAATGAAATACTTCAGAAGGAAAAAAGAGGAGGTAACAAAAAATACATATTATCATCAAATGCTAACACATGTTAAAATAAAACGGTAATACATATTACCATAAAATGGTAATACTAAAAAGGGATTTTGATGAAAGTGAATGCAACAACTGTAGCTTGAATTTGTACTTGGTACATCAATAAATAACCCATCAGAAGTTATCATGTAAATCACATAAACTTCATGCTTATGGTCACATCACATTGAAACGACAGATTCGATATGATCACCAAAGTTAAGCAATAGCAAGAATGACCAGAACCTATATGGGTGACCATTTAGGAATACCAGGGACTGTAAGCTTGGATGCCCAAGTGATGTAATTGATAATGGCTTGAAATTGTTACAAGAGTACCATATGGCTTTGTTCCATTCCCTTAAATGTAAATGCCCTTGGGATGAATGTACCTATTCTGAAATCTATGGATTAATTAGTAAGACTTGTATCACTAAAACTATTATTATCTCCAAAAAATTCAAACTAAAATTCAAATAGAATTGCATCCAAAATATTTAGATTTTGGCATTAAATAACCCATAGAGATGTTGATATGCCACCAAAACAAAAATAACCAATAAACATAAACCTCAGTAACTCAGAAAGTCCAGAACAAATATTTTTCAAATTTAAACTAGTTCATTTCCACCCTTTTTAAAATCTCTGATTAAAGTTTTAGATTCTTCTAATGGTTATATTTTGAGATATTTGGAATTTATGAGAATGTACTGACCCAAGTTATTATGCAGATTAAAATATTAGTTTAAAACTCTGAAATCTAATAAAAACTGTTTTTTTTTTCCTTTTTTTTATCATATGTTAAAACATGTGTAAAGGCAAGGATCGAACATCTACTGAAAAACAGAATATATCAAAGTTAGTAACAGAGGGATTGTCCACACTGGAGATATCAAAGAAGCTTCGCAGAGATCAGTGAATGATAAAGAAGGCTGTTGAAAATGTAAGTTGAGAACTAGAATCAAAGGAAAAGGGTTTAAGAACTTGTCTCCTTGATGGGAACATAAACTAAAGTGAGTTATCATGAAACTGCCACTTCTGACCAGAGCTCAGAACTTTGAACAGGCTGGAATTGAGGGAGTCAATGTGTAGAATACTTTGCAAATTGGGATCTGTCAAGAAAACTCCTCTCAGTAAAGCAAATATTTTAGAGTCATGAAAATTGAATTTTCTAAAGTAATTTTCACGAATCTTGGTAGGCTCATACCACTCTTGATAATTTTGTGTTTCATTTCTGAGATGATGAATTGCCAATAAGATGAGAATAATAGTTTAAATAATTAAAAAATTATAATCATATATAATTATATAAGAACATATTTTGTTATATTTGAAATTGGATGAAGCAGGATGTACAGTTCCTTGGAATTCTTTTATGAGAAAAAATATTCCTCATTGTTCTTTGTATTTAAAATTTTCTGCCTTTAAGTACACATGGCACAGTGGATAAAGGTGTTAGATTCAGTGACACAACCCAAAGAGTGTGAGTTCAATACCTGGTTAAGGCAATGAAGAACTTGGAGAGGGGAATTAACAGGAGATGACTGACATCCATTAGACATGGCACATAGAACTAGAACAGTCTACCCTAGTGAGTGAAATAAAGGGTTCAGTTCGACATTCCAACCACCTGAAGAATGCTGGAGTGTACAACAGCTGAAACGTTGTGATAAATATAGCAAAAATGATGAGGACAATCATCCGAATAATGTAAATAGTGTACATAATACCTCATCTCAGAAATATAGACGGATACAGTATGGATTCAGCATATCTAATTTTTTAACTGTGCATTCTGTAATTAAAATGTAAGCTCAGGAAGATTGAAAAAAATGTTTAGTTCTTGGTTTCATTTTTTTATCACAAAAATTCAGCACATTAAAAAAGCAGACATGAAAAATTTATAAAGCACAAACATACTAAATTTCTCAGACTAAATTTCTAACACCAACTTTCGTTCTATATTCATTTTGTTGAAGGAGGCTTTGTTTAATTTATGATTGCTTAATTGAATCAATTGGATAAGGTCTCGATCTGGCATCTAGTCTACAATCGCTATCCAACAGATGTGCTGTGGCCTCCCTCTGTCTCTTCTACAAATATTTTCACGGCTACTGTTCCGAAGAGCTACTGTCACTGGTTCCCAGAGTTGATAAATTTAAATGTGCTACCAGATTGGCATCTAATCTAAGTCTCACCTTTTCAGTGTCAAAATAGTTAAATGTAACCATCTCTTCTTCTCAAACAGCTTCTTCTCTCACATTTCCTGTCAGTGGAACTCCCTTCCCCTTACTTGCTTCCCCGATGACTATAATCTTCAAATGTTCAAGTGTAATGTCACTCGGCATCTGACACCCTGAACTTGTTCCCTGTCCTTCTCTGTGTCCTTTCCTCTTTGCTCTTGTTCTCAATCTTTTGTAAATCCTTGCATGCTAGCGGCACTCCAGCCTTGCTTGGGGTGAATTTCCTTAAAAAATAAAAGCAGACTGCAAAGAAACAACATCCTTTGAAAATATCAGAAGACAAATAGAAGAGATAAAGAGACCCTAAAGAATAGCCAGAGCTCTCCATCCTCTGAACACTCCTACTCTATCATGCTGCAGACGTCTTTTCAGATTCAACATAGGACTCATTTCACACCAAAGGAAATGTCAATGAGCCGCTCAATACTCGGCAACGATTCTGCTAATGATGAACTGAAAGCAATGTCTGACTTATCTATCACTAGTAGTATAACTCATCTTCAGTCGGATGTTTCATTCCTGGGGATTATTGCCATTCAATTGGAGTAGTTTAAGTTTAAAGCCAGCCCTCCCAAAAATCAATATTAGTAACAACAAATGGGTGCAACTGAAGCACATCCCCAAAGTGGGGGTTAGCAATTTGAATGGGGGTGGCCCTGAAAATGGCCGTTTTTGCGTTCTCAATCTTACAAGGAAGAAAACTCTTCCATGGACTGTCATAATAATAATATATGATAATTTTTATTTGTAATATAATTTTTTTTATAATTCTAATAATCTTTTGCGTTAGATTTCAATGCTCTAAATTGATTGTACGCTGTTTTTACAGACATTATATTTTGCCTTTGATTTTTGCATAAAGTGTAAAACATCAGTTACTTTGATTTTTCATCTTCAAGGTTGTAATGTTTTCAAGCCAATTTGGACTCAAAACCGGCAGTGAAGAACTATCTATCAATAAAAAAAAAATCATCAAAATCAGATGAAAATTGTGGAAATGCATAAAAAACATCTGATCACAGACACATTTTGAGAATTATAGATACAGATTGCCACCAATTAAAAGATTCCTTCAAAAAAAGACAGAAGAACCCAAAAAAAGACAAACATGTGCCTTGTCTCTTCATATGGCTGATCATGATGCTCCACAACTACCTATGTAGATCTTAGTAAATTTTCTTTTCTTTTTTATCTCATCAAATCCAAGTTCTGCCAACCATTTATACAAGCTTGTTAGTTGGTGATTCACTGCTTTCCTCTGTCCCTCTTGACTTCAATATGTCCCCTGTGTGGGTTACATTATCTAAGCCATCTTTCCACATTATTTTCTCTAGATATTTCAAATTATTTTATTCTAAGCATAAGTGTCTTTTTTGTTTCCATGAATCTTTGCCATTGCTCATATAAGCAGTTCATGTATTCTCAGGTATCGTTCAGAAGAAAAATTTCTATTGCCTCAGTCTCTTCTTCATTTGTGAGATTTTCCAGCATTTACTGCCATATAGGCGGATTGATATTACATAGCAGTTAAGCACTCTTTTCTTTGTATTTTCAGCATCCTTCTATAGAACCACATTTCTGTTGCCACAAGTTTCCTCTTCATCTGTGAGGAGATTGTCCAGCATTCACTGCCATATCGGAGGATTGATATTACATAGCAGTTAAGCACACTTTTCTTTGGTTTCTCAGCATTCTTCAGCTAAAATGCATTTCTGTTGCCTCAATCTGTTCTTCAGCTGTGAGGAGATTTTCCAGAATTTACAGCCATATAACAGCATCAATATTTCATAACAGTCCAGCACTCTTTTCTTGGTCTCTAATGAAATTTTTCTGTTTCTTAAGACTTTGCTTAGCTTTTAAAAGGCATCTTTTGCTATTCCAATGCAGATATGGATTTGGGTGTCACACTTTCCATCATCTGGTAAAACACTTTCTCAATATTTAAATTTCCATACTGGCTTGATTTCAGCATCTCCAATTCGCATCTTGGGATGTTTGTTGTCAGCAAAACAGACTATTTTTTTTGTAGCAGTTTAAAAAAAGGAAAATTGAAAGATAAAAGAAAGTGCACATAGAATGCATCTTGCTCCTAAAATTAACCATAAATCAAGATATGCATCTCATATATACTCTCTAAAAAACTGATAAATAGGAAAAAATTGGTTAAAAGAAATTTCATCATTTCCAATCAATGGTCATAGACTCTAAGAAGGATGAATTTTTGCCAATCATTCTTCCTGAAATATTGTTAGTTTTCTAATAAATTAGAAATTGTGTTAAGACATGGCCGTAGCAGAAACAATTTTCTTTTTGTGGAGTGGCAGCAAAGAAATTTAGAATCTAGTCTTAAGTTATCAAAGGCCACCAACATAGCGGCAAGAACATTTAAAATTTCTAGTACCACCTTGTTTTAATAGTTATTTTTTTTTCTTTTCTTTCTTTCATTATTGCATTTTATTAAAATAAAACCCTGTAAAAAATATTGCAATTTGTAAAAATTTATCCCCCCTTGGCTGCTACAGCCCTGTAAGATGAGTTAATAATGAAAAGATGAAATCATTTTGCAGCTAGCAGTCTTTCTTGGTGCAGTGATTAATTCCATTTGTGGAAAATTACAATACTCTAAGGTTTACAGTGATAATATCAAAATCCTTCTTCGTAACATTTTGCCAGCAACAAAAGCTTTAAAGTCGCCAACTTAATTTATCTTGATGTCATTTATATCAGGAAGGATTACGCGTCAGAAGAAAAACATTTTACTCCTCTTAAAAGCCTCATACTATAAAGTAACCTTTTACGAAACAGCAAAGTGATCATCATGGCTTGTATGTGAGGAGTGCAAGGTGTAGATCTTTCTTTGACCTCCAGGGATCCATATGGGTTTGAGAGCTAATAGCTGCTCATGAATTTTCTGGGATCTCAGAATATGTTTTAATTTATTAAAGTTTGGCATTAATAGACTGTGTAGAACCTTACACCATAATATAAAAATATATTCTAGATGGCAACAAGGTCTCACCAATTTTCGGTTGAGTTGGTTAGATGTAACCACAAGTTTTATGCTAACAGTTTCTTTTCTCACACTTCTTGCTTGTGGAACTCACTTCCATCTCCATGCTTTTTAGTCAACTTTATTCTTAAAAAAAATGAATGCAATGTCAGTCATAATCTACCATCCTCCTTATTACTCATCTATTCTCAACCCTTAGTAATGTTTATGTTTCTAATTCTTCCACATACCATAACACCTTGCATTATAGTGGCTTTACTGCCTTACTTGGGGTGAACTTGAATAAAAAAAAAAAAAAAGATAAAAACATGATGTCTAATGAAGAACCCCCACCACCCAGCTATGGTTTAAATAGCAAGATTGACTGGGCTCTCTAACCATTGTTGGCAGCCAGTCTAGGAGAAAAAAAAAGCTTCAAAGCCATGGAGAAGACAAAAGGAAACTAATTGACAGTTTTTCCCTAGCAGTGACAGCAATTCAGAGTTAACAAAAAATAAATCTGTGGAGGGCAATGATCACCTACAAAAAAAAAAAAATAGAGAATGAAACTAAATTTAGTACTCCTTGATAGAATTCTCTTCAGACGGCCTAGTAGTTAATATGTTATTTTTGGAGATCTTCAGCACATAGTCTATGCCAAAATACCTGCTTTATAAATATGGAGATATGATCAAATTTAGCAGTGTTTAGCAAATGTTTGATGTATGCAAATGTTCCAGTGATCAAATTTCTAAAAAGGTGAAACTGAATGCATAGTAGAAATGATTTTTTTAATAAAAATATTCTGGGAAATGTTGCCTACATCTATTATACAGGGCGTTCCTAAATTATTTGTACAATTTCTACTGCTTATTATATCGATTAGAGTTAATATATATCAATAGTCAACTTTGTATGTTAAATAAATATTATTAAAGTTTTAATTTATATATAGTTTGTCTTTTTTTTTTATTCACTTCAGGTTGTCTTTTCAGGTAGATGTTAAAAGTGCTTATTATTGATTGCTGACTTTGAATGAAAATGCAATACAAGAAAGTGCAATGTTTATCTCTGTTCATAGAGATAAAATCAGATACTGAGGTTCTGTTCATAGAGATAAAATCAGATACTGAGGTTCTGTTCATAGAGATAAAATCAGATACTGAGGTTCTGTTCATAAAGATAAAATCAGATACTGAGGTTCTGTTCATAGGGATAAAATCAGATACTGAGGTTCTGTCCACAGGGATAAAATTAGATACTGAGGTTCTGTTCATAGAGATAAAATCAGATAGTGAGGTTCTGTTCATAGAGATAAAATTAGATACTGAGGTTCTGTTCATAGAGATAAAATTAGATAGTGAGGTTCTGTTCATAGAGATAAAATTAGTGAGGTTCTGTTCATAGAGATAAAATTAGTGAGGTTCTGTTCATAGAGATAAAATCAGATACTGAGGTTCTGTTCATAAAGATAAAATCAGATAGTGAGTTTCTGTTCATAGAGATAAAATTAGATACTGAGGTTCTGTTCATAAAGATAAAATCAGATATTGAGGTTCTGTTCATAGAGATAAAATTAGATAGTGAGGTTCTGTTCATAGAGATAAAATCAGATAGTGAGGTTCTGTTCATAAAGATAAAATCAGATAGTGAGGTTCTGTTCATAGAGATAAAATTAGATGGTGAGGTTCTGTTTATAGAGATAAAATCAGATACTGAGGTTCTGTTCATAGAGATAAAATTAGATACTGAGGTTCTGTTCATAAAGATAAAATTAGATACTGAGGTTCTGTTCAGAGAGATAAAATCAGATACTGAGGTTCTGTTCATGTAGATAAAATTAAATACTGAGGTTCTGTTCATAGAGATGAAATTAGATACTGTGATTCTCTTTATAAAGATAAAATCAGATACTGAGGTTCTGTTCAATTACAGTACAAAGTTTGAAAAGCTTTATTAGCATCTGTGCATGGCACAAGAAGTTTATGGAAACAGGAACTGCCTTCCAGAAAACAGAAATGGATCTTCATCTAGATGGAACCACGTAGAAGTATTTTGATGTGTTTAAATAAAACTTTATTTGTTTACCTATGTTTTCCAAAAGAATTCTCTAGGATTATCTAAATATTTTGTTTTTTATGAATTTTTGAAATTGTGCAGATAATTGATGGACACTATGCTGTTTTTGTTGTCATTGACTATACTCTAATTACAAAGACGTACATTAATTGTAACTTGCAAAATTTTGTAAAATGAGAATAAACATAAAATTAGAAGAAAAAAAAACTAGAAGAAAATAAGTGAAACAATGAATAAGCCTACCGTCGCACGATTAAATAGTTTGCAGAACAAGGATTAGGGGAGATAGCAAAAACACATAACTTAGTAAGATCTACACAAAACATAGAGACATAGAAGAAGCTTTTTGCCTGTCAAATGCAGGGTAAATTTTCAAGACTTATTTCAGTAATGAAATAGAGTCATTGATTTTCAGCTGAACGCTTTATAAGATTAAAAATACAACTGTCTGCAAGTAAAAAAAAAATATGCAAATTTCTCTCAATATTAAAAATGCAATTATGCATCAATACTAAAAAGAAACAAATATCTAATCTCTAAATAAAAAAAACAAAACTTTTTGATAAGTAAATTTATAATCAGCCATCTAGTTATATATAAGTACATGAATTAAGACAAAAGAATAACTTATCTTAGCAGACAAGTTTCATTCTCAGAGAGACTTTATCAAGACAAATGCAAGAATTTTATTTTGTAACAGGTATTTTTCTACAATCTAAACAATCTAAAAATCAAACCACGTCCAAAACTATTATGGATATGACCAGAACCAAAATACCCATAATAACTCCGAAGCAGGTATATATGAAACAAATAGTGAGAAGCACTCTTCACAATACATTGAGGAAACTTGCAGAAATTTTTAAAAACATATCTATGAACACAAATAGGATATATACATATACAAATACAGTAGTGTATTGTATGAAGGCAAGAAAAATATATTAAAAAACTTAATCATGGGGTCTTGTATAATCTAATCAAATGTGATACAGAGAAAAAAGACTAGCCATAAATTTTATTTTGTAAATGCCACCCTAATTTAAAAAGAACATAATTCTTTATATCAAATATTCTTTGAAGGAGACCTGATAAAAATTTTACAAACTGTAAACACACATCAAAAACACTATATTACATCAACAACCTTTATTAAATCCATTCTTAAAGAATCTAACATACATTTATCTACCATGACCAATGTTGACACAAAACATCTCAAAATCAACATGCAGACAACCTCCAAACTTAAATAATGACTGCTAGTCCCACACACAAATTATTATCAGAATCCAGCAGAGACAAACTAGAATTATATTACACTTGCAAACATAAAGTATACACACAAACAGTGCTTGACTAATCAAATGCATGTGAAGTTTGCTCAACCAGTGAAAATACAAAAATAAAAAATACCAGAAAATTTTCCATATCTCATTCTCTGATGAATCTTTAATAAAAGCAAAACATGTTTTCTATTTGTTTTTTGTCCTACCATTCTGTCAGATTTTGATCCATATTTGATCTCTCTCTCTCTCTCTCTCTATATATATATATATATATATATATATATACACACACATGCACTGTGGTTGAATAAGGCTGACATACTTCACATCGGTTGAAATAGATCTATCCTCCCCCATGAGATAAATTTGTATTTTGTTGTTTGTTTGTTTGGGTTTTATGGCATATCAACCACTGTGGGTTATTTAATGCCAAATCCAGTTTATATGAATTTTAAATGCCTATTTTGTCCTTGCAACATTATTGTTTCCAAAAAGACGTATGGCTGGAAACATTATTTGTTTCAAAAACATATAGCTGGCAACATTATTGTTTCAAAAGCATATAGCTGGCAACATTATTGTTTCAAAAAGGTATAGCTGGCAACATTATTTTTTCAAAAAAAAAACGTATAGCTAGCAACATTATTGTTTCAAAAACGTATAGCTGGCAACATTATTCTTCTGAAAATCTGAGGCCTTCCTTGCTGTTGGACGTAGTTTATCGTCATACCCAGGATGCAGATGTAGTGTATTTTGTTGTGTAATTGATATGCTCTGTTATAATAAATACAATGAGCTCATTTTGTGAATCATTTTAATATTTTATATTACCAGGATTCACTTGGATTATATACCAAAAGATTTATTACCTGTACATATATATATATATATATATATATATATATATATATATGTGTGTGTGTGTGTGCATGGAAGTGAGAGAGAAAGGAAGAAAAATAGATGAGCTCACTTGCTCACACTCTCTCTAATTATATGCATTGATATGCCAAATTATTGGACAGAAGTATTTTAAGAAAGTACGTATTTCTATTATTGCTACTAGCCTAAAACTTGAGCTGAATATTCTAAATACTAAGATATACTATGTAGAGGGTGTGGCAGAAATGCCCCAAAACGTAATGGTAAGACATTAATGGAAATATTATTTTCATCTAGCTAATGTCTTACTATTATGTGGGAAGTATTTATGCCACAACCTGTATAAACCGAGAAATAAAGAAATATTTACCGACATATACAATTCATCAGTGAAAAATCAATTTCATGCATTTCTCTCCCCGTGGAAAAAAAATTCTTTTAAGCCTGTCTAACAATGAGAATTGATCAAATAAAAATAAAATCACACTGGCTAGAGAATTTATATTAATCATGAAGGAAATAAAAATAAAATTTAAAAATATATGAAAAAGAAAATGAATATAGAAAAAAAATTGAAGAAACTGAATTTAGTTGAAGTCCCAGTTGAAGAAATATTGTTAATGACAAGGTAAAAAATTTATATTCCAAGAAGTTATTACAACCAAATGGTAATTACACTGGCATCACAAAAATTCTCTGGAACAACAGGAATGGAAAGGAAGATGAGTGAAGAAATTTTAAAGAATGGTTCTGTCTCATTGCCAGATTTAGGTATATGCTTAACAAGATACAGCCCGGTGCCTCACAATCCAAGAAAGCACTAAAGATTTGCTTCTCTCTCATTAAGGCTGAGAATATACCAACTGTATCCCATGTCAAGAGGTAAAACCTTAACAAATGGGGAGCCATCATCCATTAAACTAATATTTACTTATAGACTCAAGTATAAACTCGATCAATATTCACTTATAGATTCAAGTATAAACTTGACCAATATTTACCTATAGATTCAAGAGTATACATGACCAGTGTTCAATTTGAAAGTCAGCTATGGCTTGACCAGTGTTTGCTTCGACTCAGCTTTGGACCTGATTGGTGTTTTCCTAAGCATGTGCTTGATCAAATTTCACCTAGAGATTCAGGTGTATATACCCAACCAATGTTAACTTTAGTTTCAAGTATAAATCTGATCAATATTTACCTACAGATTCAAGTATATTGAAGAACAGATATTGAAATTAAAAAATCTAACAACTTTCAAAAGATTTTTTTTTTTTTTTTGAGGTGGCTTTTAAAATTCTGAAGTAATTTGTTAACAACTGTCTTCAAGCTAACATATCTCTGAGCCTCACCAAGTTAAAATCCAGCAATGGTCTGTCTAGCATTTAGCAAAAATACAGAGAACTGCAGGCTTTAAAAGAATATTTGTCACTTGTGATAAGCATTTGTAGTTAAAATCTAATTTGAAGATGTCGGTATGACAAGAGAATTAGACAGCCAGCCAATACTGTTTAGTTACCGCAATTGTTTTCTAATTGTATCCAAGTTAGAAGGGAGATGAATAAAAAAGACGTTACTACTTCAGGGATAATGAAAGCTTAGAGAAATAAAAAAAAAAAAAATCTCAGCTCAACAATAGTGTCATGGCAACACTCCCTTTTTAGGAGATGGGACAAGATGAAAGAAAATCAAAGTGGATACCTGCCAATAGAAACATAAAGAAAATAAGAAATTATTTATTTTAGGTGTTATTTTTTTTCATAATAGTAACAGTGTTCACTGTGAGTAGAATGCTACTTTAAAAACAGTGTCAATGGTTTTATCATATGTTGCAGAATTGCCTATATGTCACTTGATAAAAAGTGCTGTCTCCTCTCATTGGTAGAAATGTTCCCAGCAGGTATCATATTAAATGCTGAGTTGATAAGGAAATTTAGCTTTGATCATTCTCAGGTGTCAATCCTTTGCAAAGAGGTCCTGTGATTTGTGTGTTTGCGCTTACCAAGTTGCCTATTTTATGATTGATAAGCTGTCATAGACAGACTTGCTGCAGACTAGAACCATAATATCAAACCTAGAAAGAAAGTATCACACCTTTCAATATGTGAATATAAAAGTAATAAATTCTGAGTGTTGGTTGGAACTTTTATATTTAGATATTTCAGGTCACTGGATTGGTGACAAAAGTTATCGAAATGATAAAAATTTGAGGATTGAATTAAAAGGAGGTTGGAGAAGCTGAATTCTTCTTCTAAATGTCATATCCCTTTGGGATGTAGGCGATAATAGTTCTCCAGAACTTCCTGTTACAGTGTAACCCGGATATAAGAGAGTTGTCAGGACCGGAGAAGAAGTCTCTTATATCCGGGTTTGGTCTAATTTATATACATTAACACAGGCTCTAATTTGGGACCAGAAAAATCTCTCTTATATCCGGGTTACATTGTATTTGTTGTTCTTATCTATGTTTGCTTTTTTGCTATCTGTTCTAATCGCTGGTCTGCCAACTATTTACAAAAGATTCTTAGGTAGGTTAGTTAGTGCTTTTGTCTGTCCCTCTTGCCTTCAATATGTCCTGTGAGTGTAAAATTCTCCAAGCCCTCTTTGCTCATTATGTACCCGAGGAATTTTAACTATCTCTTTCTGATTCGAAGTATACGTGTCCTTATTTCCATTTTCCATTTTCCCTACATGGTTAGTCCATGGTACTCTCAATATCCTGTCAAATCATATGTGTTGCCTCAAGTCTCTTCATCCGTGAGGAGACTGTCCAGCATTCACTCTCATATAGGAGGACTATCCCAGGTGAATTGCTGTATTTTAAAAAACGAGAATTTCTATCCATAAAATTCATAGAATCTTCATTCTTTAGATGAAATTGTGGAGGACCATGTGTGTTTGTGTATTGTTGTATTAGAAACACGTGTGTAACTCCTGGTAGAATATTAAAATGTCCAACTACAAGAAAACGGCTGGACTTGAATTAAGTCCAACTGAAGATGAAAGGAAAACAAACAATTTTACAAGACATAGACAATAATATTTGTGTATGTGTGAACATTTGTGTCTGTTCTTTGGTGAATGTTCATATGTACATGTATGTGTGTATAATATTCATGGCATCTTCCCACAAGTGGGAAATGCTATCTTGTAAGAGAGCTTACATCGTAGTCAGTGAAAAGAAGAAATGAAAAAGAGGATTTACCTCAGTTCCACGCAAGGTGGGATGCAGCACAAGGCCTGAAGGAAAGAGAATTAGGCAACGAGTCACCCAGTATTTATTGTATAGTGAGAATAACCCCTGGTGACAATTTGGAAATTAAGGAGGAGGTAACTCTGACAAAATGCTATTTTCAAATTGTTCTATTACTGTCACTTTTGTCTGGTGCTTCTGCTATGTATTTAGAGATTCTTGATAAAATACAATAAAATACAAGTTATTGGTACTGACCTGGTATCATGGCTTCAGTCACTTTCTAACCACAATAACATAGCTCTTTTCTAAAAATAATTTCATGTCAATTGTTCTGATGAGCTTTTCTCCTTGCTAACTAGACATTATGAATTTAAGCATGGTACTAGATTGGTAGCTTGGTATCATTATTTTAAAGTTAAAATGGCTACATGTGATTGTAAATTCTATACTAACAATTTCTTTTCTTACACTTGACACTTGTGAAAATCTCTTTCTACCGCTTCCTTTCCAGTTAACTTTAATCTTCAAAAATGTAAATGCCATGTCAATTGTTATCTACTGTCTTCATAATTCCTGTTCTTTTATTATCAGTTCTTCTTAATGTTTTTATTTTCTTATATTCTTTCACGGTCAGCAACTCAAATCTTAGTGGCTTTATTGCCTTGCTTGGAGTGAAATGCCAAAAAAACAAAAAAAAATATTGTTTTGGTTGGTTGACACTGTGAAAGCAGCAGATATCATTGCATCTTTGTGACAGATTAATGCCAACCAAAAATCTAATATTAATTATAAAAATAAAAATCTGGTGTTAATTAAAGGTTTGTAAAATAAACCCAATATTACTTATAGATTAAAAAAATGGTCTTAATTATAAGAATCTCCTATTAATACAAGTTTCTACTGATATGCCATTAATGCCCACTATCAGAAAAATGGGATGGTGGTTCATAATGGATTAAGCCTCTACATATAATGATTGACCCACAACCTGAAGATATTACTTATCTTCAAGTCTTAGGGTCAATCATTATTTGTCCTCCTTATGCTCATAATCTTCACCTCCTACTACTACTTCCATTTTCTTTCATCTAAAGTTTTCTCATCCTCTTTCATTCCCAGCAGCCCCTTGCATCTTAGTGGCATTATTGACTTAATTGGAGTGGATTGATAAAAAAAAAAGGACCATAACATGCATTATTAGTAATAATCTAAATCTTGAGTGGTTGCTGATATTTTGGTGGGTAAATTTTTGATGTAATGGAATAACCAGTTACCCCCATTAATGATTACGCTATAGTTAGTAAGTACCTATAAACTCAACCATCTACGAGGACAGAGGAAGAGGAGTATGAGAGAGAGAGACAATGCAAGCACGGCCAACCTTCCAATTAGTGGCACTCCCTACTAGATTGACCTGTGTGTATGACTGTACTGTATTTCATATTGTACTTCCTGTGTACAATAAACTTTTCTTCTAGTATCCACCTGGTGTCATGCGTTTATTTCCTTAACATGGAATATAACAATTTTACTCAAAAAGTTTTAAGAGAAAGGCTACAGAACAGACTAGCTGAAGGGTTTACAAAAGAAAAATGAAGTTACTGACCCAGATTATTCATAGAATTAACACAACACATTTCTCTGGTTGAACATATATGCATTTCTTTTGGAAATCATAAGTTTTAGTGTGAAATTATTTTGAAGTGGCGGTTCCCTTTACATTACAAGTATGATGCAAAATTGAAGTTCCAATGTTCAGTGAAATCAATGCAAAATTGGACCAGGATTTATTTTCAGATTTATACAAGTATGACTGCAAAAGAAAGATCAAATCGAGGTGGTTTAACATCAATATTTCAAGTTTAAGAAACACATTTTTTTCACAACAGTGATGAAGAATTCAGATACATTTTCACTGCCTTATTTGTATTAATGGACACAAAGTCTGGGTTCAGTTTTACATTCAATTCATCTGTTGTATTGAACATTGGCTGTCAACTTGAATTTTCTCAAATGAATAATTTCATTATCTGTATATATTTCTGAGATGAGGTATTATGTACACTATTTACATTATTCAAACTATTGACCACATCTTTGTCACCAAAGATGAGGACAACAGTCCAAATAATGTAAAATATAGACAGAAATATAGACAGATACTGAAGGATTAGTATGGACCCGATACACCAAAAATATGGAGACAAATTGAAAAATCTTACCAGAAACTGGCACAAATATCGAACTATCTGCAGAGATCTACAATTTCATCCCTTCAGGCTTGGCACCAAGACATTCCATCAATTCAAGGATAGCCCGTCTGTTCACAGAAAAAGCGGGACACGCCCTTGTCCGAGAGAGAATCCAGTACAATCGTTGGATAAAACAGAGACTACAAGCACATATTTCCCAGAGGCTCGAGGATATGGCGACAAAAATGAGGACAATAGTCCAAATAATGTAAATAGTGTGAATAATTTCATATTTAAATGAAGCATAGCAAACTACATATGAATAAAGCAATTCCTCTTTCTTCAGTTAAACAAATCCTAACTATTGCCTTTGTCTGAAGTGTATTTTGATAATAGGCTGGGAATGTGAAGGATTCAAATGGAAAACCTCATCAACATATCTATAGGCTTTTAATGATTTCCCCTGATTCCTTGGTTATAATTTGAACCTAATTACTTCAAAGACTCAAAAAAAAACCAAAAAAAAACAGATTTGACAGTTAGGAATCTGACGTAATCTAAAGGCTTCTCTCAGAAATGCAAGTGAAGAAAGAACCTGAAAGAAAAGCTTGTTGTCAAGATAGCACAGTGAGGTCTGATGTATGATATGGCAACTGGATGAGGATCAACACAAAAGATGTTTACGCATCTTTTCAACCAAAACTGGCAGTCTTTATTGACTGTAGAAAGAGTAGTATGACATCTGATTCTCAAAAATGCTGACACCAGAATCACAGTGCAAGCAAGTCAGCTCCTCGAACTGCCAAGGAAGTTTGCTTCAGCCATAATGCCAGTCGGGGAGCATATTACTCATGATGTTCTGGTGAAAAAAGAGAAAGTACAATGAACATCTCTAAAGCTTTTGACAGGGTTTGGCATACAGGTCTTCTCCACAAGCTGAAAATTTATGTTGTCTCAGGACAAATTTTTAAATTAATCCAGTCATTCCTATCCAATGAAATAAAAGTTATCTTGAACAACCACTCATCTAAATGTGTCTTAATGAAGATTAACAAGAAACTAGCAGTCTGTACCAACCCAAGAAAGAGTATCATTTGATGCTCAAGGATGCTGACATCAGCATCACAGATGGTAGTGTCAGCAAACTCATCCTTTTATACATATGGGCATGTCCCCCAGGGTCCATCCTTGATCCTACTTTGTTTTTAGTCTTTATTAATGACCTTCCCAATGGTATCAGCTCACAAATTGGTATCTGTGCTGATGACACAACCATTTACTCCTGTCTTGACAGTAAATCTGACCAGTTTCATAAGTTCAAAATGGCAACCAATGTCCAAAACGACCGCCAGTCTTGTTAAATGGGGCAAAAGATGGCTTGTTAATTTTAACACCTTCAAAACTCAACTTCTCTCTCCATTAATCATCTGAGTGACCCCTCTCTGCATTCCATCAGCATTGCTGATGCTAACCTTTAGAAGAGTGACCCATTGCTTCTTTTCGGGCTAACATTTTCAGCTGGCATTTAAAAAAGGTGATGAGAGATGACCTTAAAAACAGGTATACAAAAAAAGCAAAAAGTATCATATGGATGCCTTGCTTCCTCAATCTGTTTTAAAATTAAATTTTAGATGAGACTAAGGCTTCTGCAACAATTGATAGCCAGGAAACCTGTATAATTCAAGGACAAAACTGAAAGCCTCATCAACAATTCTGCCACTAACACTTCCAAAATTTATACATCAGGTACAAGATATTAACAATAATAAGTAACAATAAAACAGAATAATTCTAACAAAATATTATAATAAAGTAAAATGATGAATAAAAGATTTGTTCTTACTGTTTATGTTAGCAACATCAGAATATATATATATATATATATATATATATATATATATATATATATATATATATATATATATATTTAATCATTTCAACCCAAGATGTAAGGTGTTACTGGGCGTGGAAGAGAATGAAAAAACATTAGTTTGGGGAAATAACAATAAAAGAACCGAATTCAGAGTGACAGAAGATAACAATTGACATTGCATTTAAATTTTTGAGGAATCTAAGTGTCAGAAAATCAAGAAACTGGAAAAGTTCCCGAGATGAGACAGTGTGGGGAAAGAAACTATCAGAATAAAAGTGGTGGTTACATCTAGTTATTTAAACAGTAAAATGACAAGACCTTGTAGCTAAACTAGCAGTATGTTTAAATTCATGTGGTCAAGTTACTCTTGATAACAACTACTATGAACATCTGTCTATATTTCTGAGATAAGGTGCTATGTATGCTATTTACATTATTTGGACGATTGTCCTCATCTTTATCCACTGTGCCATATATCCTCAAGGACAGTAGATAAAGGCATTAGCTAGATCCAATGACAGGACCCAAAAAGTGTGAGTTCAATACCTGGTTAAAGCAGTGGAGAACTTGAAGAGGGGAATTAAGCAGGAGATAACTGATAACTGACAGCCATTAGACATGGCACCTGGAACTATAACAGTCTACCCCAGCAAACAAAATAAAGGGTTCAGTTTGACATTCCAAACACCTGAAGAAGGCAGGAGCATACAACGGCCAAAATGTTGTGATAAATATGGCAACAAAGATGAGGACAATAGTCTGAATAATGTAAATAGTGCACTATAAAAATAATTACAAAAAAGAAAGGGAGACCACATCACAGTGAAGAGAAAGTCGAGATGTCAGGATCAATAGCATTACAAATTTTTGGGATTTTGTTGAGAACCTTGAAATAAATTGCCAGACCACCAGACTGGTTATGGCAGTAATATTTAATGCTTTGATGAATGGTAAATTTATAAATATGGAAGATGGATTCTGACAACAAATAAAAATTGTGAAAAATGAACCAGCCTTCTTGGCAGCAGCAATAGATCCAATATTTGCTCCCCTTTATGTCAGTAGAAAATATGAAACCAAGAAGACAACAAGTTGCTCTCCTAGAAGGTTAGCATCTGCCATGCTGATGGAGAGCAAAATGTGTCTCTATGATGATTAAAGGACAGCAGTTTCATTCTGGGGGCATTAAAATGTACAAGCCATTTTCAAGAGCAGCTGCTAGTTTTACTTTATTGGACATATCAGACTTACTATTAAGACAGGAGTAAATATTTATATCATAAATACCTAATTGGTTACTGATGACATCAGGAAGGTCATTGTTGAAGATAAGAAATCTAAATCCAAGGACAGAGTCTTGGGTGCTCCCTACAATATGTAAAATGATCTAGAAGAATGTCCATTAAAAACAACCTTCATTACCCAATATTTTTCTTTCCTTTTTAAGATGATAACTTTCATTTTTTCATAGAAAGGAAGTGGGAGGAAAGTGACTGAAGGTGAAATGCCATATCAGGACCAATAACATTGCAGATTCTTTGGATTTTATCAAGAATCTCTAAATATATAGCAGGAGTACCAGACCAGACCAGACCAGACCAGACCAGACCAGACCAGACCAGACGTGGCAGCAATATTCTAAGCATGGATGAATGGCAGACTTACAAATATGACCAAGTCATATTCAAACTTGCCACAACTCAAGAAATAAATGTTTCTTATGATGTATTAAATATTTATGGCAAGGAAAAATATTTTAGGAGAATACTGCTGTAATTTTGCATAAATGAATAAACTACAATTTTCTATTCTTAATTTAGTATGGCACAAAGCCAAAGAGAAGAAAAAAAATGTGAGATTATGTTAAGTTAAATATCCATGTGACAAAAGCCTGCCTGTTTGCTTAGAAAATCAGCATGTAAAAAATCATGAATGCATCCAGGCTTGAACACCAGCACTAGTTAGAAAAATGAGAGAAAATACTGCAAGACACTAATTTTTATCAAGAAGCCTTGCTTAGCAAAAGTCTGACATGTCATCAGATTTTGGAAAGTTAGTCAGGGTGAGAACTTTTCAGCACCCTTTGTGCACAAGTATCACACTTAATGGACCAACCTTAATCCTTATCTATATGATTTGTTCTGCCTTATAAGATTCTGTTTTTGCTTGGGAAAGATGATGAATGCATGTACAAGAAGGTGGCTATGGATTTACAGGATTAAAGATTAATTTTGTTGCTTTCGGATGTAGAAGATTACTTAATTATCTTGATGCAACTCCTGATTAGATTTAATTTCTTCAAGGCCTGAAACAATAGTCAAGGGAGATTAAATACCAAGGTAATTCAGGATTCAACACAACATACATAGAAACACTTAGCTGAAGGACAGAAATTGGCTAGATAGCTGAAAATATCATGGGGATAGTTCATGTTATTCCTTACTTTTCATTCTGATTGGGTTTGTTGCTTTTGAAATTTTTCTGAATAAATGCATCCCTACAAAAATTTCTTCATTATCACCATTCTCAGAATAACTTTTCTTTACCCCAAGATCGCTAATACATACATACATACATATATATATATATATATATTTCTCCACTTTTTGCAAATGTTGAGGGCTTCTAAGATTTTCTATGAAAAATATAGGTTGTAAGATTTTCTATGAAAAATATAGGTTGATAAGATTTTCTATGAAAAATATAGGTTGATAAGATTTTCTATGAAAAATATAGGTTGATAAGATTTTCTATGAAAAATATAGGTTGATAAGATTTTCTATGAAAAATATAGGTTGATAAGATTTTCTATGAAAAATATAGGTTGGTAAGATTTAGTTGATAAGATCCCTGATAAAGAAGATGAGTACATTTATAAAAATGGGAAAGACACAAATTTAAGCACCAAATGGATTTTAGGTGCCAAAGATGAGAAGCCACTGAGGTAAAAAGGACGGGTTTTAGTCTACTCCAAATGACAGGTTAAGCTGGCCACAAGTAAACCTGAATAATGCAATGACAAGCAGCCTTTGGAAGAAGAGATATGATCAACTTCAGATAAGTGTTTCAATTAATTTTAAACAGATACAGATATTGAACTTTGTCCCCAATGCCTTGACATTAACTACTAAGGGAATAGGTTTAGCAACTGTCTGTATTACTTATATAAAAGAATGCTTTTTAAACTGTTCATTTGTCTTGTCATTTGCTCTTCTGCTATGGTTCATATGAATAGTCACAAATTTTCCCATAATTCTGAGTGTTCCTAATTAGAATCCAATGATCATTCTGGATTTTATTTTGTTGTTATGATGGGAATAGAACTTTATTAGGTCATTTTTATGAATTGATTTACAGTGGACACTAAGTTTCAGGCTGCTGTCAGCTCAGTGTAACATGATGTCTAAGAAAAGTATTGTTTTTTTTTTCATTTCGTATGTAAATTCTATTTTATGTTAAACTTTGTTTAGTTTATCTACAAGATCTAGTCTCGATATAAAATCACTTTACACTAATGTCCTAGTTGAAAAATGCTTAAATCTCTTAAAAAAAGTATCTAGCACAATCAAAGATAAACCTCTCCCTACCAATTACTGAAATAATAAAAATCTATCATCTCATCACCAATCAATTCTATTTCACATTTAGTAACAATTTTTACAAACAAAAATTTGGATTACCAATGGGATTGCATCAGTGGAATGATGACATGTATTGTCTTAGAATTTCTCGCATCTGGTTCTTTCCCAAATATTTTGCTTAAAGAATCAACTTGCGATATATTGATGATGCCCTATTAATATATCCCCATGATACTGACTTACTGGATTTTGTATTTATAGGATAGTTTCCACAGAAAAATCCCTACTAGTTCAGGCATATCTGTACTGTCATAGCTACTAGTTCTGATATCAAAGTCCTTATCTTAGTCCATATCTCATTTTTATGAAACAACAGGGATTTCTGACAGTGGGTTAATAATTTTTTTTTTCTGTTCTTCACCTAAAATTACAAATACTTGAGGTAAATTTATAGCCTTATTTAACAAATCTTCAGAGATGGAGGGGTAGAATTCCTTGATATCAAATTGCAGGAATCTACATATCTTGTTTTCTTCTATATTGTCAAGTTAGTTAATGGTCACTGTGATATTTTGCCACTGGTCAACACCTAATATACTTCTAAGTTCTTTACAGAACGTTTTCAAAATTACTTTATTTTCTCTACTTGCTTTTTAGTTGAGTTACACTTACATTTATTTTGCTTTATAATTTTTAATTGTTACCATTGCCTTTTTTTATACCACCTTCCCTATTCTAGTATCAATTTTTAATTTTTGCTCCTTCATTCTAAATCTGGGTGTGCTTTTTTATATTTATCAGTTATAGTTTCAGTTAGTAACTTTTCATAAGTCTTCTTCACTAGAATATAAAATTTTAAGGATTTATTTCCTTAAATATACATTTTATTTGATTTTGTTGATATTTTTCCCATCTTTTAATCACTTTTGTAATCTATTTCTAACTTATTAAAAATCTCTGCCTCAAATTTCTCAATTTTTTTCTGCAGGGGTGGGTATTTCTTCATTTTAATGTTAAAGTTTTCAGTTACCTTATTGGAAACTTCTTTGAGGAAAAAAATAATTCTACAATTTTCTTATTTTAAATTCATACCAGTTTGGTACAGGTATACTCTCATGTGAGTACCCAAATGCGAGTACTTCTTCAATATTGTTTATCCTTAAGTTTTACTTTAATGTACTACAGTGCTCTACCCCCAGATGAGCAGCGGCTATTAATATTAAAGAAAGACAAAACCTAAATTGCCAAAACCTAAAACTCTTATCCAGTTATAGTCTCAAATAACATCAATAACAATTCTGAAAAATGAAAGAGAAGAAAAAGTTTTAAAGCAAACTTACCTACTCAATAAAGTGCTCAAAGTTAAGATTACCTTGCTGAGATTGCTTAGAATATATATATATATATATATATATATATATATATATATGTATTATGAAATGGACAAAGTCCGACAATTATTTTAAGACATTTTTATGTTTATACATTCTTTTTATAGATACAAATATTTAAGTAAATGCTCTGTTTATAATAAACAGTATTAAACAACATTTACCAGTCTGAATATCATAGGAGGACGAATAAATGTTATTTAATACTGTTTATTATAATCACAGCATTTACTTAAATATTTGTATCTATAAAAAGAATGTATAAACATAAAATGTCTTAAAATATATATATATATATATATATATATATATATATATATATATATAAAATTCATAAATTTCTATCCAATTTAAAACAATTAATTTGACACCAATAAAATTATATATTATAAATAATGTACAGTGCATCAAATATCTACTAAGTACTACTAAGAAAATATTCAGGACATGTATGTCTTTATTTTATTGATGTTGCAGTGAAAAATACTCTTTTCTATCATTTGAAAATATTTTTAAGTTTTTTAAACCGTTTAAAGTGTGTAATAAAAACTTTTTGGTATATGAAAGAAACAAACAAAGGAATTTATAAGTGACATCTTTAAACATTATTCCCAGTTTAGATTTAGATCTATCTAGAAAACCTGTATTTCAAGCATTAGCTTTTATTCTATAATGAAAAGAAAATAGAAATGACATTATATATGAATTATTTAAAAGAAAATAGTTAATGAGGAAATTATGGTAAATTTCTTTGTTTAAAATGTTTAATTTATTCATTCAGTAAATCCTTGTCAAATCATAATGTTAATAAATGGCAAAAGAGAAAGAGGGAAAGTTTTTAAATCTATTTTCCAAGGAAAATGGAATGAAACAAAAGATGGCGAAAACAATTAAAGTAAAAGTAAAAATGCCGCAAAAGAACAATTTCCAACAAAATGGAGCCTTATTCATTGAAAAGACAAGAGTTTTAATTACCATTTAAAAACCAATTTTCAAATTTGCCACTAATAGGTTCTATTTTTTGGGAAGCACAAATCATCAGAGGTTGCATTCAATGAGAACAAAAAAAAAATACAAACAAAATCAATAAAAAATATAACAAAACAGAAATAGCAAAATAAATTTCATTTTTGAAAAAGATATATTTAAGTTATTTTGTGTCTTTTACTAAAATTTGGTCTAAAATTATTTTTTCTTTTTTCATTGATTTTCCCAATTCTTCAATTTGACATTCATTCAAAATTATTCATTGTTCATTTGTTGGGGGAAAACTAAAAAGAAAATGAAGAAATTTGATAAAAAAGGGGTGGGGATAAAGGGGGAATAGAGAGGGGAAAGTTGCTTTCTAGGAAAAGAGTTAAGAGTAATATTCATTTTTAAAACAATCCCACAAAAACTCACATTAAATTATTTTCAAGGAGTCTGCTAAAAGCTTATTAATATATTTTAACATATATCAATATAAATGAATATATTTTAATATATATCAATATAAGTTAATAATAGTGTGTGCATATGAGAATATGCATAAAAATTATTGGCTGATTAAGAAGTCCTTGCAAGAAAATATACATTTGCTGAATTTTCTGGTTGAGAACATTCCAGTACCTTCTTGTGATAATCAATGCTAATGAGATCCATGGATGTATGGAGATGGCCAAGGACACATTCCAAAAGATGGGCACAGTACTGTGAGACAGGAGGATTTCTTTGGTAACAAAGAAAAGAATACTGAATATGACATTTTACAACAGCGAATGTTGGACAAATTCCTCAAAGATGAAGAAGAGACTCAAGACAACAGAGATGTGGTTCTACAGAAGGATGCTGAGGATATCATAGACCAAGTGTCTGAGCAGTGATAAGATTTTGGAGATGTTGCAAACAAGGAGGAAGCTTATACTTAATATCAGGAAGAGGCGGTTGAAGTTTCTGGGACATATAATGAGAAAGGAGGGCCTGGAGAATTTGAAAGTCATGGGTTGAACAGAAAGAAAGACTGACAATGGAAAGCAACGCTGACATATCTAGTGGACTAAAGCAAGTGGATGACAGAATGTGGTCTGGGGGAGGAAGCAGAGAGAAGGAACTTGTTGCGAGCTGCAAGGGATAGAGGAAGGTGGAGAGCCATAATCGCCTACATTCTGAAAGGACATAGCACATAATAACAAAGAAGGAAAAAGACTATGTTGAAAAAAATATTTGGTGCCTTACAACATTAGTCTATAGATTTATATAAGAGGGCATGATGAAATGTTAGTGACTCAAGCATAAAGCCTTTAAAAAAAAAAAAAATTATGTTTGGTTATTTAGTGATATTTTAGGGAGTTAGACTGAGAAAGTTTCACTACCCATGCATAGACATATAGGAGATACTCAGAAACTTACTTGACCTCAATGGACCCAATCATTGATTTGCCTTATAATATATAACGATCCAAGTTTGCCATACAGGGCTTGGTTACTATCCTTGTGATGGCCTGGTGATATGGTACCATTTGTCACCAATTTTAAAGATTTACATTTCTAGAAAACATGAATTTCAAACATTAATGAATTCTATTAATTAAAGGAAGATGGAAATGATATAACATATGAATTATTTGAAAGAAAATGGATAATAAAGAAAATATGGCAAATTCCTTTGTTTAAATTTTTTTAAATATTCATTCAGTCAATCTTTGTCATATCATAATGTTAATAAATGGCAAAAAAGAAAGAGGGTTTCAGTTTTTAAATCTATTTTCCAAGGAAAATTGAATGAAACAAAAGTTGGTAAAAGGTGAAAACATTATACAAGTAACAACAAAATTTTGTTCCATTCATGATAAGTGCACTGATAATTAAAGAGATCATGTTGAGAAATCGATATTTGTATAATAGAAATGCTTTTTAACAATAGTTCTAGAGATTTTTTTTATAAGAGCTTTTTTTTTTTAATCATTTCACCTCGAGAAAGGTGATGAAGCCATTAAGACACAAGGGTGTAATGTGAGTGAAAGAAACTGAGAAAACATTACTAAGAAGAAAGGACAATAAAATAAACAAGTTTCAAAAAGACAGAAGCTGGCCATTGTCATTTCTTCTTTTTTTTTTTAAGATTTCACCCCAAGTGAAGCAGAAGTGCCACTAGCACACAAAGGGTTACAGAGAGTGAAAATAAGAGTAAAGAGGAGGTGTTTGAAAAAAAGATAAAGAGACGGACAGTGATGAAGATCAAGCCATCAGAAGATGTTGAGTGACATTACATTTGAATATTTAAAGATTTTAGTTATCAGAGAAACAAGTAAGAGAAAGGGAGTTCCACTGTCAAGAAATGTGAGAGAAGAAGCTGTTGGAGTAGAAGAGGTGGTTACATTTAATTATTTTGACAATGAAAGGGTGGGACAAAGATGCCAAACTAGTAGCATGCTTAAATTCATGCAGTTGGGTACCAGTGACAGTAGCTTGTCAGAGCAGTTGCCATGAAAATATTTGTAGAAAAGACAGAGGGAAGCCACATTACGTCTGTATGAAAGTGACTGTAGTCAAGATGCCAGGTCAGGACTTATCAAAATCCATATCTGTATTTGGAATTTGTCGTGAACCTTGAGATGAACAGTAGAGGCACCAGACCATATATGGCAACAGTATTCAATGCAAGGATGAATGGTAGATTTGTGGATTTAAAGGATGGACTCAGGCGAGAAAAACTTTCTAGCATGACACAGAGAACCAACATTCCTTGTGGTAAGTAATGTTATTGATTCAATGTAGTTGTTCCACCTCAGGTCAGTGGAAAACATGAGACCAAGAAGATGCAGAGAGGTGCTCTCATGTAGTTGAGCATCAGCCATGCTGATAAGAGGCAGGGAGGTTTCTCTATGGTGGGTAAATGAGAGCAGTTTTGTTTTGGAAGCATTAAATTTTACAAGCCATTTCCCACCCCAGTCAACCACAGATTGGAGGTTCTTTTTGATATTGATGGCCAGGTTAACTTTTTCAGCAATGACAAATTTACTATTGAGACAGAAGTAAATGGTAGTGTCTTCTGCGTAGATGCCTACTTGAGAACTGATGACATTCAAGATCACAACTTGCCAGAAAGCAAGAAGATAGAAAAGAGTTCCACAGGCAAGATATGCCAGGGAAGTACATATTAAAATAGAACTTGTTGAGAGTAAAATGATTAGATGTAGCATATATATATATATATATATATATATATATATATATGTGTGTGTGTGTGTGTGTGTAAGGTGCCCCAAAAAGTTTGACCAGCTGTTTAGTTACTAACAAGCATAAGTATACAGGAAGTAACTTGTTTTGACAAGAACAATTGTTAAATGATTCAGTTATTAATTTATTACATAACTAATATCATTTTATTTCTTATTTCAGAGCCCTCAAAATGACTGATAAACATTAGGCAGCATATAATTTACATACAAAGAAATAATCACATATAAAATCAATCAGAAATATTAATGCCATTAAGGGTGACATCCGTCACTAGAAACATAATATATGCATTAAAATACTGTTAATCCATAGAGTGAAGTGATCCTCGTCAAAACCATTGATGTCTGTAGTTTTCAGTTTATTTGATGTTAAAATGCTAGTACTTACGAATAGTCCTCTATTCATCATCAGGCATGTGTTTTTTCCTTATAAAATCAAAAACTTGAAGACAAAATACTTGTTTGTCGACCAAAAGATGTTTTTTGAATATCTGCTATTAATGACGGTTAGGAACAATTTTCAGAACGTGCAAAAACGCAATGCTAAGTTTTTCAAAATTTTAAGTGAGAATTTTATTTAAATATTTCTTGTGAGATGTTAAATCCACGAATTCTATTTTACAAGTGTATTCAGTTTATATGTCATATATATATATATGTTTATATTCAAAAAACATCTTTCGGTCGACAAACAAGTATTTCATCTTCAAGTTTTTGGATTTTATAAGGAAAAAAAGCACATGCCTGATGATGAATAGAGGACTATTCGTAAGTACTAGCATTTTAACATCAAATAAAGTGAAAACTACAGACATCAATGGTTTCGACGAGGATCACTTCACTCAATGGATTAACAGTATTTTAATGCATATATTACGTTTCTAGTGACGGATGCCACCCTTAATGGCATTAATATTTCTGATTGATTCTATGTGTGATTATTTCTTTGTATATATATATATATATATATATATATATATATATTAATAACAATTCAAACTCAGCTCTCTGATTCCTCAATCGAAGCTACTAACCACTACTTGACCATGCCTCCCTCCAACTATGGGTAAATAGCAGGACAGACTGGGTTCTATAGCCTTGGATGGCAACTGGTCTAGGAGAAGGACAACTCTGAATTCAAAACTTGCGGAGTGTTGTTTGGGGACCTTGTGGCACGTAGTGCACCAGGTCTCTGTATTTGGTCCTTCAAAAAGTGTGGATGGTTCTGCACAAAACCTTCACCACTATAATCAAATCTCATGTGCTGATGTTGGGCTGTTGGTTCCTAGAAACTGATCTGTTTGATCCTCATACATCGAATTTGACTGGAGAGTCAAGTCTAAATATATATATATATATATATATATATATATAGTCATTCACAGATAGGCTGTTTTGCGTATCACAGCTTTTCAGTGTGGCTAGGTGTCTGATTGCTTCAAACCAGGATTGAAACCCGACCAATTTGGCATCAGCCAGAGATCCTACTCCTATGCTATCGTCACATGGCAGAGAAAAAGGGAAAGTTTATCGTTTTCTATATGAAATACCCCAATGGCCCAGAGAGCTTAATTCAGTTGCAAATAGTTTTCAGTTTTTGAGAATTGGTTCTGTAAGAAAATATATAAATTATTTTATTTCATATAGCTGATGAGACTGCATCAACACTAAAATCGGAACATATATAAGATCAGCAAAAGATGCATTCCAAAAACTAAAAGTACTAAGAATCAGGAAATTTTCAGTAGGAACAAAGAAAAGAATGATATGTGATATCAATCCTCTTGTATGACAGTGAATGATAGACAATCTTTGCAAAGATGAAGAAAAAACTGGAGGTAACAGAAATGGCATTCTACAAAAGGCTACTGAGAATTCCATGGACAGAGTGAGTAAGCAATAAGGAAATCTTAAAGAAAATGGCAACAAAACACTTATACTCAAAATCAGAAAGAGACAACTGGAATTTCTGGGACACATAATGAGAAAAGTAGTTCTGGAAAACTTAATCCTCACAGAGTATATTAAGGGCAAGGGAGACACAGGGGATGGCAGTGAGACACCTCTCTGATAAGCTGGTGTGAATGGATGTCAGAAGAGTGGGTAGGGAGCTTGACAAAGGCTGCTAAGTGTCACAAGGGATGAAAGTAGTGGAGAACCATGATCACACATGTCCTGAAGGGATATGACACATTGTTGTAACCTAAGAAAGCTTACTGAATGAGGAATAACCAAAATGGAGGTTTGAAATGAAATGGTAATCTTTATAACATCAACAAAATACAATACTCGCCAGCGGCATGAAGTAGGTAAACCACTGCTGGTGATGGACTATGTAGACAACATATTATTCCCACTTACAATAGTGTTGTGGGGCTCTCCCCTTTTTACATAAGATGGACTCGTCCAAAGTATACTTCTACTGACAGAGACAATACCTGCTGTTGAGATACGTAGAGATACGTTGAGACAGGTTGAGAGATACGGAGACAGACACAGGGTGTTCTCTTTGTGAGTATAACTATACTTTGGATGAGTCCATCTTATGTAAAAAGGGGAGAGCCCCACAACAAGTAGTATCCAATGTATTTATGAGGTTTGGGACATACCCATTAGTGTTCATAGTTATGGTATATAATACACATAGAAGAAGATAAAGCTGATACCAGTATCTCCTATCACAGTAGCTACAAGTGAGGTTTTAAATGATTCTCCTATTGTCATCATGTTAGGGTTTTCTTTTTGCTACACAAACTGTGTTTGAAAGCTTCTTCAATGACCATCATCATAAACTGAAAATTGCCATGAAAAAGTTTCCTTTCTTTATCCTCATTGTACGTTTATCACAGTACAAAAACTGCATTGTTTTACTGCCCCTTTATTTGTTTCTTTTTTAATTTCCTTTTTAGGTTAAGACATCATTGTGACCACTTCCAGTTAGCCCTTAGTTATCACTGAAACCCACACAGAAACAGCCTGGGCCCAAGTATGTGGTTCTTAGTTTTCTAATCCTTCCAATGTTACTCTCACCAGTAAATAACTTTTAAAGCTTTTCCTCTTTATTTTGGTCTATGTTATTATCACAGTATTATTTGAACATTTGTTTAATGCTGACATATTTTATACATTTATATATCTGCATGAAGAATCTTTTTCTACAAGTGTTTAACCCTTAAACAATGCTGTTCACAAATGAAACCTTCCATGCAACTTTCTTCCTTTCTACAAACTCCCTGCAGCAGTGAAACATATTCCTGTAGCAAACCTTATACATATTCATGTGGCTTACTTCCCTCTCTTCTACAATTATTTTCACAGCAACTGTTTTCGATGACCTACTTTCACTGGTTCCCAGACTGCAGGAATTTAAGCGAGCTACCAGGATGGCATCTCGGTCCCACCCTTTCATTTTCAAAACAGTTAAATGTAACTGTCTCTCCTACACAAACAGCTTCTTCACTTGCACTTCCTGTCTGTGGAACTCCCTTCCCATTACTTGTTTCCCTGATGACTAAAGTCTTCAAATATTCAAGTGCAATGTCAATCGACATCTGACACACTGAGCTTGTTACCCATCCTTCTATGTATCCTTTCCCCAAACATGCCTCTTTACTCTTGTTCTCAATCCTCTGTAACCCCTTGCGTGCTAGTGGCACTCCCACCTGACTTGGGGTGAATTGCTTTTAAAAAAAGATATGTAAACAAAGCATTCACTATTTTCCTTTACGCATTTAGATTAATATTCTTACTTCTGTGTTCAAGTCCCCCAGCTGCTTTTATCATATTCCTTGCTACCCTTTTGTTTATATGTGTATCTATTCCTTGCTACCCTTTTGTTTATATGTATATCTATTCCTTGCTACCCTTTTGTTTATATGTGTATCTATTCCTTGCTACCCTTTTGTTTATATGTGTATCTATTCCTTGCTACCCTTTTGTTTATATGTGTATCTATTCCTTGCTACCCTTTTGTTTATATGTATATCTATTCCTTGTTACCCTTTTGTTTATATGTGTATCTATTCCTTGCTACCCTTTTGTTTATATGTGTATCTATTCCTTGCTACCCTTTTGTTTATATGTATATCTATTCCTTGCTACCCTTTTGTTTATATGTATATCTATTTCTTGCTACCCTTTTGTTTATATGTATATCTATTTCTTGCTACCCTTTTGTTTATATGTATATCTATTCCTTGCTACCCTTTTGTTTATATGTGTATCTATTCCTTGCTACCCTTTTGTTTATATGTATATCTATTCCTTGCTACCCTTTTGTTTATATGTATATCTATTCCTTGCTACCCTTTTGTTTATATGTATATCTATTCCTTTTTCTAGTTTTACCCTTTAATAAACCTGCTGATGAACAGGACTTCGGAGTTTTAATTGCCTTAAGGCGTTTATCTGGCTGTCTTCAGGTCCTCACGTGTATGAGACAGACGTATATTCTGGCGGCAGAACACTCATCATTGCCATTCAACAATAATACAGCCATGAATGAAAGGGAGTGTCATTCCTGGAAGGCAACATCATAAATCAAAGAACAAGTCACAATGACAGCAAATCTATTTCCTGCAACTATGTAACAATTATTGGCTTTCACTTTTGTAAATCAGCTAAATCTAAATTTTCTTTGCACATGTTTGCACAAAATGCCAAAGGATTTCTTTGACAAGGCAAATCTTTTCTTTCTTCACCTTTTTATTTACTGTTAAAAAATATTACACACTATTCATAGGTAAACTCCTGAACAACATAGGAACATAGTCAGCATGAGAAATTCTTTTCACCCTTTTATTTCACTGTTACTTTTCAAGATTAGGGTTTGATTATCAAAAAATAGATTTTTCTGGATAGTTGCAAACACAGACATTAAAATTGAGTTATCAACGAAAATGAATATTTCTGCTAATAAAAATATAAATAAAAAGAAATTAAAAAAAAAAATTTTCATCTTGTCATTTCTTTTAACTAATATATAATTGATAGAATGAAGAACAAATAGGAAATTTTTATAAATCTAACATGTTTCACTTTTATTAAACCTTCATCAGAGAATGAGATATGAAGAAAGGAAGAAATTCTGGTATTTTTTTTGCATTGTTTGATTTTCATTGGTTAAGCAGGCTTCACATGCCTTTGAAATGTTAAGCAGAGTTAGTATAAATTATTAACACTGGGTGCTTCTAGTGAGACATTTCTAAAAAGTTGCCAAACAAAGCTCAAGACCCCTTTACACCAAACAGGTATTATTAAAACCTTTCTAAGGGGAAGTCAAGGAATTGAAGTTTAAAGAATTTAGCATAATAGTATTAGGTTGGTGCAAAAATAATGACGTGATGATGTCGTTTTTTACGTATTTTTTAATGCCAAAAAACGACATTATTACGTCATTATTTTTGCAACAACCTAATAGTTTGCCTGAATTTCAAGAAAAGGATGCAAGTTAATCATTAGGGAATATGACTACATATTGCTAGACAACAAATTCAGAATATATAAAGTTCATTTAACTTTGCTTCTTCTATGTGAAAGATTTTAGCAATCATGGCTCACCCCAATTTCTTGTTCTTTGTAGCTCTTAATAAATTTTGTCTTTTTGTTTTTTCTCCTAAACCTTGCTCTACCAACCATTTACTAAAGTTCACTAGATAGGTGATGCATTGTTTTCATTTGTCCCTCTTACTTTCAATATGTCATGTGAGTATCAAATTTTCCAAGTCCTCTTTCCTCATTATGTGCCATAGAAAACCCAACTATCTCTTCCTGATGTTAATTATAAGTGTCCTTTTGGTTTTCAGTTTCTCTTGAACATTGTTGTTGCTCACATATTCTATTCATGGTATTCCCAGCATCCTTCTGTAGAACCACATTTTTGCTGCTTCAAGTCTCGTCATCATATGTGATCAGGTTGGTCCAGTGTTCTCTGCCATAGAGGATTACTGATATGAAATCTTACACTAGAATTTAATTTAAACCATAACATCTTTGTGTCAGTAATATATTTATGTAAACTGTAGATCATATATATTGTATTTCACCATTCTCTTAAAGCTGATTCTATCAAAATATTCCTATTAGTCTGATGAAGATCCTTTTTGGAAGAAAACATATCACTAAGAAGTTGTTCCATTTTGTTATTCACAAGGCTATCCCTATATCCATCAAAAATGTTCTGATAAGCTATACACTTTAGTTCCATTCAAAAAGTTTCTTGAAGGAAGTTTTATTCAAACAGCTCCTTGCAAGTCCTATCGCTTCATGGAAGAGACTTCCAAGAAGATGCTTCCCTGATTACTACAATCTTAACCTCTTCAAGTCTATGGTCAACCATTATAGATAAGATCTACCATAAGCAACAGTAAACCCTCCCCATTCCTTTCATATTCAACAGATAAGCAGGAAGTTCTATTCAAACAGCTTCCTTCAAGTTCTATCGCTTCATGGAAGAGACTTACAAGAGGTTGCTTCCCTGATTACTACAATCTTAACCTCTTCAAGTCTATGGTCAACCATTATAGATAAGATCTACCATAAGCAACAGTAAACCCTCCCCATTCCTTTCATATTCAACAGATAAGCAGGAAGTTCTATTCAAACAGCTTCCTTCAAGTTCTATCGCTTCATGGAAGAGACTTACAAGAGGTTGCTTCCCTGATTACTACAATCTTAACCTCTTCAAGTCTATGGTCAACCATTATAGATAAGATCTACCATAAGCAACAGTAAACCCTCCCCATTCCTTTCATATTCAACAGATAAGCAGGAAGTTCTATTCAAACAGCTTCCTTCAAGTTCTATCGCTTCATGGAAGAGACTTACAAGAGGTTGCTTCCCTGATTACTACAATCTTAACCTCTTCAAGTCTATGGTCAACCATTATAGATAAGATCTACCATAAGCAACAGTAAACCCTCCCCATTCCTTTCATATTCAACAGATAAGCAGGAAGTTCTATTCAAACAGCTTCCTTCAAGTTCTATCGCTTCATGGAAGAGACTTCCAAGAGGTTGCTTCCCTGATTACTACAATCTTAACCTCTTCAAGTCTATGGTCAACCATTATAGATAAGATCTACCATAAGCAACAGTAAACCCTCCCCATTCCTTTCATATTCAACAGATAAGCAGGAAGTTCTATTCAAACAGCTTCCTTCAAGTTCTATCGCTTCATGGAAGAGACTTCCAAGAGGTTGCTTCCCTGATTACTACAATCTTAACCTCTTCAAGTCTATGGTCAACCATTATAGATAAGATCTACCATAAGCAACAGTAAACCCTCCCCATTCCTTTCATATTCAACAGATAAGCAGGAAGTTCTATTCAAACAGCTTCCTTCAAGTTCTATCGCTTCATGGAAGAGACTTACAAGAGGTTGCTTCCCTGATTACTACAATCTTAACCTCTTCAAGTCTATGGTCAACCATTATAGATAAGATCTACCATAAGCAACAGTAAACCCTCCCCATTCCTTTCATATTCAACAGATAAGCAGGAAGTTCTATTCAAACAGCTTCCTTCAAGTTCTATCGCTTCATGGAAGAGACTTACAAGAGGTTGCTTCCCTGATTACTACAATCTTAACCTCTTCAAGTCTATGGTCAACCATTATAGATAAGATCTACCATAAGCAACAGTAAACCCTCCCCATTCCTTTCATATTCAACAGATAAGCAGGAAGTTCTATTCAAACAGCTTCCTTCAAGTTCTATCGCTTCATGGAAGAGACTTCCAAGAGGTTCTTCCCTGATTACTACAATCTTAACCTCTTCAAGTCTATGGTCAACCATTATAGATAAGATCTACCATAAGCAACAGTAAACCCTCCCCATTCCTTTCATATTCAACAGATAAGCAGGAAGTTCTATTCAAACAGCTTCCTTCAAGTTCCATCGCTTCATGGAAGAGACTTACAAGAGGTTGCTTCCCTGATTACTACAATCTTAACCTCTTCAAGTCTATGGTCAACCATTATAGATAAGATCTACCATAAGCAACAGTAAACCCTCCCCATTCCTTTCATATTCAACAGATAAGCAGGAAGTTCTATGCAAACAGCTTCCTTCAAGTTCTATCGCTTCATGGAAGAGACTTACAAGAGGTTGCTTCCCTGATTACTACAATCTTAACCTCTTCAAGTCTATGGTCAACCATTATAGATAAGATCTACCATAAGCAACAGTAAACCCTCCCCATTCCTTTCATATTCAACAGATAAGCAGGAAGTTCTATGCAAACAGCTTCCTTCAAGTTCTATCGCTTCATGGAAGAGACTTACAAGAGGTTGCTTCCCTGATTACTACAATCTTAACCTCTTCAAGTCTATGGTCAACCATTATAGATAAGATCTACCATAAGCAACAGTAAACCCTCCCCATTCCTTTCATATTCAACAGATAAGCAGGAAGTTCTATTCAAACAGCTTCTTTCAAGTTCTATCGCTTCATGGAAGAGACTTACAAGAGGTTCTTCCCTGATTACTACAATCTTAACCTCTTTAAGTCTATGGTCAACCATTATAGATAAGATCTACCATAAGCAACAGTAAACCCTCCCCATTCCTTTCATATTCAACAGATAAGCAGGAAGTTCTATTCAAACAGCTTCCTTCAAGTTCTATCGCTTCATGGAAGAGACTTACAAGAGGTTGCTTCCCTGATTACTACAATCTTAACCTCTTCAAGTCTATGGTCAACCATTATAGATAAGATCTACCATAAGCAACAGTAAACCCTCCCCATTCCTTTCATATTCAACAGATAAGCAGGAAGTTTAATTCAAACGGCTTCTTTCAAGTTCTATCGCTTCATGGAACAGACTTCCAAATGGATGCAATCTTAACCTCTTCAAGTCTATGATAAACCATTATTTTTCCAACATATTCTAATAATCTGCACTTCTTACATTGATATTATGTTGGTGCAAAAATAATGTCGTTTTCTGACGTTCATCTTTATGTGAGAAAACGGTATTATCTTTGCACCAACCTAATACAACAATCTCATTAACCTTGAGTGTCATTGGGGTTTGAATTAGCTAAACATTTTAGTACAAAAGTTAGTGTTGACCAGTTTTGGTGTTTATAGCGTCATTATGAATGCCAAAATCCTTTTATTAGCTTTATATAGTATGTAGTAAGGAATAACCTCAACTACCCCAGAACTGTGGAACATACTCCTGAGGAAATGTTTCCTTAAACAATACAATCTCTATATATTTTTTTTAATCATTTCACCCTAAGGAAGGCAGGAATACCACTAGGACCCTGAGAGTGAAAGTGAGAGAAAAGATTAAAGATAAGGACAACTCAGGAAAGGAGTAAAGATGAACAGGAATTAAGAAGACTGAGGATAGCATTTGATGCTGCATTTAATTATATTAAAACTGAGGTTATCAGGGAAGCAAGGAAACAGAAGGGAGTTCCACATGTGAAAAGTGTGAGAAAATAAACTGTTGGAATAGAAGAGGCAGTTACATCTAGCTATTTCATTAGTAAACAGATGGAACGTAGATGCCAATCTATAGCAAGGTTAAATTCATGTAGGCACCAGGGAAAAACTTCATTAGAGCAGTTGCCCTGAAAATATTTCTAGAAAAGTCAAAGTGAAGCCATGCCATGTCGGTGAGAAAGTAACAGAAGTTGAGATGCCAAGACATGATCGATTATATTACATTCTTTGGATTTTGTCAAGAACCTCAAGATAAATATCAGGAGCACGAGATGAGATATGGCACCAATATTCAATGCACAAGCAAATGGAAGATTTGTAAATGTGAAAGATGGGCTCTGACGAGAAAAGTTTTCTGGCACAACACTGTGACCCTACTTTTCTTGCAGTAGATGCAGCTCCACTTTAAGTCAGCTGAAAATGTCAGGCCAAGAAGATACAGTGTGTTGCTTTCCAGGAGTCTAGCACCATCCATGCTGATGGCAGGCAGAATGGTTTTTCTATGGTGTTTAAATGAGAGCTGTTTTTTTTTTGAGTCATTAAATTCTCTTGAAATTTAGAGTCAATTGATATCTGTCCTACATATTCTAATATGCACTTCTTGTTTCCTCCTTACAATAATCTACCTTAGTAATGTTCTACCTTGAGTGGCTCTTAGATCTTGTAATGGGTGAACAATAATTAAAAAAAAATAATGATGACATAGTTTTGTCTGAAAAAGATTGATCTCAACAGGATATAAACGTTATCCAAGAAGAAAAAGAAACTAACAGTTTGCAAGGTTATACAATCATTGCTAACTTCACGTCTCTCCATTGCTCTCTCCTTACCATATCAAAAGCATTGGCGACATGCCAATTGTTTTAATGTCGATTTTCTAATTCTCTAAGTGGTCATCTGAGTGATTCTCTCAAACTTTACCCTTATATACAATACGAAGAATTGGCCCCAGTTTCGTAATGGAGATATGTGTATTTCCTTCATTGCAAATAGCAACAACAAGCAGACGCTCTTTTAGCCTCTTATGAGATAAGTTGACATTTTTCGACACATTATCAGTATATTATATCAGATGAGTTCATTATCTACAAAAAGACTGCGGAAAAATTCTCCACCCAGTTCACTTCCCAATTATCTAACAGAACAATAGAATTATTTTGGTCAAGCTGAGAACTTTTCAGCACATACAAGTCATCAAATAGTGAAGAATATTTCACTTTATGTCTTTAATTTGGAGCATAGTGCTAAATATCGTCTGAAAATGGCCAATGGGAATCTACCAAAGTTCATGGATGCAATCTGTTAAAAATGAACGAGTTTTTTGTGACTGAAAAAGTAACCAGAAACTGTCTATCAGCTTAAACACTCTGATCCAAATTATAAGAAAAGATCTGTAGGTAGACTGCTGAATATTGGTTAATTGCATGGTAGACAAATGAAAATATGGTGTTTACTTGTTCCCCAACCAGGACGAGATGTGACACAAGGTTTTTTTAAAGTGGAAACCCGAGCGTGTGCAAGCGGTCAAGGGACAAAAATTACCCACAGTCCCTGCAACCATCAGTTGCGCTGGCCTCGGTGCAAGCACCAATCTCTCCCTCTGGTGCAATGGGAGGGTGCGGCTTCAAGCAGTTGTTTCCCCAGGGCTGGGCACCTCTCAATATAATTTTCTCAGTTGCTCCTCTTTCTTTGACAGAGAAACCCCTGAGCAGACTCTGTCCAAAGACAGACACACAACTGAGAGATGATAAGCCTGCATTACAAATCCCTCCAAGGAGGAATTTATACACAACTCAAATGAAAATACACCCACTGAGTGATTTAATGGAGGGATATATGAGTGAATAGTGTCCTCTCATGCAAATGTGTTGGGCAGGTCCATTATAGTAAAGTGAACTGACCCAACGTCTGTATTAGGTAATCTCCTATAAATGAGGTAGATTAGCTGGCTTGCTTTTCTACAAGGAGACAACAATTAAAAATGAAGAAATGAGTAGAGCCATAGATGACAGAAACGGTTGTAAAGACATGGTCAGAAATTTGTAAAGATACATGTCAAAATTACATATATTTTATGTTCCATGAACTTTCAGCCATTATTGGTTATTTCTAAGAACGTAGAAAGTTGTGAGATAAATATTAGAATATTTATATTCTAAATGGGTAGAAGCTTGAAATGTACATGGGTTGATATGCTATGGTGGTAAAATCAATTTCAATGTCACATGATCCAACAGACACTCCCTCCCCAATGATTGATGCCTATTTGTCAGCATTTTCTATAGTTTATGTGATTTAGTATTTTTGTGTTATTTGTAAGGATTTGTTTGAATTCTTGTGTTGGTTGGTCATATAAGATTTGATTGAATAATTATCAGATAAAGAGCGGGTTAAATGGCATGATAATGTAATTGTTGTGCAACCAATGTAAATGTTGCTTGAATTATATTATTACTAGAGAGACATTCTCCAAGTGGGCAAGTGAATTCAATGACAACGTTGGTTTGTTGAAATTTTTTTTTTTTTTTTGTTGTTTTAATTTGGTAGTGATCAAGTTGGAGCTTTTTTTTTTCAAAGTTTTTTTTGTGGTAAGTAATCTGTTTAATTTGTTTTTGTCAATAGATAACATTAATATCGTAGGTTTCGGAACTTTTTATCTAGTTGCTGGTTACTGTATAGTTGGTTTCTGTTTAATAGTTTAATAGTATTTTTACATTATCGTTATTGGTGTCATTGTTCCTTTTTATTTTTTCTAAGGTTAGTTCAATTTGTTTATCAATTATATAGTAAGCAAAATTATTGTTAATATTTGTTTCATGTTTTGGGCTTGTTATAAAATATTATGCATGTACAGGCTATTCATTATGCTCAATTTATTAAATTATTTATAATGGCTATTTTCTATCCATGTGAACAGTGCTGTAGATGAGTGGACATGTGTTTCATTTAGTTTTTTTATAGATTGACTATTAACGTCAATCTCCAATAATGAAACCAACACTTCAAGAATTTCAAACTAGACAAGTTCTCTTTTACAACTCTTCCAGGAATAAATTCAAACATCTATTAATGCCATATAACAATTCTACATGTCAGCCTAACAAAACGAAATTAAAAAAAAAAAACAAACATCCATATAGACCAATATATACTTGCTATGTTGATAATATATTTATATTAGCTGAAAACATGGATGAAATAAGTAAAAATCTGAGAACAAACAAATTAACGAAAATAAATTATTCTTTAATTTTACATAGAAACTAAATGTAAATAAGAGTTACCTTTTTTTTAGATATATCAATTCTTTTGATCTCTGCCCACTTTTTGTGCTGGTAACCATTACTCTACTCATACCCAGAAGTCAATAGCCTAGGGATTAAAATCTCCAACTCATGCCAAATTGGTTGGGTTTTAGTCCTGGCTTGAAATGATCAGATGTCTGGCCACACTGATGAGCTGTGTAACAGCAAAACAGCCTATCTGCAGATGACTATATATATATATATATATATATATATATATATATATATATATATGCACCAAGTAAAGTATTTTTTTAGAGGAGGCATACATTCATTTACATGCTAATAACCTTGGGAGAAATATGAATCCTCTTCTTCTCCCCCGAGCTATGGGTAAATAGCAGGATAGACTGGGTTCTATTGCCTTGGATGGTAACTGGTCTGCCGCAAAAGAAACGGCAACCTACTTCAGGAAAAAATCTGCCTCGTTAGTCATGTATCGAAAGACATATGATCGCCTAAGCGTGTATCACATATGACACATAACTGATTGAATTCTTTTGAATATTGGAAACATTAAAACCTCTGTCCATAAAAAATACAAAAATAAGCAAATTAAACCCATCCCTACGCAACTACAATAGTTAATGCTCACAAGGAAAATAACCATCATAAATAATTTAATAAAATGTGCATATTTAATGCACCCTACAGAAACAATATTTTATAACAAACTTAAAACATGAATCAAACATTAATTAACGATAATTTCCCCAAACACATAATTGATAAACTAATTAAAACTTAGAAAATAAAAATTAAACATGTGCAAATAATGAAAAAATTTCAATTAATCATTTCTACAGAAACTAACACAGTAATAAAAAAGTAGATGAAAAATTATGTAAAAAAATCCAGTGCATCAATACGTATCCCATAACGACAAAAAAGAATAACAATTTAAACTCGTCACTTACTACAGAAAGAAAATAAAACTGCAAAATCATCATCACTAAAAATACAACAAAACTAAAAACTTTAACAAACTAAGGTTGTCTAATACTTTTTTTGCATACTTGAAAAATGTCTATAATAATAATTCAATCGAATACATTGGTTGCACAACCATTACATTATCACACCAACTAATCTTCCATTTATGCAATAATATTTCAATTAAATTGCATATCAGCAGTGAAAAAAAGAAAATGCAACCAGGAATCCAATAAATTCTTCTACATGCTAATTGACTTACTAATTTGGATAATTAAAACGTTGAATCATCTTCTATAAAAAAAAGTAATAATTTAAAGCATTGCCCACTTAACTACAATTCGAAATGCTCACACAGATACAAAATAGCAGACATAAATAATTTAATAAATTGAGTATTTCTAATCTCCTAACCCTGCACAATATCTTATAAGAAATTCAAAACTGAAATAAACATTAAACCTCAGCTCATAAATAATAAACTAAAAAAATAAAAAACATGCAATGATAAATGTAAAACCTTTCAACAGAAACCAACTACATAATAACTGCAAAATAAAAAAAAAATTGTAAGAAATCCAATACATCGATACATATCTCTTGACAAAGAATAGAATAAATAAACTAATTACTGACAAAAGAAACATTTTAAACTCATTAATTACTACAAAACTAAAAACATCCAAAATAGTCACCACCAACAAAACAGGAAAAAAACAAAAGAGATGAAAAACGAAAATTTAAAAAAAAAATGTTTGTGAATTTGCTTATCGACTTGGCAAAAGTCTCTCTAAACTTTAGAATCCTTTGAAGTATAGAGCAATAGCCTCACCACACCCAGTGTTACTGATCTGATTTCTATAACAAGTAAGTTTTTATCGGTTGAAGTTGCTGGTCACATGCCCAACTGGTTTTGAATTCACAGTTGTCTTTTTTCCAAACTGGTTTCCAACCAAAACTAAAGAGCTGAGTTTACCCTGTGATTAATCCATTGCTATCTTAACAGATGAATTCATAGCTTTCCACTGGTATTGGTGCAAAAATGAATACAATGGCCTCAGCTGGAATTTTGAACTCAACACACAAATCCCATTATACAGGGACAAATATCATGATATATGAATGTCTTCCTCAACAAAGAGAATTGTGGCAGAGGTTAAACAAAGAATCTTGTGGCTGAGCTTGAACAAAGAATCTTGTGGCCGAGCTTGAACAAAGAATCTTGTGGCCGAGCTTGAACAAAGAATCTTGTGACCAAACTTGAACAAAGAAACTTGTAACCAAACTTGAACAATGAATCTTGTGACCAAACTTGAACAAAGAAACTTGTGACCAATCTTGAACAAAGAAACTTGAGAAAGCTTTCAACATATCAGCTTAAATAGTATCAAAAAGGCAAAATGTTCTCTGAATTGCATCCGATTCAAAGAGAATTCTTCTTTTTAATTCACTCAAGCGTGGGCAGTATGCCACAATGCAAAGCCACTGATTTGTCTCAATGATGTACTGGAAGAGTAGTCCTTTTTCTATGCAAGAAATTCAGTTGATAACTTTGCTACATGTTGTAAACTTAATGTGATAAATGATCATAGGTATGGTATAGGAAGTTCTACATCAGATGTATTCTCTGACATCTTCTATCAATTTTTTTCATTATGTAAAGTTCTTTGTGTTTTTAGTGCTTCCAAAGATTTTATAGTAATAAAGCATGTTAAGAAAATGATTAGAGATGTACCTCAACCTAATAAAATGGAACACAAAATTTAGTTGAAAGTCATATTGACAACCAGAGATAATTCATGGTTGGCAGGTTTTATTATGACACTGACGACAACTTATTTCATGTCAAATCCAAATATTCTTGTGCTTGGCATTTACAGATACAGTTTATTCGCAATGATACTTTTAGTGTGGAAATAATGTTAAGACTTCAGTCGAAGCTATAAATCAACTCATAAAATTTGTTATTGCCTATGTTGGCTATCATAACATTGGTGTTGGAAGACAGATTCTGTAATTGACCTCTGGCAGTCAATGTGCTAACAAGAGAATTGTTGTTGTTTTTTTTGTTTTTAATCACTACAATTTTTTGCAACGCAGTTGAAATTCTCAAAGTATTTAGTATTGTTGACATTATCACTAACATCTTTTGTCAAGATTTACAAACTCTATGTTTTGTTCAATTTTGCAAACCAATTAATAAAATAAGATGATTTGTTTGTTAAAATACTTTGACGTCGTGGTTTAATAATATCTTTAATTTAATTCTACAGGACTTCAGAGTAAACAGTATTTTTAAGAAAATTTCTTTTTTCCTTTTTAACAGTGAAGAAAATATCTTAGGATTTCTTACTCTTGAGCAGGCAACATACAACTGGTCATGTATAAACATTTCTTTCTGGAGCTAAATTCTAACTACTTGAAATGTTTGGCCTTTTGATTTGTTTATATTTTCTGCAAACATAGTTCAAACTTGAAACTGGATTCTTGTATATAGAAAAAGTTAAAAAAGATATGCAAAAAATAATATTGCATTTTTATTAAATTAGTATTTGTTATTTTAATCATTAAATTGTTTTTAAAATAGTGAGAGTATTTTATATGTTAAATAATAAAAATTTAATTTTTAAAAAAAAATTAATGAAAATTTATAATTACTTAGATATGCACTTCATTAAAACCAACTGTACTTTGTACCCCCCTTACTTGTACGCACTTCTCCCCAAAATATGATTTTGATCAGTCAATGTATGGCTATTTTAAAGGGTGGGATGGACAGATGGACTAACAGAAATCACAGAATTTTATAAATAGATTTTAGCCCAAACAAGGAAACAATGCCACTAAGATACAAGGAGCTACTGGGAGTGACAGAGAATGAGAAGACTTTAGAAGGGACCAGAAATCCAATTCTGAACAGGAAAAAAAGGAGTGTGAACTGGACAGTAAGTGAATCTATCTACAGTGATAATGATAAAATTAACCATTTCTATACAGGAAACATTTGGCATTTATTGACTGAATAGAGTTACTTTTGGTTGAAATTTTGAGAATCTTTATTAAAACTTTTTTTCAGGAAATTAGGTAATTTAAGGTTAGCAATCAGCTTACAGTTGCTGATTCGCACGCTTTTCTACCTCTTTTTGAAGAACACTCACTCTTGGTAAGACCTACAAAATGAACACCTGCAGAACCAGACTACTCTACACCTTTATCACCGCAGGGTCCATAGATAGTGGAAACATCGACGCTTCTTCAGCATTTTGGTTGCAGACACCATTATTTTTGCAAGGACTTGTTTTTAATATTGTTTAATACAACTTGTATAAATCAGAGGTCAGTTTCGTTCTATTCCTTATTTATTACAACATATGCATCCACCACATGGGAATCTTATATGGGGCCCACTTTATTTAATTCCCTATACTTTCTAATACTGATGGCAGTTTCTTTCCAAGCTTTATGTTTTTGGCAATGTAGAAATTTAACATCTTCATTATACCATTATTTGCTCTTCCAGTCATGTGTACAATACATTTTAATTGTTATTTAATTTGTAATTGTTCAAGTTATATCTTTTTCATGATTTTGTAGCAGTCTATAGGATCTGATGAATGATCTTGAATGCAATTCAATAATTGAAGAATGATTCTATGAATTTATACAAATAAATTTATTAAAAAAAAAATTTAAAAAAAATGAGGTAAGTTTTTGCAACATACCAGTTTTTCGTTCTATTTCTTTTACTCCTGCTATTAGTTGAACAATTCTTTTGGTAGTTAAATTTAGCAGCAGGAAAATAAAATAAAAACAACTTAAATACAAAAAGGCAATGAAAATATGTGTCAGGTTGCATCCCATAGGAACTGCTTTTATGTGCATGATGCCTGAACACAAGACATTTCAATTAGCTTAACGTCTATCACTGTAATTTTCTTCTAACTCTCTTCCATGCTGTATCGTTCACTACTTGGTAATCTCAATATTGTTGATTTACTTTTTTTTTTTCTTCAAATATTTCAGCTGTTTAGCTTACAATCAATTGATTGGCAGAAAAGAAGGGGTTTTGATGAAAATAAGCAAATACAGAAGAAAAATTGTTTTCAGAAGGAAAATGCTTAGTCTCAAGAAAAAGTTACATGTTATTAAAAAAGTTTGCTATACCTTTGGCAAAATGATGTGAGTAAATCTACTTCAGAATGAGTGAAGATAGAATTATTGCAGTTTAAAAGTAGAAAGGTTACTTTATGTTAAAATAATAATGCATTTTAGAATTTCAGCAAGGAAGGTCAAAGATCACATCAGTCATAATGTAAGAAAACAATAAAAAAATAATAATACGAGCCCTAAAACCTTGTGGAATAAACATAAGGACTCTTCATAAAATTTTAAATTTAGCCAGTTGAAGGATGTATAAGCTGAAATGTTAATAAAACCAACAAGGAGACAGAATCTATGGTTGTCATCAAAAGGAACAGTCCAAGATGCACCCTTCAAATTGTAGGCAGCAAAATCAAGTAAATACAAAACTTTAAAGATCTAGAAAGTTTTTTAACAGACGATGAAAAATGTGACACAAAAATCCAAAGATGCATTGTATTTAAGAAAAGTTGCCTTCTAAAAGCTAAACAAAGAAAGAGGAAAAGAAAACAATTCTAAACTGTTATATAATATCAGTCTTCTTATATGGCAATAGAATACTGGACAATCTCCTCATAGATAAAGAAGACTTGAAGCAACAGAAATGTGGTTCTACAGAAGGATGCTGAAAATACCATGGACCGAACATGCGTGCGACGACAAAGTTTTAGGGCAAATGGAAACAAAAATGATACTGACACATAGAATCAGAAAGAGTTGAAATTTCTTGGGATCATAATGAGGAATGAGGGCTTGGAAAATTTGACACTGACAGGCAAGATAGACAGAGTAAAGGAGCAAGTAACCTGTCTAATAAGACAAATAGATGGTAGAACAAGGACCGAGAGATAATAATGAGGTAAACATTACTAAGAAATAAGAAAGATAGATGGATGGGGAGAGTCAGGAACATCCATACTTGAAGAAACATGGTACATAAATGAAGTAGAAATCAGATGAAGGAAACCTTTCATAAGGAGATTGTGCTACACTACTTTCAATGAAGGAAAGTTCTAACTACTTTGCAGTCAAAGCCAAAATGATTAAGTGTGAGTATGGTTAAATGATTTGAGTGTGAGTACTGTCTACTGTTAGATTGGCCAATGAGGTATGACTCCTTCTGACAGTTATTTTGAATGTAAGAATGTAATACTAGCAATTAGTTATTTAAGTGCTCTTATACACAAAATTAGGTTTGGTTTGGTTTTTGTTTTACGGCATATCAACCTGAATGGGTCATTTAATGACAATATTTTTTTTCTTGTTAATATTTTTGTTTTGTCAAAAATCTATTTCTGGTAATATTTTTTCCTCAAAATGGTATAGCTATTATTATTATTTTCAAAAACGTATTGCTGGTAATATTTTTTTTTCAAAAATGTATTGCTGGTAATAGTTTTTTCTTCAAAAATTTATTTCTAGTAATAATTTTTTACAAAGTATTTCTCGTATTAAAACCTATTTTTACACTTTCATAATGCTTTTTACCTCAGTTTCGGGATTAACTATTTGCCCATAGCTGGGACCCTAACAGGTGCTACCACCCCGGGTCATGGTGGACGTGGGAATACCCGCAATTAAGAGGTGGTTCCATGCTCCTCAAAGCCTCCTAATCAGAGGCCTTGCTGTTGGACATAGTTTATCGTCTTACCCAGGACGCAGATGTAGTTTATCGTCATACCTAGGATGGACAAAATTAGGCTCAGGGAATATGACACTCACAGGACTTATTGTAGAAAAGAGAGAAAGAGAGAAGCAATGAATAACCTCCTTAATGAGCTTGTATAAATGACTGGCAGGACAGGGATTAGGAGAGATAACAAAAAAAACAAAAAACAAATAAGAATGTTACTAAGAGCTACAAAAGACAAGTAATTGTGAAGAGCTGTGATTGCCCACATCTAGAAGAGACACGGCACATAGGAGATATGAATATTAATCAGTAAACTTGTGGAATGTTAGCAGTATTTCAGATCTGTCCATATTTCTGAGATGAAGTATTGTAACTATTTACACTATTTACTTTGTTGGCGTCATCTTTATTGCCATATTCACAATGCTTCAGTTTTTTGTTCCCTCTGCTGTGGTCAGGTGTTGGGCACACAACTCTTTAGGCTAAATCACTTTTGGATCACTCAACCAATGCCTTTATCCATTTGACCCAAAGAGTTTTCAGTTAAATACCTGGCCACAACAGAAAGAATAAAAAAAAAAAAAAAAAAAAAAAACTTGGAGAATTCAGTTAACGAGGGGAGCTAACTGAAACTGAGATATTCAAAAAGGTATGCCATGTAGAATTAAGGCAATCTACTTCTGGGGATTAAATAAAGGTTTTGGTTCAAAATTCCAACTAATTTCTCCTGAAGAAGGCTGAACCATACAATGACTGAAACGTTGCTAAATATGGAAATAAAGATGAAAACAACAGTCCAAACAATGTAAATAGTATTTCAGATATTTATTACCATTCCAAAGATTTAAAAAGTGAATATTATTTAGATTTATTTAGTTTTTACCCCCATCATCAATCATTACTACTGAATTTGATTGTGACAATGTCAGTTTATTTCTCTTCTTATTGTTGTTCAAATGCTTCTGCTTTTCTGAATTATTCACGTAATTTAAATGCACGCCATAAACCTTTTTGCTGTTTTGAATTTTCAAATCAATTCCATTGAATAATAAACACTGAAAATTTTAGTTTTGAATGTCAAATACAGTTTGAAATCTAAATTAATGATCACTGAAGGAGAGTAATTTAAGTGTTGTATTTTGTTAATAGTTGATGAATTGCTAAATAATAACATGGAAGTACTCATACTGATAATAGATTACTGAAATTTCAAAACATCTTGATCCACCATCATAACAAAACTAAATCACTTGCGGACTACCAACAGCAGCAACTACTAAAATGGATCGCACAAAGAGAAAATAATGACATAATCAAGATGTTAATGTTCCACATTGCTTCAAATAGAAGGTTCAGAAATAAGAGCTACTGGACTTGAGAAATTGCATTTCCTAAAAAAAAGTATTTTAAGAGAAAGATTATATAATTTCAACTGGCTGCTCAGTCCCTGAATGTTTTCTTGTAGGGAAACAGTTACTGTTACCATCACCGAGGAAGCCAAATGATCTACCAAGTGTTCCATCATTACCTGCTGAAGCTCTCACTATTCAACAGAAATTGAAAAGCTGATTCCAATAGCCAATGTTCAATTGACACAAACTGACAATTTTAGGGTTGCTCTGTGTATTTACTTCCAAAACAATCAAGACAAATTACGAAGTCATAAAAATATTTTCTGATCAATCAGAAAATATCCCTGCAGCTTCAACCAAACAGTTCATTTTTGAGCCAATCCAACACTATATAAACTGCTACCAATTTAACTTTGTGTCCAGAAGGTTCCTTTCAGCTACCACACACATTTGCAGTTCCCTCATGTATTTTGACCAGACATTCACCAAAGACATCTACCCACAGAGATACCAGGAGTCCAATGCTAACATTAGTAGCTGAGGACACTCAATGAAAATGAAAATGAAAAATCAAATACTCTACTCCTACTGTTGTGATAATGTTCAAAGTTGATCAAGAGACTTGAAGTAACGGAAATGTAGTTCTACAGAAAGATGCTGAGGATACCAAACATGTGAGAAACACTAAGGTTTTGAAAAAAATGTAAACAAAAAGGAAAATTAAATTTAACATCAGGAAGAGGCTCAAGGATAGACTGAAGGACAAAGGAAAACAGCATGTAGCATACTTGATGGATTTCTTTTTTAAGCATTTCACCCCTAGCAAGGTGAGAGTGCCACTAGCATGCAAGGGATAAGAGAGTAAGAGTAAAGAGGAGTGTTTGAGGAAAGGATAAAGAGAAGGATGGGTCTCAAGATCAAGGCATCAGAAGATGTCAATTGACATTACATTTGAATATTTGAAGATTTATAGCTATCAGAGAAGCAAGTAAGAGGAAGGGAGTTTCACTGTTGGGAAGTGCAAGAGAAGAAGCTGTTGGAGTAGAAGAGGTGGTTACATTTAACTATTTCAACAGTGAAAGGGTGGGACTGATATGTCAATCTACTTGCATGCTTAAATTCATGCAGTTGCAGTGACAGCAGCTCAACAGAGCAGTTGCAATGAAAATATTTGTAGAAAAGGTAGTGGGAAGCCACATCATGCCTGTGAGAAAGTGACTGTAGTCAAGATGCCAGGTCAGGACCTATCACATTGCATATCCATCTCTGGATTTTGTCGAGAAACTTGACATGAACAGCGGGAGCATCAGACCATATATGGCAACAGTATTTAATGCAAGGATGAATGGATGGCAGAACAGGGTTTGGGAGAAAAGCAAAAAGAAAAATCTTATTAAAAGCTACAAAGGACAGGAAGATGTTGAGGGCCATGATCGCAAAACATATGGTCATAGTGTAATTGTGCAACATCCTAACCAGTCGTCCAAGACTTCCAGCACCGCGGCTGGTTGCTGAACTGACCGCTTCAATCCAGAGCTAACCTTATTCCATGTTGTGATTTAACTTTGATCATAAGGCAGCTGAGATCAAATCGTCACAGTTATTTCCATGTTGGGCTGGTTTAAACAGGGCAATGATGTATAGGAAAAAATAACACTTAAATAAATTGAACAAAAGTAAATACTTTTTTTTATATCAGTCCTCTATATAATACTTGGTCCATATCATAGTTCATATGCAATTAATTATCAGCCCAGCATGCATCAAAATTGTTTGCCAACCTGGCCAAAATCTGGTTTGCTGTTGTTGGTAGAGTTTGGCAAAAGGCTGAAGTAGGGGGTTACTCTTTGGCAGGCAATCACGTGGGATGTATCATGACCAGTGATTGGGACGAACTCTCTGCCATCTTGTCTCTGTCTTCTACTCCAACTTGTCTCTCTTCTGGTGAATTCACTTCATACATTTGTATTTATTGACATAATTTTGGAAAATTCCCTTCACCCAATCTCACCTATCATTATCTCTCTCTAAATCTCCACAGTGAGCATGGGTGGCTTATCCACCTGCCTCTTGTCTCAAATCAACTTTTGACCAGGAGAGTCAACTCCAAATTCGTTGTTTACGAAAAAAAAGTTTTCACTTTACAGTTTGTATTTGTAGCTGTGTGTCAATCAACATTGCTCTTAAGTCTGGGTCACTAAATTTTGGTAATAAATGATCATTATGGATCATTTAATACCAAATTGACCTTATGGATCATTAAATACCAAAATTTAATTTTCTTGGGAGATTTGAAGTAATAAAAACATATATATTATTCTGCTTTCACACTTGAATACATGGTAGATGATACTCAGCTTTTGTGCATATAAATGTTTGTGTGAACATAATTACTAGAGACAATGATATGTGTGTTTTATGTTGTAGTCTTGTTGAAGTTATATTTTGGAATACAGTTTGATTTCTTTAAGAAATTGTAAGATATTAATGGATTAATGCCATGAAAGAGTTCTTTCATATTGCTTGGTTGATTTTGTTTCACAGTATATCAACATCTATGAGTTATTTCATGCTGAAATCTAAATATTTTGAACAATTTTATGGCTTCATCTATAATTTGAATGCAATCATATGCCTTTAACTACAGGTTAAATGTATTGTTGGTAATTCTACTATAAAATATACTGTTGGTCATTTTACTATAAAAATGTATTTTTATACTTTCATAGTGTTTCGTTTCTGTTAGGGACTTCACTATTTACCCATAGCTAGGACCCTAACAGGTGTTACCACCCATGGTAAAGGTGGCTCTTGAAACAACAGCAGTTAAGAAGTGTTTCCACGCTCACCAAAACCTTGAATCTCCTGATCAGAGACCTTGTTGCCAGATCTAATTTATCATTTCTAATGATACTGTATCATAAGAGCATTGGATATACTGCCAACGAGTTCAGTCCCAAGTGCAGATTTTAACATACAACTAGTTATAACTCTGTGTAGTTATATATAGTTACATCACATTTAATTTTAGAGCCAGATCCATTGTTTTAGGCTTTTTATGCTTTAATGTTGAGTGTATCTTGCATTTCATTTGGGAATTGTGGTACAGCAGATTTGGGATTTTTTAAAGAACGATGTATACCAGAAAAGAAAGCAGGATACAAATTTTATTTTCTGTTTGAACTAATTCCGTTGAGGAAGGGATGTATCACACATTCCTGTTTTCTGTCCTGTCTTTGGCTGTCTTGACAAAATTTCTTGCCACATTCATGTCACAATGGTTGACAGCAAAGAAAATTAGTGAGCAAACAATTTCACACATTGCACTCCATAAAACATCTGAACCCCTAAAGCAGTAAATATAAAAAAACCTGTTTCTCTGAGAAATGCCTGGTTAGATTATATTAATGAGCTTAAAGATATTTCAACACTTTTGGGGTTATATATTGTTGAATATGAGTCTCAAAGTGAATCACAAAATAAGTAGATATAGGTGTGCTTTACATTAGACTTAAAAGATAAATATAAGTTCACTTTACACTGGATTTAGAAAAAAGTAGGCATAGGTCAGATTTATATTAGACTCAAAAAAAGGTAGCCAGGTGTCCAGTTTACACTAAATTAAAACAGAAATACTGTCAAGTAAATAAACACAAAGATAGTCAATCATCAAATGACAAAAATTTTGTTTCTGAAATCACAGGATACGCACATCTTTCCAGGTAATAAATGAATCCTTTGAAAGTAAGTATTTCACATTTTTCAACCAATTGCTGACAGTAAAAAATATGCTTTGTGATCCCTCTGAAGAATTAATAAGCAGAGTCACCAGGCCAGACAAGCTAGTAAGGAGAAGGAAAGGCAATGTACTATGTGCATTACTTTATAGAGATCCTCTCACTCATTCACCTATCTTCTGCACCAAGCTATGTGACATTCAACACTCTTCCTTGCCAAGCTATGGGACATTCAGCACTCATCCCTGCCAAGCTATGTGACACTCAGCACTCTTCCTCGGCAAGCTGTGTGACATTCAACACACTCTCTCAATAAGCTATATGACATTCACCACTCTTCCTCACCAAGCTATGTGATATTCACCACTCTTCTTTGCCAAGTTATGTGACATTCAACACTCTTCCTGCCAAAGCTATATGACATTCAACACTCTTCCTCACCAAACTATGTGACATTCAACACACTCTCTCGCCAAGCTATGTGACATTCAACACTCTTCCTCAACAAACTATGTGACATTCAACACACACTCTCGCCAAGCTATATGACATTCAACACTCTTCCTCGCCAAGCTATGTGACATTCAGCACTCTTCTTTGCCAAGTTATGTGACATTCAGTACTCTTCCTCACCAAACTATGTGACATTCAACACTCTTCCTCACCAAGCTATCTGACATACTTTACTCCTCAAATTCTCCCTTGCCTCTTTTTCCCCTGCAACACTTACATGTGTAGAAATCACATTTCTTTTCATCTTAAACAACTACAAACAAGGAGCTTTAACACTTGTACACTCTGAGAATAATTTAGTTGTAACAACACAAAAATAAAAATGTTTTTATATTTAGAGACTTTTCTCACCTTATTCTTTGTTGTGGTTTGATTCAAATCCATAACAATACAGATAGATCTGGTTTATATTAGATTAAAGAAGGTAGACATAATTTCTGTTTATACTAGCCTGAAAAATGGTAGACAGTTATTTTTGTGTATTTTCCACTTTTATGTCAGTGAATAACAAGTTTTCTTTTAAACTTAATCTGAATACATTGCTTATATAGCCTTTAAGTTATTCCACATTGAGTTTATCAATACTTATAAAATGTTTTTTATTATACTTTACACCTATAGAAAAGATTATGGTGCACTCAATTATGGCACAGGGTTATGGACTGAGTAATCTAGATTGCAGTGGATGAGCTAAGAAGACTTTGGTAATGTAAAAACAAATTCATGCTAATTGGTGCACATATATATAGGGGTCCAAATTTGACCAATGCTAGAAATCTCTAAAAGACCTTGCTAATTGACAGTAGCATGATCATTTTTACAAAAGAAAAAAGAAATATCAGTGATTGTTTTATTCCTGGAACTTTTAGATGTGGTAGAAAGATTGTCATGCAAAGCAGTCATTTTTCCAATTGCCTTTCATTTGTTTTGGCATTGTGCCAAGGACTTGTTCATATCCAATTAACCAATGAGGAGGAAGGTGTAATCTCAAACTGCATTGTGGAATATGCAACGACAAAAACATTGGTAGCATTTCCACAAACCCAAGAAATTAAAAGAAAAGATTAAATAATGCCAAATGACTGGCCAACCAACAAGGAAGGAAGTTCAAAGAAGAAAAGTATTTCCTTTGGATCAATGAACAAAAAGTTTTTTTTTTTTTGTCTTTATTCATAACCAGACAAAACAAACTTTTTATAATTTCTTTTAGAAAATTCACAAGACTGAGAGATTTTTATTTCCATCTGTGTTCACATTAACTTAATATCTATTTGTGCACACACACACACACACAGAGAAACACACATACACATATGTATACAGACATTATATATATATATATATATATATATATATATATAAAATTAAGGCATTAAAAACAAGAATTTTTATATTGTAGGCTATGATAGATTTAAAGCAAAAACACACATCAGTCGACCGGTTTCGTCCCCTCTCATCAGAACTGTTAACGGGGAACACAAATTATGAGGAAAAGAAAAAGAAAAAGTCTGTTATGGATGACATGAATGATTGGACAGGAAGAAATAAATTATTATAAAAGTTATACCAACCAAGATGCTAGAAACGCAGCACAGCAAGTCCAAGCAAACAATCTCTTTGTTTACAAAGAGTAGGTTGCCTGAACCTGATGTAAAGCGTCTCCAACACCTTAAGATGGAATAATGAGTGCGAACTGGCCAAAACGGAAAACCAGTTCACACTGAAATCCATCGCACAAGTGGGATTCTTTATAAAGTGATCCGCAATCAAAGAGTTTGAGATTCTTGACAAAATCCAAAGAAGGATCTGCAATGTTATTGATCCTGACTAGGCATCTCGGTTTTCTCACCGATGTGACATGGTTTCCCCTCTGTCTTTTCTACAAATATTTTCATGGCAACTGTTCTGACGAGCTTTTTTCTCCCCTGGTGCCCAGACTACATGAATTTAAATGTGCTACTGGACTGTATAGGTCCCATGCTTTTACTGTTAAAATAGCTAAATGCAATCACCACTTCTACTTCAATAGTTTCTTTTCTTGCAATTCCCACCAGGGAACTTCCTTCTGTTTCCTTGCTTCCCTGGTAACTACAATCCCAAAAGATTTAATTTCAACATCTTCTGTCATCTCAAATCTCATTCAACTTTAGTCCTTTCTTTGATCCTTCCTATTCTCTTTCACTCTCTGTAACCCCTTGCATACTAGTGGCATTCCCACTTTGTTAAGGGCTGAAAACCCCCCCCAAAAAAAACAACACAGCCTAATGAAAATGCTGTGCCTAAAAGATTCTGTAGTTTGGTCAGATTTTGGAAAGAAGGCATTCAAATTCTCAGAGACCGATGTGCGTATGTGCCGAGTGGCAACGGCATAGCAGAGCGGTGCCACTGAAGCATGAAGAGGATCGTGGCCAGTAAGCAGTGCACGATAGCGGAGGCGGTCTATAGATATAATGCAACACCAAAGGATGCCGTGACTGCTGCGAGCGCACCCGCCAATGTAATCCATCGCTACCGAGTTGACGCGTGTCTGCCTGATCGGCGGGGGAACACGAGGGCCGTATGAGTTAGAGGACGAAGCCTCCCAATAGCCGGTGCACCACCAGCTTTCGAAGAGGACGAAGCACCGGCATCGTCAATAAGCAGGCCGTGCTGGTCGATGGTACTCCACACCATGTGAGGGATGACCGGCCTGCCCTAAATACGAACCAGTTGGCAAGTAGCAGCAGTGGTAAATCATCCAATGATGAACTATGGATCTGACCTATGCCCCACAGGCCTGATGGTTCGACTACGAACCCTGATGCTGATGCCGATAGTTCCAACACCCTTTCTGAGAGCTCCGATGAAGAAGTCCAGACAATCCCCCTTCGTAGGAGTTCCCACAACAAACGACCACATCTGCAATGCCACATGTGTGATCTTGAGACCAGGGGGGAGCGTGGACATGAAAGTGAGACTAACCTTAGCTCTCGACATAAGAGGGTTCGTTTGTGCCTGGCGTGCAGGGCAGTAATTGATCCGAAGGAAGAAACACCGCCATTACGGTGAGTCGGTCTTATGGGAAATGCGATCTCGTAGCTGCGAGGATTGGCGAGAGGTGAACTTGGCCATATGCAAATTGGTTGGTGTTTGCTGGCATAAAGGTGATGGTGGGAGACCACTCGAGAGATCGTGTGTAGCGAACTACAAGGTGGTGTTGTTATTGAGTGCAAAGATCAGTGGAGTTTTGAGGTGATTGTCTTTTTTTGGATAACTACGTTGTGTGTTTCAAACTGAGGTCTTGTTGTCTTCACCGGAAACTGTCCTTCTTACCGAGAACTGAGACTGGTTGTATTTTACATAGAGTAATTCCATCAAACTGTTCAGCACTCAATGTGTTGAAGCTAAATTGTTTTGAGCAACCTGTCTTGAAGCTGAGGAGTTTCTTTCTTCCGGAAGTAGGCAGTGCCGGGCCAACCCGTTCCCTTCCTATTGTTTGTTTCTGATTTTACGTACACTAGTATAGTCCAAAATTATCTGTAATATGATTTTATATTTCAATACAAACATATCTGTTTACAGCTTTCATATGCATTTTAGTTTGATTTGGTATGGTTTGTTTAAAAGCATATCATCCTGAATGGGTCATTTAATGCCGACAAAATTTTCATTGTTCGTAATATTTTTTTCCAAAAATCTATTTCTGGTAATATCTTTTCCTTCAAAAATCTATTTCTGATAAGAATTTTCCTTTGCTGGTAATATTTATTTTTCAAAAATGTATAGCTGGTAATATTTTTTCTTCAAAAATTTATTGCTGATAATAATTTTTTTGCAAAGTATTTCTGGTATTAAAACCTATTTTTACACTTTCATAGTGTTTTGACCCATGTTTGGGGTTAACTGTTTCCCATAGCTGGGACCCTAACAGGTGCTACTACCCTAGGTCAGGGTGGACCTGGGAAAACCAGTAATTAAGAGGTGGTTCCACGCTCCTCAAAACCTTGTGATCAGAGGTCTTGCTGCCAGATGTAGTTTATTGTCTTACCCAGGATACGGATGTGGTTTATCATCATACCCAGGATGGTATATGCGTTTTAGATATAATTTTTTGAATTCATCTATTTTTATTATTTTTATATTTTCTATTCTTTCTATTCTATTGCATGACAATAAAATAATGTTCCAACCACCCTGTATATATTTATTTATTTCCTCTCATTAAATACAAAGCTGAAATTTGAATGACTCCAAATTTACATCATGTGTAATAGTAAAACCAAGTTATACTGCCCTGGAAAAACATGAATCAAATTTTGACATGTTTTGTATGCATATAAAACATTTTATACAACAACTCCAAGATAATATTTGCTGAAATATAATTTTTTTTTTTATTGCGGGTAGCTACTTTTTTATAATAAAGGCTTCTAATATTTTTAACCTTTCTTTGCAGGGGGTGCTATGTAGCATTGTGATATCTACTAATATTTTTCTTAATCTGTTTGGTTGTTTGTGATTATTGATATATGTATTAATAGCACTGTTTTGACAAGAGAGAAGTGAACCTATCAGAGTGTGTAGTGTATATATGGCCAATGTAAGAATATCATTTTTTTTTATTGTTGATATTGGAGAGCAATATCAGAAAGGACATGGAAATTCATTGACAACATTGTTTTTACATATGGGAATTTTTCAGGTCCAAAGATCTTGGTAATAATTATGTTAGAGATTTTGAAGTTTTATAGTAAATGATAAAATCAACAGTATTTTGGGCGTATTTTTAATTGGTAAAATATATTTGTAAGAGCTTTCTCATCTTGTTTATACATTGAGTATATCTGAGTTCTTTTGTTTATATCATGATTGTGAAGTGAGTAGCCATGGATAAATGCAAAATAAATGACAGAACTGTACGCAAAATCTTTGCAGTAAGCTATAACAAAAAAAGGGGAGAAAAAAAAAACAGAGTAAAAAACATATAAATCAAGTAAAAAATATATGCAAAGCAAATTAACAGTAATGAGACAATGCAATAGTAATATGGTTCACAAACTAAGAATTAGGGTTGACACACAAAAGCAAGTTCAGAAAAGCGAATGTAGTGTTCCAACTTCAAGACAGATCAGCACTGTGTAAAATGAAACCAAAAATCAGTCTATTTTATTGGCTAGGAAAAAAATCCCAGCATGCATTTATGTGATTCTGCCTGTAAATTTTGGAGGGGCAAGTGTTTTGCAGTCATTCCCAGGAACTGAAACCAACAATGATGGTTGCTGAGGAAATCTTTTTTTTTTTTTTTTAATCATTTGACTCTAGTCAAGACAATAAAGCAACTAAGATGCGAGCAGTTCCTGAAAGGGAAGGACACTGAGAAACTATTACTGAGGCAAAAGAATACTAAAAAGCTCAGGATTCAAAAAGACTGGAGATGGTGATTGACATTGCATTTAAATCTTTGAAATCTTTTAAATTTAAATCTGTTTGCTTTGGGGTTCTTGATAGGCTCCAGAGGCGAATATGCAATATAATTGGCCCTGCTCTGGCATCTCGTCTACAGTCACTTTCTCACAGACGTGTCGTTGCCTCTGTCTGTTCTACAAATATTTCCATGGAAATTGCTCCAAGGAGCTGCATTCGCTGGTTCCCAGACGTCATGAGTTCAAGCGCCCTACGAGGCTGGCATCCCGCTCTCACCCCTTCACTGTTAAAACTCCTAAATGTAGCCGTCTCTTCTCCAATAGCTTCATGTCTCACACCTATCACCTGTGGAACTCCTTTCCCTATTCCTGTTTCCCTGAGAGCTATAATCTCCAGCTATTCAAGTGTCATTTCAATCAACATCTCCAGTTGCCTTGATCTATCCACTATATCTCTCCTCATCCTTTCTTCTATCACTCCTATCTGATCTTGCTCTAAATTTTCTGTAACCCCTTGCATCCTAGTGGCTTCCCGCCTTGCTTGGGGTGAAACGCTTAAGAAAAAAAAAAAAAAAAAAAAATTATAGTTCAGAGGAAAACAAAAAGTGAGAAGAGAATTCCACAAGCATGAGAAAGTAAAGGATATATTAGAAGAAATGTGACCATAAGAATAGAACTGATGGTTACATTTAGCAATTTCAACAGCAAAATGATGAGACCTAACTGCCCATCTACTATTAGGTTGGTGCAAAAATAATGTCGTTTTCTCACATAGTTAACATATGTGAGAAACCGTCATTATTTTTGCACCAACCTAATACTACACTTAAATTTGTGAAGTTGAAATCTCAAAGAAGACTGTTCATCGTGAAAATTGTCATGAAAATGTTCATAGAAATGACAAAAGGAAGCTGTATTATGGTGATCGGAAGGTGACTGAGGCCGTGGTCTAGGTTATGACTGACAAGTATTTATGCTGTCGCGACCTTTATGAATAATGCGTCCAAAGAAGAGATTATTTTGATATGGTTATTCTGTTTTTTATGGCTTTTGCTTTATATCTGTGATGACATTCACTTTTCTGAGAAGATAGAAATTTATGCTTTATAGAGTGAAGCATTAAAATTCTGACTGTTAGCATCAATGAAAACATCAAAGAAGAGAAGTCTATTAATATCAAGTTTCAAAGTAAAAAAAAAGTTATTGTCAAAGACTTTTTTTTTTGAGTCTGTTTATATTTCTGAGATGATGTATTATGTACAGTATTTACATTAGTCGGACTATTGTCCTCATTTTTGTCGCCATATTTGTCACAACGTTTCAGGTGGTTAGAATTTCTAACTGAACTGAGTTCGAAATTCCAACCACCTGAAGAAGGCTGGAGCGTACAACGGCCGAAATGTGACAAATATGGCGACTTTTTTTTTTTTTATCTTTATTTCTTCCAGATTTTTGGAAGTCTGTAGATATTGATATATCAAACATTTATTTTTAGCAGTGATATTCATCCTCTACCATGCCTGGGAGCCAATCAAGCTAGAGGGTTTTATTAAGAGGCTGTTTATATGTATAGGAGAGGAAGATAACAGTTAACCCAAGAATTGAACAGGTTAAGGTTGTATCAATCAGAAAAACATCCTCATAGAAGTTAGTTCCACGTAGCAGTGTTTTAAGAAAGAATCTTTTCGATTGGAACTTACTTCTCACCAATGGAACAGAGAGGCAATATGGATGGTTTACTACAAAGTAAGTCACATGGTGGATCCCCTAGCCATGAAGATTAGGACTGGTGGGACCAGGGAACATAGCTCAACTGAGCACTTTCCAAGGAAGTAGCAAAAGAGCAATGAGAGGCTTACCACATCCCGCATGTGGGAGAAAGACGTCCGAGGGTGGAAAATAATTTATCCCTCACAAGGACTTGTAGACACTTTTGAACTATCAAGACTGGAAAATGTAAATTGGCAGATCCTGCCCAAATATGACAGAAGTTCTCCACTTTAGGCCCAATCTGGCTCTTGTAAAAGTAGAGGATAGCATGAGGAGTGTTATAATCATTTTCCCTGCATGTTTAGCAATAGATCACATCGATGAGTTCCACATGAGGTCAAGTGTGAGTTTATAGTCCTACAGTCTCTCAAGGCATGTAGCCTCTTTCAGGGAACATCCATTCATGTAACTGGCTATTTTTTCACTACTGAGAAGTTAGTGCTTGATCAGATGAGAGATCAGCTGCCAATTTCTGATCATCAAGAGTTTTAGAGGTGCACCTGTATATTGTCATATCATCAGCATAGTTGTTTACAAATAATCTGAGTATATTCTTAAGTAGATCATTTGTGTAAATCAAAACGAGGGTTGGTCCAAGAAGCTGATGCTGGGGTACGCTTGATAATGGAGGGAAAAATGTTTTTCTGTGATAAGTAATGAATAGCAGTTTTTTTTTTCTAGGTGTTAAAATTTACGAGCCATTTATTGTCCCATATAACAACTGATTGAAGATCATTTTTGAGAGCAGCTGCCAGTTTTACTTTGTTGCTCCTACCGGACTTAACTATTTAGTACTGTTTTAATAGTAAGTTATCAGGATAAATACCTAGTTAATAACTGATGACATTGAGAAAGTCGGTGATTAAGTTAAAAAAAAACGTAGGCCGAAAGATAAATCCTTGAACTAGACCCGCATTAATGTGAAATGATCTACAAGCATGGCTGTTCAACAAGTCTTTCGTTAACAGATTTGTTAAAAACGATAAGTCCAAGTCAAATATCGGGCCAGAGACACCATAGACCTTGAAACTGGAAGATGCAAGCATGCCAAACCCTGTCAAACACCTTCCTGATATCTAGGATATCTAGGATCACACTAAATAAGTTGCACAAATAGCTGAATTAAAATAAAGTTCGTATTTATCTGTGTATTTTTTTTTCAAATCTATGTTTTTATTTCATAACATTTAAAAAACTTAAAAAATTTTACTAAGTGTGCCGTGATATTTTCATTTGCTTCGAGGCTGTTGCTTAAAACGTTTGAGAAAAAATGACCAAGAGAAACGAAAGCCATGTTATCTGAAAGAAGGCTGCGTGCAGATGCTTACTAGGTTAAAAATAAGCTCGTAAGTCGGGAGAATGTTTCAAGAGAAAATATTTTACATGCAGAAAATGGTACCAATACCACGAATGTTGGAGAATGAAAGGTTGATGACTTTTGGAGTAATTATATATATATATATATATATATATATATATATATATATATATATATATATATATATAATTACTTCAGTATCTGTCTATATTTCTGAGATGGGGTATTATGTACACTATTTACATTATTCGAACTGTTGTCCTTACCTTTGTTGTCATATTTATCACAACGTTTCGGCCGTTGTACGCTCCGGCCTTCATTTTTTTTTTTTTTTTGAACATGTGTAGAGGTTTCTCCCTTGTTTCCAATTTAGGATTGGGTTTCCTTCTCTTGAGGCCTTAATAAAATTGGCTGTCATATCTATTTGGCGATATGATTGGCTTGAGTCCACAACTCTTCATTTTGAGATTATTGTGTCAGCAACTATTTCTAGTTGCTGCATCCCGACTGGCAGCAAGAAGCCCGAAATCTTTATATATATATATATATATATAAATTCACGTATGAACTTACGACTAATAATAAAATTCTCTTCCTTGACATATTGATAAACACAAATAATAACAAATTTACTATTTCGTCATACAAAAAAACCTACCGGCATAAATTCATGTACACTTAACTACAAGAGTGAATGTCCATATTACTAGAAAATAGCAATTATAAAGAATCTAATACATCGTTCAGAAACTAATTCATCCACAAAACAGATTTTTTACAGTGAACCAAAGAATATAAAACAAACACATTAATAATAGCTTTCCAAACTATATAGTTGATGAACAAATAAGATGCTTTCTTAGAAACCTCAATACTAAGCAAATAGTACATACTACTGCTTCTACTAATCTCAAACATATTAATCTCCTATATCGCAATGAAATGCATACTAATTATAAACAAGATGAAAATATACTAAAAAAATTAGTAAATACCAATATATATATACAACAGATCCTAGCAAAAAAAAAAATTAAGTTAATCATATACTACACTAAATCTAGTATATCGAACTTAATTATTCGCAATGATTCTTCTTCCGCGGTTAGCGATTTGCAAAAAAAACAACATAGTTTACAAATTCAAGTGCCCTTTTGGAGATTGTATCTCCAACGAATTAAATAATATTTATGTTGGTCACACCACAAACTCGCTTTTACGATGCTTGACACTTCATTTGAATGATAACTCTAATATTTTTAGGCATTTAAAACAACATACCTGGCCGCATACACAATTCCGTAAAATCCTTGTATAAAACACATTTATACTTAAACATGAAAACAATAAACAAAAGCTAAAAATTCTCGAAGCTATATACATAAAACAGTTGAAAACTAACCTGAACAAAATAAACTATGAAAACTCCAGAAATATTCTTAAATGCCTATAATTGATAACAGAAGCCATTGGTTTATACCAACGGCTTCCCATACTTAACACTTCTCGAATTCACTCACGCGTGGTCATGTGTGGCGTCATGAGCTACAGTGCGATTTTCGCTTCTAGCGTCTTATATTCACGTGTTTATCGTTGCTCGGAAATCATCCATCTCAACAGAAACAGATTATCATCACTTTCTTGTCCGTGTATTACATAATATATTGTACTGTAATTGTCATCTTTGATAATGGCTTATGTAAGACGAAAGCTTAGATTGGATTAAAAAATATGGATCGATATTGTGATTTTCTTTCTTCGTTTAATGATAATGTTATTAAGCTTATCCGACGTTATGAAAAGAATTTACATAAAATAGACAACACTTGTCTATATTATTTAATGAAACTATATATATATATTAAATTAAACAAATAATTAAGCGAAAGAGAGCACAAAAGAAATATAATTTCTTTGACAGGAACGTTGCTAAATCGACTTTCCACGTCGAATAAGGCTAGTATCTGTCTATATTTCTGAGATGAGATATTATGTACACTATTTTCATTTACGGACTTCTTCGGGTGGTTTGAATGTTGAACTGAGCCCTTTATTTAGACTTGGCACGTGGAACTAAAACAGTCTACCCCAGCAAGCGAAATAAAGCGTTCATTCCAACCACCTGAAGAAAGCTGGAGCGTACAACGGCCGAAACGTTGTGATAAATATGGCAACAAAGATGAGGACGATAGCCCGAACAATGTAAATAGTGAATGAGGCTAGGTTGCTGAATTTGGATTAAAAAATAAATAATGAAATTAAGGCTATTTTTCCTCGGTAAATATGACAGTATCAGTCGGCTATGTGTTTTGGATAAGTGATATACAGTGGTTGGGATTTATGAACGATTTGTGGTGAGAGGGTTAGGTTTGTATGTTTTAGCACTTCTGTATTGATAGTGACATTAATACACTCCTACGGCTATGTAAAGCCCGAGGGACCCGACTTTAGCTGTGATAAATTTGTTTCTTCCTATCTTGAGGAGGCTGATAATGTTCTTGTTTAATTTTTAAATTTAGCTTTATTGATGGTGTAAAATAACCACAACGGCAATAGTAATTCTCCATTACCTTATTCTCTTACCAACAAGATACAAATACAATAATGTCTGGTCCTTGGCCATTCAGCTGTTTATATAACACTGGACGAGGTAACTTATGTCTGCCTGTAGAAGTCCTCCATTATCTAATGAGAACTTCCATTTCTACTCTACATGCCTCCTCCCTACTCCGACTACAGAACGTATTGACATAGCTGAAGGTTTACCACAGAATGTGCGCGATTGTCCTCGCATTTGTGGTGTGCGAATTCGAGGTGCTCGCATATTACGACATGGGGGGTTGGTTTAGGGTTGGTGTCGTCTGATATTGGTGTTCTCCAATATTATTTTTATTGGGCCTACTGAATTCGCAAAGTCATCAGCTTTCATTTCATTTTCATTACTGGCGATCTTTGGTTTCTACGTTTCTACGTTGGGTAAAAAGAATATCAATCACCATAGAGGATTCACCAGGTTGCTGCGGCCGGACACCGGGACCTACAGAAGTATTTTACGGTTCTGGTCTAGAGGTGGTTAATCTATTTTCCGTGTTGTTATATTGAACCGGTTGTAAATCGGAGTGCCATGAGACCAAGGGACCCGCTCCCTGGGTAGAATGCTGTGGGACGTCAACAAATGGGTGGATCTTATGGAGGAAGCGATGGTTGCGTAGAGTTACGCGATTACTTCCATTTCCGTTATTCTCCCTGTTTTCGTCCATCGACGAGGGTAACGGCCATCTTGATTCTGTTTCTGAACAGAATCGCCAATTTCTATTTCTCGAAGTGGGCGACAATGTTCATTGTAAAAGTGTTCGTTCTGCATGTGCCTTTTAGCCATTGCTGCCTCTCTCAGTTCACCAATTTCTCTCCACTACTTACGTATCTGGTATTTGTCCCGTAGGACAGGGAGGCGGTCTTTGATAACACGACCGTATTACATCATATCAGGATACATGCTAAAATCCTGGACGGAGTGTTTCATTGGGTCAGCAAAGCACGGCCTGCGCCATCATGACACAGCTGACCGCAGCAGCTTGTATTTTCTGCGGGTACAAGCTTCGCCATTTTGATGGCCAGTTCTGCCCAGTCATTGCTTTGTGGGTAGTAAGCCGACGAAGTACGTTTCCGTATTCCCGAACTCTTCCATATTCTTAAGGAACTAGTCGTATCTTTGAGAATCAAAAGGTGGTCTCCAGTCGTAAGAAAGTTCTTCAGGTGCACCATATGTGCAGAACCAAATTCTCAGAGTACCGCATACTGCCCTGACCTTCCCAGATGACATTAGGGCTACTTCCACTCAACCAGTGTAAAGATCTGCATATATAACAATTTCTACCGTCTAAGTTAGAAAGTTCAGTCACAGTTTGTTTGAATTCAGGGTTAGACGGCAACATCAAGGGCTCCTTAGGTTGTGAGGTGACAAGAGAGTTAGATATCTGTCATTGAACTCTGCTCCATTGGACACTGGCATCCAAGCCAAGCTAAAATAGACGTTGTTTCGCATTTGTTAACATACCATTTACATTCTGGTGTGCAGAATGTAGTGTTTCAAGTATTTCCGCACGAAATTGTCGAAGTATTAGGATTTTATTCTTCTCGGTCGATACTCCTTCGGCAAAGTACAATTCCTGACGCATGGGCCAAAACCAAAAGATCACCGACCGGAGGTCATGGCTTGATTTGGGATGACCAGTCCGTATATATTCCGCCAGAGTCTGACATGCTTCATCAATGGCTGTCGTAGCAATGATGCTATCACATGTAATAGCCCTTAATCTAGGGTCATACTCGTATGTGAACGTGGATGCAGCCTTGATTGCACAGTCGATTTGTTTCGACTGCATCAGTTGTAGTCGCCTCGTAGAATGACCGTCTATGCTTCTGTTGTAGATGATATTTGGAGAGGATCTGTCGATACCTCTTGATGGGACCTATGCGAGGTATCGGGAGGTACAGTAGAGTGCAGCATTAAGTTTTCCAGGGAGATGTTCAATGCTGAATATGTATTAGGTTGGTGCAAAAATAATATCGTTTTCTCGCATATGTTACTATGTGAGAAAACGACATTATTTTTGCACCAACCTATTACTGTGCGTTCCTTGAAATTAAAGAGACGTGGGTTCTTTATGTTCTCGAGGGTCGGATCCGAGAAAATTTGTTATGGGTGGTTGACGGTCAACACTCACTAGCAAATCTGGGCGTCCCAATATAAACATCCGACATGATTTTAGCCGATAGACAAGAGTCAGGGCTACACCTTCGACCGGTGCGTAGTGGGATTCTGTGTCGTTGGTAAATCCGAAATCTGGCCAAAATAATTTTCAAATAACTATCACCGCAATTTGAGTTCGCTCCGCCAGGGCAATTACAGTGTTTTTGAAAAAGAAAGTAACCGATTCCTGTTTTACTGTATTTGTTGAAAGGCATGAATTTACCGCACAATTATTTTCGTTCCAATAAAAAATTCGGTTTTTCGAGCGCACTAATTCCCGGAAGTAAGCCATCACCTCAGCTTGCGAGAATACATAAGATAACTGATTCAGCAGTCCAAACTAGGACCTGATACTCGTGATAATTGTGGACGTAGAAAAGTGAAGGATAACCATAGTCATTTTCTTCGTTAGTTTCACGCCATCGGCCATTATTAAAACCCCGGCAAACTCAACTTCATTCTCTGCAAAATGGAATTTGTCAAAGTTAAACCTAATCCCATTCTTCCTACAGTGGGTTATATATTTAATTGTCTGCCAGAACGAGGACACAAAGGAGGCTATCGTCTATCCAATGGTTTTCGGACCATGTCACACGAGTAGTTGACTTGCTGACCGCAGCCTTCCCTGTTAAGACAATCAAATGTGAATGAGCAAAATCTGGCTTGAGCGCGTAAACTTACAAAAATAAATAAATAAATAAATAAATAAATAATTGATTGACTCATCTTCCGCCTTATGTTAGGAATGAAAGGTCTGTCGATGAACCTTTGTGAAAGCTCTTTACCGCAACGAATCGGATATGTGACAAAAGCCTTTCCACCGTAGTCGAAGTTTTCGTTGTTTCAGCCCCTAATAAGTTCGAAAAGGAGCCTGTTGACTTCGGGCGAGCATGTCTCAATTCGTTGCATATTTCGACTGAGTTGTTAAGTGTACACATCTGATAACGCGCCCAAGCGTCAAGGAATGATGCCCAGTCGTTGCCCGTTGCTTTGGATTCAGTAACAGAATGGTCTGCGTCTTTCGCGTTGGACGTTTGCGTCGCGTTATGGGTCCCGTCCTTCCGGAGCGTGATAGTTTCCCTTTGTAGCTCTATCATTTGTTGCATGAGTTGAACAATTAAATCAAGTATCTTATTTTGTTAAGATAGTTCCACGTATTCACCAGATCCTGCTCACAACGCCATGTAAAATAACCACAACAGTAGTAGTAGTAATAGTAATTCTCAATTGTTTCAGTCTCGTACCAACGAGATACAAATACAATAAGATATCTGCCCCTGGACGCTCAGCTTTTTATATAACAATGGACGAGGTTACTTATGTCTGTCTGTGGTAATTCGCCATTATGTAATGAGGTCTTCCATTTCTACTCTACAGTTGGTGGTAAAGTTAGGTATTGTAGTCGATCTTCTTCAAAATAAAAAAAAAAAAAAGAAAAAGCTCTTCCGAAAATCCGAATTATAATGTCTTTGTTCGATGGAAGTTTTCCTCAATACTTCGATTTCGTTTGCTGCACCAACCTAATAGTTATATCTACTTTTTAAATGCTTCTCACCCTTGGTAAAGTTCGTAGTCTAAGGTAGAATGGAAGGAGTTTATTATCTTGCGGTTCTAGAATTATTTGTACAAAAAAACATCAATCTCAAATATTTTAATGTAGAGTCAGTAGAGGTAGCATTTCGGTCCGAAGTTGAGGAATTTCATTTTTGTCTAAGTTCGCTGTTAGAGAGATTTGTAAAGTTATCAGACAAATTAGGAAGATATATATTTCCCTTTAGATAAATTAAGTTTTTTTTTTTTTTGTTTCTCGTAACGAAATTGGAAGTTGTGAGAAATCAGAATATTTCAGAGTGTCGTCGCTTTATTTACTTCAGCGTGGAGAATCTGTATCGTGTCACTTACGTCGAAATTTTGTAGTGTTTGGTATCACTGTTCGCAGCAGAATCGTGTGACTTAAATAAGAATATTTAGGCAGCAAGTATTCATCCAAATACATTTTTTGTTACAGTGAATCGACGTTGTCAGTCTGCTTAATGTTTTTAATGCATTTTTCTAATTTTCAACTAAGATGCTATGTACAACCGTGTCAAAATTATGGATTTGAAGGTGAAGTTTTTTTCAAGTATTTTCGACTGTCGCGGTCATTATCAAGAACTGGGTGTTGCCAGACTTGTAGACAAATTTTTTTTGATTACATCCGGACATATATTTTAAATTTTTATTTTTATTTTTTACAGTCTAGATTCTAAAGTGACGTCATGTCTAACAGTGAAAGCTAGCTATACCGGACCGGAAAAGCAAATTTATACGTATTTTTATTTTGTACGCATATTAAGTATTTTATGCACACTTCGAGATACCGTCACCAGTGGTGAAAGATGTTATTTAATTTGTTTCTTTTGTATAACAATGGCTTCTAGAATCTTCAAACTTGACAAAATTATAAGTGACTATTGCCCTATACAGAAATGTACTGATTGAGCCATAAAGAATATCTGTTTTCAATTATATATTCGCCAATATTAGCAATGACTTGATGTTACTTCTCAGAAAATTCTTCCATATCCTTTAAGTAAAATTCTCCAAGATTTTGATGTGAATTTTTTTCGACGAACTCCTGAACCGGGTTTTTATTAGAGAATGTTTTCCTCCTCAAAATATTTTGCGACGATCGAAAACGGTAATAATCGGTTAGCACAAGGTCAGGTGAATATGGCAGGAGCAGGCTGGGTCAGACCAATCAAGTTCACGCATTTTTACCGTGTTAGTCTTCTTGCTGTATGCTGCCTTGCGTTGTCAAAGAGGCGAAGAACGTCTTTTTTCCCCTTTTTAATGTATTCTATTTGTTACTAATACAAAATGATTAAAAACATTAAAAAATTAAAAAATAATAATTAATCAAAAAGTGTAAATAAATAAATATAATCATCTAGCTTCGTCTTATACACGTAAATAGCTGGACTCTACTGACGACTTGCGAAAAAGTCGGTAAGAGTTGTTGGCAATGATCTTTAACGTCAAGGTTAAGACGGGAACTCTTGAAGATTACATATGGAAGCAAGGAGAAAGATGAATGAAGAGGAACACGAGAGAGGCTTATTCATGTTTTGTTTATATAAGGCTGTCTCTGTGGCGTAGCTAAAGGGGGCGAGTGGGGCGGACCGCACCGGGTGCCAGCGCAGGAAGGGTGACACACTGTCACCCCCCAACAAAATTTTTCAACTAGGCTACGGTGCCAAAAATAGTCTGAAAACACTGGTGAAGACACAGGGTTTCACAGGCGGGCATTTGACCCCCCAGAAATAATTTATGACCCCCCAGTTTTGTCCCCCCCCCGTCAGAAATTTTCTAATAAATTGTCGGGAAATTTATGAATAGGAAAAATAGCAATGTTTTCAGCTTTCATGTGTTTCAGTTGCTACAATCTTGGTTACTAACAAGAGACATTGTTGTAACATTTTATCGGATGATATGGTGTTTTAACTCTGCATCATTAATAACAACAAAGTGAAATACGAAGCCAAAAGTGCAACAATTTCAGTCTTGCCTGTGTATCAATTCGCGGAGATACAATTTTCCATTGAGTGAGCGATATAGTTTTGAATATATCTACTAGTGTTGGGACGATTAATCGGAATCGGAATCGAGAATCGGAAAAATCGGAACTTTTTGGGGTATCGTAAACGGTATCGGAAAAATTTGTGCCTATTTTCCGATTCCAAAAACGATTCTTTTAAATTTTTAACTTAATTTTTCATTATTGGTACTAATGATAAATATTTATTGTTTTTAAATTATCACTAAAACTAAAATCATAATCACATCAAAATACGATATAAATTTATTTTACTTGTATAAAGAAAAACAAAAAAATAAACTTTGCATAAATTCTCTAGGTAACCTTTAAAAGAATGCAGTTGATTTACAATGTTCTGAAAAATGCTTAAAAATTAAATAGAACATTTTTGTCAAGAAAAATACTTTCAAACATCATTGATAATTAAATGGTACCCAGAAAATGATGCAACGGAAAATTGGACACCGGAAAATTACGTCAACCATGAGCCAGTCCAGACTGTCGGATCTGGTTGTGCTGTCCATTGAAAACGAGCTTACAAGACAAACAGATTTTGACGATGTCATTGACCAGTTTGCCACAATGAAAACAAGAAAACATTAATTCTAAGACCATAGTATCGAATGTCATTCTTTTGTGTATTGCCGTGTTTTGTATTTAGTTGTTCTGAAAGTGAACAGTTGCATTTTAAAAATATTTTGATTTGAACTGATTATTTTGTGGTATTGGATTTTGTCTTGGATCAGACATGTAAACAGTAACGTACCGGTCAGTAGAGTAAAGTAGAGGTAGAGCATGTATGAAAAATTAGCTACAGCTAACTATTTAGCATAGGGTGAATCGGGGTCATTGGGGTGACATTTGAGCGGACCGCCCCGGGTGACGTTTACTCTCGCTACGCCACTGGGCTGTGTAGATTAAATAAGTCTATTGCTCTCCCAACTGTCACTTGTACAAATCCCAATATCGCTGGTTCAATTCACCGTCCTCGCTTTCTTCACACGTCACTACATATAGCCAACGTTTCTCCCCTTTTTCACGGCTCCAGCACTCTTTTATCAGGCCCAAACTGCGGTTCCCCAGCCAATCAGCGTTCTTCGTTGTTATTCTTGGTTACACAGGCAAATTGCCTCCTCCAGTTCGACCAATCAGCACACGACTTGCTATTAGTGGAAGCATTCCAAACTTCGTCGAGAGAGTGGAGCAACACAAGCTTCATCTTCAGATGAACTGTCATCAGGGGAGCTAGCAGGATGTACCACATTAGTATTTTGGACGCTAAAAGTTGGGGTGTCGTCTTCCATATTTGTGTCGTCTATAACAGATTCAGTATCAAGCGAGTGATCAGTGTCTCCTAACGGGGTTGATCTCAAATTTAATAACCGCTCACTCTTCAGAATCGCTGTCCTGTCTATCTGTCGGGACCGTTCCCATAAAGAGACGCAAGTCCTTCACATGACGTGGCACTCCATCAATGTGCACTGACTGTGGGCTATTAACCTGAGTCACGTAACCCATTCTAAATTTAGTCGTGCACCTCCCATCTGGAGTTTTCACCCAAACGACGTCTCCCACTTTATATGCTCCTTGAATATTCTGCGATTCAATGGGGGAAATAGCCTCGATGCCCCATACACGGGTATGGTACCTATAAAGTGCATCAGCTGGTGCAGTGCTAGGCGAATGATTATCTTTAGTTGTAACGTTATACCAGTAAACCGCCTCTGGTATAGAGCACTGCTTTCTAGCTGCAATGGTTTTGATGCTTCGGTGACTTCTTTCTACTATACCATTCCCGGCAGGTGCATAGGCACACCGGAACTGCAACCGTACACCCTAATTACTCAAAAAATTCTTGAAATGTTTGCACGTGAATGCTGTGTCATTGTCTGTCAATATCTCGAGTGGTTGACCCCGTTCATAAAAAAATGTCTCTAACTGCCGAACTACGCTAGTAGAATCTTGTTGACGTAGTGGACGCCACATTGCGAACTGAGAAGGCCCACAATCAATAATTGTCAGAAAATGCTTACCACCATGGTGAGTGATGTCTATCGCTAACCTATTCTAGTTGTCCCTCACGTTCAGCTTTCCTTTTCGGCAATGCACTGGGGCCGGGTCAATGGTTTGGCACGCCTCACATTCCTTGACAACGGCTTTTACCACTTCTGACGATACTGAAGGGTCTATCAACCTAACAAAGTACAGGGTCCTTTTTATGCCGGGATGTCCGGTTTTAAGGTGGACATTAGCCACTTGGCGTGCGTTCACCTTGGTCGTTGCAGTAACGCATACTGAATGCACTGGCTCCATTTCCTCCTTGTATAGGTTTAACCACTTTTTGGCACCCTGGTCAGCCGGTCTGCCAGATTCATGTTGGATTTGACCAGTATTATGTACACCGTTAAGCCATATTCAGCTACAAGTGTTTAGCCGTCTCCGCACTAAAATTCTCCCAGACGCCTTCGTATTTATTCGAGCCATTCCATGCTGAATCAGTAAAAAAGATGTATTGTTGACACTTGCCATTGAAGAGCCAAATTTACACCCTTTATCGTTGCGTCTAGCTCGGCCAAATTGATGTGCTTAGCATCTCCAACCGGGCGTAGCCACGATGCATCCTCAATAACGTTTCCATCTACCTCTAATACGACACGTGTGGCTACGGAACTCGCATCCACCCATACGTTCATTTCGCGGCCACTTACACATCAGTCTCCTTCTACTGGATCGGCCTCGCGTATTCAAGCTATGATGTCGGTTAACATGCAATTAATAGAGGCATTCTCAACTTCGTCATCCCATCCTGTGGTTAAAGCGCTTGCTTGTCGTTTCACAAATGCAGTGGCCACTCGTAGCCAGCCGCAAAGGGAAAAGTGGCCCACAAGTTTTCCACATAACGAGAATACGCGCCGGCGAGTTATCTCACAGGGATATCGGGGATTTCTCCACCTCGCCTCCATCGGAGAGTTCCATTGTCACTCCAGACCTGTAAAGCCCAGCACCTTAGCCCCGTCTTCTAAACTCGTTGGTTCCTTGCACATTAGTCCGTACTTGGACAGGAGCTCTCTCACACGTGTAACAGGAATGAGACTCTCGTTGATATAAATGTCGTCAACATATGCCGATGTGGCATTCGCAATGGTTTTGTCTTGCGATAATACTGCGTCAATTATGGCTTTCATAATGCGAGGTGCCACATTTAAACCGAAACCCAGTCGAGTGAAGCAATATCTTTGCCCCTTCACTATAACAGTTTGATAGGGCTACAGTTCCTTCTCCACATGTATCTGCAGATACGCCCTCCGCAAGTCCAACAAAGATACATCGGCCCCCAATCGTCGCCATTCTCACAACTTATGTGCACAAACCTCTGCCTTAGCAGTATATGGTTCTACAAAACCATTCAACTCGCGGTAATCCAGTACTGGACGGACCTTCTGCTTGCTCTCTTGTATCACTGCCATTAATGGGATTAGACACTTCGGTGGACCAAGTTCATCTTCGGGGTATGGTCGCAGCCATCCATTATCCAGCCAGGACTGCAGTTCCCTTTCATATTCGTCCCGTGCATAGTCAGGTACTGAATATTCTGCCACTCTATTCTTCAGGGTTATAGGTGGTTGTCCATTGGTCTACTTCCATGAGGCTGTCCATACTTTGTTATGGCGGTCGAACTCCACACTAAAGTCGGGTTCAATGATAGAAATAGCAGCACATTGGGGCTTACTTTCTTCTTCAGAAAATTGAACTTCTCCCGAGGAATTGATGTGCACTCCTCCTAATTCTTTAATTGCGTCAATCCCAAGAAGAAGATCGAACCCAAGTCGTGGTCCGTCTACAATTAGGGCATCAATGTACACGGGTTGAGCACGACTAACATTCAACGTAATATTGCCCTGTCCGCAGCATTTTAGTGCCTTAACGTCGGCAGTTAGGACTTGCGTCTTCATTGGTCGCCAATTGCAACATGCGCATTTGCTCACCAACGTCCGTGAGCACCCAGAATCAACCAGGGCCGTGCACTTCTTTCCATCTACGGCCACCTCAATGATAGGTAGCGCCGTGTTTTTTTAGTTGCTTGGAGAAAAGACCGGCGCTGACGTCTGTTCCCCGGATACGTTTCCCTGGCACTCTGAGGAAATGTGTCCAACCTTGTTGCACCGAAAACACCGTATCCTGCGGCGGGATCGTCGGGTCTGGGTAGCTGTCTTCTCCGAGTAGCCTTGCCTGCAATCCTTTGCCAGATGGTTGGGACCAAAACATTTAATGCACACAATGCCGTCCGTCCGTTGAGCTGCTATATTCGTCTGTTGAGCTGCTGCGGCAACTGACTCATCTGGCTCTTTGCTATCGGTCATAACGGCCCGAGCGCTGTGTCAGGATCTGGTCCAACGTCATAGTGTCCCTTTTGGATGATGCACGGAAAAGTTGCTTGACTTGTTGCGGCAGTCCAGAAACGAAGGCACACGTCATCCATCGTTCAGGCAGTTGGCCGCCAACCAACAAAGCTAGCCGTTTCAGCTCTGCTAAAAATTCGTCTACCGTTTCCCCTGGCCGAAATCGTCGTGACACAAACTGATCATACGCAGTGAATGAATCCACCGCATATGCAGTTATGAGGGCTTGCTTAATCTGCTCTGGATCTGACTTATGCTCCTTTGTCAGTTGCCGATATACAGAGAGAGCCCCGGCTCGCAAGCGCAGTGGCAATACCCGCTCGACTTTCTTCATCTCGCAAAGTTCACAAACCAACTCCACATTTTCAATCCATTCTACAATTGATAGATCGGTACCAGCTCCACTGAATTCAGATATCAGCCTGATATCGAAACTTCTGTCCGTCATGATTAGAGAAAATGCCGAAATAGCTTGTAGATTAAATAAGTCTATTGCTCTCCCAACTGTCACTTGTACAAATCACAATATCGCTCGTTCAATTCACCGTCCTCGCTTTCTTCACACGTCACTACATATAGCCAACGTTTCTCCCCTTTTTCACGGCTCCAGCACTCTTTTATCAGGTCAAAACCGCTGTTCCCCAGCCAATCAGTGTCCTTCGCTGTTATTCTTGGTTACACAGGCAAATTGCCTCCTCCAGTTCGACCAATCAGCACACGACTTGCTATTGGTGGAAGCATTCCAAACTGTACAAAAAAAAAACAAAAAAAACCCCTCATTCTTGCACATACTGCTAGAATGGCTGGACGGGAGAGTAATGCCATTTTCACTAAGCAAACTTGCTGATGTCACGTGCTGCACGTTACGGTAAGACCCTTATTTTCCTATACACCAGATGCAAGCCCCTCTGGCTCGCTTGCTTCTACGGGGCTGTTCACCACAATCACGTGGTAAGCTGAGAAGCTTGTTCGTGGGAAAATTATTCCTCGCGTGCTGGCGATTTGATTGGTCGAAATTGACCAATCAGCAAGCTAGTTTTGAGGAGATTAGCCAATGAATGCTTACTGTATGTATGTATGTATGTATGTATGTATGTATGTGTGATGGCGATGATGATCGCTACACTATCACGGAGGGAAGTTATACACGTGCTGTCACCCCAACAGTTCTGGGTGAAAAAAAAGGTTGAATCTAACGTCTCTTGACGGGATAACCGTATTTCCGACAGGAACAGTCTCTGCTGCATGCTGGGAATAATTTTTTTTTTATCTATTTTAAACATGGTTTAAATTTTATTTTATTTATAATTTCCATTATTATTATTATTATTATATTTTCATTTATAATAATAATATGCCGACAAGTCCCTTCAATTGTTATGTAAGTAGGGCCAGCGGCTAACTTTTAAAAGAAAATGGTAGTCAAATTTTCAAAGACGAGGACAATATACATTTTCAGTCTGAAGGCACTGTAAGTGTCGAGAATGAAGTCACTTAATGTTTCGACTAAGACAGAAGACTAAATGACACAGAAATTTCATCCTGAAGGCAAAATAAGGACCCAGAAGTAAACCATTTTCTCGCTACCACCTGAGGAGCACATGTAAAAAGAAACTGGAATCTGTGAATAGAAATGTGTCCTAAAGAAAACAATAAAATATCCCTGTGACACCAGTGTTTTTAAATTGCCAAAGCTGCCTTCGTTTTGTGATTTTTCTTTCATCTTTCTATTAAGTGTACATTTTTTTTTCAGAGTAGTTTCTGCCTTATTCAAATTGTGTATTATTACCCGCGAAAAGATTTGTTTTTTCATTTTTCGAAGATTGTTTTGTAAATCTTTTAAGATTATGCATCTTTTAATCTGTTATCCTACGTCACAGAAGGCACACAAAGGGATATTTTTGTGCAAGACAATTTTGTAAACTACTGTATTCTGTTATATAGATATATATAGTGTAGTAATAAAATAAACACATGCCGTCTTCTCTCTCGCTTGTAACCATCCACTATAAACGTTTCCAGCACTAAAGATGAATTAGCGAAATATAGCGTCATGAGCTTCCACTTGTTGGAGTTGTTTTTATATTACTATTACATATTGCTTTTAATGTTTTGTAATAAATGTTTGTTCCTTTAAATTTCCCTCAATAGTTTCGACTTTCGAGTCTTGTGTTTAGTTTGTATTTATAGTGGCGTGGAGCTTAGGGATTAAAATGAACAGTTGATTTTTACCCACACCAAAAAGAAGGATGATAATGACGAGGTAAGTAATTTATTCACGAATTTACTCGCTTGAAGTAGTGTCAGTAGCCTATTTCAAGAAAATAAATTAGAATTCTTAAAGTGAAAGTTCGTAGTTTTAACGTATTGTCATGAAAAGAAAATATTCATATACAACACTCAACAGATTAAATGATATGTCACAAAAATAATATCCAGAAACGTTTAAGGGAAAAGAGTGTAAAGGACCGTGGGGTGAAGATGTAAAGAACACACGTGGGTTAAAATTTCCTGCTAGCCGGTCCAGCTACATAAGAATGTTGGACTTTAATTAAGTCCAGAGACGACAAAGAAAACAAACAAGACCGATAATTATATGGAAACAAATATATGTATTAACAACAAGTTACAGGCACATGGACAGTTATATTGAGTTTGTGTCGTGAATATTGTGTGTTTGTATTGTGGTGAGTGTTCGTATGTACGTTTATTGGTATTGTTCTTAGCGTGTTCCCAGACTTTGGGAAACGCTGTATTGGTGAGAGCTCACATATTGGTATTAGAAGAAAGAAGAGAAAAGAATTACTACCTCACCTCCACGCGAGGTGCATACGGCCCAAGTCCTGAGGGGAAAAGAGATATCGAGGCAAAAGGTCACCCAGTATTTATAGCAAGGGGAGAGAGACCCCTGGTGAAGGATTAAGGAACTAAGGGAGAGCTAACTTCGACAAGAGTTCTTTGCTCACGGAAGGGATGGTTTGCATACGTTAAAAGTAGACAAAGAGATATTTTGAAATATTTAGTTTTCTTGGATTGAGAAAAATTCTTTCAAGTGTTGTGTGCTGGTCAGAGACCGATAATAAAGGGTGTTCCACTAACTTGGACAGATTTTAAACTCAATTCCTATTTAAAATCGGTCTAGTTATTGGTTCGATTAATTTCTGTGAAAGGCAAAAATCTTGTCGGAGTTAGCTCCTCCTTAATTCCCATATTGTCACTAGGGGTCATTCTCCCTATACTATAAATACTGGGCGACTTCTTGCCTTGTCCTCTCTTTTTCCTTCAGGCCTCGTGCCACATCCCACCTCGCATGGAGATGAGGTAAATCATCATCTTTCTTCATTTCAGCGAACACTGCTACTATGTGAGCTCTCACAAAAGACAGCCTTTCCCATTTTTTGAAAGACGCTATGAACGTTACAAACATACACATACGAAAGGAGGGAGAAATTAACAATTATAAAAAAAATGTTATAAACTGCTACATAAATACAATTATAATAAATATTACTGCTACATAATTACAATCCTAATAAATATTACTGCTACATAATTACAATCCTAATAAATATTACTGCTACATAATTACAATCCTAATAAATATTACTGCTACATAAATACAATCATAATAAGTTGTGGGGTTCAGAGTACTCGGATTAAAGGAGAATTTAATACGGGATACCCTGCCCACAAAATACAACGCAAATTTCAAGGAGAAACAACACGATAAGGAACGTTTGTAGAAAATAGAACATTGTATATTTATTTTCTTGTGAATAGGGTAAAAAAGATTAATGCTTTAGTTCATTTAAGCAAAAATGTGATTTTTACAAAAATGTCTGTGTTCGCTGTCTTTCAACAGAGTAGCAGAGTAATGTCTGTTTCTTTTTTTTTTTTTTTTATAGGTGTAAAGGAAAAAGGCGGCGATCAATTTAAGTTGAAGAAGAGAGTGTGGATGAGGAATAAAAGATAAAAGGAAAATGTACTTATGAATTGTTTTGGAGTCAGTTGTAATTTTGTTGTTGTTGTTGTTGTTTTCCTTTCCTACTCCACTTTCGGCTCCTAGTGTCGGGTTGAGTCAGTGATGGAATTTACTGTCAGTCTTCTATGATCTCTGCGCCCTTCTGACTGGCGACTGACTTGAAACTCTGTATTTATTGTTGATTTTTTTTTCACACTGGCTCGTTATCTTCTTTTTTCGGTTTAGCAAATCGCCTCCTTTCATTGGTCAGAAAATTAATTTCACACCTTATTGCGAAATCTGCTTTTAATCGTTTAGATCCGATTTTGCGGGTGTGCAAATCTACTTTGTTTTTTAGTCATTTGTTGGAATGATATAGGATTTGTATCCTATAAAGTATTAATATTATTATTAACCCTTTGGGCCCTGCATTCCCGGACAATTTTAACTCTTCTGCCTGAGTTCCCAGTTCAAAATTCTCAAATAATTGGAATGTAATGCTTCACAGTAGATATAAAAAAAAACGTACAAGTGTTTATCTATGTTTCAATCGGTAGCTGGGCATTAAGTCACTCTTCTCTACCACCGTTCAACTGGTGACTGGGCATTACATCATTTTTCTCTATCACCGGTCAAGTGGTGGTCAGGGCTCAAAGGGTTAAGCTTTACTCTGTATTGAGTACTTTTTAAAATATAATGTTTGAACACTGGCACTAATCTACCTTACAATTAGATATATTGGGTTGGTGCATAATTATCAGGCGTTTTTAAACAATATTTATTATGAAAAAAATAAAAAAAAACACAACAGTTCACCAATAACATTTTTATATGAGTATGAATATCAACACGCATTTTTAGAACCTGAAAATAAATTAATATTTTTATTTAAAAAAGTAAACAAAACGGCAATTTTTATTAATAAATAACACTCCTACAAAACGCCTGATAATTATGCCCCAACCCTATGTACGTATATATGTGTGTTTCTATCTTTTCACATCTACTATTAAGCAGATATTCTAAAATTAAACTTATACTTGGATTTTTGTTTTTTCCTTAAATTTTGTAAGAATGTATATAAAGTCTTCTCTGCACATTGTAACCAATGGCTTTTTATATTACCATTTGTTTTTACTTTCGTCTGCTACATTTGCAAGCGCACATTACAGTATTTTTTTGATTTTTTTTTTGATTTAGTGACAAATGCGATCATGACATGTCCGTGTCAGACATGAATGACAGTACATTTAGATAATGTGAGCAAAATGTATTTTTATGATTGGACACTAACATGAAATTTCTTTCATTTCTTTCTTTTACAAATATTATAAAAGGGTGCTGAAGAATTTTCAGCCTTACCAAAAGCCCTTCTCTTTCAAATTCTCATGTCTGGTTGTTTGGATTGGACTTTGAGTCCCCACTTCAGAACTTTTCAGCATTCCTCATTTTATGTGTATAGACTATTATGTAGATAATAATCTGTGGGGATATTTAGAAAACATCAATGATAAATACAGAAAAAAAAACAGTAGAAAGCTAATGAGATTGGTTAGGTTGTCCACTGGATGCCAAGAATTTAAAATGCAAGTTTAAAGTTAAGCATTATTGTCTCTTCATCATTTCTCTCTATGAATAATTATAACTGATATTTGTTGTACTTCATTCACATCACCGACATTATTTAGCCTGAAGTCCGTTTTAAAACTGAAATGTGTAACATAGGAATTCTCACATAGTGGATAAACAATACGCATATTGTAATGACATATATATATATATATATATATATATATATATATATATATATATGTCTATATTTCTGAGATGAGGTATTATGTACACTATTTACACTATTCGGGCTATTGTACTAATCTTTCAGCCGTTGGACGCTCCGACCTTCTGCAGGTGGTTGGAATGTCGAACTGAACCCTTTATTTCGCTCACTGGGGTAGACTATGCTAGTTCCACATGCCATGTCTAAGGACACACGTCACAGTAGATAAAGGCGTTGGTTATATCCAGTGACTGGACTCAAAGAGTGTGAGTTCAATACCTGGTGGAGAACTTGGAGAGGGGAATTAACAGGAGATAACTGACATCCATTATACATGGCACATGGAACTAGAACAATCTACCCCAGTGAGCAAAATAAAGGGTTCAGTTCAACATTTCCAACCACCTGAAGAAGGCCGGAGCATACAACGGCTGAAACGTTGTAATAAATATGTCAACAAAGATGAGGACAATAGTCCGAATAATGTAAATAGTGTATATATATAAGTTGCAGCCTCTCTGTGTCTGTCATGAAACTCCTCCTACGGTTTTGAAAATAGACACCCATAACAATATATATTCTGAAACAACAAAGGGTATTTTGGATAAGTATATTTCATTTTGATCAAAGGAGGTTTTTCCCTTTGATATAAATTAAATTTGAACAAGGGAATGACTTCTATCCAAAATATAGGAGAAAACCAGAAGATGGAGGTCACATTGGCAAGATCATTGAGTAAAACTGAAATGCATCATTTTTCTCCACAAATTATAACAATGATTTAAAATCAATCATCATTTTCTTACAAAAAATGTGTGACACACAACAAGGCATGGGTAATTTGCTTAGTATATATATATATATATATATATATATATATATATATATATATATATGTATATACTCATACAAATGCATATAAAAATACATGCATGAAATCACAGATACACACATATACATACATATATTTACAAGTTCTGATCAGAAGTTTTGGGACTGATGCTATGAAAACAAAACACATATAAATTTAGCATTTAAACTTCTTTGAAGTACTCCCATTCTTAAGTCACACACTTTATCCAACGGCATTTCCTTTCATGGAAGTATTCATGAAACTCCTTTTTTGGGAATGCAAACAGCTGCCTTGTCACTAGAACTTGGATTTTCTCAACATCTTGAAATCTTGTTCCTTTTGAGGGGGATTTGATTTTTGAAGAGGAAAAAGTTGAAATGGGTAAAATTTGGGGCAATATGGTCCTGATTGTTGGACCTAGGGAATGTTGTTCTTGGCCAAAGACTGCTGCACAAGTGATGGTCACAAAGGGAAACTCTGTGGTGTCAAAAGACAACCACATTATACACACTTTCCATCCAAATACTGCTATAAACAATGGATGTGAGAGAGAATGTTGTAACAGTGTGTATGCGCAACAGGATTCAAAAGTCAATACGTGTCAAGCAGCTTCACTTTACCTCTGTTACCATAGCAACACTCTAAATGTTTTTTTATCAAACCTTATATATATATATATATATATATATATATATATAGATAGATAGATGTGTGTGTGCATTCAGTAAAATCCAAACTAAACAAATACAAATTACTTATGAATGTGCATGCTCCAGTATGAAAACAATTTTAAGAATAAATACATCAGACATACTAGCACTCCTTTATCAAGAATGCTGACCTGATATCTTTTGGTTTATAGCTGTATAAAGACCCATTTAAAACATAAAAAAAAACAACTTCAATGTACAAAAGTATTTTTGAAAAACAAATATATATGCCTCTGTTAAAAATGCCTAAAAATAATGAAAGCTCACATTATAAAAAACAAAAGCCAGCACATAACTTTAAATATAAATAAAGCCATAATGTATTGACCATATTTGGGAATTAAAATATAACTACATCAGAGAGAGAAAATTGAAGACCAAGAAAGATATATATATATATATATATATATATATATATATATATATATATATATATAACAGTTTGTTAAAAATGCAGTCTTATTTATTGACATGAAGATAATATGTGCAAATATACATAAATATGTATAATATGTATTTATATATAAATATATATATATTATTTATATATTATATATGTGCATTACTTATTGGAAAGAACCCAATATCAGTGATAGTGTAACAAACTCACATCAATACAACTAAGTGTGTATGTATATATATATATATATATATATATATATATGTATATATATATATTTATATACAAGTTTCATCAAAACAACTCACAAGCTACTGCAGTTAGGCTTTTATTTAATTTTTCATGTGTTCTTATAATTTTTTTCTTTTCTGGGCATAAATCATGCAGAAATTGTTAAAATGTTTTGTATGCCTAAACACTTTCAGCTATACATTTAGCCATTAGTCAACTAAAACTACATACAGTTTTCCTGTTGGCTTTTTTCCCTTTTTATATATATATATATATATATATATATATATATATATATATATATATATGTATAGTATTGAACAAAAACGTGGAGAATTGAGTTAAAAGAAGATAACTCAGACATCCAACAGAGTTAGGGGCACATGGATCTAGAACAATCTAACTTGGTGGGTGAAATAAAGGTTTCAGTGGGAAATTAAAATCAGCTGAAGAAGGCCGAACTATACAACGGCTGAAATATTGTGAATATGGCAACAAAGATGAGGACAACTATACAAATAATGTAAATAGTGTAAATATATATATTCAAACAAGTTTGGTTAAATAATATAGACATATGATGGCTATTAATTTTCGCTGTGATGCTTTCAAATTACTGGATTAATTTTTTGGTAGACTTAGAAAATTGAGTAAGAAAAATAAAAAAAAAAACATTTTCTTTCAGTTAGACTTTATTTTCACCACCAAATAGCATCTTGCAAAAAGGCCAACATTGAATATCAATTTAAATGTCCTTTAGGAGATTGTATCTCTGATAAAAATGTCAATACGTACATTGGCTTTACTACAATGATGCTAACAAAAAGAATTACATTTCATTTGGCTGAACATAGCTCAATATATCATCACTTAAAGGAACACCTATGCCCAAACTCACAGATTAGACAGATATTTGTTGAAAATACATCTAAATTACATAAAAACAATAACAAGCAAAAACTAGAAATCATAAAAGAGTTAAAGCATAATATAAATAAAATCAACTATGAATATAGCAACAGAGTCCTTAAATGCTTATGAAAGATAAAAATTATATACGTATGAGTAAAAGCAAAAAAGTTACTTGCGTTATACTGGAAAAAACCTGAAAGGACACGTGAACTTTGAAATCTAGAATGCTGCATAAACAATACAAAAAAACAAACAGTTGAAATGTTTTAAATTCACAGAAACACATATTCATACTAACAGACAACTTAACCCATTGAAGATGGTCTCAGATGAGATTGAAAATACTTGGGAAAATAAAAACTATTTGAAAGAAAATTTTGGTATTTTGCTTACTCAGTCTTCTGCCAAAAAATTAATCCACAAATTTAAAAGTATTCCAACAAAAAATAATCGACACGATATGTCTATATTTAAACTAATATGTTTGAATGAAAATATGCTACCTAAATACTCACAATATATAGTACATTAAAAGATTCATTTTCTCTACTGTATGCTGATAGATTCATAGTATAGTCTCTGACTGAGGCCAAATCAGTCAAATTTCGATGCTGACTTGAAGCAATCGAAGGTCTTGCCACAGTGATGAGCTGTGATACAGCAAATCAAGATTGTATGTGGATGGCTTACTCACATTTTCTGATTGAGCACTAAGAGGAATGGGAATATTAAAAACAGTAGTTGCCTCTGCTTATTATGCATTGCTATTCAGTTATCAATTGAGTGCTCTGGTTGCTGATTTGGCATTTGTATACATCATGTATATAATACGTTAAAAGATTCTCTTTCCTCTGCTTTGTGCCAATAGTGTAGGGGTAGAGTCTCTTACTGATATCAAATCAGTTGAGTTTTGATGCTGTCTTGAAACAATTGAAGGTCTAGCTACACTGATGAATTGTGATACAGCGAAACAGGTTTGTGTTTGTGTGTATATATATATATATATATATATATATATATATATATTACATGACTCATTCATACAAAAAACAGATTAGTGAAATTAATTATTGATATAAATGGCGAGAACACATCTCGCAAACAAATTTATTAAAATTACATTAACCCACGAACCTCTAGATGAATGTTGTGATCCCTGTTTTGAATAACTTCAACTTGTATAAGGTCTTTTTTTTGCTAGTACTTTTATCTGTTCATACAGATGTCATCAGGCATGGAAATTGATTTGTTTTTTAAATACATCCAGGTAATAACAGGACACAAAAGATAGGATGTGAGTTGAAATATGTTTTTTAGAAATGTGTTATTGTTAACTGTAAGAAATTTTGGAGTGTGCAATCGCAATGCTAAGGTTGTATTTTTTGAAAATTTAAAAGAGTGTTTTTTTTTTACTAATATGGTAATTGAATTCTTTTGTTGTAGTAGTTGACATTATATATATATACACACACACACACACACACACATATATATATATATATATATATATATATATATATATATATATATATATATATTCAAATATCCTGTTGAATTTAGCGTATGACGGTCAAACGGATCAGTTCCTAGAAACCGACAGCCCCAGATTTTTGAAGGGCCAAATACACAGACCTTGAGCACTATGTGCCACAATGTCCCCAAAAAAACCTCTGCAGGTTTTGAATTCAGAGTTGTCTTTCTAGACCAGTTGCCATCCAAGGCTATAGAACCCATTCTGTCTTGTTATTTACCCATGAAGACTGGAGGGAGAAGAGGATACATACATTTCCCAAGGTTATAAACACATAAGTGAATGTAATGGATTCGCCTGGAATTTGAACTCAGTTCTACCGTACCTCACCTCATTCCAAGCTGCTATCTAGTATTCCACTGTGCCTTCAATGTATATATAGTAGAGAGCATAAAGATCAGAATGATATTAAAAAAAAGTCTAAATATGAAATAACTTTTTATTTCAAAGCTTCATAGAACATTTTAGTAAGGAAAAATAAGGATATATAGGTAAATTATATAATTTCAAAATATAAAGCTCAATAAACATATTTTGATAAAGTTATAAGAATAATTATATAAAATTCAAAGAAAACAGATGATCAAATACACCAGAACGATTAAATAAATCAATAAAATTTAATAATTATTTTGCATTATTGCATATTTTTAAGTGTAAGAATATAAAATAGGATGTTTTACTACATTACACCAACTCTTTAATGGTTCTTATATTGTAAACAAGGCAAAAAAATCTGTGAGGTCTTTGGAACTTAGAAAACTGATAGTCAAGTTATGTAATGATGATAAACCCTCGATTGGGAATTACTTCAAAGAATGTGGGGAAAATCTAAGTCTTATTTCTTGTATTTTAAGAACACTTGAGGAAATTGGGTCATATGAAGCCAAGAAATACATTTATATAATATATATATATATATATATATATATATATATATATATATACAAACACACAGCAGTTATATATATATACACACATATATATGCATTTATATTATATATATACATTTATGTCATATATATATATATACATTTATATTATATATATATACATTTATGTTATATATATATATATATATGTATATATAAATTGATATTATATATATATACATTTATGTTATATATATATATACATATTTATATTATATATATACACATTTATATTATATATATATATATATACATTTATATTATATATATATACACATTTATATTATATATATATATATACATTTATATTATATATATATATATACATTTATATTATATATATATATATATATACATTTATATTATATATATATATATATACATTTATATTATATATATATACACATTTATATTATATATATATATATACATTTATATTATATATATATACACATTTATATTATATATATATATATACATTTATATTATATATATATACACATTTATATTATATATATATATACACATTTATATTATATATATATATATATATATATATATATATATATATATATATACACACATTTATATTATATATATATACAGACATTTATATTATATATATACACATTTATATTATATATATATACACATATATATATTATATATATATATATACATATATACACATATATATATATTATATATACATATACATTTATATCATATACACACACACATATATATATACACACATTTATATTATATATATATATAAACACATATATATACACATTTATATTATATATACATATATATATACAGATATTAATATTATATATATATATATACATATATATATATATATATATACAGACATTAATATTATATATATATACATTTATATCATATATATATATATACACACATTTATATTATATATATATACATACATTTATATCATATATATATATATACAGACATTTATATTATATATATATATATACAGACATTTATATTATATATATATATATACATTTATATCATATATATATATACAGACATTTATATTATATATATATATATACATAGACATTTATATTATATATATATATATACATTTATATCATATATATATATATACAGACATTTATATTATATATATACAGACATTTATATTATATATATATATACATTTATATCATATATATATATATATACATTTATATCATATATATATATATATATACAGACATTTATATTATATATCTATATATATATACATTTATATCATATATATATATATATACAGACATTTATATTATATATCTATATATATATATACATTTATATCATATATATATATATATACAGACATTTATATTATATATCTATATATATATATACATTTATATCATATATATATATATATATACAGACATTTATATTATATATCTATATATATATATACATTTATATCATATATGTATATATATATATACAGACATTTATATTATATTATATATATATACATTTATATCATATATATATATATATACAGACAATTATATTATATATATATATACATTTATATCATATATATATATATATATATATATATATATATATATACAGACAATTATATTATATATATATATACATTTATATCATATATATATATATATATATATATATATATACAGACAATTATATTATATATATATATATACATTTATATCATATATATATATATATATATATATATATACAGACAATTATATTATATATATATATATACATTTATATCATATATATATATATATATATATATACAGACAATTATATTATATATATATACATTTATATCATATATATATATATATATACAGACAATTATATTATATATATATACATTTATATCATATATATATATATATATACAGACAATTATATTATATATATATACATTTATATCATATATATATATATATATATACAGACAATTATATTATATATATATACATTTA
>OZ010594.1:50636133-50794085 GCA_963932145.1 Acanthosepion lycidas | reverse complement strand
TCTTTGGAATAAAACAACTATTCTGGGAAAGACTTATTATATGGTTAAAAAAAAACTTATTTCTTTTCTGAGCTGTCTATTACTTGTATCTTTTTTTATTCTCTTCATGCTTCATCACATATTTATTTGGCTATGATAAATATAATCCAAGCAAAAATGTTTAATCAGCATTGCATGTTATATCAGCTATAATTCCAAGTAACATAAAGTTACCAGCTTCCAAGAAAATTGAAAAGATCAAAAGAGGCATAATCGAACAATGGTGTATCCTGTATGGATTAACTGACTGACTGATTATAGGTATGTTGATTTTCTGGCCCTCTTAGTTCCCAAATTATTCCAGGTTTTCTCTTCTGCTGAACCAAGAGATGTCTTGTAACAGCAGTTTAATAATGGACCTTTGGTGCACTAATTATGCAACTTTCATATCTGTAGAGCCTCAGTGAATGTTATAAATTTATATTAAAATATTATTAAATGGAACACCACTTGTAGTTGCAGTGATTTAGTCTGGCAATTGTGCGAAATTCAAATGTTTGCTTGTAATTCTCTTGGGATTAAAACTAGGTCCAGAAGTTGCCAAAACATTCTTAATTATCATTAACTTTTGAATTAAATTTCTTATTTCTATGATTTGAATTTCTTAAATGTCATTGACAATATTTCATCTAAAAATTTTGGTTAATGCACAGAAATTCGGTGATAAATTTATATGAAAATCATCTTCAAATTTCTGAAACCAAAAGAATACAAGAAGAAATATTAAAGAATGGAATGTCTGTTACCAAATGACATTTTTATTCATATTAACAAATTCTATTGCTTCTTTGACTAGTCCATCGAAGGATCACGTTTGTGTTAACAATACCCACCAATTGGTTTTTTGTTTGGGCCTGACATTTTCTTCATCCCCAAATCTTGTAGAGGCAACCTTCATGTAATTAGATTTCTTTTATTCAATCTATTTCAATTAAAACCTTTCCTTTGCTTTTAGCTATAAAGAAACAACTTCAAATAGACAGGCTTGTTGCTGAATAATCAACATTGACTCTTTTGCCATAAAATATTGCTTGCTCTTTGGAATAAAACAACTATTCTGGGAAAGACTTGTCATATGGTTAAAAAAAACTTATTTCTTTTCTGAGCTGTCTATTACTTGTATCTTTTTTTATTCTCTTCATGCTTCATCACATATTTATTTGGCTATGATAAATATAATCCAAGCAAAAATGTTTAATCGGCATTGCATGTTATATCAGCTATAATTCCAAGTAACATAAAGTTACCTGCTTCCAAGAAAATTGAGATTTTCTACTTCTTTTATATGCCATGTCCATCCAGGACGTTGGTGATCATGGCTCTCCACAGTTTCCTGTCTTTTGTAGATTTTAGCAAATTTTGTCTTTTTGCTATCTCTACCAAAACCTGTTCTGCCAACCATTTACACAAAGTTGTTACATAGGTTATATGCTGTTTTTCTCTTGCCTTCAATATGTACTGTGGGTGTCAAATCCTCTAAGCTTTCTTTCCTCATTATGTACCCTAGAAATTTCAACTTTTTATTTCTTTAAGTGTCCTTTTTGATTCTGTTGTCTCTAAAACTTAATTGTTGCTCACATGTTTTGTCCATAGTATTTTCAGCATCCCTCTGCAGAACTACATTTCAGTTGCTCCAAGTGCCTTCTTCATTTGTGAGGAGATTGTCCAGCATTCACTGCCATAGAGGAGGACTGATATTGTATAACACTTCAGTACTCATTGTTTGTTTTGAATTTTTCTCTTTCTTAATATTTTGCTTTGCTTTTAGAAAGCACCTTTCACTATAACAATGTGCCTTTTGATTTTGGCATTGCACTTTCCATCTTCTGTTAAAACATGTCTCAGATATTTAAATTTTTACACTCGCTTGATTTTATCTCCAATTTTTAATTTGCATGTCGGCATGTTCCATTTGCTAACAGCCATGTATTTTGTCTTCTTGAAACTGATGTTTAGCCCTTTTTTCTCACTTTCTTTCGCTAACTGTAAGAGTTCCTGTTATTTTTTATCAACATGTCTGCTATCATCACTGTGTCATCTTCACGTCTCATATTGTTAAGATTGTGGCCACCAATAATGAATCCAGGTAAGACTTCTAATTCTCCCAAAATTGTCCCACTATAAAGGTTGAATAAGTCAGGTGAGAAAACACATTCTTGTTTTATACCCCTTTCTATTTTTATGTATTTCCAGAATTCATTTTCAGTCCTTATTCAGGCAGCTTGCTCCCAGAAATGAAAATTGGGATAGCTTGTCTGATTATGCAGCAGTTTGGTAAAAGTTAGTCTCTTGAATTATTGTACAGAAGAATAGTCATTAAATCCTTGCATAATATGTTGTTTGTAGTACTGTGCTGATGATATTTTGCTAATTATATATTTATGTACAATTTTTTGCTATTCTGGTGATGTAAATTCAGACAAATTTTTCTTGTTAAATGAATATTTAAAATATAATCCAAGTAAAAATGTTTCATGAGCCCTCCATATTACATTGGCTGCCAAAACTTCAAGCAATGAAAAGTTACCAGTTTCCCTTCCAAGAAAATTGAGATAATGAGTCTATTTGTACAGCAATCTGATAAAGATATTTTACTGAGAGAATGTGCAGAAATTTCTCACTCCAGAATATTTCATAATCCTTGGAAAATATTGTTTGTAGTTATTAACATATATATTTATTGGAATTAAATTTCTATATCAATTTTTCAACCAATAAAATTCCATCAGAAGATTTATTTGATAAAAAAATCATTACAAAGTTAAATACTGTCAAAATACTTGTGCATGTATTTGTAAAACTACCACATGCTATTTTTGGACCATTTAGAAAATCACAATAATAACTCCTTTCACCAGTTGCATAAATTCAAGAAAAAGATTTTCACAATCCAGTGTGTAATAATTTTCTGACTAATGAAAACCTTGTATTCAAAAAGTTCACACCACTGTATGAAATTAAATTTTGAATCCCTTTATGGATTTAAGAATAGAAGTCTTGGGATCAAAAGAATTTCAAAGGCCAGTTTGATCTACATGTGTATGCACATACATGCACCCACAAACACACACACACAATGGAAGTGATGACAGCCAAGAGCCCTTGATTAAGGCCTTGTCCATGCACAAAATATAAGTGATTAAGCAGCAACTGCCAACTAAGAATTTGGTCTATGAACTCACAAACACAGGCTGACCATCATAAAGTAAGTTTCTCCACACATTTCACACTATGCTAAGAGTGCTTAATTACTTTTATAAAACAAACTTCACTGCAAGAAAATAAAACATTTTAATGCCATTGAATGTCTCTGAAAAAATATATAAAATGTTATGTCAATGAATCTTCTCTTTCTACTTTTCCTTTAGAGAATAACCTTTTTATGTTTCATTTAAAAGATGTGTTGTTAAATGTTTGGAATGCTAACACTCAGATAAAAACAAAAAAACTTCAAAGATGGATTCCAACATATTCACACATGCTTTCTACTTTTATGGCGATACATAGATTCAGACAAATCTTTCATATTAAATGAAGAACAGACACAGTATGAAAGTATTCAACATACATAGATTAATTACTTCCAGATCCTTTTTGTTAGTCATGCGACTGCATTTTATTAAATAAGAATTTCTAATGCCTCATATATAATTCAGCATTTTATAGTCTTAAACAAGTTTTTTTTTATACAATTCCAGTTTAATAAGGAAGTACAGGTGGTGTAATGGATAGCAGCTTGGATTAAGACATCAACAAGCTCAGTTTGAAGTACAGTGGTGTTGTTATATTCATTTATGCGTAAATACCCTTGGGAAAGGTATGAATCCATCAACTCCCCAAACAATAGCTTAAACAGTAGAATGTGTATGTAGAAAAATCATTGTTGTTCTCAAAAAATTATTAATCTAATATTCACTCACAAAAAGATTATTCTTATAATCCAAAAATATATTTCAACTTTAAATAACCCAAAAAGAAAAAAAAACATGAAAACAAACCCTACCAGAATCCAGTGTGAATGACTTCATTGAAAATTTTAAACAAAAATGAAGAATGTTAAGAGATGAAACACTTTACTCATTCCATTGACTTTTTTTTTAGAATATTACTTTCATTATTCATATTTTTGTTATAATTATAAAATGTTTTCTAAAGCAAAAAGCTAAAACCAGATCTTATAGATTGAATGAAATGTACTGATAAGATCGACCTATTATGCAAAATGAATTATACACTTGAAAACTCAAAATCAATAGGCTAAAATATATTGATCTGACAAATGCCTTTTGCAAAATGTATTGTCCACTTAAGAAGACTACAAAACTGATTGGCTTAAATATACTGATCAGACTAAGAATTATGCAAAAAGAATTATACACCTGTAGAAGGCAATTGTATATTGGCTAAAACATACTGACCAGACTATTATGCAAATTATATACCTGAAGAAGGCAGCAATATATTAGCTGAAACATACTCATCAGACTAAACCATGATGCAAAAAGAATTATATACTTGAAGAAGGCAACTATATATTGGTTGAAACATACTGATCAGACTAAACCATGATGCAAAATGAATTATACACCTGAGGAAGACAACAGTATATTGGCTGAAACATACTGATCAGACAGACTGATTATACAAAATGAATTATACATTTGAAGAAAGCAACTGTAGATTAGCTGGGATATAATAGACTAAACCATTATACAAAAATAATTATATACCTGAAGAAGGCAACTGTATATTGGCTGAAGCATACTGATCCAACAAAGGCAGTAGGCAAAATGGATTCTACACTTGAAGATCACAGAATTAATTGGATGAAATATATTGGGCCAACCCATTATGCAAAAATAATTGTACACCTGTAGAAGGCCTTACGTGACTGTATTGAAATGCATTAATCTGACCAACAATAATTGTACATACTGATTTAAAGATATTGACTAAGAGATCATGAGATATTCATACAAAAGGTCTTTTTGTTGGATTGGGTGTAAGTTGGTGACACTCTTATGCCCGTCACATGTAATGGGTTGAAATAGTTATGTAAAGAAATGAGTTTTTCATGTTTTTCTGAGTATCTTTCAAACTGTCCATTCTATGATTTCTTGGTCAACATCTACAGCCTGTTTATACCATATGGTGACAAATTTCTCCAACTACCTATTTAAATAAATCTTCAACATATGGAAACTTTTTGTTTCAGAAAGATTTCCATTTCATCTGCATAATTTCTTTGGCAAGTTTGCTTTTCTAGTCAATATTTCAGTCTTCCATTTATTTCACCCAGGATATCTGTCGGATTTGCTTAATGTGTTTCCAATATTCTTTTGACAATATTTACTTCTGTTTTTGCTTTTCTCCTTATTTTGTCTTTTTCTCTGTTTAATCTCATCTATTCAACTGATTCCACTTTTCTATTTTCATGGAAACAATCTTTAAATTCTACTTTTCTTATTTTCCATCTCTTTTTCAAGACTTCTGCCATTCATCTTTCGAGAAATTCTTTCCTTATTTATTAGTTAACCCTCATTCTATTTATCGGTCTTAAGATGTTAAGATTTTTCAGGTAAAACAGATTAAGTTTTGATTAATATTTTTGATGGATTTGTTTTTTAAGGGTTATCAACCTTTTGCAGGATATTTCAAACCAGAATATATTTTTGAATTGTAAGAATTTTTTTTAAGATAAGGATTTACTGATATAAGTCTTACTATTTAACCCATAGCTGTGGAAAGAAGAGATAGATTCATACCTTTTGCAAGTGTATTTCCACAGAATTGAATATAATGAGCTTGACTGGAACTGGAACATGGCTCTCCGATTTCCAGTTGCTGGCCATTACCCATTACAGCACCCACACATCTAAGCTTACAGAACCTGGTATTTGTAGGCAATCACCCATCTTATAGACTGACCAGCCTCAGTATTGCTTAACTTTGATATGACCATATGCCAATTAATTTTTCTTTCATTTTATTTTTGTTGCTTTTTTATGGCAACAGATTCCTTTTTCTCTGAATGTTAAGTAACATAGAATGAAAATAAGCAATAAGTTTTAGTTCTGTCCAAATTTCCGAGATGAGGAGTTATTATTATTTACATTATTTATCTATAGACTATTGTTCCCATCATGTTTCAGTTGTTGTGCCTTCCGGCCTTCGTCAGGTGGTTGTCGATCTGGGCAATCTTCAAAAAATTTCAACCTGAGACCTTTATTTAATCTACAGCGTAGGTACATTTTTCTCGTTCCACCGTACATGTCCAGAGATATCTCATCTATTTCTTATTTTTAGTATTGCTTGGTTATTGCTTGTTCTGTTTCCACTAAGTCCAAGTACACACTTCTGGCATAAGGAGGTAAGATTATTTATCAACAGACTATTGTTCTAAATTTTTGTTGCTGCTATCACAATGTTTTAGCTGTTGTATCTTCCAGCCTTCACCAGGGATTGAACTTTCATTTACTATGTCATCAAATTACTGAAACCAATCCAGTAGGCTATTATCTCATCAGACAATTTTCAATGGTGAACTTGGAGACTTAAACCTAATCTGCCTGCTGATGACTGCTATTGTTGTCATACACTGCACACATGGAGTCTTCATTTTTACCGCAGCTGCTGTTGAAGCCTTGTTGTTAACTCTTATTCATTAATGGCTTTCATATCATATTTATGTACTTATTACTACAAAATATAGACAAACAATATATTGCAGAAGTAAAATTCAGATGTGGCTATATGGTTTTCAAATTGCATCTTCCACTTAGCTTTGATACTTATTTTGTAAACTTACTTTTGGTTTGGTTAGGCATCCGAGGATAAGAGACATGAATTCGAATCTTGTTAAAAGCTTATTTCTGAGACATGCAGCCATCTTTGTTTATGTCTTTCTGCCAATAATGCTTTCAAATATTTCTTGCTTAGACCATTTTTTATGTTAATGAGTTCTTCTTTTATATGTTGTGTCCCTTCAGGATATAGGTAATCGTGATTCTCCACAACTTCCTGTCCTTTGTAGCTCTATGTACTGTTTGTCTCCTTACTATCCCTCCCAGTTTTTGTCCTACTGACCATATACATAAGGTTGTTAACTAAGTTACTGTTTCTTACAGTTGCTCTTACATTCAATATGTCCTGTGAGTATCGAATCCTACAAGCCCTCTTTCCTCATATATCCTAGAAATCTCATCTCCATCTTTCTAAGTACTTGTGTTCTTTTTATACTGACTTTCCTTAAAACTTCTTCACTGCTCACATGTTTTATCTATAGAATTTTCATCATCATCCTGCAGGGCACATCTGTGCTGCCTCGAGTCTCCTCTTCATCTGTGAGAAAGTTGTTCGGCGTGCTGTGTCATGTAGTAAGTCTCAAGAGTCACAAAACGTTTTAAAAATGTCATCTATTACTTCACAATCATTTGTTTTTCTATTTTTTCTGGATGTTTAATGCCTAAGTCAATTTAATATTTTTTCAAATTTCATCAAGAAAAATAAGTGAATAAACAGAAATAAACTTTGTTATTACATATTTTTGTCAATTATTATACCGCAAGCTCTTACTATCTTGTTCGCATGCATCTCATTTTCTTTATGTTTACTTAGTTGTTTGTTTTATTCCTCAACGTCATTGAGCCTTACCTTGTTGTAAGGCATGCTCAGCTAAGATGGATTTTTAGAAAAATGTGAATGTAAATTCAGTTTCTGCCGAGAAGTACATTTTTAAAAAATAAGACTTTGATGATCCTGGCTGGTAGACGCTAATTTCAATCTTGATAAAAAATAAGTGGGTTCTGTATAATTCTGATGAGACATGTCTAGAAGATGCTATAAATCATGAAAATAATTATCTTTTTAGTCTTCTCCAGTGACATCGGTACCTAATGATAAATATTTTCTTTTATTTTTATCAAATTAAAAAAAAAAGAAGAAAGTCTTTATTTGGCTATATCATGAATTGTGTGATGCTGACGCAGAAAAGGAAGCAACTGATTAATCTTCCTTATTGAAAGTTTGTTGTCTTGCCCAAGGCTAACGAGGAGCAAATCACTTCACTTTGAGACAAAAAACACATTTGTGCTAGAATTAATTTGTTAATGGAAGACATGATTTGTTTTGGTTTGCTTCCTATAAATCATGACATGGTTTATGATCGTACAAGTGGGGGGGGAAGCACTATTTTCAGATGTGTGTATGTTATTTTATCTTTTTTGGCATGCCAATTTAATTGGACCTACTTCACACTCATTTATTTTTTTTCTTTTCCAGTCAAATTAGGCTTTCCTATTCACAATCACATTAATGCGTTTATCTTTTCTGACCTGCTGACCACTTTTCTCTATATCATAAAATACCTTACCTACATAGGGTGGTTTATATTTTCTGAAAATTAAAGAAAAGAGAGACAAGAGAATGCCAAATGCAACGATGGCCTCTAATGAGGTAAAATTGAGTTAAGTAAGGCAAATTATACCTAATAACTAACAACATGGGAACATGGTTTTGCCTTACTCAATGCATATTTCTAATGCTGTTAAAAAACATTAGTTGCAGGTGAATGAATGTTTCATCAGACATTTAGACTAATGAGTCATATAAAGAAACTTATTATCCAAAGTCGGATGGATAGCATGCAGAGCAGAATTTGACCAAAGATAAGACAAGAACTGTTTTGTTTTGTGAAAGAAAAGACTGGAACAAAGACTGATATTTATCATTAGAAGGATATGTTGCAAGTATTATACTTTTCTTAGCTAAAGCATTTAAAGGTAAATCCCCAAACAAAGACATATATTCAGGTGGTATAGGAATAATGAATGATGTTATTGTCAGCCACTCTCATTAAACCCAGTAGTCACAAAAAGCAGAGAAAGAGAGAAAGGAAAACCATATGCAACTAATAAAGAAGGCTGAACCATTTAGTGTGACATACATAGAAAATGATTTATAACAAACAAAGAATAAGGAAAAAGTGTAGTTGGTATATAAAATGTCCCCTGTCTGAAAGTTGCAATGGCATGAGTGTTTTTTTAGGATGATGAAATGTATCCTGGTTGTGACAGCTTTGTTTTGTAAATGTTAACGCATGCATCTAGCTACAACAATAAAAAAAAGAACTGAACCTCATGACTAATATCTGATGGGAGGAAAAAGAGAAAAAAGGCCTTGCTACTTCTTTTTAGATGCTCCCTCAATCGATTCTGATAGGTTCCATGGGAGCCAACATAATGTCTATATATGGGACATGCTGATTTTAATTTCAGTTAATCTACACAGATATCAGAAATAGCAATCCAAATGTAGAAGAATGTATACCTATGTTTCATAGTTTATGCAAAAGCTTTTGATGACATTTGACAAAGAATTTTTTGAACTGCTAGGTAAGCTTGGCCTATTTTGGAATGATATTAAAATTCAGTAAATACACAAAAATAGAATGGGGCGTATGACTTTTCTACAAACTTGTTCAATGTTTACAGCAAAGTGGTCCTAAGAAAATAAGAAATCCTACAGGATTCATTACTGGTGGACACATTCTTAACAACATAAGATTTACAGATGGCACAATGTTGATAACAGATAGAAAAGTAGTAAAGGAAAGTGAGAAGAAAGGACTAATTATCAATTGAAAAAAGTCAGAACGTAAAGTTGTCAGCAAAATGAAGAGTCCAAGATGTGAACTATGAATTTTAGTTCCATGCTGTAAACCATCATCAGGCCATGTCTGATGAAATGTATAAGCAAATGTCCACATACATACAAAATTATCATTATAAATAATCTAGAAAATTTAGCACACGTAATATCCTCTTCACACAGAACTTTGTATAATGAAATTTAAAAGAACAGTCATCGTTTGCAGATAAATCTTTCGCCTTTTACTAAAGATTTCTGTGGTCGGGAATATATAAATAAAGAAATATTAATTAATAATGATTTTACTGACAACAAACTCAATAATCAAACTATTTTGTATTATTTATATTTGGACTATTTCCCACATTATTATTTGCTGGTGGTACCTTCCCACTTTCAGTTGTTTCTTATTCTGGGTAAACATTTGAGAGATTTGAATGGGAAAATAACTGACAAGATTAAAGCATTGCTTTGGGAATATGGTGATAAAATAATTGTGAGTTTAATATCCGAGTTGGAGACAAAAATAAGCAAACAAATAGAAAAAATTAAATACCTAGGAAGTCTTTGAAGAGAGAACAGAAGATGCAACATCGAAAATCCAAAGTTCAAGCATGCATACATACATACATGCATATATGCACAGACAAACACCTACACATACATGTGCACATACATACACATATATACAGACCCCACACACATAATTATGCTAACGCACTGATAAATGCCCAAACATGCATATGTACACATAAACGCACTCACCTATATACACACATAAAGGGTGCAATGGATAAATTATGCAAAAATTGAAATAAAATTGACATTTCATTTTAACAGATATATTTATCAAAATTACACAAAAATATCTTGAAATATACTCAATGAGTCAATCAATGAGTAAATTTATTCACTAAAATCACCATTGGCTTCAAGCACAGACTCCAGATGACTTCGGAATCTCCTGCAACTCTTCTGGATGGTTTCCTTATTTAAGTTAGTGAATGCTGCCATAATCCTTGCCTTCATTTCATCTTTGGTGTTACAAGGAATTTGTTGGTCTCTCACTCAACTGCACTTCACACACAATAATCAAGAGAGTTGCAGTCTGGGGAGATAGGTGCCTAGATGTAAGGGATGGTGTGGTTGCAGAAATTGTCTGACAGCCATGATTGGGTACTTCTGCTTGTGTGGTATGGTGCAGAGTCCTGTTGCCGAACATAGGGTCTTCCAGCAGCCACCCTCTTGACCCAGGGCATCACTACCTCCTCAAAGAACTTGATGTAGACCTCTGTGTTGAGTCTGGGAAGACAAATGGAGGCATAACTAGATCACTAGTGATCACTCCAAACACGTTCATAATCACAGTTACACTCTTCCATTTCTTTCCAAATCTTCTGCACCGTACTCTGAGATGTTTGTATTGGAGTTTCTGTTGTGAATACCAAGCAGTAAAGCATATCATTTCCAAATTTCTGGTGAAGTGAATTGTGTTATAGTGCTTTTTTTCACACAGATGGTGCCCAACTGACCCTACTATACTGTGCAGTCAACAAAATGAAAAATATAAAATGACGACAATTTACCCATCGCACCCTCTCTCTCTCTCTCTCTCTCTCTCTCTCTCTGTGTCTATATATATATATATATATATATATATATATATATATATGTGTGTGTGTATATATTATTTCATTCCAACAAGGTGGTAATACCACTAGTACACAGGTGGTGGGTGGGGGTTATAGGGAGTGAAAATGAAAGAGAAGACTGAGAACAGAGAGGATTGAGGAAAGCTCAAAGATGAATGGGGTTCAAGAAGATAAAAGATGGCAATTGACATTGCATATATGCATTTCTATACCTTTTTCTACTTCTTTTATTACTTTACTCCAAATATAGCGTGGAACTCAGAGCGTTTTTGCCAAGCTTCACTGGCAGAGCAATCAATCTTCATGCTATAAAAACAAATCCAGGTTTTTCTGAAATTTTTCCAATGAAAAATAATTGTAGTTAATGTGAGATAACTGAATAAAATTATTTTATTTTAAAGATAAAATAGCCTAAGAATTGTATAAGCAAACTGATTGTTAAAAAAGGCGGAACTGAAGGAGCAATATAAAAACCTTAAAGGCCTAGAGACAAATCACTAAATTTGGTAAATAAAGATATTGTTAAATTGGGTACTACTTGATGATAAAGTAGCGAAATAGATTTCGTAGCAAAGAATAATAAATGAACAGAATCAAGAAACACAACCTTTGAAATAATGTTTGCTAAAGAAATCCATCCTAAAACTTGAAATATATAGAAAGAATAAGATGCTTTCCTTAACCAAAACCAAATCTTTTACTTTTCATTAGAAAAACTCTAGAGAATGAAAAAATGTTGCATCTTTCTTTAGAAAAGAAAAAATAAAAAGATCCCAAATCCTTTAAGTAAACAAAAAATGCATCCACTTATTTTATATAAAAAAAAACAAAAAAAAACACATGAAAAAATAACTCTTTATCGTCATTGAGAACTGGTTTATAAGATTTACCGTTTCATACGAAGAACTTGGTTTGTTATTTAAACTGTTCTGTGAGGAGAAGTATATTGTAAAAGTTAGTCACATGCCCATCCTATGAACAGAGAACAGTAAGTTGCTACAGAAATGCTCTTAACTCTCTAAAATTTCTGTACAAACAACATTTTCAGCAAGACATCTATTTTCCATCATTCCTTTTCACATTATGCTAAGTTCACTTGAATTTCCTACTCTAGTTATAGCTACTTTGAGCTATGAGAGAAACGTGAAAAATGTTCTAATGATTGTATTAATAATACAACTTATAATAATAAGAAAAATTATTTCAGCCATCATACCCATTTTTGACTTGTTTAAATAATTTTAAGAAAATATAAACATGAATTTGAATTATTCAGATAATTCCTTAAAAATTATTTTTCGGCAACACTCAACTAATTTGTAGTATTATGAAATGGCAGATGACAACAATGGTTAATGCAAATGTTGCAGGAAATAAGATCATAACTAATATTGTCAGGCCTAAAATTATAAAGTATAGAAATTTATTAAAATTTTTTATACAATTTTTAAAAATTAGTTCTAAAAATAAACATCTTATTTTTAGAAGCTAATATTACATTTTGCTTAGTTTAATTGTAAACACTGATATTTCTTATAACATACTAGTGAATTTTGATAAGACAGATACAGGTTCTTTTTGTACAAAAAAACATGAATTGAAAAAATCTTTATGGACAGAAACATTGCTTATATATGGCAATTTTAAAAATTTAAGATGAAATATTAGTTGAAATAGATTTAAAAAAAATTTTATGCCGAAATAAAAAGAGATCTTCTCCAAGAATATCATTTACAGGTAAACAGTTGTTTATCTCCAAAAACTTTTATTGATATTGTGTCAGTTTATGAAATTTTATGGAAAAGAGATTAACATTTTGTCATTCATAATTAGTAATGGCTTACAAAGAATACAAGGATGTAGACAATGAAATTCTACCTACCACACAGGCACCATATTAGTTCTTGAAAATGCCGTAGATGGTCGAAAGTACTTGAACAAAACTATATCAAAAGATGAATTTTGAAAAGTTTATCCATAAATTCGTGCACAATACTCAACATCTTATTGAAAAATTGGAAAAATACAATAGAAAATGAAACAGACCTTATTGGATCTTTTTAATCAAATTTGTCTGTCTGTATATATATATATATATATATATATAGTGCTGTTCGATAAAAGTGACTCACCTGATTTTTTTTACTAAATCTTCTCTTCTCCGATGAAATCAAAGTTGAGCTAAATTTAAAGGATAAGCAATCTAAAATCTGAAGAAGAAACTTTGAAATTTCTTTGAATTTAGCAGTAAATACTGTCAAGCATCCATTCAGTATAATGTTCTGGGGATGCTTTTCTTTTCATGGAACTGGTTTCTTAAAACCTATTGAAAAGACTCTCAAGAGCGAGCAGTACATTTTAGAGTCTTGTCTGCTCTTTTCTGCTGAAAGGGTGCAAATCAACCCCATCAAGCTCATTTTTATGCAGGATAATGCTTTGATGAGAAGCAGGTGAGTGTTATGACATGGGCGCCCCAATCTCCTGACCTCAACCACATCGAAAACTTATAGAGCATTATAAAGTACAGGCTCTCGAGAAAGCAGTTGAGTAACATGCTCCATAAGTTTTCTATAGGGTTGAGGTCAGGAGATTGGGGTGGCCATGTCATAACACTCACCTGCTTCTCATCAAAGTATTCCTTCATCAATTTTGATTTATGACAGGGAGCATTATCCTGCATAAAAATGAGCTTGGTGGGGTCGATTTGCACCATTTCAGCAGAAGGGAGCAGACAAGACTCTAAAATTCTCTTGTACTGCTCGCTCCTCGGGGTCTTTTCAATAGGTTTTAAGAAACCAGTTCCATGAAAAGAAAAGCATCCCCAGAACATTATACTGAATGGATGCTTGACAGTACTTACTGCTAAATTCAAAGAGTTTTCATAGCTTCTTCTTCGGATTTTAGATTGCTTATTCTTTAAATTTAGCTCAACTTTCATTTCATCAAAGAAGAGAACATTTAGTAAAAAAAAATCAGGTGAGTCACTTTTATCAAACAGCACTGTATATATATATATATATATATATATATATATATATATATATATATATAGGCATGTCTGATTGAATAAATTACAGACATTATGTCTGCTAATTTTTAAGAAAATCTGTTCATACTCACAAATAACCCTTTCGTATATTGATATTAAAGGATGAGAGAAATGTGATAACTGTTTAAATTTCTTTTATTTTCATTTCCCAAGTATTTTTGATCTTCTTTCAAGATCATCTTCAGAGGAGCAAGTAATACAAAATTATATGTTGTTCATTAATATAAGTATTTATACAAAGTTGTTTGTTGTTATCCATTACAATAAGTTTTTCATTAGATACCAGAAGCAAATTATATTAAAAAATTAAAGCCGGCACTGAACAGAATAAACTATGAATAACTGCAGTAATGTCATGAAATTCCAGTAAAGGAACAGTTTTTTCATCCTTTAGAATGACATTATAAGCTAGAGAGAAAAAATTTCCATAATGGATAATTTTTTCATGTTCTAATGAACGCTCTGCACATTGACGGCCGTTTTGTATTTAAAAGCATAATGGAAAAATTGTATATGTGTTTCTATGAATTTAAAACATTTCAACTGTTTGTTTTTTTTTACTGCTTATGCAGAATTCTAGATTTCAAAGTTCATGTGTTCTTTTAGGCTTTTTACTGTATAAGGCAAGTAACTTTTTTGCTTTTGATCATAAATATATAATTTTTTTTCTTTCATAAGCATTTAAGGACTTTGTTGCTATATTCGTAGTTGACTTTATTTATTTTGGGCTTTAACTCTTTTATATAAAGGGCTTCAAGGATTTTTAGTTTTTGCTTGTTATTGTTTTTATGTACTTTCAACTAATATCCATCTAATCTGTGATTGTGGGCATGAGTGTTCCTTTAAGTGCTGATATATTGAGCTATGTTCAGCCAAATTAAATCTATGTCTTTTTGTTAGCATTGTCATAGTAAAGCCAATGTACATATTGACATTTTTATGATTGAAATCTACCAAAAAATGAATCTGCAAACTTGAAAGGATCAAAAAGAAAACTAATTGTCATGATATGTTTAAACTATTTAACCAAACCTGTTTGCATATATATATATATATATATATATATATATATATATATATATATATATATCATGGATATATTAAAAAAAAAAGAGAAAGAACTTTAACTTTCAAAACATGAGGACCTGGAAATAGAAATTGAAAGAATATGGCATTATAAAACAACCACAGTTCTGATAATAATAGGAGCACTGGGAATGATTGAAAAGAATACTCTGAGGAAACCACTCGGTATTTAAGGTATAAAATTTGGGCTTATGAGCACCATTCCCATTCTCAATGTAATATCCTCAAGAACATTCTAAGAAAAACCTTCCTTTACTTCTGGTTTCAGGTAAAAGACTTCAGAAATGATTCTATTAAACAGCAAATCAGAAAACTGAAAATAATAATAATAAGAGGAAGAAGACAAATTTAAACCTTAAATAATGCAAGCAAGTGTTGATATATTGTAAAATTAACCAATCCCAATGCAGAAACTTCCTGGACTCTATATACTGTAACACCAAAGCTAATGACTCATGTTACCAATAAACTTCATGCTGTCTGTTCAGTTGTTATGCGATGTTGTGTGTCTATGATGGAACAGCTCTGTACTCTTTATTACAAAAAGATGCAATTTGCGCTTGAAAGAGAAATTAAATATTATTGCTTTCCCTGAGCAGAGCAGATTGTTGAATCATAATGGAGTGATTAGCTATTTCTATACAGGAAATATTTGGGATTCAAACATTTAGCATTATTGTTTGGAATTCATAAAACCTTCCTTTTAAAGCAGTTTTTCAGGATTAGAAGAACTGTAAAAGTTACAAAGGAAACTTATTACTAACAGTTTTTTCATTCTTTTAACATATAGATAATATTCTTGCCAGCTTTCTTTAGCTGCATATTTTTCAACATGACTGTTTTATTCACTTAAAATAACTTGTTTGGTGTGTATATATATATATATATATATATATATATATATATATATATATATATATATACATACAGGTAAAATGAGAACAAATGGGGTATAATTCTACTGTACATAATATTTAATTTAAAAGGCTGCTCAACACCTCTTTGCTTTTACTTATTAGGAAAGTTGAATGCCAGACTTATATATATCTTAGATAATAATGTAACCACTTGTATCTGCCCATAAGGAAATTGTCTAGGATTTATATGCAGACAACTTCATGTCATGACCTATATTAATTTTTTTTTTAAAGGTGAGTTTGAATTTAGCATAGGTCACATCCAATTGGTTAATCATGGGAAAGACCACAAGCCTATTTTTTATTTACTTTTTAAATTAAATTAATCGTTCACTTGCCAGTAGTTTAACATTGCCCAAGGAGAGACATTTGTAGTGTTGAAACATGATTGTAATTGCGTAACGATTTTTAACGTTTGTGTTAATAACTTAAAACAAATTATATATATCTTATTATAAAAGTTATACCTCATAGTTATATATGTTTGAGAATACATCTCAAAGGGACATTTTCTCTATTTAGGCTTTTGTTTCCTTATACCGTTAGACATCCATTCCCCAGTTAAAAAACATCATTCAACTGAAATCTGTATGCGCTAAAAATATTGTTTAAATTAATAAGAAATAATATCAGATTTAAATATCCATATAAATGTGTGTGTGTATATATATATATATATATATATATATATGCATGTGCATATGTGAGTGCATCCATGGATAGATAGACCAATAGATTGATAAATGACTTATCTTCCTCATTGAAGTTCCACAGGAATTTGTCCACTTTTATATATAAGTGAAAGAATTTTGAGGAATTAGAATAATCATATAGTAATTCATTGAGTCTAGAAGAATCCTCAACAGAATAATGAAAGCACTGGACAGCCATTTCATCCTATTTGGTACTCATCATGAGCACAACCCATTGTGCTATGAATACTTGGATGAGTATCACTCTGGAATTTGTGAGTAGTGTTGCTATATCGAGTCTATTCAGTTTCTTCTACAGTAACAAGGCCCATTGGTACTGTTAGTATAATTCTTGTGTTGTATTTAAATGGCCCATGTTTGATAATTGGTAGTGGATCCGCACTGCTGATGAATCCCAAATAGGACGAATTGCTGTCCAGTTCTTTCTGCATTCTGTTGAGGATTCTTCTAGACTCAATGAATTACTATATATATGACAAAATATAGTTCTAAGGTATGATGTATTTATAGGGTAAGAATGTTCAATATCCAGCAGAGGGCATAATTAAATATAAGCAGTGATGATTGCTTATATATATATATATATATATAAGCAATCTTCACAAATGCTCAGATGATTGTATCCAGGCATGAAATGGATTGTTATCATTTAGCATTGAAGTCTGTTTCCATACTGCTTATATTTACATATGCCCTCTGCTGGATATTAAGCACTCTTACCCTATAAATACATCATACCTTAGACCTATATTTTGTTATATATATATATATATATATATATATATATATATTTCAAGCATGATCCCTTTCTTTATATTCACTATTGCTTGGCTCTTTCATGTAAGAAAGTACCTGTATTTCTGTGAGATTTTAGTGATAGGACATTTCTGTGCCGAAATTTGAAAAATAGGATGTAACTTCTGATTTATTTAGGTTTATATTTTTAGCTCAGAAATGTAATTAGAGACAGCAGATGTTTTACATCAGTATGTTCTGGGTATTTTAAAATAGAATTTTTTGCATAATTTAAACAAGGGTTTATCAGTTTCAGAGCTCTTATTATCACTAATTAGAACTCGTCAACAATCTTGTCTTTATTTTCTTCATCCAGATTCTTTGTGAAAAATAATTTTGATCTTGCTAAGATTGAGCATTAACTCAAAGTCATTAAAATTTTGCCCATTAATGGTAACAAATTCTCTTCTGCATATTTATATATTTTTTTTTTTTTTTTCTCTTTCTGAGTTACCCGAAACTAAACTTAGGAGAAATTTACATTTAAAAAATTGATTTAATGCTGTTTACAAAAAAAAAAAAAGAATAAATATTTAATAGTTAAAAATTTGTTTCCTGCACTAAGAATATTTTCTGAAAATAATCAAAAAATAAAAACAAAAAAAATAAAAAATGGAAGAAACTTTAAAAATATGAATCTCGTAAAATGAAATTAATTTAAGAATTATTTTGGAATTCTTTTTTTTTTCTTTTTGTGAAGAGTGGAACGGAAGGAAAGAATTTAAATTTTTCAACAATTCAATAAATTAACTTGACTGGATGCAATAGGCATCTTAATATAAAATGGGTATTTTTTTTTTTTTTAATTTTAAACTTAGGAAAAAAAGAGGCTTCACTGATTTTGGTTGCTAATGGGTTATGAATTTGAATTTCTTTTTTGAAATTTTTGATTTGAAATGTACATACTTAGAAGCTGAGCTCAACTTTGGTTCTTGAAAACAGAGTTTTTTATGTAAAAGGCAATGAATTAAATATATTTTCAAGATTAACAGATATGGTTAGTGAGAGCGTCTTTAAGGAAAAAAAACTATCAAGCAATATTGCAGTAAACAGTTCAAAATATGTCAATGTAAACCTTATTTAAATTTACTTTGAGTTAAAATTATTTTCCTGTTGTGACAGCAACAATGGAAGGCACACACACACACACTTCACCATATATGAGAAGAATGTACAAGAAATTCCATGGTGCCTTGATGTAATCTAGAATAATGTGAATTAAAAAAAAATATATTTTCTGAAGGATAAAGTTAAATCTTCAATATTTTACAATCATTTCTAATATTTTAAACTTTTATGAATCCCTAATTATACTTTTGAACAAATTCTCTTGGGAAGGCATGAACCCAACACTTCTAAATAATTGAGTAGATATAAATCAATACCCTTAAACTCTATATTCAAAACTGTGGAGAATTTTAGTGGGAAACCATACCACTGTCTTTTCCAAGATGTTATAGCAACTGACAGATGAGAAAGAAACTGAAGAGTCATGATTGCTTGTTTAGAAAATATGTGTCAATTTTTAAAAAATATACCAAGAATTTCACCCAGCCTATTAAAAATTTAACTTACTGGATGCTCCTTTATTGTGACCTTGTGCCAGTTTGGGTAAATATGTTTATTTAATTCAGTAGCACTTTTCTAGAAAGATTAAATGCATCTAAGTCTGGAAATGTACTGAGTTCAAGTTTTACTGATTGTCCCATATTATAATATGGAATATACAAATCTATTCTTAATTTATGTGTCCCCATATAATATGGGACAATCAGTAAATCTTGAACTCAGTACATTTCCTTGAGGACACATAGCACAGTGGATAAAAGTGTTAGTTAGATCCAGTGACAGAACCCAAAGAGTGTGAGTTCAATACCTGGTTAAGGCAGTGGAGAACTTGGAGAGGGAAATTAACAGGAGATAAGTGATAACTGACATGTGGAACTAGAACAGTCTACCCCAGTGAGCAAAATAAAGGGTTCAGTTCGACATTCCAACCACCTGAAGAAGGCTGGAGTGTGCAACGGCCGAAACATTGGGATAAATATAGCAACAATGATGAAGATGATAGTCCGAGCAATGTAAATAAAGCAATCATGACTTCACAGATTAATATGAATAATGAATATTGAAAACTTCTATGTGCCATGTCCCGTCAAGATATGGGCGATCACGGCTCTCCACAGCATCCTAACCAGTTGGCCGTTAGCAATGTTTCTCCCTTTGTTAAGTATTTTGCCTCCCATCTGGCTATTCATTCACACAAGCTGGTCACTTAGTGGCCCACTGCCTTCCCCTATCTCTTTTGCTCTTGATATGACATTTTCTCGAGAAATGTTTTCCAAGCCTCCTTCCTTGTTATGCGACCAAAATATTAGGTTGGTGCAAAAATAATGACGGTTTTTGACGTATTTTTAACGTTAAAAACCGTCATTATTTTTGCACTAACCTAATATTTCATTTATGTCTCTCTGATTCTGAGTATAAATGTTCCTTCTGTTACCATTTTCTTTAAGACTCCTTGCTTTCCCCCTCCTTGGAATTTGCAGTATAAGTCTGTAGCAGCACATTTCTGTAGCCTTAAGTTTTCTCTTCATCTTTTGGGCGATTGTTCAGCATTCACTGCCATACAAAAGGACAGATATCACATTCTTTTCTTTGTTCCTAATTTTCCTATTTCTTAATACTTTCTGTAGCTTTTGGTATGCATTTTTTGCCAAAATCCAATGCATATTCAGATTTCAGTGTCACATAAATATACAGAATCATTATTATGACTTTCAGTGAATCTTTCTTATTCTCATAATTTTCACTTACGACCATCTCAACTTTCATTCATATAACACACCTACACACAGGCAAAAAAGCTGGGGCCACCCTGCATTTCTTTAAAGAACACCTTACAATGAGATATTTTTGTAAGTAAAAGGTAAAATTTCAGTACTACAGTGTATTTGCTTTTATTTTCACAAAAAATAAACACTTAATTATAAAAAAAAGTATCACACAACAGCATCATATTTTGTTTTCTCCAATAAAACCACCACCTGCCTTAATTAATGCTTTAAAAAGTGGCATTCTTTCCAACACTTTTTGAAAAAAGTAGATAGGCAGACCTTCCCAAACATTCTTCAAGCACTGACAAAGTTCACTCTCACTCTTTAGGTATTCTCTTTGAAATCTCCTATCCAATTCATCCCATATTATTTCAGTGGAAGATAGGTTAAGAGATTGAGGTGGTTAAGTCAAAATTTCCCAAGTTTTTTTCCTTTTTTATTGAGGTAATTTTGAAATAATTTAAAAGAATGTTTTGAATCATTGCTTTGCCAAAGGGGGAATTTATTTTCCAATTATGCATAAACCAGATGGTATAGCATGTCTTTGCAAAACTGAATGATATTGTTTATTTTTTATGAATCAAATCTCTTTTGGTAATCTCAAAAAATCTACTGAGATGATAATGGTAAAAACAAAATATAATGTTTCTTATACAAAATATTTGTAATTTTGTAAAATGCACTGAGGACAGACAATTTGAAATTCAAATTTTATGTAGTAAGAGGAGCCTGGAGAAAGACTGAAAAATAAAAGCAAAAATACTATAGATACTGAAATTTTATCTTTTAATTTTAAAAAAATATAAAAATATTTCATTTTAAGAGTTTTTTAAAGAAATGCTTTACTGTATTGTATTCATTATAACTGTTTTTACACTAACTCTCTACCTTGAGTGGCATTTGAGCCTTTATATTAGGTTGACTTTAATATACAGGGTGAGGCAAAAGTTGCACACCATAAGGATAATTCATATAAATAAGTAAATAAAATTTTTAATTGTTATATGTGCTGTTAAAAATGTCCTTCTTTAAAACACACTTCAATTCTATGACTGCATTATTCATTAACATGTCAAAGACATTTCTGTCAATTTACTGCATTCATATTTAATTCTTTCTTTAAGCTTCTCAATATTTCTTGGGCACTTTTGGTAAACAAGTGAGTTCTAATGGCCCCACAGAAACAAATCTAAAGGTGTGAGGTTTGGTGATATCAATGACCAGTCAACAAGACCTCTTTGACCAATCCATTACCTATCCCCTATGGTGCACAACTTTTGGATCACCCTGTATATGAAAAAAAGTACAACTCAGAAATTTCTGAATTAATAAATGCTTTTTGAAATATGTGCACCAATACTTTCTCAATATTTTACATAGATATATATATATATATATATATATATATATATATATATATATATATATATATATATAGGTGGTGAACAACCCCGTAGAAGCAAGCGAGCCAGAGGGGCTTGCATCTGGTGTATAGGAAAATAAGGGTCTTACCTTAACGTGCAGCACGTGACATCAGCAAGTTTGCTTAGTGAAAATGGCATTACTCTCCCGTCCAGCCATTCTAGCAGTATGTGCAAGAACGAGGGTTTTTTTTTGTACAGTTTGGAATGCTTCCACCAATAGCAAGTCGTGTGCTGATTGGTCGAACTGGGGAAGGCAATTTGCCTGTGTAACCAAGAATAACAGCGAAGAACGCTGATTGGCTGGGGAACCGCGGTGTTGGCCTGATAAAAGAGTGCTGGAGCTGTGAAAAAGGGGACAGAAACGTTGGCTATACGTAGTGACGTGTGAAGAAAGCGAGGACGGTGAATTGAACCAGCGATATTGTGATTTGTACAAGTGGCAGTTGAGAGAGCAATAGACTTATTTAATCTATAATATATTTCGGCATTTTCTCTAATCATGGTGGACAGAAGTTTCGATATCAGGCTGATATCTGAATTCAGTAGAGCTGCTACCGATCTACTAATTGGAGAATGGTTTGAAAATGTGGAGTTGGTTTGTGAACTTTGCGAGATGAAGAAAGTCGAGCGGGTATTGCTACTGCGCTTGCGAGCCGGGGCTATCTCTGTATATTGGCAACTGACAAAGGAGACGAGGTCAGATCCAGAGCAGATTAAGCAAGCCCTCATAACTGCATATGCGATGGATTCATTCACTACGTATGATCAGTTTGCGTCACGACGATTTCGGCCAGGGGAAACGATAGACAAATTTTTAGCAGAGCTGAAACGGCTAGCTTTGTTGGTTGGCGGCCAACTGCCTGAACGATGGATGATGTGTGCCTTCGTTTCTGGACTGCCGCAACAAGTCAAGCAACTTCTCCATGCATCATCCAAAATGGACACTATGACGTTGGACCAGATCCTGACCGATAGCAAAGAGCCGGATGAGTCAGTTGCCGCAGCAGCTCAACAGACGAATATAGCAGCTCAACGGACGGACGGCATTGTGTGCTTTAAATGTTTTGGTCCCAACCACCTGGCAAAGGATTGCAGGCAAGGCTACTCGAAGAAGACAGCTACCCAGACCCGACGATCCCGCCGTGGGGTACGGTGTTTTCGGTGCAACAAGGTTGGACACATTTCCTCAGAGTGCCAGGGAAACGGATCCGGGGAACAGACGTCAGCGCCGGTCTTTTCTCCAAGCAACTAAAAAACACGGCGCTACCTATCATTGAGGTGTCCGCAAACGGAATGAAGTGCACGGCCCTGGTTGATTCTGGGTGCTCACGGACATTGGTGAGCAAATGCGCATGTCGCAATTGGCGATGAATGAATACGCAAGTCCTAACTGCCGATGGTAAGGCACTAAAATGCCGTGGACAGGGCAATATTGCGTTGAATGTTAGTCGTGTTCAACCCATGTACATTGATGCCCTAATTGTGGACGGACCACTACTTGGGTTTGATCTTCTTCTTGGGATTGACGCAATTAAAGAATTAGGAGTGCACATCAATTCCTTGGGAGAAGTTCAATTTTCTGAAGAAGAAAGTAAGCCCCAATGTGCTGCTATTTCTATCATTGAACCCGACTTTAGTGTGGAATTCGACCGTCATAACAAAGTATGGACAGCCTCATGGAATTGTACCAATGGACAACCACCTATAACCCTGAATAATAGAGTGGCAGAATATTCAGTACCTGACTATGCACGGGACGAATATGAAAGGGAACTGCAGTCCTGGCTGGATAATGGATGGCTGCGACCATACCCTGAAGATGAACTTGGTCCACCGAAGTGTCTAATCCCATTAATGGCAGTGATACAAGAGAGCAAGCAGAAGGACTGTCCAGTACTGGATTACCATGAGTTGAATGGTTTTGTAGAACCATATACTGCTAATGCAGAGGTTTGTGCACATAAGTTGCGAGAATGGCGACGATTGGGGGCCGATGTATCTTTGTTGGAATTGCGGAGGGCGTATCTGCAGATACATGTGGAGAAGGCGCTGTGGTCCTATCAAACTGTTATAGTGAAGGGGCAAAGATATTGCCTCACTCGACTGGATTTCGGTTTAAATGTGGCACCTCTCATTATGAAAGCCATAATTGACGCAGTATTATCGCAAGACAAAACCATTGCGAATGACACATCGGCATATGTTGACGACATTTATATCAACGAGAGTCTCATTCCTGTTGCACGTGTGAGAGTGCTCCTGTCCAAGTACGGACTAGTGTGCAAGGAACCAACGAGATTAGAAGACGGAGCTAAGGTGCTGGGCTTACAGGTCTGGAGTGACAATGGAACTCTCCGATGGAGGCGAGGTGGAGAAATCCCCGATATCCCTGTGAGGATAACTCGCCGGTGCGTATTCTCGTTATGTGGAAAACTTGTGGGCCACTTTCCCGTTTGCAGCTGGCTACGAGTGGCCACTGCATTTGTGAAATGACAAGCAAGGGCTTTAACCACAGGATGGAATGACGAAGTTTAGAATGCCTGTATTAATTGCATGTTAACCGACATCATAGCCAGAATACGTGAGGCCGATTTAGTAGAAGGAGACTGGTGTGAGAGTGGCCGCGAAATGAACGTATGGGTGGATGCGAGTTCTGTAGCCACACGTGTCATATTAGAGGTAGAAGGAAACGTTATTGAGGATGCATCGTGGCTACGCCCGGTTGGAGATGCTAAGCCCATCAATTTGGCCGAGCTAGACACAACAATAAAGGGTGTAAATTTGGCTCTTCAATGGCAAGTGTCAACAATACATCTTTTTACTGATTCAGCATGTGTTCATCAGTGGATTTCGAACACCTTAACTGGCAAGGCTCAAATAAATACGAAGGCGTCTGGGAAAATGTTAGTGCGGAGACGGCTAAACACACTTCGCGAGATTGTAGCTGAATATGCCTTGACGGTGGACATAATACTGGTCAAATCCAACATGAATCTGGCAGACCGGCTGACCAGGGTGCCAAAAAAGTGGTTAAACCTACACAAGGAGGAAATGGAGCCATTGCATTCAGTATGTGTTACTGCAATGGCCAAGGTGGACGCACGCCAAGTGGCTAATCTACACCGAAAAACTGGACACCCGGGCATAAAAAGGACCCTGTACTTTGTTAGGTTGATATACCCTTCAGTATCGTCAGAAGTGGTAAAAGCCGTTGTCAAGGAATGTGAGGCATGCCAAACCATTGACCCGGCTCCAGTGCATTGGCGAAAAGGAAAGCTGAACGTGAGGGACAACTGGAATAGGTTAGTGTTAGACATCACTCACCATGGTGGTAAGCATTTTCTGACAATTATTGATTGTGGGCCTTCTCTGTTCGCAATATGGCGTCCACTACGTCAACAAGATTCTAGTAGCGCAGTTCGGCAGTTAGAGGCAATTTTTTATGAACGGGGTCCACCACTCGAGATATTGACAGACAATGACACAGCATTCACGTGCAAACATTTCAAGAATTTTTTGAGTAATTGGGGTGTACGGTTGCAGTTCCGGTGTGCCTATGCACCTGCCTGGAATGGTATAGTAGAAAGAAGTCACCGAAGCATCAAAAACATTGCAGCTAGAAAGCAGTGCTCTATACCAGAGGCGGTTTACTGGTATAACGTTACAACTAAAGATAATCATTCGCCTAGCACTGCACCAGCTGATGCACTTTATAGGTACCATACCCGTGTATGGGGCATCGAGGCTATGTCCCCCATTGAATCGCAGAATATTCAAGAAGCATATGAAGTGGGAGACGTCGTTTGGGTGAAAACTCCACATGGGAGGTGCACGACTAAATTTAGAATGGGTTACGTGACTCAGGTTAATAGCCCACAGTCAGTGCACATTGATGGAGTGCCACGTCATGTGAAGGACTTGCGTTCCTTTATGGGAACGGTCCCGACAGATACACAGGACAGCGATTCTGAAGCAAGTGAGCGGTTAGTAAATTTGAGATCAACCCCGTTAGGAGACACTGATCACTCGCTTGATACTGAATCTGTTATAGACGACACAAATGGGGAAGACGAGTCCCCAACTGTTAGCGTCCAAAATACTAATGTGGTACATCCTGCTAGCTCCCCTGATGACAGTTCATCTGAAGATGGAGCTTGTGTTGCTCCACTCTCTCGACGAAGTACCCGGCAAAAACGACCTGCTCGCGACTGTATGTTTTGTGATCATGAGATCAGGGGGGAGTGTGGTGAACAGCCCTGTAGAAGCAAGCGAGCCAGAGTGGCTTGCATCTGGTGTATAGGGAAATAAGGGTCTTACCTTAATGTGCAGCATGTGACATCAGCAAGTTTGCTTCGTGAAAATGGCATTACTCTCCCGTCCAGCCATTCTAGCAGTATGTGCAAGAATGAGGGGTTTTTTTTGTACAGTTTGGAATGCTTCCACCAATAGCAAGTCGTGTGCTGTTTGGTCGAACTGGGGAAGGCAATTTGCCTGTGTAACCAAGAATAACAGCGAAGAACGCTGATTGGCTGGGGAACCGCGGTGTTGGCCTGATAAAAGAGTGCTGGAGCCGTGAAAAATGGGACAGAAACATTGGCTATACGTAGTGACGTGTGAAAAAAGCGAGGACGGTGAATTGAACGAGCGATATTGTCATTTGTACAAGTGACAGTTTGGAGAGCAATAGACTTATTTAATCTACAATATATTTTAATAAAAGAACAAAAACAATATTGCAGTGAACGTTGAACAGTTTACTCATAGGATGAAGAAAAATGAAGTTTTGTCTGCAGATTTTTATTTCTAAATAAAATATGAGAATGTTTTTAGAGGAATATTTTTTTCTTTTTTAATCAAATTCACCACAAGCAATTCATCCTATGATGGCATAATACAATGTGTTGTTGATATTTTGGTGGCATTAGTTGGTTTTGACAATTGCATAGACATCATAATATGGAGGATTCAAATCTAAATGGTCATATGTTGTGCGTGACATGATCATGGGAATTCTTGCCTAGTGATTGCGGGGTCACATGTGCCATTTGGAAGAGAGCAGAGTTCTGGTAGAATGCACATAGCCACCTCATTGATCTAAAGCTTGACTATCAACTTCAATATAGGTGATATCATTAACTGTGTGTCACTGTGTGATGAAGTAAGGTGTCATTACATGGCCTTCATTTCTCACAATCTGCAGGACTGTCAAAGATGTTATAAACTTGGTGCATATCATTGTGAGTTCCAGAACAGTGACCAGACAGCAACAACTGTCATTCATCACAGCTTTTCAGGTTTTCTATAGCCCCACTAAAATGAAATAGTCAATTTAGGTTTGCTATGGTAAAAATTTTCTATCCCAAGTAAAAATCATCACAGATCATTTTGTCACAGCTTATTTTCTCTGAAAAAATGGATTTTTATACTTTTATAGGGGTAAAATATTGAAAAATTACTGTTTTGGCTTCATCTGAACAAATATCAAGGAAACTTTTGATCTGAATTCCATGAAACTAGGTATTTTTTAAAAGCAAAGGATATATTCTTTCATTTAAAAGTAAAAGTGGCTGGTGTAAATGACTTAAATTTTTTCAGGGGGTAAAATGTAAAAAAAAAATAGTGAAAATTTTGCATTTTTCTAGTTCTAAACAAAAATTTTCCCCATTAATGGAAAATTAACCGTTTTTTTTTTTTTAAAATCAGAAAACCTAAATCATATTCGAACTATTATCAACATTCCTAGGGGTCATAATGTGATAAAGTTCATTGGTAATTTTCAGTTATATGACTGCCAGGGGTTAAAAAATTGGCCACAGAAATCTTTAGTAAAAGGCGAAAGATTTATCTGCAATTTCTGACCACCAGAAACCAAAAGAACTTTTTTTTTCCAAAAAAATAGCAGTGATAAGAAAAATTAAGACAATTGGGTCAAAGGTCAGCCAGCTAGCCAGCAATAAACATTTAGAACAAGCTGTCGTCAGCTTGTAATAAAACCCATCACTCCCAGATAAGAGCAAAGAGTGAAAAAAAAAAGGTCAACATTGGTAGGGCTTGATATAAGGGTTTTTTTGTTTTTTTTCCAAACCTATGTTTGAACAATGGCTTGATGTGATTTGTTTAGTTTTTAACACCTCGTGACCCGGGTGATGACAACAACACTTAGCAGACAACATTGTTTTTTTTTTTTTGCTGCATGTCTTTCGTTCCATCACCGGGCCAGTTAGCTCTTCCTTTTATTCAATGATGTTCACATCAGCTTAAGGAGAAAGGGATGAAGTTTGAATGATATTATTTTGAAATGAAAATAAATATTTTTTCATAAACAAAAGGTGATTTTTCTCAGAAAATTGGGCATTATTTCTCAATGCTAACCTCCGAGTGACATTTTTCACAGCCAAATCAAAGATGAATTACCAATGAATAATTCCATGTGCAAACAATCCTGGATCCTATAATGTCACCTGAAAAGGTCTAGAAGTTTACTGATTGATCAAAAACTTGTTGTACATAATTGTGTTTTTCAGGGTCAGTTTCCATCATTTCATCTTGATGTTGTCGTTTTCCGACAGCCAAGTCATCAAGGGTTCAAGAAAACAGTCTGGCACAGGTTTGCTTTGAAGAACTTTACATTCTATGAAGTGTTTAAAATGTTACCGATGAATGGGATTTTTTGCCGAATATTTTGTTTACGCACCATGTCGGATTTTTCTATAGGACAAGAACAAGGGTTTTAAACAGCTGTGTCGTATTAATGGGTTGGTGCAAAAATAATATCGTTTTTTGACGTATTTTTTAACGTCAAAAAACGATATTATTTTTGCACCAATCTAATAAAAGCAAACTATTAATATTCTATCATCAGCAAACAGACCCTGAATTCTCACCTTTCATGAACTCATTCCAGACTTCAAGAGGGACTCATATATATGATCCATCACTAAAGATGATGGAAAAATGATTGGTTCTTTGTGCAATTATCTAACTCTTATACCCTATCTTTACATGAGCCATATCAGACCAAAAGAAATCTGTTTCCCATGGTAAATGTTCTGATGAGCTACATACCTTAGTTCTACCAGTTCTGAGTTTCATAGGTAAAATCTGTCACACGGGTCAAAACCTATTCTTATTACCTCTGTATTCCATTTTCTATTCAGGAAATTCTAGCCAAGAATCGCTACTTTGTAGAACGGACACCAAAGATGCCTCCCAATCACCATGATCTTAACAAGTTTTGGTTTGTTTGTTTTTGATTTTGTTTGTTTTGTGGCATATCAACCTCAATGGGTTATTTAATGCCAACAAAAATTTTATTGCTGGTAAAAAATTTTTTCCCAAAAATGTATTGCTGAAAATATTTTTTTCTTCAAAAATCTGTTGTTGGCAATATTGTTATTTTTGGTATGTCTCTCTGTGTAGCAGCAATCACAGCACAGTTCTCCATGTTATGTTTAGCAAACTGGTTTGCTAAGCATAACCCTTATGCTCACCAGTTCTTGTCTATTTATACTTGTCTACCTCATTTGCATACAATACTACAAATATTTTTTTTCAAAAAATGTATAGCTTTTTGTATTGCTGGTAACATTTTTTAAAAAAGTATTGCTGATAATTTTTTCCTTCAAAAATTTATTGCTGGTAATAATTTTTACAAAGTATTTCTGGTATTAAAACCTATTTTTACACTTTCATAGTATTTTGCTTATAGCTGGGACCCTAACAGGTGCTACCACCCCGGGTCAGGGTGGATCTGGGAACACCAGCAATTATGAGGTGGTTCGAAGCTCCCTAAAATCTTCTGATCAAAGGCCTTGTTGTTGGATGTATTTTATCATCTTACCCAGGATGTGGATGTAGTTTATTGTCATACCCAGGACGGTGTGCTTAGGGTGAACTATTATAATTCCTACATAAACTGCACTTTTCACCTCCTCCTTCTTATGCTCATACAGCAATCTCATTCAGTGACTCTCTACCTTCAGTGTCTCTTGCACCTTATATGAGTGAGCAGTTAATGAAAAAAATTGTAGAAGAACCAGAGTATGAATTGTTGGTCAGAGTGTATCATCTTTTACAGCAAGTGTTTCAATCAAATCACTCAGTTCATCTAGCTCTTGTTGAACATAAACTGTTATCTCTTCATTGTATAGGCATTGTATCTGATGTATTCATGTAACATGCATCTTATGGTGGACTGTAACACCTAGATTTTCAGGGCAGTGTCCCTCATTTAATTGCTGGGGCTGTGGCTGATGATGTCCTGTACAGGCTAGATAAACGTGGACACCTTCAAAATGTCTGATTGCTCAGAATGATTCTTTCCTTTTGCCATAGATGAAATGTCCCTATTCCTAACATTGAACACAAGGCACCTGACCCCTCTCAAGAACTTAGCTATCTCTAAGTCCCTGTGGTTGATAACTGGTGCCATGAGTAGGGCATGCCTTTTCATTTCCTGTAATAGATTAGATGCTGTCATATTCATGATCTCAATATGTTTGAATGAAAAATGAGAATGTTAGAATTTGCAGCATTTGCATACATATATGTATGCATTTGTGTGTGTTTGAAAGGGTGTTGAAAATTTATCAGCTTAAGCTACTTTACAAAATCTCAGCAAATAATCAATAACCAAAGAGATATATTGAGAAAAACTTTTTAAGGCATAAAAATTTTCAGCAAACCTTCATATATAATCTGATATTTCATCTGTCACAAAATATTTGAAAACATTACCAGAAATGACCACCCAAAATACTGCTATCATAGCCTTTGACTAATGAGGATTTTTGTTAAAACAATGCTGAATTTAATCAATATTATATTGTATTTTTCTTGCTTGAATTATGTGATATGAGGATGGTGTGTTTTTGAGACTTCCTATGAATTTCTTGCAATTCATGTTGGCCTTCTTAAAAACAAAAAATGAAAATATTTCTCTGTCGATGGATATTCAAATAATTTATTCATAAATATTCATTTCAGCTTTCAGATGCAAATAAACAGAAGCAAGGATATTTTTATTTAAATAAATTCTCCGTTATTCAAGTTATTAAAAATGTTCTCAAGGCATATTTTTAAAGATAAAATTTGTGAATCCCTTATTAGATCTTATAGACTGGCATCAGAATCACAAAAAAATCTTACCAAATAACAAAACAACACCATCGAAGACTTCCTGTTGTGATGAAGGAGAAAGCCAAGTCTTACCTCAAAAAAGAATTTGTGTTTTCTGTGCTACCTCTCAAAACAAAATGTAACTAAAATGAAATTACATCCCCACCCTTATATAATAACGACTTGTAAAAGAATTTATCAGCAAAATAGACACAAAATAAAAACAAATATTAACACTACACAATTCAGCACAGAATAATGTCTGGGCTTGGTGTTTTAGTAAAATAACCTAAATCTAAATCTGTTGAAAATGAAAATCTGTATCTAGATTCGGCTGACTTTAGTATGCCTTGAAATATGATAATTGTTTGCTCTTCCTGACCAGAATTTTGACCAATCATAACCTTTCTTAACCTAACAAATGAATGCTTCTTTAGACCACAGGCAGATTGTTTGGCTCATGGATGAAGAGCATAGTTGTTGATGTTGATTTTTGATCCTTGTGATTGACAACCTCAGTATTTTCTGACATTGAACTTGCGAGACTGTTTTATGCTCCTCATATTTTTTTGCATCTGATATATTACTAAAAGGAAAAATAATGATGTCTGATCTATCATCTGGCCTACAGTCACTCTCTCACAGAAGCACCGTCACCTCTGTCTTTTCTACAAATACTTTCATGGTAATTGCTCCGATGAGCTGCTTTCACTGGTTCCCAAACTCCATGAATTCAAGCGCCCTACAAAGCTGGCATCCCGCTCTCACCCTTACACTGTAGAAACTTTTAAATGTAGCCATTTCTTCTACTCCAATAGCTTCATACCTTGCACCTCTCACGTGTGGAACACCCTTCCCAATTACTGTTTCCCTGAGAGCTATAATCTCCAACTATTCAAATGTAATGTCAATCAACATCTCCAGTTACCTTGATCTATCCACTATCCCTCTACTCATCCTTTCTTCTATCACTCCTATCTGCTCTCGCTCCAAATCTTCTGCAGCCCCCTGCATCCTAGTGGCTTCACACCTTGCTCAGGGCATAATGCTTAAAAAAAAAAAAAAAAAAAAAAAAAATCAAATTTCCACACTACCTAAAACAAAAGGTGAGGAAGGAAACTCCTGTCATAGAAAGAGTAAGAATTAGGTGTTTCAGAAACCTATTTTACTGAAAAAATGTTTTCAGATGAATTTATAAATGAAAACAATAATGGTAAATGTTCAGTTAATGAATACCGAATATTTCCTTGGAGGGAAATGGATCACTTCACCATCACCATTGTACTGCATTAGATTTCGATAGACGAATGATATCAAATGTCTTAAGTTTCAAAATAAAGTTGCTGTTAACTAACAAGTGTTGTTAAAATGTTCATATTATATTTATGTGATAAATATATGATATGAGTTTTAGTTTATACTTTCTATCATTATTTAAAAAATATGGTTAATAAATTCAGTGTATTTTGGCAGTATTTATTCTTTTTAACCATGTATTATTAAAAAACAATGGCCATTTTGTGTCTATTATATTTAATGATCTAACGCAGTGGTTTCCAAATTTTTTTTCTCTGTGCCAAATTTTGGAATTAAAATTTACCAATTTTGTGGGATGAAAAGTATATTTAAAAATAAAACACAGAGAAAGGGTTAAAGAAAGATAACTGCAGATTCAAAGTTAGAACATTATCATTGATAACTCTCTCCTCTAATTTGTAGACCCCAGTTACGATATTCTGAATTTTTTAAAACTGTTTCTAAATCTTTGATTTTCTTTAACTCATTCTCATCTATCCTTTTCTGCTGCATATATGAGGCATGCAACACAGTTTAAGAACCACCAATTGAATGTATGAATATTTTTTTCTAAATATAGTGGCCGTGTGCATATAAACTGGCTAAAATACATGTGAAGTACCAAGCTTCCAACTTATATGAGTCATCATAATCGTAAGTCATTGTGCTTTAAGAAGTAGATGGCATCATTAATTTTTTAAAGTGCTGTTAATATTTGAAAACTAATGCAAATATGGATAAATGTAAAAAGACAGATAGCACCAAGATTTAATAACATATACGACAGGGTTGACTTCAAACTGTATTCAAACAGTTCAACCATGCATAAGCAGTGGCATGGTTCTCTTGCTATCTGAAAGTTTCATTAGTTAGCCAAATGAATAAGATTAAAACTACCAACTTCTGTCTGCGGTAACAAAAGCATGGGTTACCAAAACGAGGTAACCATTCTAAAATGAACATTTTTACCATAGAATTCGGTTGTTACACATGAAATGATGCATTTTTTGGTTGGTTGTTGATCTGGTCATCTAACAAAGTAACTTTATTAGTATATAAAAAAAAAATCTTGACTTATTCATGACTCTTTTACTTTGCAGATAATTTCTTTAAATATATTGTTACTCATAAACCCAATAAAAATGATTACAATGAAACAATGTCATTTAATCTTACTCTATGAATACAACCTAGGAAAAAAAACCATTTTTACACCAAATCATTACATGCCATGAGAAATGGATACCCAAAACCTCCACTACACCCTAAAAAGTTAATTGTTACTGTATGGTGGTCTTTCAAAGGGGTTATTCATTCTTGTCTCAAAGAAAACAATAACAACAACAACCATGTATTTTGAAGATATTGAGTGAATAGTGATGACCCAATTTTGCTGCATGACAATGCACATTTGCACCCTTACCAATCAACTGTCTAAAAGCTGCATAGCTTGAATTATGAAATTCTGCCTTATCCCCTATATTCAACTAATATCTCTGCTATCTCCCTTATTCAAGCATTTTTCACCTTTTCATATGCAATAAAGCATTCTCCAATAAGGAAGAAGTAATTGAAGCATTTGAACTGTTTATCACATCAAAGGCTGAAATTTTTTTAAAGATGGAATCAAGAATTTAGAGGTACATTGGAGAACAGTCATTCATCAACATGGTGCCTATTTCAGCTAACTAAATTAGTTATTTAACATTTCAGAAGCATTTTATTCATTTCCTATGAAGTGTATCATCTCATATGTGACAACCTAATATATACAAACATGTCTATCATTGGGAATGTTCAACACTTGTGGGAAAAACACTCAATAAATGTTAGCAAAAAGGTGTATTCTTTGCAGGGAGGTAAAGGTTTCATAAAGTTGCTATTCACATTTGTGTGTCATTTATCAGGTGACATAAAAAGATCCCCTGATGTGTGTATTTGTGTCTTCTAACTTCAGCGTTTTGAGAGTGAATGTAAGTCTTCGTTTAATGTTGGATATCCAATATGTGTGGCTCATAAAATCTTTCCAGAGGTTATCTTAAAATGTGACAAGTTAAGAATGGTGACAAAAAATTGTCATAAAGACTTAAAAATGAAGGAATGTTGTTGACCAGTGTTGACGTTACACACAGCTTTCTGGTCGATGTTAATACTATCAAATGAACACTACCAAAAAATGTAAAAAAAGAGACGTGCTTTGTTCCATATACAAGGGAGAAATGCCCGAAGAAACTAATAACTGATGAACAATAATTCTAAAATACTATCCAAAGAAAAAGAAATCTAAAAAAATATTGAAGAAGGATTTGCAGCAAGACAAAGATTTTGCACTGATTTTTTTGAATTATGATTGGTTGGCAATGTTTCAGATGTGAATACATATTTTACTCCAACACAGAGGTTATTTTTGAATCTTGTAAAAAAAAAAAAAAAAAAAAAAAAATAAAATAAAATAAAAATCATGAATGCAAGGACCTGCTTAGAAAAAATAGCAACATGGGAATGTCACCATGAGAACATAATCAAAAGTCCTGTACAATTCAAGGGGACTTGATTGATTAAAAATCTCAGTGTCAGAATCAAGTTTTATTCTGTTCCCACCACATGTGTACTGAGCTCTATGCCCAGATATGGGAACTGAGTGAGATTAATATTAGATGTTGATATTTTAAAATACAATCTTGCAGCTACTTTTTCAATGACTGATATTGCTAGTGCAGCTTTAGCATCTTCAGGGTCGTTTGTTGATTCATGTGCAACATATAATTGCAGTCCAAGGATTTAAGATAAAAGTAATTTAATTATCTGACTAATTATTTGACCTTATATTACTACTTTCATTGGTTTTTCCACTTATTTTTGTGCATTATAAAAAGAATGAAATATAAGTTGAATAGTTCCACAAATTATTGAAACTTGTCTTCTCATTTATCTCGCATTTAAACAATATGGTCTTTCTTACATGTACACAAATTCTTAAAAGTTGTGAGAATTTGACCATGAAAAGACATCTCCTTTGAAGTAGCCCTTTCCTGTTTTTTGGCTCATTAAATAGAGTACACAGAAAGAGGGGTGGTAAAAGTTTGTTTTACATTAAGTTTGCTCAAATTTTCCAATTTTTTTCAAGTTCTTTTATGTTCATGTGTAATAGTGATATTAGCTGTTTCCTTATAAGGAAACAGTATTTATTGACCAAGCAGTCAGTGCTGCTCAAGTGATACTTTTCTTCACTACCTGGAACCATTGAGCTGAGATCAAAATGTAGCATCTGTTCTTCTCATCTCTAATGATAATAGTGATATTAGCTATTTCCTTATATGGAAACAGTGGTCATCCATTCACCAAGCAGCCAAAGTTATTGCCAGTTGAAATTTATAAAATCTTTCACTTAAAACCTTTTTTAATGAAAATAGATTTCCCAAGTCTATTGTTATTTGCCTTTCCAGTATTGATGGGGTTTCTTTCTTAAACTTTTGTTTGAAGTAGTGTGGAATGTCAACATCTTAATTTTGTCATTATTGTGTTTTGTCATTATATGTCAACATCTTAATTTTGTCATTATTGTCAATGACAAAATTATTCATACACCTTACAATTTTGAATATTTTTATCCATTTCTCAGAGTTTTTTTTATATATTAATAAGCATGAAAAATGGAATATAAAACTCACTTTTCAGGACAATAGGTTAAATACAACAAATTTTACAGGCAAATTATCATATAAAAAACCTGGCATTAGATTCTGAGAAATGGATAAAAATATTAAAAAATGATAGGTATATGAATAATTTTGTCATTGACTGCATATGTGTCGTCCATTTTAGTTGTTGCTGCCATTTTCAGTACTCAAGTGAGATGATTTTTGGTTGATTTGGTACAGTACTTTGTGTGGAATTAGTGAGCCGAGTTCAAATTTTTACTTAATCGGTTGCATCCAGTTTTACACAATTACTACCACCCACAGGCGATGGGTTAAATAGCAGAGTATTCTCTGGGTAACAGTCAGTCTAAGGGAATGACAACTCTGAATTCAAAACTACAAAGAAAGAAACATTCCATTATCTTTCTTCAGAAGTCATGGTAATTCATAGATAATAAAGGGAAGGTATTAATAAAGATCCATGAGAATGTATATCCTTAGGTAGCATGGCATTTAATTAAAAAAAAAAAAAAGTTGATTAAATAGTAGGGTAGTATAGAGCTATGTAGCTTTATGTAGTAGCCAATCTAGGATGTTTTTTTATTGATTGTTTCATTTTCTGCAACTTCTCAACCTTTTGCAGATTATTTAAAGCCAGAAAATATTTTTAGATTGTAAGAATTTTTTAAAAATAATAATGCTTTAGTTATATACGCCTTACTAATTAACCCATAGCTGGGGTATAAAAAGTGGACTCATAACTTTCTCAAGGATATTTGTGTGTAAGTGAATATAACAGTCCAACAGAAACTGGAACTCTGTTCTCCAACTAACAATTTTGAATCATTATCCATTAAACCACCTGCACATCCAAGCTTACATCATATGGCATTCCCAAGCGGTTACTTATCTATTAGATTGGTGCAAAAATAATGACGTTTTCTCACATATGTTACTATGTGAGAAAACGTCATTATTTTTGCACCAACCTAATAGTTACTGACCAGTACCAATGTTGCTTAACTGTTGATCATACAGGAACTGGTGTTTCAATGTTATGTGGCAATAAGCCACAATCTAAGAGAATGACTACAGTAAATTTAAAACTATAAAGAAGATGATCAGAAACTACACCACCATCTTCCTTAGAAAATCATTTCATTTTACAAATAATAAAGAAAAGTTATGTCATGAATGCCAATGTTTTGAATGGGCATGACATTTAAAAAAAATTGGCAGACATAGATAAACATGCCTGCAATATGACACAGTATAAAGATAATGATTTTTCCATGACACCACTTCTTTTAACTACCTTCACTCCTCGGCAATGTTTATAGTTTTATAAAGTGATTATTAAATTGGAATAAACATATAATGAAAGTGAATTTATACATTTTTTGCTCTTGAGAATTTACAACAAAAATATTAAACACTATTTATTAGATTGTTTATTTAAAAAATCATTTTATATTTACAATATTGTAAAAACTAATTCAATTAGAAATGATGCATTGTAATATTTATCATTTACCAATTTATAAAGAAATAAATCGGAAAATATTTTTTTCATAAATTTATTAACATTTACTAAATTATTAAAATATGCAAACTATAACAAAATCTTTATTATTGACAATTTAATAAAGTTTGAATAAATTGGCAATTAGCCAATGTTTTGCCAATGATTCCAATAATATAACAAAAATAGTTTAAATAAACAATCTAACTGTTGTGAGGGAGAATATTTCCTCTAAAATTTTGGACTCAGCTGTCCTACATCAAGAGGAGTAGCAGTAGCAGCAGTAGCCTTTGCAGAAAACAGTTAGCCATTCATGGCTAAACATTCTCTTCCCTAGTTTCCTGTACCAAAAGGTAATAAATTTGTTAAACCAATTCCGTTTTTCTACTGTTTTTGATAACTCAGTTACAACAATAACGTGCTAGCACAAAGTCACAAGTCATTGTGACGGAGGGTTTGAGCATGCTGGCCTTGTTCAAATTGTTGATCATGCTAGATAATATGCTCTTTCCCAGAAAGGTCTGCTCAACATAGTTGCAGTATAAACCATAAGTAGGCACTGTGGGTGTTGAATAAATACAAATGTATCTGAACAAGCGTCTGCAGTAGGGATTGTCTAGCCATCCTAGTAGACAAGTATCCTTGAATAATACTGGCCAGCTATACATACAACACTAATAAATAAATAGTATTTAATATTTTTGTAGTAAATATTCAAAAACAAACAAAATGTATAAATTTGCATTAATGTATTTCAGTTTTATTACAATTCTAACCATCGCTTTTTAAAACAACAAACATTGATGAAGAGTGAAAGTAATTAAAAAGCAGTGTCATTAGGAAAAATAATTGTCCTTTTGACAATCTGACTAATTGTGGCTGCATTTATCAATGTTTAACAAAGATTTCTTCTGTGATGAATCTAGCCTTAAGCAATGTGCATTATTCACATATTACTTTTGTTTTCACTGCATTCTTTTTCAGATCTCCTCAACTGTTATAGCCTGTTCTTGATGTCAGTTAAGAATATTTTCTGTTGCCATAGGAGGAAATGATAGCAACACTATAGAATTCAAGCATTGTTATTTGGCCAGAGGAGTCACTTTCAGTCGCACAACAAATTTTTTGCATGGTGGTGTAATGGAATAACCTGTCACCCCCATAAGTAACTACACTATAGGTAGTAACTACCTATAAGTATCTGTAAGTAAACGGACTATAGAGACTAGTTGGGATCTCTTTAGTATGATTCAAACTTACGCGAGAACTACCAACCTTTGAATAGTAGCACACACTACTGGATCGACTTGCGACAACATTTTGCATAACTGTTACCTTTATTTTTATTGTACTGTTTTTTTTTTTTTACAATAAACCTTTACTTTTTTTAGCCACCTTGTTTTTCAAGTATATATTTCTATTAACATGGAATATAACACTTGGTGTATGAAATTACTGACTCATTCTAAGGGTTATAATATTAGACAAAATTTGGAATTATAAATCATATGAGAGTATATACTTAGGAAACATTATTTGACTGTTGATGCTTCCATATAATAAATTAGTATATGAACTACATTCTTTTAGTTTATGATTTAGTGCTTTTTCCAGTCATGTCTGCAATATTTTTATACAAAACTATAATTACTCTGATTTTTAGTTGAATAACATTATTCTTATGAAGAATTAAATAAATAAATAAAAGTTACAAGATGACATGGTGGGAAAAGTTTGCAGGAACGTAGATGCCAAACAGGTAAAGAAACAAGAAATTTCATTTTTTTTAAACCATAGATTTTATGGTTATTTTTATTGTAATTAAATACAAAAGCTATAAAAAATACTTTAACTTTTTAGTATATATAAATAAAAAGAAAATAAAAGTTAAGTTCATGAATTTAATATTTTTTTTAACAGTGTGACATTTCTTGAAGCATTCCATGTACAATGGAGTTGTACATTTTTTGCACCAAGTTGTCGCCAGTTTTTTTTCTCTCTTTTCTCTTTAAGAAATTTACATGCAGGAATAGCATGGTATTTGGTGCAGTTTTGCAGCTTTATTTGCAGGAAAATACTTCAAAGACTGATATAACCTCATGAATCCTAGTAAATGGTAACCTCCTAGAGTTGCCAATTTGTCGGTTAGACTTAAATCATAAATAAATGATGCTCATATTGTTGGAAAAATTGAAATCATCAAGTGATGATATTCACTGATCTGCAATGAAACATCAATTGATTATACCCACTGTTTAAAGATTAATGACATATTTATGCAACATAGAACTGTGGGAGGTTAAAAAATAGAGGACCGAAATAATATCATACAACCAACAAGAATAAAGATACTAGTTTGAATAATTCATGAGATATGTTTTAGGGAAATAGGGATAATGGGTGTTAACTTGTTTTTAATTAAGAATTGTCACCAGTACAGAAGAAGAAAGAAAAGAAGAGAAAAAAAAAATGAAGCTGTAAAAGGAGATGAAGTAAGGGGAGATGAAAAGAAAAAGGTGAAGTAAAAGAAGAAAAAATTGAAGAAGAGAAGAAAAGAAAAAATGAAGACATAAAAGAAGAAAACACAAAATAGAGAATGAAAAAGATGACTATAAAGAAAAAGAAGAAATGATGTAGAAGAAAAGGAAAAAGAAGAGAAGAAAAGAAAAAAAAGAGAAAAAGGTGAAGAAAAAAAAGAAGAGTTTCAAGAATAATGAATGAACAAATTTATTACCTTTTAAGGTCCTTCTATGATGATGTCTTCTTAAGTTCATGATGTTCATTTTGTTTTATAGCATATCAACACCAATGGGTTATTTAATACCGACAAGATTTTTCCTGGTAATATTTTGTTTTGTCAAAAATCTGTTTCTGGTAATATTTTTTCCTCAAAAATGTATAGCTAGTAATATGATTTTAACAAATGTATCGCTGGTAATGTTTTTTTTCAAAAACGTATTGCTAGTAATCATTTTTTTTTTCTTCAAAAAATTTATTTCTGGTAATAATTTTTTACAGAGTATTTCTGGTATCAAAACCTATTTTTACAAATTAATAATGCTTTTTATCTCAGTTTCAGGGTTAACTATTTGCCTATAGCTGGGATCCTAACAGGTGCTACTACCCTGGGTCAGGGTGGACCTGGGAACACCAGCAATTAAGAGGTGGTTCAACACTCCTCAAAACCTCCTGATCAGAGGCCTGTGTTGGGCACAGTTTATCATCTTATCCAGGACATGGGTGTATTTTATCGTCATACCCGGCACATATAATGTTAGTGTGAATTCACTCATAGGTCAGCCCTATTAGGGCAGATAACAGGACAAGAGTTCATGTATTTGTGAGGTAAAATCTTTTATTGAACCTGTATTATTTTATTAAAAGAATTACAACAGAAGAATGGTTTAGAAAAAGGTCAGTAGAGATCAGTCTTTTGAGTTGTTATTAGAAATAACTAATGTTTATTAATATTCACAAAAATGGATCCCAAAAGAGACAAAATATAAAGAAAATAAAATGATTGGTTGATATATTTATTTTTTCTGTACTGAACTCTGACTGGCATAATTATACAAATCTCATTACTACTACTTCAACAGAGTTGAATCACCTACATTTCCTCCATATTATGTATGTAAAGAGAAAGTTCTACTCAGCCTTTATATAAAAATGGTTTCTTTTTGGAACAGACTTCTATGGGGATACTTACATAAACAATTCCATCTTGAATTTTTCACATCACTGGTCAATCTATCCTCCTTATCCTCATAATCTTCACTTCCTACCACCCCCTCTTTCATTGCTATCATACATATAATTAATCATAACCATTTTAACACTAACCCTCTCCTTTGAGTGGATTTTGAGCCTTTTATTGGCTGAACTCTAGTATTAAAAAATTGTTAAAATTAAAAAAAAATCTCTTTTAGGTCATCAATAAAATTGTAAAAACTGGTTATTTATAAACCTATATAGCATATAGGCTAAATCAAATTTTGCTGCTTGCACTACAAACTAATGTTGGTAAAAATATGCTTATATTTTTTAATAGAGACATCATATGTATTTATTTTATTATGCATCTTGAGATCTGAGATCAGTATATAGCAAATAGACAAATATATATAAAGGTACAGGCATGATAAAAAATATACATATGCACACACATACATATAAATATATATCTTTCTCAGGTGTTATAAATGTAGTACTGAGTGTTATGTAACAGAGTTATAAGTATATATATATTAGTGAATATACATAATATCCAATGTTGATAGCATGACTCAGACTTTCATGAGGTCTTGCAACAGATTGCAAGATCATGTGAAACTCCAAGTCATGCTATCAACACTGGATATTATATATATATATATATATATACTCGACTCTCCCATTGAATTCGACATATGAGGGTCAAGCAGATCAGTTCCTACGAAACTGACAGACTGACATCAGCACATGAGATTTGATTATAGTGGTGAAGGTTTTTATGCAGAACCATCCACACTTTTTGAAGGGCCAAATACAAAGACTTGGTGAACTACATGCCACAGGGTCTCCAAAAGACGCTCCACAGGTTTTGAATTTGGAGTTGTCCTTCTCCTAGACCAATTGTCATCCAAGGCTATAGAACCCAGTCTGTCCTTCTATTTACCCATAGCTTGAGGGAAAAAAGGAGGATTCACAACTTTCCCAAGGGTATTAACACGTAAATGAATGTAATGGATTCGACTGGAATTTGAACTCAGTTCTCAGATTCCTCAATCCAAGTGGCTATTCATTACTACACCGTAACTCCTCTCTCTCTCTCTCTATATATATATATATATATACACACACATACATACACAAGCCTGTTTCACTGTATCACAGCTCATCTGTGTGTAAACATTCGATTGCTTCAAGCTGGGATCAAAACTCAACCAATTTGGCATCAGAGACTCTACCCCTAGGCTATCAGTGCATCTTTTATCTTTTAATGTATTATATATGTAATGTATGTAAATGCCAAGTCATCAGCCAGAGCACTCAGTTCATAACTGAAGACAATGCATTAGGAATTGGTGCTACCACTGTTTTTTTTTTTGTTTTTTTTTAAATTCCCTTTCCCATAGTGCTCATTATCGTTTGTATTTTTCAATATCTCAAGCACTTTTGGTCATTTTCGGCTTATTCTGAGCTTTACAAGCTGACTTGAGAGGCATTCTATATAAAACATCTCTTTACCACAATTAACTCGACCTTATTCAACAATGGGAATGGTGTGTTGAAAGATTTAAAAAAATAGAAAGATGCACACTTGAATTCTAATGCTCATATTATTATTCAAAACAACATAAAAAATGCATCTTATGCAGTCAGACATAAAGAGAAATTAACAACACCTAAAAACATGGCTAAAGATGGCTAAAGAAGTGTTTGAAAGCACCTGGGACAATTGCCAATATTTGCACTCCCTTACTCTCACTAAATAATGAAAAAGTTTAAGAATGCTGATAAGACTAAATAAAAAAGGTAATTAAATATTTCATGCCTGTCCTACTCAACGAAACATTTAAAAGAAAGTTTTCTGCCCAAATATACATTAATATATGTGTGTTTGTGTGTGTGTGTAATGATACAAATAAAATTTGTCACTTGACTGATTGATGCTATATTTACCACCTTTACTCCAAAATTTATTGATGAATCTTTTTGCAATTGTTTAGTCCACAGGGGATAGCAACTCAAGTACATGTACCCACTAAAATAACATTTATAGTTAAGAAATAATATCAGATAAAATAATCCATCCAGAAGTACATATTGGGTTGGTGCATGTAGAAGTCAAGTGACTTACCTGCCAACATGGCTGCCTTCTTCTGTTGGTGCATATCTTTGCTCAGCATCAGTACAGAATCTGCTTCCAGCAAACACAAGGTGCCAACCTTCAGGTCAACAGACTGGGACTCGTTCAATTGCACATGTGCAGTGTTTCTGAAGAAGTAAAAATCCCATGCTGTCTTTACTCCAGTCAGGGGCTAAGCAGGTAACTCTGTTGATGTCAAATGTTGAGACGCCCCGCTTTACTAGGTTGCCCAAATGTTATAGTCATAGGAGGTGAAGCAGCAGCTATCAGCTGGGCACTTGAAAAGTGCCGCATGTTCATGCAATGGTTTTCCAAACAGTCATCAAGCAACGCCGCCTACAATCCGGGAATACTGGGAAGTTCGTAACCGCCTCAGCAATGAAAATGGACCAACCTAACTGTATTACTGTATTAGGCACTCTCCTATAAAATGAGGTAAAATTAGCTGGCTTGCTTGACAAGGAAACAGAAGAAGGCAGCCATGTTGGCAGGTAAGTCACTTGACTTCTACATCTCCCTCCTCTCCCCATTGCGGAAGCATATTGGACATTGGGGAGGAATTAGTTCCCTATTGCCTGGTTGATTGTACGTGAGTAGTCGGGATAGTGCCCTGGGAATCCTGGTTCTTGATGGCTGTGATTGAGTAGGGCCCTGGGATGCTGGGTCATTTTGCAATTTAATCTCACCATTTCACTTGACTTCTACACTGCATAATTATCAGGCATTTTTGTAGGCAAGTTATTTGTTAATAAAAATTACTGTTTACTTTTTTAATAAAAATATTATTTATTTTTAGGTTATAAAATGCTTGTTGATAATCATATACACTGGAATAAACATTTCGAAATGTTATTGTTGAATTGCTGTTTCTGTTTTCATAATTGTTATATTCCATGTTAATAGGAATATATACTTGAAAAGCAAGGTGGATAAAATAAGTAAAGGTTTATTGTAAAAAAACCAGTACAATAAGAATAAAGGTAACAGTTATGCACAAGGTTGTCGCAAGTCAATCCAGCAGTGAGTGCTACTATTGTAAGGTCGGTAGTTCTCACGTAAGTCTGAGTCGTACTCAACAGATCCCAGCTAGTATATTTAGCCCCCCACTCATGAGGGTTGCATGTGACCCAAGGCCGCGTTTAACGTGGGTTCTCTGAGCCTGTAAACTCAGTCAAAAAATGCCGTAGAACCCGCATAACACAATCAGGTTGGTCAACCTCGCTGAACGAGACTCTGCCATTTGGCTGAGCTTCGTTAAGGTCCCTCTCAGCCTGAAGCCAGAGACTTCAACTGTCTAGCTGGAACAGATCCCAGCTAGACTCTGTAGTCCATTGACTTACACATACTTCTAACTATAGTGTAGTCACTCATGGGGGTGACAAGTTATTCGATTACATCAATAATAAATATTGTTTAAAAACACCTGATAATTATGCACCAACCCAATGTTTACTCATATTATTTTTCATAAATCCAGCCAAAAATCCACCCCATATATATATATATATATATATGTATATATATATACCTTTTAACTATTTCATCCCAAGCAAGGTAGGAGTACCACTAGCACACAAAGGGTTGCAGAGAGTGAAAGTAAGAGTAAAGAGGGGGTGTTTGAGGAAAGGATAAAAAGAAGGATGGGGATCAAGATCAGAAGTTATTGATTGACATTACATTCGAATATTTGAAGATTATAGTTATCAGGGAACTAAGTAAGAGGAAGGGAGTTCCACTGTCGGGAAGTGCAAGAGAAGAAGCTGTTGGAGTAGAAGAGGCAGTTACATTTAACTGTTTCAACAGTAAAAGGGCGGGACTGAGATGTTAACCTAGTAGCACACTTAAATTTGTGCAGATGGAGCACTAGTGAAAATAGCTGGTCATAGAAGTTGCCATTAAAATATTTGTAGAAAAGACAGAGGGAAGTCACATCACATCTATGAGAAAGTGACTGGATTCAAGATGCCAGGTCAGAGCCTGTCACATTGCATATATATGGGATGGATTTATATTATTTCTTATAAACATTATTTTTAGTTGGTACATCTATTTGAGTTGCTATCCCTGTTGTTTTTAGTTTTTTTTAAACATAGAAATTAATATCAACCATCTAAAACTGGGAAGTCCTACAATCTAGGCTAATTATTATTAATCCCACTGTTTATGAAAATTTTAAGAAATGGGGGTTGCATCTCAAATACCTGTACCCATTAAAAATAACATTTATACTGATAAGAAATAATATATATATATATATATATATATATATATATATATTAGTATTGTCATTTATTATGCTTTTTCTTTTACTCTTCCTTTTTATCTACTTCTTCCTCCTCCTCCTCCTCCTTCTTCATCTCTGTTTACTCTGCCTAAAATAAAAGTATCAGTCACCCATCCTGTGACTAGGATTGTTAAAGCCTCTGTGAACTCTATGCCTGACCCTAAGCCTATGATGGTGTAGTATCTGTGCACTCAGCCTAACATCAAAATATCAAATCCTGTGCCCTCTGCCTATGATTAGTGTAGCATCTGTGCAGGATCTTACTGCCAAAATACACATAGCTTGATCAACTGGTTTAAATGTTTTAGTTGTAAATGTGTATGCCATTGTCCGACTTAAAGCAACAGAAATATGATTATGCAGAAGGATGTTGAGAATACCATATACACTTATACTTAACATCAGGAAGAGATAGCTGAAATTTATAGAGAATATAATAAGGAAAGAAGGTTTAGAAAATTTGATACTCACACAACATATAGAAGGCAAGAGGTGCAGAGGAAAACTGCACATAACCTACCTAGCAAATTTTTGGTTAGGAGAGATAACAAAATGACAAAATTTACTAAGAGCTACAAAGACCAGGAAATTGTGGAGGGCCATGATCGCCAATGTCATGAAGAGACATGGCATATAGAAGAAGAAGACGACCACAGAGCTGAGTGATATTCAGTTTTCCCCTGCCTGATGTGGAAAGGCCTGCAACAATTATGAAAAATCTGCCTAAATCTTCAGTTGCAATGGTATCCCATAAAATAATCTCCTTAAGATTTTAGATTCATTTTTAATTCTTTTGGTTTGCATTCAACTTTAATGCAACTCAGTTTCTCTCCACTAGCCATTGCTCTTGACAATCTTTTTTTTTTTTTTTACATTTTTCATAGTTGATTCATGAAATTACATTTTATAATTTCCTTGGCACAACATGTTATTAGATTGACAGTCAGAAACGTTTTTAACAATCTGGATGTATAAGAATTAGTTCATGTATTGGAAAATTAAAGCATAAATTCAAAATGACAAATTCCAACCAAAAATCACAACAAAATGGCACACAAAATAACAGTGACAGAAAAAATATAATAATAATAATAATAATAATTTTTTCATCTCTCCAAATGCAACCTGAACTGATATTAAACAGTATCCAACATCTGAGATTAGTTAATGCAGGTTCTGGATTGTAATTATTTAAATGAAATCTGAGCCAACTTAAAATTTAATTTTCAAAATGAAATTCAATTTGTCCCCTGTGAAACATAATTTGTAAAATTTATTATGATATTGAATTTTTAAAAATTTACTTTTTTGTATAAATATTCAGTAAGTTCTTTTTTATTATTTAATTTGGAAATTAAATTAAAGCTAATTAATTTAAGAAGTAAAAGTGTAATGTTCACAAAATTGATACAGGAAATTTTGATATTTGGAGAAGAAATAATTACATTTATACTGTACTGTCCATTATTACCTAATAATAAAAAGAATTTTGTCTATACTGTACTGCACATTATCTAATTAATAAAAGTCCAGGTGATAGATACAATTCCACTAAATTGGGAAGAGGGAGATAACTGGTTATATCAATTACAATAAACAATAGTTAACAATCTAATTCCTTTTCTTATTTCAAAGTAAACATTATTCTCTCATCTTTCTATTATTCAGAGAGTCTATCATGTAATAAGATGAGGCACCTCTTTTAGTTAGACAGCAATTTGATCATTAGACTTCACTCATGTTATTAAACAGATTTTTCTCTTATCTAACATTTCCTTGATACTTGCTATTTTTATTCTTAATCTGCAACAAGTTTAGTTGATTTGAATGCTTCAACTAAATCACTGTTATCTACAAAACACTTGATCTTTTAGTGATTATTATTTAACAACTCACCGAAGAGGATTGAGATACTGAATGCATTGTCATTCCCTTTCAATAGAGCTAGTGTCTCACTGACTAATGTACTTTTTACTACTCTCTTCATTTTGTGGGATTGCCATAATATTGGATTCATCTTCTAATTATCTCCCTTTAGTGATTATAAAATGTCCTCCTTGGCTGCCACTGTTATTCAAATTTCCAAATGATGCATCCGTAAAAATATGTATTTCTAGGTTCTTGGCCATATTTTGATACTTCCAGTAAACATGGTCAGATTTTACTTTCTTGATAATCTTATTCAATCTTTTCAAATCTTCAGCTGTATATGTGTTGATTCTACCAGCCAGATCTGTCACTTCAAATACAATATCATGGTGTGATTGTTTGGAAATCCACAAGAGCTGGCCAAGCTTAACTCTTAGCATAGTTTTCTCATCCTTGGATAAGTGTTCTGTTTACTCCCTTTTGTCTAATTTTCACATCTGTTGTTGTTAATATAATCCTTCTGTGTTAACCTGATACACATCTCTTCTTGATTCAGATTCAATCCATATGAATGGACTTGTTGCTTCTTTTTCAGCTTCAAATATATTTCTGATTTTTAATACTATGTCCCTTTGGAATCTATCACTTTCTTCCCACAAAAAATCATTAATGTGCACAGTAAATATTCCATACAGACCATTTATCAAACCAATAAAAAAATTGCTGGATCAATCTTAGATATCTGTCCTTAATTTCCAAGTTTTTTTAGTACATAACTCTGATGGGGATCTAATATAGACATCCCATTCAATTTCTTCACCTTGCAAGAATGCAGCCTTTATATCAATAGTGTTGACAATACCAATTATGTTGTTCAATGACTAATAATACTGTTCTTAGAGATGACTTTTCAATTGTTGGTGAATTTCTGGATATTTCTTTGAGTCAATGTCCAAATTGTTTATATAATTTTAACAGTGTGTTTCTTTTGTCACTTCTTTCCATGTTGCTATCAACTATGAGAACAACATTTTCAGCATTGGTAGTTTCCTTATCATTTCTCTTGACGTCCACACAATAGTGTCCTGTTGATGTGATTTGAATGTTTACTTTCTGACCAAACATCATTACATGATCTTTTCTGATGTCAGTATCTGCTCCTGCCTTAGCAAGAGATTCCTTACTTAACAGCTGTTAAATTTTAAACTCTACAACTTCTGTTTTTATATTATATAAATGATTGCCAATTTTTGCCGGGAAAGTAACGGTTTGATATGAGTTAACTATACTTCCATCTTCAAATTTAAATGGCACATGACTTTTCTGATTTTTGACAGAGTTTAAATCTTCAAAAGATAGTGAATCAAGTATGGAATGCAACCATTAATTACCATAAACTGTCTTAGTACATTCTGCATTCCCAACTTCAATTACCAAAACATCTTGATTTAATATTTTTTCCAACAGTTTAGCTTCTTTCATCAAAGTCATATGAAGTGTATTTTCTGAATGTTTGTTTATATTGATATTTTCTGTTATATTAGCAGCTTTGTTAGCACACAGACAGTCTTTTGATCAGTAATTTGTTGAATCACAGACATTAACTCTTGATACAACTGCATTAAATACAGGATTCATTTTTCTAGGGCCTCTTCTAATGGTCCTTCTACTGTGTACTTTGTATTTTGCTCCTTTATAAATAGATTCCATAAACATTTCCCTGCCTCTAATTTTCAGTTATCATTGTTCTTCTTTTATCTTCACTTCATTATATATCTGAAGTTTTGTTGTGGCAGTCGTAAATATCCTGGTCAGAACATTCTTTATTTGTGGTCATGCTGTTAAAGCCAACTATTTTTGTTGTTCACTAAGATTTGCATTGTATAGCAATTGCAGAGCCAATAATGCATTAGCGTCAACTTTTAAATTGGTGCATTTCTTATTTAACTGTTCAAAGTATATAGTCTAACATTGACATTCCCCTAGTCTTCTTAATTTTTTTTTTAAATTTTGTATAGGCTTCATACAGGTATATATTTAATTTTGTATAGGCTTCATACAGGTATATATTTAGTTTTGTATAGGCTTCATACAGGTATATATTTAATTTTGTATAGGCTTCATACAGGTATATATTTTCCTTTTCAAATAATTTATCCAATTCTATTACAACATCTTTAATACCACCATCAGTCATTAAGAGAGATTTATCAATAGCTGTGGCAATTTCTCATGCTTTTCCTTCCAAGGAGAGTGTCAAATGCTATACCTTGTCTTGTTTTGTCAATTTCCACAAAAATTTGCCATAATTCAACTTCCAATTTCCATTGTGAATTGTCTTTGTTACCAAATGTAGGTCGAGTTTTGTAAGTAGTCATCTTTAAAGCTCTGCTACCACAGATAAGAGTCCAGATCTGGTTTAAAATATTAGTAGTTTTTCTAGGTTAGTAAAGTTCAAGTGCAAAGAGAGCAATTGCAGTAGTATCTAATGGGTCATACAATTGCAGTAGTATCTAATGGGTCAGAAGGGGGATACAAATCTATGCCCCTGCTGATAGGAGCAGTCCATTAAGTACAATAAACAATCGTTAACACTAATAATAAAAAAATTGTCTATACTGTACTGCCTATTATGCAGTAATAAGAATAATTATATATTGGACTGCATATTATTAGGCTGGTGCAAAAATAATGACGTAATAATGTTGTTTTTTGACGTATTTCTTAACGTCAAAAACGACATTATTACGTCATTAATTTTGCACCAACCTAATACCTAATAATAAAAAGAATTTTGTTTATACTGTACAGCATATTGACCAGTAATAAGATTAATTGTATATATTTTATTGCATGTTAGCCAGTAATAAAATAATTATTTCTGCTCATTACCCAGTTATAAGAATAATTATATATACTATACTGCACATTACCTGTCGTCAGAGAGAAGAACAAGATTATCTTCTACTTCTGATTAATCCTCAGTGATAATTGTCTTCATCCTAGTGAATACCTGCAACATCAGATGCATTGATAGTTTAGTAACTAGCTACTTCAAGAATTAAATGTGTAAGGTTTCTTATGGGAACATTTTATAGTATATGAAGTAATGATAGTGAAAAAGAGTCATGCAAAAATAACAGACAAGTTGATTTGCAATGCAAGATAACATTTATTAGACAAATTTACAAAAGGAAAGTTTAAGAATTTCTTTTCTTAGATGTAAATTGTTTACACAACAAAATGTTTATCAATATGTTTGAGTGAGACTTACTTTGTTATTGCATTTAGTGTTCAGATCCCTTTTAATTTCAGCATGGTAAGTATCATGATGCCAGTTCGAAAGACGAAAAACCCAGGTGAGAGAGAGAATTACTTTAAGGTTCACATGTTTTTATATTCAAGGGCTGCGGCTGATAACTTTTATTTAGAGCTCTTATTGATGATTTTTGTTTTAGAGCTGCTACTGCTACTAAGTTTAACATCACTACAGTATATTTCCAGACTTTTTGATTGTGTATTAAGTTCAGTACTCACTGACTCTTTTTAACTGAAGCTAAATTCTGTAAGTACTTGTTTCAGTTTTGAGATTTAATTTTTATTCTTTTAAATTATTGAGAAGCTACAAACAATGCTCTCAATTTGTTGTTATATAGAAAAAATTTTAAGTGTGTCAGGCACCCAATCGACTGCCCTTCTCAAAAACAAAATGAAGGCACAAACATTTTAGTAGAAAATCAATGAATAATTTTGTTTTGAAAAGTCTTTATAAAGAAAAATCTTAAATATTTCATTCTTTTTTTTGAAAGCATAGGATTTTTTCAGAATATTTTGCAAAATTGCAAGAACAAAATTATGTTATGCTGGAAAAAATATAACAAAAAAATAATCATCTTTTAAAAATTTGGCACAGGTTGAAAATAGTGAAAGAAAAATGTAATTGAAAACAATATCAGCAAGAAAGACAAAACATTTTTTTTTAAATTTTCATTATTGTGAAGAAAAAAAAAATGGAAGTGATATTTGCTGCAGACCCGTCCTTGGAATTTGATCATTAGCAGTTTAGGACATGAAGGAACTCAACTGGAAACCTGCAGATTGTTCAGTTATAAAAATGGTTGTCATAACAACATTTAAGACTGAAGCCATCAGGAAGGTAATAACTAAAAAATCTCTAAAAAGAATTCTGGTCTTGATGGCATTTGGATTCCTGGAGATATCACTCAGGTTTTGAAAAAAAAAAACAAACCCAAAATCACTTCCTTTCAAGGAAAAATAGACAACTCTTCACTTCAATAGAAACTGAAATATTTTATTCCCAAAAGTTTACTTAGTCTGCGACAACTTAATTATGATACATGGTCTTCCTATGTGGTCAGGATCTGATCAGTCTCAAAATTAAATAAAAAACCTTATTCAAAACACAGTTTGTAATTACCAAATTTGGTTCACATTATCAAGCTATGAATTACCAATGTACATTTCTGTTGCTCTATAAGACATGATGGAATATTGAAAATTTTAATCTAATCAAAAAAGAATTCTCTGTAAGATTACAATGGTCAAATTTTGGGAGATGAAACTTTTAAGAGTTCCCTTGCAATATGGACTGAGAACCTTTTTGAGTTCCCTTGCAATACAGGCTGAGAAACATTTAGAGTTCCCTTGTAATAAAGTTATGTGTCATGCGTGATACACACTTAGGCGATCAGGTATCTTTCGAAACATGACTGAAAAGTTAGATTTTTTCTGTAGTAGGTTGCCATTTCTCTCTGCAGTAGACCAGTTGCCATCCAAGGCTATAGAACCTGGTCTATCCTGTTATTTACCCATAGCTGGTTGGAGAAGATTCATAACTTTCCCAAGGGTATTAGCATGTAAGTGAATGTAATGGAATGTAACTGGAATTCGAACTCAGCTCTCCGATTCCTCAATCCAAGCCGCTACCCTTTACTCCACTGTGCCTCCTCCCTTGTAATACAGATCATATAACACAGGTAGACATTGAACAGAAAGAATTCTCCCAGACAAGCAATCCTTGAACTTGTGACATAAACAATATAAAACTTTTCATATGCATCTTTAAAGTATATATATTTTAAATTATATGAAAATCATGGTTTTAAGACATGACTCATTTAATCATTACATTCTTGTATTATCAAGATATCATTAACAAAAGTAGTTACATCTTGCTGACCACATCCAAACTAAATTATTATTCCAACATTTATTTGCCCTGTCAGTTGAGGTCAAACATACACTAACTACATCCCTGTGTAGAGGGCTAAACCTCAACAGAAAGGATCCACCTATTTACCAGGATCATGAATTCTTGAGATGGATTGAGTCCAGTTTCTGATATGAGCATGAGGTCAGGCTTGAGCTCTTGAAGATGTAGCTCAAACTCTGGATAGTTTGATCATAGACTCTCCTTATGTTTGGGTCTGCTTTATGTATGGCTGATCTAGCTTTGGTTCTTCTACAGGTTTTAATGTATTTCCTTTTTGTAATTGAAATGAGGGATCTCAAGATAACAACTCTTCAAGTGGTGTATGTAGAAAAGATTCCACCAAAAAGCACCAGAAAGCACTACCGTAACTGTAGACTTTGGCATAGCATCAGGTATCTTTTGCAACTCTTAGAAACGTTTGTGCTTTTACCTTCCTATTCACTGTTCTTCCATTCATTTATTTTTGTGATGGAATAATTCTCATAGAGTTGTGTAAAATCCAAAATGCATATACACAGAAATGTATATAGACACACAGAAACTTAAAAATTTTATATGACTTCATATCTTTAGCAATCATGTTCCTGTACATATCTATTAGAGAATTATAACCACATAATGTTGAAACACCAGTTCCAATACAATCATCAATGTTTTGCAATGTCAAGCCTGGCCAATGCTTATATGGGTGACCACTTGAGAATACAGAGTGCTGTAATGGATAATGACTTGGAAATGTTAATTGATGAGACAAGTTCCAGTTTGTATTATGTTTGTTATATTGACTTACATGCAAATACCCTTGGGAAAAGTATGTATCCACTTCTTTTCTCCCCCATCTATGGGTTAATTGGTAACATTTGTATCACTAAAGCATAATTATCTTCCCTACCTCACAAAAATTCTTACAAACTAAAAAATATTTTCCGGCTTTAAATAATCTGCAACGGTTTGATAGGGCATAGAAATCGAATCAATCATTCAATTCTTTCTTAGACCTATTGAGATATTCCATTGTTATGGTAATATGAACATCGGCATAACTTGTGTTATCCTAATAGTAAAAAACATTAAGAATATTCTGCTTTTAACTGTTAAAATTTCTTCACAGCAGGAGATCTTATTTTTAATATTTACTTATTTTAAAACTGCAAATATAAATGCAAATATATATTAAATAATATATATATATATATATATATATATATATATATATATATATATATATTTAATTGGCATCACCCCATGCAAGGTGATAAAGTCACTAAGACACAAGGGGTTACAGGGTGTGGAAGAATTAGGAAGAGAAACATTATTAACAAGCAGAAGAGAAAATAGTAATCAGGAGGACAGTAAATAGCAATTGACATTGCATTTAAATTTTTGCAGGTGAAAGTTGGCAGGAAAGCATGGTGCCGGAAGGGAGTTCCACAAGCAAGAAGTGTGAAAAAAGAAACTGTTAGCATAGAATTTATGTTTACATCTAGCCAGTTAAACTGTATAATGACGATATCTCAACACCAGTCTTGGACTGCGCTTAAATTAAAAAAGTCTAGGTACCATAACAAAGACCTCATTTGAAAAATTGCCATGAAAGTATTTATAGAAAAAGCACAGGGAGGTAGTCTTATGCTAGTAGAAAAGTGACTGAAGCCCAATTGCCAGATAAGGACCAATAATATTGCTGATTCTTTTTGGAATTTACCGAGGAGCTCAGACAATATGTAGCAACAATAGTCTAATATATTCTAATTAATATAATAATATTAAACAATATAATATATACTATTATGATATAAAGGGTGCGATCGATAAATTGTCATCTAAATTATGCAAAAATCAAAATAACAATGACATTTCATTTTAACAGATATATTTACCAAAAATTATACAAAATATCTTGAAATACTAAAGAGTAAATTTATTCAATAAAATTGCCATTGGCTTTTACCACAGCCTCCAGATATTTAAGTATTTTATCCATACATAAGTAGTGTTGTCATTTTTTTAATGAGTATGACAAAAATGAATAGTTTATACACATTGTCAAAAGATGACAGCATATTGAAGTAATTTTGCAATTATACTGAGAAAATATCAAAAACTTTATTGTGCTATGTTTTCCTGTTTTTATTTTCAATACTTTTTGAATATTTAACTATGCAAATAATATTCAATTCATCATTGCTGCCTAAATATATAAATAATAAACATGTGATTTCTATGCAAAGCAGCAAAGAATTTTAAAATTGAAACAACTCATTATTATTATTATTGAAAAAATTGTGAAACGTTTAATTTGCAAATGTTCTACTTGTCCCAATTAAAATTTTATATATATAATTCAGCTCAAAACATCAAACTTTTGGCAAAAAACAATATTTGTCCAGGAAACAAGGAACATGTATGAAAAAGCACTCAATATATTTTTCAAAAAAAGGAAATGTACAGCAATTAAAGACATAAAATACTTATATAACCAACCTCCCTGCTACCGTGGTTTCTACCAATTTGGTATTGTCAGGCAGTAAATTTACTGTTTAATGATACCATATTGGTAGAAACTGTTGTAACATGTAGGTAGCTTATGCAAATATTTTATGTTTTATATATATTGAAGTCAATCTGAAATATCAAATATATATAAATAAATAAATAAATACTTTCATAAAAAACATTATTACTTTTTTTAATTTGTAACTTTTTCTATATATACATATTAAGAAAATATACGTGGCTTCCCATTATTATATATATATATATATATATATATATATATATATATATATATATATACACACACACATTTGCTTACATTTTCCATATAATAATAATGTATTTTAGGATACTGATTGATTATTTTTTACAGGTTATTAATAAATATTTAAAGTTATTAGTTAAAATTTTATTAAGAATTAGTTTCAGTTTTTTAATATATTAGGTTGGTGCAAAAATAATGTCGTTTTCTCACATGTTACTATATGAGAAAACGTTATTATTTTTGCACCAACCTAATAGATAGATAGATTCAAATAGTTTTTTTTTTTTTTTTTAAATAGACATCTTAATAACTTAGCTACCACCTTGACATTACTGCACGAGCATGCTTATGTACAGCACATAAGATTAGGGTTTCATGAATTAAAAATTGTCTCAATAATAACCACATCTGCATGACACTATATAGTTATTTGGTTATTATTGAGACAGTAATAACCACATGTCTACGACACTATGTAGCTATATAGTTATTATTGAGACAGTAATAACCACATCTTCACTACACTATATAGCTATATGACTATTATTGAGACAGTAATAACCACATCTCCACTACACTATATAGCTATATGGTTATTATTGAGACAGTAATAACCACACCTCCACTACACTATATAGCTCTATGGTTATTATTGAGACAGTAATAACCACATCTTCACTACACTATATAGCTATATGACTATTATTGAGACAGTAATAACCACACCTCCACTACACTATATAGCTATATGGTTATTATTGAGACAGTAATAACCACATCTTCACTACATTATATAGCTATATGACTATTATTGAGACAGTAATAACCACATCTCCACTACACTATATAGCTATATGGTTATTATTGAGACAGTAATAACTACATCTCTACTACAGTATATAGCTATATGGTTATTGTTGAGACAGTAATAACTACATCTCCTCTACACTATATAGCTCTATGGTTATTATTGAGACAGTAATAACTACATCTCCACTACACTATATAGCTATATGGTTATTATTGAGACAGTAATAACTACATCTCTACTACACTATATAGCTATATGGTTATTATTGAGACAGTAATAACTACATCTCTACTACAGTATATAGCTATATGGTTATTGTTGAGACAGTAATAACTACATCTCCTCTACACTATATAGCTATATGGTTATTATTGAGACAGTAATAACTACATCTCTACTACAGTATATAGCTATATGGTTATTATTGAGACAGTAATAACTACATCTCCTCTACACTATATAGCTCTATGGTTATTATTGAGACAGTAATAACTACATCTCCTCTACACTATATAGCTCTATGGTTATTATTGAGACAGTAATAACTACATCTCCACTACACTATATAGCTATATGGTTATTATTGAGACAGTAATAACTACATCTCTACTACAGTATATAGCTATATGGTTATTGTTGAGACAGTAATAACCACATCTCTACTACACTATATAGCTCTATGGTTATTATTGAGACAGTAATAACCACATCTCTACTACACTATATAGCTCTATGGTTATTATTGAGACAGTAATAACTACATCTCCACTACACTACATAGCTATATGGTTATTATTGAGACAGTAATAACTACATCTCCACTACACTACATAGCTATATGGTTATTATTGAGACAGTAATAACTACATCTCTACTACACTATATAGCTCTATGGTTATTATTGAGACAGTAATAACCACATCTCTACTACACTATATAGCTCTATGGTTATTATTGAGACAGTAATAACCACATCTCCACTACACTATATAGCTCTATGGTTATTATTGAGACAGTAATAACCACATCTCTACTACACTATATAGCTCTATGGTTATTATTGAGACAGTAATAACCACATCTCTACTACACTATATAGCTATATGGTTATTATTGAGACAGTAATAACCACACCTCCACTACACTATATAGCTCTATGGTTATTATTGAGACAGTAATAACCACATCTTCACTACACTATATAGCTATATGACTATTATTGAGACAGTAATAACCACACCTCCACTACACTATATAGCTATATGGTTATTATTGAGACAGTAATAACCACATCTTCACTACATTATATAGCTATATGACTATTATTGAGACAGTAATAACCACATCTCCACTACACTATATAGCTATATGGTTATTATTGAGACAGTAATAACTACATCTCTACTACAGTATATAGCTATATGGTTATTGTTGAGACAGTAATAACTACATCTCCTCTACACTATATAGCTCTATGGTTATTATTGAGACAGTAATAACTACATCTCCACTACACTATATAGCTATATGGTTATTATTGAGACAGTAATAACTACATCTCTACTACACTATATAGCTATATGGTTATTATTGAGACAGTAATAACTACATCTCTACTACAGTATATAGCTATATGGTTATTGTTGAGACAGTAATAACTACATCTCCTCTACACTATATAGCTATATGGTTATTATTGAGACAGTAATAACTACATCTCTACTACAGTATATAGCTATATGGTTATTATTGAGACAGTAATAACTACATCTCCTCTACACTATATAGCTCTATGGTTATTATTGAGACAGTAATAACTACATCTCCTCTACACTATATAGCTCTATGGTTATTATTGAGACAGTAATAACTACATCTCCACTACACTATATAGCTATATGGTTATTATTGAGACAGTAATAACTACATCTCTACTACAGTATATAGCTATATGGTTATTGTTGAGACAGTAATAACCACATCTCTACTACACTATATAGCTCTATGGTTATTATTGAGACAGTAATAACCACATCTCTACTACACTATATAGCTCTATGGTTATTATTGAGACAGTAATAACTACATCTCCACTACACTACATAGCTATATGGTTATTATTGAGACAGTAATAACTACATCTCCACTACACTACATAGCTATATGGTTATTATTGAGACAGTAATAACTACATCTCTACTACACTATATAGCTCTATGGTTATTATTGAGACAGTAATAACCACATCTCTACTACACTATATAGCTCTATGGTTATTATTGAGACAGTAATAACCACATCTCCACTACACTATATAGCTCTATGGTTATTATTGAGACAGTAATAACCACATCTCTACTACACTATATAGCTCTATGGTTATTATTGAGACAGTAATAACCACATCTCTACTACACTATATAGCTCTATGGTTATTATTGAGACAGTAATAACCACATCTCTACTACACTATATAGCTCTATGGTTATTATTGAGACAGTAATAACCACATCTCTACTACACTATATAGCTCTATGGTTATTATTGAGACAGTAATAACCACATCTCTACTACACTATATAGCTCTATGGTTATTATTGAGACAGTAATAACCACATCTCTACTACACTATATAGCTCTATGGTTATTATTGAGACAGTAATAACCACATCTCTACTACACTATATAGCTCTATGGTTATTATTGAGACAGTAATAACCACATCTCTACTACACTATATAGCTCTATGGTTATTATTGAGACAGTAATAACCACATCTCTACTACACTATATAGCTCTATGGTTATTATTGAGACAGTAATAACCACATCTCTACTACACTATATAGCTCTATGGTTATTATTGAGACAGTAATAACCACATCTCTACTACACTATATAGCTCTATGGTTATTATTGAGACAGTAATAACTACATCTCTACTACTTTGTTTCTTTACTTTTTCTTTTCATTTTATTAAATTACTATTTTATTATTATATTGTCCATTTCCCCCACTCTTTTTTTTCCCCCCGTTTCTCTTTCTTCCTTTTCATCACATCATATTCTAACCATAGTCCCATCTTTCAACACTCACCCACACGGTCTGCCAATTTTTGCTATAACTTGTTACACACGAGACATTTCTCTCCCTCCACAACTTATAACTCTTCATCAATGTTTACAATCCCACTCCCCCACCATGACACACAATAGTAACAATAGACCTGCCTGTCACATTTACACCAATGAAAATTTTAAATTTATTTTTTATTGAGGACGGTAGTTGGAGAAGTGTCATTGTCCATCAACCGAGGGCAGTAGGGGGAAAAGAGTCACTGACCATCCATTGAGGGCAGTAGTTTGGAAGAGTTTCATTGTTCAACTATTGAGAGCAGTATGGGAAAAATAACATTGTCTATCTATTAAGGGCAATAGTTTGAAAAGTTCTTATGTTCATCGATTGAGGGCAGTAATTGAAAAAGTGCTATTGTCCATTTATTGTAGGTAGTAGTGGGAAAAGTGTCATTGTCCATATATTGAGGGCAGTATTTGGAAAAGTGCCTAACCATCAATTGAACGTATTAGTGAAAAATTGTGTTTTTGTCAATCTATTGAGGGCAGTACTAAAAAAATTGCCATTGTCCATCTACTGAGGGCATAATTTGAAAAGTGCCTTTGTCCATATATTGAGAGCCATAGTCGACAAAGTGTTATTGTCCATCTATTGGATACAGTAGTTGGAAAAGTGCCATTGTCCATCTATTAAGGGTAGTAGTTGGCAAAGTGCCATTGATTGAATATTTAGAGTATTAGTGGGAAAAGTGCCATTGTCTGTCTATTGAGGGAATTAGTGAGAAAAGTGCCAGTACTGATCTAATGAGGATAGTAGTTAGAAAATTTCTAATGTCCATCTAATTAGGGTAGTAGTCGGAAAATGCCATTATCCATATTTTGAGCAGCAGGAGTTGAAAAAGTGCCTTTGTCTATTTCCAGAGGGCAATAGTTGAAAAAAATTTCATTGTCCATCTATTGAGGGCAGATTTGCAAAGAGTGTCATTGCCCATCTCTTGATGCCTGTATTTGAAAAAGTGTGATTGCCAGTCTATTGAGGGCAGTAGTTGGAAAATTACTGTTGTCCATGCAGTTGGAAAAGTGCCACTGTCCATCCATTGAGGGCAGTAGTTGGAAAAGTGCCACTGTCCATCCACTGAGGGCAGTAGTTGGAAAAGTGCCACTGTCCATCCATTGAGGGCAGTAGTTGGAAAAGTGCCACTGTCCATCCATTGAGGGCAGTAGTTGGAAAAGTGCCACTGTCCATCCACTGAGGGCAGTAGTTGGAAAAGTGCCACTGTTCATCCATTGAGGGCAGTAGTTGGAAAAGTGCCACTGTCCATCCACTGAGGGCAGTAGTTGGAAAAGTGCCACTGTCCATCCATTGAGGGCAGTAGTTGGAAAAGTGCCACTGTCCATCCACTGAGGGCAGTAGTTGGAAAAGTGCCACTGTCCATCCATTGAGGGCAGTAGTTGGAAAAGTGCTATTGTCCATCTATTGTGCACAGTACGGGGAATGTACAATTGTTCATTTTTTGAGAGCAGTATTGGGAAAAGTTCCAGGGTCCATCTATTGAGGGCAGTAATCAGAAAAGTATCATCGTCCATCTAATTAGTGCAGTCAGGTGAAAGTGCCTTTGTTCTTCTATCTACCATCAGAGGTATATCAAAATGGATTCAGAAGACCTACAATCCATACAATAATAGAGAAAAAGCATTTCTATACTTCAAAAATATCTGTAGAAAATTCAACCGTTCATTTTTTATAATAAAAATCTGAACATCTGAATTTCAAAAAATAATAAAATAAAGAAAACAGGGTTATTCATGTTAAGTAAATTGTTTGCATTATCAAACACATTCACATATATTCAAAAGAGTTGAAAAGGAGTAAAAATAGACTTTAGTTGTGTTAAAATCTTTGACTGGTTGTGCCACAGAAAAATCTGTGGTATACAAAAGAGTTGATTGTCAGTGAAGATTCACTGACCATCCATGCTGTTGTTGGAGATAATTGTTTCTTTCAGCATGCAATGGGGAGGGGGAAGGAAAAAGCTATGCAGTCATGTCTTTGAATGATTTTGAGACAATAGCATTTCTGCTGCTGGATATTGAAATTTGAGTTTTTATGAGAATTTTTTCCGAAAGTAGGCTTGTTATAACTCACTCCGAGCAGGTCTCACTTAGGTACTGGCCATGACATCACTAAAATTCTCTCCAACAGACTTATACTGACTAACTCTGAGTTCTTTATTTAAGGCATCTTGCTTAGTTCATTTGTGTTACCACAACATCTCCACTTTTGAGAATTTTTTTATTAGTAAATATTTTATTTCATTTCTTAGTATTCACCCCTCCTCCTTCTGGCAAGTTTGACAATTGAACTTTGCATTCCCTTCATTTTCCATCAGCCTCTAGTTTTTTGTACATTTCCTTTTTCCATATTTGTATGTCCAATGAAGTCTTGGGCTGTTGGTACATTAAAAGTACCATACGGTACTTGCATAGGTTATTCCTTTCTTTCAGGCCTTTCTTCAGTAAACCTTATCTTTAACTGATTCCAATGCCTTTTGTGCTTCCATTTTTTCTTTTTACCATATATCATTTTTCCAGTTTGATTTTATTATGCTGTTTTTGCACATTACTTTTCCTTTTTATATATTCTCAAAAACACATTTTCGCCAATTTTGTAAAGTTTTTTGTACTATTTGTTATGCATTCTTATTCTTTTTTGACCTGATAACAACTTGTTGAACTCCAATTTAATTTTTCTTGTGCACATCAATTCTGCCGGTTGTAGAATATTAGTTGGCTTTTAACTGGTCTGACACACAAGTAGACTGGTGTAGCCATGAAGTTGAATGGAGACTGTCGCTCTTACGAAGCGGGGATAGGGTATGTGCAGTACAATTGTACCCCTCTCGATGAGGTCTGCATTGCATTTGGATGATGTTTTTTCACATTTTTGAGCTAGCCACTCAGGGTGTTGTTTATATAAGTGTGGGTGTGATGGGATAAAATCCTGAAGACTTCTATGAAGCAAGAGTTGCGATGGTGATAAGCCAATGACTTGGATAGGGGTGTATTGCAGGATCGCTTGTGCTGCCATGTCATTGTCCAATGAACACTAGTGTCCTGTGTAGTCCTTTATGAGTCTTTTTGCAGTCTTGACTGCTAACTCTGCTCGCACATTAGACTGGTGACATGCCTGATGGTGCATTAGGATTCAGTATTATCCGATATACTCTCAAGAATTTTTGTAATGCTTCTTTGCTCACTTTTCCATTATTTTTTTTTTTTTTTTTTTTTTACAAAGCGCTTTTATAAGCCCCCACAAACTGTTCCACTTGTCCATTTAACCTTGGGTGATATGGTGGGGTAGTAATATGTTCAATCGAGAACATTTTACAAAATTCTTTAAATTCATAAGCTGTGAATTGTATACTGTTATCTCAGACTATAGAATCCGGAATGTCATATCTTGCAAACAGTTTATGTAAAAATTCACTGTTGTTTCTTTTTTTTGCACTTATAATTTTCAGTCCACTTACAAAAGCTATCCACTGCCACAGGATAATGTGATCTGTTTATTGGATTTGTGAAATCTATGTGCAGTCTTGACCCTGGAATATCTATCTTTGGCCAGATTTGTAATTTTGTGTTAGGTGATTTTGCTGCTAGTGTACAACCTCTGAAGGCTTTTACTAATTTTTCAATGTCTTGATCCATTTTGGTCCAGTATACATAACTTCTCATAAGAGATTTCATTTTTGAAATTCCTGGATATCCACTATGAAATTCATTTAATATCCGCTTTTGGAATATGCTAGCCATTATTATACTTTGTCACATAGCAAGTAAGTGTTCAAGTCTGGATTACATTCTAAGAATTTTATTTCTTTTAGTCTTTTTTTTATTTTTGAGATATTTATATCTTGTTCTGCTTTTACTTTTATTTCTTTCAGGATAACTGGTAGTTCACATGGTTGTTTTTTTTCTCCTCTACCCAGTCACTGCATTATTCTCTGAAAATTTGCTTGTATCTTCTAAAATAAGCAGAAAAGGTAATTCCATTATCTGAATTGTATGTGAATTCAGTTATGGCATTTTTCAATTAAATTTTGTCAATGTTCCTGGAGTTCCAAGAACTGCTGTTGTTGTTATTATTGTTCTTGTATTTTTACCACTTGGGCTAATAATTCTTTCATATTTGAAGAATATCTGGGTTTTTTATGGATTATATATCAGAGAGTGCATATTTTTCTTTTATAAGATTTTTGTTATCATGTTCGCCGAGGCAAAAAAAAAAACCTACTTTCCTTATCGTATGAGTTTTGATTTCTCTTTGCCACTTTTATAAACTAACTGCTAGTGATTATAATATTAGGTCTCACTTAGTTAAATTTTTGGCATGTTAAATATTGTCTGTTAATGAATAGAAAATAAAGTCTGGGCATGTTCTAATACGATATAACCTCTGCCTGCTTTTCAGGGATTGACAAGTTATTACTTACACAATTTATATTTGAACTGATCTTTGTTATAACCTTTTGTTGAACTCATCTTTTTTTATCACCTTTTGGCTGTTTTGCCTTCTGGCTTTCATTAAGTGTACAGGTAACCCAAAGGGAATTTCAAATTGAATTCTTTATTTAATCTATGGTGGGTAGACTGTTCTCATTCCATTGCCCATGCTTAGGGATATTTTCTAGTTTTTATTTGTCTAACTGCTTATTTATTGCTTGTCTGTTTCAACTGAGTCCTAGTATACAATGCACAAGCCAAAGATTGATATGGGCAGTGAAATGAGAACAGATTAAATAAAGGGTTCAGTTCAGAATTTTGTGGAGGTTACCCATATCAATATAGACCTGTTTAGGCTGGAGGGCACAATGACTGAAACATTGTGATGACAACAATAAATATGCGAGCAATAGTCCAAATATAAATAATTTAATAGGGTATGTATGCGGGTATATAATTGTGCTGGAAATAGTGTTTATTTCCCATATATCTAACCATAGGCAACCCTCTATCAAGTATGAATATCACCAAGTCTGTGTTCATGAGGCTGAAGCAGAACAACCTCAAACGCTCTCTAAAGATAAGTTAAAAACACATTGGAAAGCCACAGTGGACAAAGTCAGAAGATTAATTTCCTTGAGAGGATTAATTTCCTGAATAACTGTTTTAATAAAAAAAAATTGTAAATTTCAACCAAGAGTGACGCTGTTTGGTCAATGAATTTTGAATGTTTTGTGTATGGAAGCAGTTAGCGTTATCATTTCTCACTTGGATAAAACTAAACACTGCTTTGTCTCTATAATAGTTGCAAATTTCTCACCAGTGCAAAATGCTGATTCTTGAACCCAAATAAAAAGTCAAGATTCTGAAAGCTGTTTTTTAAGGCAGGCAGATTTTTCTTCCTTGCAAAATCGTTTAATTTCTATGTCTTCTGAATTTTTCTTAACTTCTCTTTCCACCTTTCCTTTATTTTTCGTGTTCTATTTTTCATGGCTTTCTTTCTTCAACTTTCTTTGGTGTCTATCTTTGCTTTTGTTTTTTTGTTTCTTTCACTTTTCTTTTTTTTTTTCAGATTTTTCTGACTAATAGCTTTTACTTTTCTGAATGGCTTATACTTTTTTTCCCTATTTGAGGTATATATTCTTTCTTGGGATTTCTTCCAACTGATTCTCATATTGTTTTTTCTTTTGTTCTTTATTTCCATGTTGTTGTTGTTGTGTTCTTTAGCCGATCTACTTTCTTCCTGTTTGGTTGGCTGTTTCTTGTTTCAGTTTATCAAATGTAACCTTTTCTTTCTTTCTCTCTTCATTTTATCAAATATATCACCTTCTCTTTCTTTCTCTCTTCATTTTATCAAATATGTCACCACCTCTTTCTTTCTCTCTTCATTTTATCAAATATGTCACCTCTTTCTTTCTCTCTTCATTTTATCAAATATGTCACCTCTTTCTTTCTCTAGTTTATTAAATATGTCACCTTCTCTTTCTTTCTCTCTCTAGTTTAACAAATATGTAACCTTTTTCTTTCTCATTTTATCAAATGTCACCTTACCTTTTCTTTCTTCAGTTTATCAAATATGTCACTTTCTTTCTTCTATTTATCAAATATGTCTACTTTGTTCTTTCTTTCTTCAATTTAGTTCTTTCTTTCTTTATCTGTCTGTTTCTTTATTTATTCTGTTTTTCCTCTTTTTATACAATCTATCTGTTTTCTTTCTTTCTTTTTTTCAAGTTATCTCATCTGTTTCATACCTTTTCTTTCTTCTATTTATCAAATCTGTTTGCTTCCTTCTTTCTTTCCTTCCTTTCTTTTTTATTTCTTCAGTTTATCTTATCTGATTCTTTCTTTCTTTTTCTTTCTTCTATCAAATCTGTTTGCTTCTTTCTTTACTGTTTTCATTGCCTCATATCCCTTGTACCCTCTTGCTCTGGAGTTTTACTTGTAGTGATGGTGGTGGTCACATGTGAAACAAAGGATTAAGAGATACAGCCAAGAAACAAAAATTCAACAAGGAAACCTTTGCAATGAAAATTAATCCTCCAAGAAAAAATATTTTCAGAAGAAAACCACGGAAGTAAGGAAATCTTCTGATGATTTGCCTTTTTTTTTCTTAGGATTTCTTTGAATATTCAATTGTACATCAGTGAAACAGTCAGAATTATTTTTCATCTTGTATGAAAAAACTGTCATGTGTGCATAAGCCCTGTCTTTATGCATGTATGCTAAAGTGACGAAAAAGAATGTGTGTGCGAATGATTTATGAGGGAGACTTAATGCCTGTAAGTGAAACAGAGAAAGAGGAAAAAATTGTACAAAATTTGAAAAAAATAGGTATATAAATATATGTGAGAGATGTGCATGAGAGAGTAGGAGAGAGTGAATGTATGGATGTATGAAAGAGAGATAGAGAGAATGTGTGTGCGTGAGTGTGCATGTGTGAATGGAAGAGAGAAAGTAAAGGCCTATGAGTGATAGAGAGAAATAGAAATTCTCAACATGTATGTGTTATGGAAAAGTAGACTTAAAAATCTGGCAAAAAATGTGTGTTTATGTGAGAGAGAGAGTAGATGGAAGCAATTGCATGGATATCTGAATGATATAGAGAGTGAGTTTGCATTTGTGACATATACAGAGAACATATAAGTGTGCATATATATATATATATATATATATATATGCATGTGTTTCATTCTCAGGAGTATGTGCACATCTATGCATATGAAAATGTAAAATTGTACATGCATATATGAATCACAAATAAAAAAAATTAAATGAAACAGAAAATTCAGAAGGAGAAGTAGGACGTTTTTTTCTTTGAGTGCTATATTCTCATCAGGAGATAGATGATCACGGCTCTCCAAAACTGTCATTTCTTTAATATCTGTAAACAGTAGATTGCCATTATTATGAAATATAGTGCAATGATTTCCCATTGTCTTTGTCCATTTACATTTTTGAATTAACAATTTTTCTTCTCCTGTGTTAGTTGCCAATCAAACCTAGAGAATTTAGTCTACCCTGTTATTTAATCCATAACTGGGAATTGAAGTGAGGGATGTTATGCCTTTTCCCAAGACTAATAGTCTTATTTGAACACAAATTGCCTTGGCTGGAATTTGAATTTGACGTATTGATTCCAATTTTGATATTTTTAACCAATAATCCACTTGTAAACCAGAAGAGGAATTGCTAAAATCAAAATGAGGAGACAAGAAAAGAGAATCAGTTATCAGTATTTCATTTACTTATTTATTCACTCTTATATCTGCATAGCAAGTTAATAAAATGCTAATTATTGAGCAATTAGTCAACCATAAAACAATACCTCATTAAAAATTAATTGGCCACAAATGGTAAATATAGATGCTTCTAGTTTTATAATTCCTAACAGTAACAGGAATTGATGTTCAAACCCAGGTAAAACCTAACATTTTGGATTTTCTGGATTGACGGCCATATTCTATTTTGAAAACTGGCTCAATATCTCTCCTAATTAACCTTTGTAACTTTCTCAGCTAATCTTAGAGCAAAGAAATCAATTTGTAGATATTTTTACATGGCTCACTATATTTGACCATGTACCAGACTAAACTAAGCTTAGTTAGGATTGTTAAACATTTCATTACAGTGTAACCCGGATATAAGAGAAACCCTGATATAAGAGAAACCCTGATATAAGAGAGATTTTATCTCGTCCCAAATTAGAGCCATACTTACCTAAAGAAAATAGACCAAATCCGGATATAAGAGACTTCTCCGGTCCTGACAACTCTCTTATATCTGGTTACACTGTATAAGCAAAAAGAAGAGAGCTGAAATTCTATGTTATATCTGTCCTCCCATATGACAGTGAATGTGAGAAAATTTCCTTACAGAGACTTGAGAACATAAATGTGGCTCTACAGAAGGATACTGAGAATACCATATGACTAATGAGGATAAAAATGAAAGTAAAAAAAATGATGCTTAAAAGAGGTAGTTTAGATTTGGTGGGGCATATAATGAGGAACAAGTGCTAGGAGAATTTTACATTTACAGGACATATTGATGGTAGATTGGACAAAAGGAAACATTGTGTAACCTAACTAATGAGCTTGTGTGAATGGATGGCAAAACATTGACCAGGAGGATAATCAATGCAACAGACCTTGCTTGATGGAATTCCTCTACTGTTGTTTCAGCCTTTAAGAACTCAGTCTAACAGTCTATTAGCTTTCTACCTCTTTTTTGGCAAAGTACTAACATCTTTAATCTACTCTGAATTGGCTAAGCATCTCCCTTTGCAGGGGCTTTTTCAGAAATAACTGAAAAAAAAACTTGCTTTGAGCTATAAAGCATAGGATGTTGTAGAGAGCCATAATCACACATCAGGCATATAGTGATATATCAGAGGAACGGTTAGCAGACTTATGTGGCAGACTATTCTCACGATAACTAAAATTAGGAAATAACAGACATGTTTAGGAGACCATGGCTAAAATAATAGTGATCTTCACATGGTGCTCAGTATTTATGACCATCAAAGTTCCATACTGTGCTACAATGGTTAACAAGTTTGTCGAACATTAGTGATACAAGGACTTTTATTCTTATAAGGTACCCAATATTATATATATATATATATATATATATATATGGGATCCTAAAAGATAAAATGTCAGAGTAAGAAGGCACAAAGGATAAGTGATATGAATGGAAAAGAAAGAATAAATGAATGAAAGAAGGAAATAAACAGGCAGATTGGATAAATTGAAGAAAGGAAAAAGTAAGAAAGATGGGTTTAGATAATAAGAGAGAAAGAAAGAAAGAGAGAAAGAAAGAAAGAGAGAAAGAAAGAAAGAAAAAGAAAGAAAGAAAGAAAAAGAAAGAAAGAAAGAAAGAAAAAGAAAGAAAGAAAGAAAAAGAAAGAAAGAAAGAAAAAGAAAGAAAGAAAGAAAAAGAAAGAAAGAAAGAAAAAGAAAGAAAGAAAGAAAGAAAAAGAAAGAAAGAAAGAAAAAGAAAGAAAGAAAGAAAAAGAAAGAAAGAAAGAAAAAGAAAGAAAGAAAGAAAAAGAAAGAAAGAAAGAAAAAGAAAGAAAGAAAGAAAAAGAAAGAAAGAAAGAAAAAGAAAGAAAGAAAGAAAAAGAAAGAAAGAAAGAAAAAGAAAGAAAGAAAGAAAAAGAAAGACTAACAGAGCATAGTAAATAATTATAACATTAAATGAAAGAAAGAAAGCAGATAATAAATGGAAGAAAGACAATAAATAGAAGGAAGAAAGAAAAAAGAAAGACAAATATAAGGAAGAAAGAAAAAACCTAAGGCAATAGAAGAAAGAATGAAAGAAAGAAGACAATAAATAAAAGGAAGCTAGAAAGAAAGAAGACAAATAAAAGACACAAATAAAGAAAATGACAATAAGTAGAAAGGAAGAAAGAATGAAAGAAAGAAAACAAATAGAAAAGAGAAAGAAAGAAAAAGAAGACAATAAACAGAAGGGAAAAGAAAACAAAAGACAATAAATAAAAGGAAGAAAGAAAGAAGACAATAAAAAGAAGAAAAGAAAGAAGACAATAAAAAGAAGAAAAGAAAGAAGACAATAAAAAGAAGAAAAGAAAGAAGACAATAAAAAGAAGAAAAGAAAGAAGACAATAAAAAGAAGAAAAGACAATAAAAAGAAGAAAAGAAAGAAGACAATAAAAAGAAGAAAAGAAAGAAGACAATAAAAAGAAGAAAAGAAAGAAGACAATAAAAAGAAGAAAAGAAAGAAGACAATAAAAAGAAGAAAAGAAAGAAGACAATAAAAAGAAGAAAAGAAAGAAGACAATAAAAGAAAAGAAAGAAGACAAATAGAAGGAAAGAAAGAAAGAAGACAATAAATAGAGAGAAGAAAGAAGTGTCCAGAATGGGTGAATAAAACAAAGAAAGGATATCTGGAAAGACACAAGGAACATGGAAAGAAAGCATTATTAAACTTAGTAAATAATTGCCACATGACCTAAAAGAAGATGACAGATTGGATAAAAGAAAAAACAAAAGAAAGAAAGAAAGAAAGAAAGAAAGAAAGAAAGAAAGAAAGAAAGAAAGAAAGAAAGAAAGAAAGAAAACCTGGATTGAGAGATCCAAGTATGAGGAAGAAAGAAACTATGTTTAGTAAATAACAATTGCATAATTTGGCTTTGTACTAGCTATAGTCATGGGAATAGTTGCATGTCTTTCTACACTGCTTTCGATAGGTATTCAAGCCCAGCCAATATCAATGATTTTCCCTTCTGACATTTTTTTTTTGTTTGTTTAGAATAGTATCACAGTCATCCTATCTTTATCTGACTTTATACTATACTTAGCTAAATTGACAAAATCTCAATACAGTCTGATGTAAAACTGAAAACATCTTTTCTGTGTTTTAAAAAAGATTCTTAACAAAAAAAAAAGGAGTCATGTTAAATTGCAGAACATGTGTAAGATTGCGATTTCATTCACTGCAATTTGTGTAACAAAGACAACTCCAAATCCTCGGTTGCTCTTTCAAGCAAAGAAATCCACAGATGTGAAATGAGTTGATAATTTTGTCACCATTTTTTTTCTGAACAGACAAATAAACATTTTTCTTTTCCCCTAAGGATTGAACACATGGAAAGCTGCAAAATGTTTTGTAGGAACTGCAAAAAGGTATGAGAAAGGAAATTAACAATCTGAGAAAATCTTTGATCAATAGCTTTATCTAGCAATCACTACAATCTCAAAATTTGTATACACATCTCAAATGATCCATATTTTTATGCTCTTTCATTTCTAATTGACAAATTTTCTTATCTATTAAATAGGTTTTAGCTTTTGCTCATCACAATTTCAAGTGATATTTGTCTTTTAATTAATTAAAACCATGATCAGAATATCTACTAAATGAAATTAAATGCAATTATCATATTGATATAATTCTAATTACCAAACCCAGTTACCCAATCTAATCTGATTGGTTATCTCTTTTTGTTAATAAAGCTGGTGCTACTTAGGTTGTTCAGACAAATAATTCCTTGTCTCCATTTGAAATATTATTTTCTAAATTTTGTTATGGTAAGAAGTGGGTGTAAGGCAATGATGTATCGTCTTACCAGACTTATTCAACCTATACAGTCAAAGAATTCTGAATGAAATAAAAGTCCTATTAAGATTCATTATTGGCAGACAGAAATTGAACAATATAATTTCTGTGCTGGTGAGACAGAAAAGTACTAGAAAGAGGAAAAAGTCAAACAGTTATGTCCTAATCCCAAAAAGAAGAGATAATGAGCAAAATTTCATGGGAAAATTAGCTCAGCAGAGGTGTTGTAATGGAATATTCCACTCTCCCTATTGCTTATTATGGACTAATTATATCAGTAAATATATAGAGTGAGCACAGAATATATCTGGGGGTTTGCTTCAGGATTACTAGACGGCCACCCGATTCTGTTTTTCAGTAGTGTATTCTCTTTTACAATAAACCTCTCTTCCTTCATCTAGGTGCGTGTCGCTGTCCCCTCACTCGAGTACCAACTTTGTCTGTTTGTAACCTCTTTAAGGATACAATAAGATATGCAGATGACAGTTTTGATAGCAGACATATAAAGAAAACTGCAAGAACCTCTACAGAAGCAAGTGAAGGAAAGCAAGAAGAAATAACTAAATATCTATTGTAAGAAGATAGAATGCATAGCTGTTAACAAAAGGAACAGCCCAACATGCAAATCAAGCCAGTATAACAAGTTAAATATCATGAAAGTGTTTTAACAGAGGACAGAATATGCAACACTGAAATCTGTAGGTGCACCGGGATAGTGAAAGATGCCTTCTAAAAGCTAAGCAAAGAATTAAGAAACATTTTGTTAGAAACAAAGATATGAGTACTGAACTGTTATCAGTCCCCCTATATGGCAACAAATGCTGGATAATATCCTTATGGATTATGTAAAGTCTTAAAGCAACAAAAATGTGGTTCTATAGAAGAATGCTGAGAAACATATGGACCAAACCCATGAGCAAAAACAAAATTTTAGAGAAAATAGAAACAAAAAAGACACTTATACATAGCATTGGAAAATGATAGTTGAAATTTCCAGGGCAAATAATGAGTAAAAAGGGCTTGGAAAATTTGATACTCACAGGACAGACTGAAGGAAAAACAAGTCATAACCTACCTGGTGACCTCGAGATGGAGCAGGGTTTAGGAGAGATAAACAAAAGATAAAATTTATTAAGAGCTACAAAGGATAAGAAGTTGTGGAAAGCCATGATTGCCAACATCATGAAGAGATATGTTTGTATTTCAAAAAATTTGTCATACACTGGAAGGATTTTAAATTTTTTATATACACTAACCATTATGTCAGTTCATCATAGGACAGTCCTTCCCTAGGCTTTCTGTTTATATATACTATTGTTCAGTCAATACAAGGCCCAAGAACCACTCAAGCTAGATGTTTATTAAATGTGGTGGTTGCAAAGGAGTACAAGTGGTGCATATTATGAGGACATGTAGAATAGATAATGGTTGATCCTAGAACTGAAGATGTTAAGATTGAAGTGATTAGATAAGCATCATTTCAGGAGTCTGTTCCACAATGTAACAGTTCTGGTGAAGGAGTTGTCCAAGTGGAACATCCTCCTCACCAATCAAACATGAAGGGAATGAGGATGACATGACTCAAAGTATATGGCCTGGTGTGTCCCAGCATGGAAGTTCTGGACTGGTTGAACCAAGAAATGTAGTTTGCTTCAACGTTTGCCATGAAAATAACAACAGGGTAGCAAATGGCTAGCAGTGTTTCATCCGTAGCAAAGGGGTTGCAGAATGGAAAACAATTCATTGTGTACAAAGCCATATAAACACTTTTGAATTCTATCAGGGCTTGAAAATGAGAATTGGGCAGCTCCAGCCCTGATGCGACTCTTGTAAAGATAGTCCATACTAGGTTCATCAAACATGGTAACTAATAGGTCTTACATTGCTATACTTGCTGATGATATTTTGGCAGCTATTTTGGATTTAGTGTTGCCTTTTGTTAGACTTGCTGACTCTGTTTCTTCTGCTAGTCTATATTTTTACAAAATTATTTTAATAAAGATTTTATAGATTCCAACTGAAAAGGTATCCTTGGTATGATGATAAACTACATCCGGCAGAAATGCCTTTGATTGAGAGGTTTTGAGGAGTGTGGAACCACCTCTTAACTGCTGCTGTTCCCTGGTCCACCCAGATCCAGGGTGGTAGCATCTGTTAGCATCCCAGCTATGGGCAAATAGTAAACCCCCAAACTGGGGTCAAAACACTATGAAACTATAAAAATACACTTTATTGTAAAAATACCAGCAATACATTTTTTATATAAAAAAAACAAAACAAACTAACAACAATACCTATTTATATTAGAATTACCAGCAAAACATTTTATAGCAAAATGCCCAACAAAACATTTTATCTGTGATTGAATGCATACAGTTGCGTTCAAAATATTTAGATTTTGAGGTCAAAACTCTATGAAAGTTTAAAAATACATTCTTACAGTAAAAATTTGCCGCTGTAACAGAATCAGATAGATATGAATAGAATGAGAAAGATAAAGTGACAGATAGATATAAACAGAATGAGAGATATAGAAATGAAGAGAATTAGATATGTATGAACAGAATGAGATAACTAGCTAGATAGATATGCAAAGAATTTCAAAGATAGATACGAATAAAGTCAAATGGATATATAGATATGAACAAGAATGAAATGGATAGATAGACAGGAACAGAGTGAGACAGATAGATAGATAGATAGACATACACGAACAGAGTGAGACAGATAGATAGATAGACATACACGAACAGAGTGAGACAGATAGATAGATAGACATACACGAACAGAGTGAGACAGATAGATAGATAGACATACACGAACAGAGTGAGACAGATAGATAGATAGACATACACGAACAGAATGAGATAGATAGATAGATAGACATGAACAGAGTGAGGTAGATAGACAGGAACAGAGTGAGACAGATAGATAGATAGATGTACATGAACAGAGTGAGATAGATAGACAGGAAAATAGATAGACTAGAACAGTGTGAGATAGACATACACGAACAGAGTGAGATAGATAGATAGATAGACATACATGAACAGAATGAGATAGATAGATAGATAGATAGATAGACATACATGAACAGAGTGAGATAGATAGACATACATGAACAGAGTGAGATAGATAGACATACATGAACAGAGTGAGATAGATAGACATACATGAACAGAGTGAGATAGATAGACATACATGAACAGAGTGAGATAGATAGACATACATGAACAGAGTGAGATAGATAGATAGATAGACATACATGAACAGAGTGAAATAGATAGACATACATGAACAGAGTGAAAAAGATAGACATACATGAACAGAGTGAAAAAGATAGATAGATAGACATACATGAACAGAGTGAAAAAGATAGATAGATAGACATACACGAACAGAGTGAGACAGATAGATAGACATACACGAACAGAGTGAGACAGATAGATAGACATACACGAACAGAGTGAGATAGATAGATAGACAGACACGAACAGAGTGAGGTAGATAGATAGATAGACAGACACGAACAGAGTGAGGTAGATAGATAGATAGACACGAACAGAGTGAGGTAGATAGATAGATAGACATACACGAACAGAGTGAGGTAGATAGATAGACAGACACGAACAGAGTGAGGTAGATAGATAGATAGACATACACGAACAGAGTGAGGTAGATAGATAGACATACACGAACAGAGTGAGGTAGATAGATAGACATACACGAACAGAGTGAGGTAGATAGATAGATAGACATACACGAACAGAGTGAGGTAGATAGATAGATAGACATACACGAACAGAGTGAGGTAGATAGATAGATAGACATACACGAACAGAGTGAGGTAGATAGATAGATAGACATACACGAACAGAATGAGATAGATAGATAGACATACACGAACAGAGTGAGGTAGATAGATAGACATACATGAACAGAGTGAGGTAGATAGACAGGAACAGAGTGAGACAGATAGATAGATAGATAGATGTACATGAACAGAGTGAGATAGATAGACAGGAAAATAGATAGACTAGAACAGTGTGAGATAGACATACACAAACAGAGTGAGATAGATAGATAGACATACATGAACAGAATGAGATAGATAGATAGACATACATGAATAGAATGAGATGGATAGATAGACATACATGAATAGAATGAGATGGATAGATAGACATACATGAACAGAGTGAGATAGATAGATAGATAGATAGATAGACATACATGAACAGAGTGAAAAAGATAGACATACATGAACAGAGTGAAAAAGATAGACATACATGAACAGAGTGAAAAAGATAGACATACATGAACAGAGTGAAAAAGATAGACATACATGAACAGAGTGAAAAAGATAGACATACATGAACAGAGTGAAAAAGATAGACATACATGAACAGAGTGAAAAAGATAGACATACATGAACAGAGTGAAAAAGATAGACATACATGAACAGAGTGAAAAAGATAGACATACATGAACAGAGTGAAAAAGATAGACATACATGAACAGAGTGAAAAAGATAGATAGATAGACATACATGAACAGAGTGAAAAAGATAGATAGATAGACATACACGAACAGAGTGAGACAGATAGATAGACATACACGAACAGAGTGAGATAAATAGATAGATAGACAGACACGAACAGAGTGAGGTAGATAGATAGATAGACAGACACGAACAGAGTGAGGTAGATAGATAGATAGACAGACACGAACAGAGTGAGGTAGATAGATAGATAGACAGACACGAACAGAGTGAGGTAGATAGATAGATAGACAGACACGAACAGAGTGAGGTAGATAGATAGATAGACATACACGAACAGAGTGAGGTAGATAGATAGATAGACATACACGAACAGAGTGAGGTAGATAGATAGATAGACATACACGAACAGAGTGAGGTAGATAGATAGATAGACATACACGAACAGAATGAGATAGATAGATAGACATACACGAACAGAGTGAGGTAGATAGATAGACATACACGAACAGAGTGAGGTAGATAGATAGACATACACGAACAGAGTGAGGTAGATAGACAGGAAAATAGATAGACTAGAACAGTGTGAGATAGACATACACAAACAGAGTGAGATAGATAGATAGACATACATGAACAGAATGAGATAGATAGATAGACATACATGAACAGAATGAGATGGATAGATAGACATACATGAATAGAATGAGATGGATAGATAGACATACATGAATAGAATGAGATGGATAGATAGACATACATGAACAGAGTGAGATAGATAGATAGACATACATGAACAGAGTGAGGTAGATAGATAGACATACATGAACAGAGTGAGGTAGATAGACAGGAACAGAGTGAGACAGATAGATAGATAGATGTACATGAACTGAGTGAGATAGATAGACAGGAAAATAGATAGACTAGAACAGTGTGAGATAGACATACTAGAACAGTGTGAGATAGACATACATGAACAGAATGAGATAGATAAACATACACGAACAGAGTGAGACAGATAGATAGACATACATGAACAGAGTGAGACAGACATACACGAACAGAGTGAGATAGACATACACGAACAGAGTGAGATAGACATACACGAACAGAGTGAGATAGACATACACGAACAGAGTGAGATAGACATACACGAACAGAGTGAGATAGACATACACGAACAGAGTGAGATAGACATACACGAACAGAGTGAGATAGACATACACGAACAGAGTGAGATAGACATACACGAACAGAGTGAGATAGACATACACGAACAGAGTGAGATAGGTGAATAAATCTGTAAATAGATATCAATAGAATGATAGACATGAGCAGACGGAGGTGGATGGATGCAATGATAGATAGATTTAGAGAAATCAACAGAGAGAGAGAGAGAGAAAAGCGTGATTAAAAGGGAAATTATGACCTCGCTGTCATCCGGTAGCTGATCTGAAGATTGCTGGGATTGATGCAGGCATGTTCTCTGCTTGGCTAACTCAATCTTATCTCTGCCTCCATCTCAATCTTACAGCAAAATCCATCTGTTGCAAGGAAGCATGCCCTCACCTAGGATCAGTTTAATATTAAGCTTATTTTTCTTTTGCTCTCTCTTTCGTCTCTCTTTCATTTCATTGCTCAATATGTTCATCAGGAGATGAGGAGAGAAGATGCATCTGCCAGATGCATCTACAATAACGTAGAGATTATAAAAGCACATGATGCAATGTGAATCGACCAGTGATCAGATCCGGGACACAAATGCGATCAAGGCTGTTGATTGTCCTGCTGCGTTGATACTCAGAATGCAAATGGTTCCTTTTTAATCTTCTGAAACCTTGTCACTGTCACTTCTCAACAAGAGTCATGCCTTAACATTCATTCAGCTATTATGACCTTGCTAGTTACTGTTAGTAAAATATGGCCTCTAAATGGTGGCAAGATATACAGCAACACCTTGAAGCATTGTCAACCAAGGAGGGAGGTAAATCTCTAATCATTTTCATCAATATTTTTGTATTCCCAGTTCATAAATAGATTCACCTTTGTTTTCATTTATCAAAAGCTGTTAGCAGATAGTTCTGCTAGTTTCAATATCAATAAAGGAAATTATTAACTAATACAGGATCTAGTCTAAGGATTATTTTTGTTACATGGGTGGCTCCAGATGTGTAGATTAATCTGCTGAATGTTAAGAAAATAAATTTGACAAATTTGCAAGCTAAAGTGGAATGTGAAAACTTAAAAGGTTAAAATGACTATCAATGATTTCTCTGAAAACTTAAAAATAAGAGGCCTTGTTTTTTTTTCTATTCATCCCAAGCAAGGCAATAATGCCACTAAAATGCAAAGGGTTACTAGAAGTGGAAAAGAATGATTTTAGGAGGAAGTGAAAGCCTAATAATAGCATAAATTTCAGACTTTAGGAAGTGGTGTTAGAAGTCTAGAGGTAAAGTAGAAGAAACGAGAAACCCAATCCTAAACTGGAAAACAATGATAAATCTCTAGCTCTCTTCAAAAGACGAAGGCGATGTGTGAACTGGGTGATAGGTGAACCTATTTACTCCTAACTATTTTGATATTCTAGCCATACAGGGGTAGATTATCTGCATATGATGGGCATTAGTTGATATTTAATAAACAAAGGTTAATCTGGCACTAGGCAATAATAATATGCACCAAGTGAGTACCAAAGTCACAAAGCAATTGACTCGCCTGTAAAATCAGCTTGCTCACAAATGCAAAATAGCTAACATAGATAAAACTATCTCATGGCACCTGATATTTAGATTTGATGGTGGGAGAGATAATAATGATGACAATTTCTCAGATTAATGAAATTCAAACACCTGGAAAATACAATTATTGTGACCCTGTGCCAAACTTGACATGCTTAGTAAGCATTTAGCTAAGGATGTACCACAGAATAATGGTAACAAGCAAATTATTGGGTTGGGTAATGTATTCAGTACTCACTAGGTATGTGACCAGTGCTGGTGCATACTACCTCTGAACCCACTGACTGTGGGTGCATTTTGTGAACATCACTATCTTGTCAACATTTGCTTTTTTCTACCTGCTTTTATATACATTACAAATTGAACTAAGCACAACTATTTAAGAATCAAAAACCTTTGCGGATTTCGATGCCATTTTGTTTTTCTTTTATCCAAATCTATAAATTTTTTTCACTCGTGTTAAGTCTATATAAAATTCAGTATTCTTTATCTATGATGTTGAGTGCATTAAAATTCTTCAATTTTTGACAAGAAAAATTTAAAATTGTTGTGACAAATTGCTGAAAAACATTACTGATTTATTTCAGACGGAATGTCTCTCTAATGTTTATTTAGATATATTGTATTTATTTTCAATTTTTCTAGTTGTATTGTTCACTTACATTGCATCTGATCCATTATTGTACATAAGTAGATTAAATTAAAATTATTTCACTAATTAGCTTCTCGATGTTAAGATGAAATTCATCAAGGAAGGCTCTCTAGGTTTTGCTATCCCAAAGAGTTTCGATCACCTCCAAGATCATCATCAGGGATGAATTGTGAAGACAAGCTTAATGTAACTGTGATCGTTGTGATGGGGATATTTGTAAACATGCCCTGTTATAATTATTTTAAAACTAACCATTGTTTTTTGTAAACAAGTATCCACAATATAAGGGAGCAAACCAGAGATGTTAAAAAATGCAAATGGCATTAAATGTTGGTCAAATACATTTCAAAACATTGCTACTACACTCATAATAAATTCTGTTCAGTGTTGATTAGTTGCTTTTGATATAAAAGGGCCTTGAGAATTTAAAATCTTTGTTCATAATTTTTCATGATGTAATTTATTGGTGTTGTCAACAAGTATTTTCCTATATTGTAAAAGTGAACAGGAAAGTGTTTTTAGATGTTGTGCAATAGAACTTGTATCAGATAAATGGAGTTTAAGACGTCTTGATAATGTTGTTTTCCTCAAGTAAACATGTATTTACTTTTTTGTCAGAGATACAAAGGACATTGAAATATTTAATGCCATTTTAGATCTAGAAAGGATTATTATAAAAACAAACAGACATATGTCTATATTATTCAATGAAATATGCTTGAACAATGGGGTACTAAAAATATTCTTGATTTGACCCACTTCCCAAAATCTAATTGACCAAATATCAAAATTGTTTTAGAATGCCTTCTGAGACAAGCTGAAAAATTTCTAGTACACACACACTTTTATATATATATATATTTATATATATATATATATATATATATATATATATATATATATATATATATATATATAAAATGGGGGTGTCTCTTTCAAATATCCACTAAAATAACGTTTGAAGTAATAAAAATGTTGAATTAAAAATAAATCCATTAATTCTTTAGAAATTTCTTTGTTTACATTTTTTTTATATGAAACTAAGCAGACATGGCACTTTGGAAAAAAATACCTGAATGAGGAAGTGTGATTTCCTTGAAAGGAAAAATAGAACCTTGCTGATTTGTGATGGCCTTTGTAGCCAAGTGGTCAAGCATACCGGATCAGACGGCTGTTTTTGCAACAAAGGAGAATGCATGTGGAGCACATTTTCTTTATTAACAATTCACAAACAAACAGACTGATAGATGTAATACTCACTGTTTAAAGTAAAAATAAAAATGGCGTGTCTATTCCAAATATGGGTATCTACTATAATAATGCTTGAAGTAATATATATATGTGTGTATATGTGTGTGTGTGTTTATGCTTTGTTTTAATGACCTCCTGTAGCTTAATGATAAAACATATCTGGCTTGAAGCTGGTTACTCATATTAAAAAGGGAATACAGGTTAAATTCCTGTCAAAAAGTATATTTTCTTTAATAAAACTTTCAATTTCTACATGGGTAGATATTTATTATTTTATTTACTGGTATTTACGTTGACATTTTAGTAAGTGTGGCAGGACATCATTGTTACTAAAAAGAAAAAGGAATCAATGAGTCTTGGTTTATGTAGGAATATTATTATTATAAATAAATAAAAATAAATTATAAAATAATAATGAAAATTATAAATAAAATAAAAAAATAACATAGAAATGTTGTGTAAAAAAATTAAAAAATAAAAATAATAAAAAAATACTCCCAGCATGCTCAAAAATCTGTTCCTGCTGAAAATACAGACATTCTGCCAAAAGACATTAAATTCAATCTATTCATTAAGAACCCTCAGAGAGGCAACATGTCTGTAACTTCTCTCTATGGGATATGGCTTGTAATAATATGGAGTGACTTCTCCCTTTTATCACATGTATCTTCAAACAATTGTAACCTAAAAAAATACACACCAATATACAAAAAGATATAAATAAATTGTATGAAATTAACATACAATTCACCATGCTTTCCTGTTATTTCTGTATGTTTTATTTCCTGTCATGTATGCTTTATCTCTGTGAACACAAGGCTAATTTCTGCTTCTATGATGTCAGTGAATCCCCCCCCATATTTACTCTGCTGCACTGTCAGATGTTCTTTTTCTTCTTCTATGTACTACAACCCTTCAGGATATTGGCGATCATGGCTCTCCACAATGTTCTATCTTATGTAGCTCTTAGTAGTTTTTTTTCTTTTGCTAAGGCACCCCCACCTCCTATTCTGTCATCCATTCAAACAGCCTCACCAGGCCTTCTATCTCTCTTGCCCTCGATATGCCCCATGAAAATTGAGTTTTCCAAGCTCTGCTTCCTCATTATGTGTCCAATGTATTGCTGATATCTTTTCTTGATTTTGTGCGTTCTGTTGCTATTTTCTTTAAGACTTCCTTGTTGCTTATTCACTCTGTCGATGGAATTTCAGTATCCTTCTGGAGAACCACATTTCTCCTGCCTCTATTTTTTTTTTCTCTTATCTGGGAGGAAATTGTCCAATGTAAACTGTCATACAAGAGGATAGCAATCCAGCACTTTTCTTTGTCTTGAATGAAATTCTTCCATTTCCCAGCACTAACTTTTGGAATGCATTTTTTTTTTGCTAGTCTCTTGCATGTTTGAATCTCATTGTTACATTTTCCATCCTTTGTTTCCCAGATATTGGAACTTTTTCATCTTAACAAAATGCCTGTTATGCTGTGATAATTGATGATAAGTGTTTGTGTTTGTAATAATGTCAAGTGATCTATATTCTTTAGGTTAAGCACTCATTATTAATTTTTGTCTAGTTTATCTTTTCATCTTATTTTTGTTGCTTTACACCTAGTAGTAGTTGATATAATAGTATTTATCTAAATTTCTGAGATGATGTACAGACATTTATTTTCATGTAGCTTTTATCTTATAGTTGTTACTTTACACCTCATAGTAGTTGACGTAATAGCATTAGATTGTCTGAATTCCTGAGATGATGAAATGATGTAATCTTTAATTTCTGATAACTTTTTCTTTCAATCATAATTTTTCTTGCTTCCCAACTAGTAGTAATTGATATAATAGTATTAGGTTGGAGCAAAAATAATGACGTAATAATGTCGTTTTTTGACCTATTTTTTAACGTCAAAAAACGACATTATTTTTACACCAACCTAATATCTATCTAAATTTTTGAGATTATGTACTGCTATTATTATTATTATTATTATTAATTTTTTGTAGATTTGATCTCATTTCACTACCTGTTCTGCCATCTATTTACACAAGCTTATTACGTAGGTTACTCATTGCATCCCGCAACCCTACTTATCTTCAATATGTCCTGCGAAGAACAAATTTTCCAAGCCCTCTCTCCACATTGTGTCTTAGAAATTCCAACTATTTCTGATACTAAGTACAAGTGTTTCTTTTCATTCCCATTTTCCATTGAAAATTAAAGATTTCTGCTGTATCAAGTTTCCTTTTCATCTTTGAGCAAAATGTCTAGCTTTCCCTGCTATAAAGGAAGGTTTATATTACATACTTGTTCATCTCTCATTTCTTTGTTTCTAATAAAATTTTCTTGTTTCTTAATACTTTTAGTTTTACAGAGGCAACTTTTTCTGTTTAAATGCACCTTCAGATTTCTATCATCACTTAAAAAATTTCCCAGATGCAGGCATACCCCAAGGCTTTCTTCTTGGTTCTACCCTCTTTAGTTTTATATTAACAATCTGCCTAAGGACTTCTTTCGATCATTAGTAAATATATATGCAGATGGTTTATGTGCGTACCTTGAATAATCTTGTTGACAGGACCCTGACAGCTGATCTATCCTCTCATCTAGCTGTAACTGCTCAATGGAGGACAGACCCTGAAATTTCACCTGATTGTTCTCAAGGAGGCATCTGTTGGCATTCCTCTTCAAGTCTAGGGTCAACCATTATTTATCCTACATATCCTCATAATATATTCTTCTTACCTACTCTATTTATACCCTTGCAACAACCTCCTTCACTAAAACTCTAATGAGTGATTCTTGAGCCTTTTATTGGTTGAACAATGGTATTAGGTTGGTGCAAAAATAATGACGTAATAATGTCGTTTTTTGACGTTAAAAAATACGTCAAAAAATGACATTATTACGTCATTATTTTTGCACCAACCTAATATAAAATAAGCAAAATATAATAAAATATAATAAAAATCTATATTATTTAAATATAATAAAAATCTATATTATTTAAATATAATAAAAATCTATATTACTTTTCCCAGATCTCAGATGGATAGTGTATATACAATACATTGCTAAAGATGCTGGAAAAATGGTCAGTTCCTTGTAAAACTCTAGAAAGTATCTGACTTCTGCTATGCAGAAAAAAAAAAAACAAAATGGAAAAATGATGGCTAGTGTTTCCCAGTTCCTACTTTCCAGACTTTAAAAGGTGTCCATGCAGCCTTATAGGCAAGGAATGATTTTCCACTTTGCAACTCATTTTCCACAGACAAAATGTTGCAAGCCCCTCATTAATCTACTGCTATTTCCATGGCAAATGCTCTGACAAGCTATAATCTTTAGTTCTATCTATTCAAACCTTCACAGCTAAGACCTGCCATACCAAAAACATTGGGACAAATCAATCCCCTTGTATTCTGTTACAAAGAAAAAAAGTTCCACTCAGACATTTTTCAGACTCCCAAGAGGATCCTTCCCTGATCACAACAATCTTAACCACTTTAAGTTTAAGGGTCAACTGCTATCTTTTCTATATATCTTCATAATCTGCACTTCTTACCTACTCCACTTATCGGCATACAGCAACCTAATTTATTAACTCTCTACCTTGAGTGGCTCTCAGGTCTTGTATTCCATGAACGATTATTAAAAAAAATAATTTCTGTACTTGCTTGATTTTGACATCTGCAGTTTATATCTCAAATCATGGGCTGTGCTTCTTGTTATAGACGGTACATTCTGTATTCTGACAGTTAATGATCAGACTTTTCTTTCTGCTATTCTATTGAATCGAGAGGGTATTATTTATGAAAATGTGTATGATTTTAAGAGATTCTTTCAGTACCCACTTGTTATAACTGTGGAGAGAAATGATGCATTCTAATATTACTCAATGATCTTGCCGATGTGACCTCCATCTTCTGGCTTTCTCTTCCTATATTTTGGATAGGAGTCATTTCCTTGTTCAAATTTAAATTTAATTTAAATCAAAGGGAAACAAATTTAGTCGGTGTTTATGCAAAAACAGATTGATCTGACCCCTCAATATGTATTTGTTGCAATATTTGATTGAATGAATTGCTGAGCAGATTTCAACATTGATATGTCAGTTGAATTGTCATAACAAATATGTATTTTAAGGCACTCCCCACTGATTTGGGATTTCTTGCTCAATTTAACATCCATATTGTCTCATTTTGATCTTGCTGATGTGACCTCCATCTTCTGGCTTTCTCCTTCTATATTTTGGATAGGAGTCATTTCCTTGTTCAAATTTAAATTTAATTGAAACCAAAGGGAAAAAGTTATCATTGGGGGGCTGTGTCCCCACAGATACCTCCTTTAATCAAAATAAAACATATCCAAGTACCCTGGGTAATGTAGTTTCAGAATATATATAGTTATGGGGGTCTATCTCCAAAATCTTAGTAGTTCAAGAACAAACAGACAGACATACAGAGGCTACAATTAATATATATATATATATATATATATATATAGAGAGAGAGAGAGAGATATTTGATTGCCAAAGATAATTGATTATAGTAACAAGCGTCACCGACCTTGTACAGAGAGATAATCTTCAAATTCTCAGCCTTCAGCTGAGATATTCTAACAGAGCCTGAAGCTAAAATGCAGCTCCATTTAAAGAGACAGACTTTGAGTTGTAAGCAGTCGGTTGGATGAATCAGTGATGTCTTTAGGAGAAGACAATTTAAGAAAGTTGCCTGTAGCTAAACTGTTAAATGTCTTCAGTAAAATTCTCCAATATCTGCATGACAATGAGGGAGAAACTTGTTATTTACTTCCCTTAAAAATATTTAACACCAACAAGGAAATCATTTTCCATTTAGATAAAAAAAAAATATCTATTACTTTTATTATTATTTTTCTTTTCTCAGGTGGAACGTGTAGATTTGTGTCATCGCAAAAGATTCTTGTAAAATGGTTGGTTCCTTGTAACAATTTAAATAAAAACTAATTCCTACCACCATGCTTAATCTTTATAAGAGTCACTTTGCTTTGTTTGACGGCATATCAACCTCAGTGGGTTATTCAATGCTGACAAGATTTTTTATAGCTGGTAATAATTTTTTTTAAAATGTATTGTTGCTAATATTTTTTTTCCAAAAATCTATTGCTGCTAATATTATTTTTTTCAAAAATCCTTGCTAGCAATATTTTCTTCCCCCCCAAAAATGTACTGCTGATAATATTTTTTAAAAAATGTATTGCTAGTAATAATATTTTTACTTCAAAAATACATTGCTAGTAATAATTTTTAACAAAAATTTATTGCTGGTATTAAAACCTATTTTTACACTTTCACAGTGTTTTGACACCAGCTTGGATGGGAATCAACTATTTGCCAATAGCTGGGACTCTAACAGGTGCTACCACCCTGGGTCAGGGTGGACCCAAGGACACCAGCAATTAAGAAGTGGTTCGATACTCCTTAAAACCTCCTGAACAGAAGCCTTGCTGTTGGATGCAGTTTATTGTCTTACCCAGGATGCAGATGTAACAAGAGTCAAAATGGAGCATTGTTGCCTGTTGCTGCCTAGTCCTCACTGTCCAGCCATGACAGTTCAAAAGTATTTACACAGCCTTGTGGGTGATAAATTATTCTCCACCATACAATCCCAAAAGGTTGCTCACATCTCACTACTCTGTTGCTATTAGGTTGGTGCAAAAATAATGACGTAATAGTGTCGTTTTTTACGTTAAAAAACACGTTAAAAAATGACATTATTACGTCATTATTTTTGCACCAACCTAATATTTCATGGTAAATGTTTCGATAATCTACATTCCTTAGTTTCACCAGTTCAGACCTTCACAGCTAAGACCCATTATGCCTTCTATACATAGTGTTAAGTCATACTCATGACTTTCATATTCCATTGCTAAGGATGAAGTTTCACTTGGACAGCTTCTTTCTTAGACCATCACTTGAGGGGATGCTTACTTGACCACTACAAATTTAATGACAATTCCAGAACAACATAACTACAAACAATTTTTTCTATCCTCTGCCAGCTGCAATGATGGAGAAAGCATTACCTTGAACCATTGCTAGTGAGACACACTGCAAGAGCCACTCCATTTCACGAGGTTTGTCCCTTAATTGAGACGTAATCACGCCAATCCTCCGAAAGAATGCCATCAAACAAGGGCCAATAACCCCTGAAGTCTCCACTGGCACAGGAGTAAAAACAAAATCTGTCAGCAAGAGAAGAATATTTAACTATTTTTTTCATCTCTGTGTCCCAGGCGACGGATCCCGGCCAACTGCGGACCTGATCAAATTATTTAGCCTCCATATCTTTATAATATGAATTTTTTATTACCTCCTTTTTTACCCTTACAACAACCATATTCTACCCTGTGACACGCTTGGGCTTTTATAGGGTATACAAAAGTATTTTATATATTATATACATATTTTATACAACAGTATAAAATAAGTGAAATATTATAGAATATTATTTGTTAATATGTAGTAAGAAGATGTAATATTTTGGAGAAACTTTAACTATTTTTGTAAAATGAGTTTATGTTGATCTTTTCAACGGTGGGAAGTGATATACAGAAATCTAGAGAGGAAATATCTGTACCACCAATGTTTTTGGCAAAAAGATAGAGGATGAGGGCAAATGCACAACAGGTTGAAATCTTTTTTTTTTTTTTTCCATACTATAGGAATAGGAGGTGTGGTGGAGTAATGGATAGCGGTTTGGATTGAGGAATTGCAAAGCTGAGTTTGAATTCCAGTCGAATCCTTTACATTCACTTACATGCTAATACCGTTTGGAAAGGTATGAATCCTTTTCTTCTCCTACCTAGCTATGGGTAAATAGCAGGACAGTCTGGGTTCTCTAGCCTTGGATGGCAACTGATCTACAGGAAAGAATGGCAACCTACTACAGGAAAAAAAAATCTGCCTTGTGAGTCATTTATTGAAAGATACATGATCGCTTAAGCATGTATCCCGCGTGGCGCATAACTGAGTTACAATAGAATTAAAAGTCAATTTGTGTAAATGTGGTTTGTGTTGAAGCCCATCTATAAGACATGATTTTCAATGCTGATTTTTCAAGTCGGTTTGTTGGCACTGCGTTCTTGAAAGATCTGCATAATTTAATCTATGCAGTCTTCATGTTCCTCTGTTGGCCTTGACCAAAACCCAAGCCAACTTCATAAATATTGACGAAAGGCAATAAGAGCATCATCCAAATGGCAGATCATTGATTGAAAGTGAGGATACTTCATCAATTATTCAACAAGTCTTCTAAACCTAACGATATGCAGTGTGCAGTGACAACTTTATTAAAACAGGTTTTAAAGGATAAGTACTGATTTAATTTACGGTTGAATATATACATACATGAATATGAAATGGACAAAGTCCAACAATTATTTTAATATACTTTATTATTATACGTTATTTATATAGACACAAATATTTGTAAATATAGTAAAAGCTCTGTTTATAATAAACAATATTAACAACATTTACCAGCTTGAATGTCCAAGAAATTTTTATAGAAAATATGTGTTCTCTGACAGGAATCAAACCTGTATCCTATGCAGAACTGTTATATAGCCTGACGTGCTATACCAGTTTAGCTACAGATGGGCATCTGGCTAGCAAGATTGATTTCACTGCTTTTAAACTACAATTTTCCATGATTTCCTTCAAATGATCATATCTGCTCAAAGCGTATCTAAAAGTAAACAAATGACGTCACACACTATGAAATGTTCAAAGTCTGACAATTATGTTAATATATTTTATTGTTAGCAGATATGATCGTTCAAAGAAAATCATGGAAAAATTGTAGTTTAAAACCCCCAAAATAGAGTCAAAAACTATGAAAGTATAAAAATACATTTTAATACTAAAAATACCAGCAATACATTTTTATAGTAAAAAAATAATACCAACAATACATTTTTATAGTTAAAAGAAAATACCAGCAATACATTTTTATAGCAAAAACAAAAAAATACCAGCAATACATTTTTATAGCAAAAACAAAAAAATACCAGCATAGCTTAGATGTGGCACAAAGAAGCACCTGGTGAGGATTGAACTCACTACTCATTCATAATTGTTCTAGTGAGACAAGCTTGCTGATCATTACACCACCTCAAGGTGCCCAAATATATATATATATATATATATATATATATATATATATATTATGAAATGGACAAAGTCCGACAATTTATTTATTAAAGAACGAATATTTTCTATGAAAATTTCTCGGACATTCAGGCCGGTAAATGTTATTTAATACTGTTTATTATAAACAGAGCATTTACTTAAATACTTGTATCTATAACGTTAAACATAAAAATGTCTTTAATAAATATATATATATGAAGAAATATAGTTTTAAGGTATGCTATATTTATGAGATAAAGTGTTCAATATCAGAGATAGAGCATATAAATATAAGTATAAAAGTGAACATTGAAGTCAACACTCAGAGATGGTAGGCCGTTTCATGCTAGACACAATCGTCAGGCAGCCTGACAATTGTGTGTAGCATGAAACAGCCTGTCACCTTTGAGTGTTGACTTCAATGTTCACTTATATATATATATATATATATATATATATATATATATATATATGTATGTATGTATGTATGTATGTCTGTCAAATGTAAACTGACAATTAAAATTGCTAGTAAAAATGTTTCAAATTCCAGTCTTAGCACAGTTCTTAGTACAATTGTCAGTTTCACAATAACACAATTTTCAGGAACCAAAATTATAAGAAATAAGTTCTTCAGCTACAAATTAACTTGTAGTTGATCTCTAAGACCAACCCTGTCTCATTAGAAAAACATGGTTATAGTTACAGTTGGCTCCTATAGAAGTGAAACATCCCATATCCATTTTAGCTGACAACTGAAAAACACAGTAAAGTCTTATTTTCATACCTACCCTTATCAATCTGTTCAGATCATATATTGAGGAGATGTCCTTTATCATGGAAAAATATTAGGTACAACTTCTCTTCTGGACTCAATACTCATTTACTGGAACCATCTTCAATTGCCTTTGCCTGTTTTATCATCTCCAATCTAACAATATTGGATCTGTTGCATCTGCCATTATAGTCCCACTGAAACTTTGGCAGCAATGTATATTCTTATAACATATCATCAGTGTAGTATCTCCAGGGTCATTCAGTTGTTCCTTCATATTGTAAGAGGCAGTGATCTTCGTCAAGAAAAATAATTATGCTCATCTTCCCTTCCAAATACAATCTATATGTACTGGAAGGAGCACCACTTGCTTTTGCCGTTTTTAACATCTTCTGTCTAATGATAGGGGATTTATTACATTTGTTGTGACAGTCCCATAGAAACTTAGACAGCAATATATAGTTTATCTGTGTGCTGTATCCCTTCAGGACATTGGTGATCATGACTCTCCATAACTTCCTGTCGTTTGTAGCTCTCAATAAATTTTGTCTTTTTGCTCCATAGTCAACTTACTCAAGCTCCCCAGGTAGGTTATGTATTGTTTTCCTCCATCTTTCTTGTTTTCAATCTCTGAGAATATCACATTTTCCAAGCCCTCATTCTTCAATAGGCATGCTAGACATTTCAACTATCTCTTACTGATGCTAAATAGAACTTTTCTTTACGTTTCCATTGTCTCTATAACTTTGTTGTTGCTCAGATGTTCAGTTCATGATATTCTCAGTATCCTTCTGTAGAACAACATTTCAGTTGCTTCAAGTCTCCTCTTCATCTCTGAGGTGATTATCCAGGGACTAACATATTGTTTGGAAGGATGTTCTAGGATTGTACTATCTCTGTGAAACAGTACAGCAATGTCACATTTGTAAGGGGTCTGTGGTGGAGTATTGGATAGCAACTCAGAGTGAGGAATTAGAGAGTAGAGTTCAAATTATGGTCAAGTTTGTTATGTTTTTTTACATGCAGATAACGTTGGTAAAGGTATGGGTTAATCAAAGTACAGACTGAGTTCTTATATTCATGGGTGGCAATGAATCAAAGTAAAGGACAACTCTAAATTGAACACCCAACTATGGGTTAAACAGCCTTACCAATCCATAATTGGTTAAGCATTGTGAATACACTTACACCTCCGAAGACATGGTCAATCAGAAAAGAGTTCCTCCAACAGGAGTGGGTAAGATCTGGATTTGTATAATGAATTCTGGGTCATATAAGTTATTATAGGGAGTAAAGTTGTGCTAGAATCTTTGATCACCATCTAGAACCTCCATGTTGGTAGTGAAATGTGGCCTTGTAGGAAGAACTGGCATAATATGACAAAACCCTTGACACTCACAACTCCCAGAACTATCAGAGATGTACATTATCTGCTCAAAACTACACACTGTTGCTTCTGTTCATATGGTCACTCCAGTTGGTGGTTATATCTTAGTTACTATGATTGATTTACTAGAGCTGCGAGCATGATGTATTTTCTTTATTTCTCAAGTCAAATTAGAAGCCGTGTTAATGAACTCAATACATCTGAAAGAGGAATGAGAATACTCATCTTCAACACATGCAACATTATCTGTTAATGAGTCACTAAAGTGGTGTTGTGATGTAGAGGTTAGCACTAATCAGCCGCTAAGCTTGTTTTACTCCTTTGTTATTCTCAGTGACCACTTATATGAGTGTTCACTTGTGCTTATGCAAATTATGCATACTAAATTGCTAGTATTACTACATCTCCCTGAAACGCAAGGGTTTTTTTCTTCTCGTAGATCTTGTACTCCTTATGCTATTTTCATCACTTTGCTCTACTTCTCTCTCTCTCTCTCTCTCTCTACCGTATTTCTTTCCCTGGGAGACCTGGATCTGTCCCACACTAGGCTGTAGTCACATGTGTTTTCTTGCATTATCTGGTCTTCGTCCAAACTTTCAGACTCCTTCTGGCCCTCTTGATCCTGCATTATTTCATCTTCTAAAGTTTCCTTCAGTAATGGTTGTTCTACCAACTCGTTATCAGACAGAATTGAAGACATTTCTTCGTCATTTTGCTCTTCCTTTTCACCCTGGGTCCTTATTTGGTCTGCATGGGCTAATACACTATTGCTGTTTTCTCTTGTGGCCTTTTTACATGATAAACTCTGCCCTTTCTGGATCTGTATCTTTGTTCTTTTTGTACCACATTTTTTCATTTGTAGAATACGACATCGTTAGCGGAGCTCTAATCTGTCTTCCCATTAAAGCTGATGGGCTTTCTAGTCTTCCCGCATGTGGTATCGTACGATAACTTAAAAGCAGCCTTGGTAGAAAAACTTCTACTTTTTCTTTTTTGCTGAGAGCATGCTTTTAGTCCCTTTTTTACGGTCTGCACCATTCTTTCTGCTAATCCATTCGATTGAGGGTGATATGGAGGTGTCTTATATGGTTTACACCCTATTTTTTCTAACCATACATTAAGTTCTTCATCACAAATTTCTGGTGCATTATCAGATACCAAGGTTTTTGGTACGCCATTTCTGGAAAATATGACTCTTAGAATCTGTTTATAGTAGAACTTTTCTTGTTTGTACCCCGAATTATTTCAGGCCAACTTGAAAAGGAGTCTACTAGTATTAATAAGAATCCCACTCCATTAATGTATGCATGATCCACATGCACACGACTCCATGGCTCCACTTCTTTGGGCCACGAATGTAATTTGGTTTGTGTAAAGTTTCTTAATTCTTTACATTTTTTGCACCTTTTTACATATTCCTCGACATCTCTTGAATACCCCGGCCACCAAGCTTCTAATTTTATCCTTTTTTGTGTGGCCGCTACTCCACAGTGTATATCATCATGTACACTTTCTATTATCAGTTTTCTTTGTGTTTCTGGGGGAACTACCAGGTCCCCATTACAAATCACTCCATGTTCTATTGTTAATTTGTGTCTTATTTCTTTATAGGGTCTTTCCGCCGTAGAACAATTTCCCCATGAGTTTTTTCTTATTCTCGATACTATCCTACTTAGCACTGGATCATGTCTCGTTTCCGCAGCCATTCTATCTAAAGACAAAACATCAGTCTATGTAGGAATGAATCTTCCTCTGTTTTATCTTTTGACTCCTTGTAGAACTTCAATCTTGATAGTGCGTCCACATGTGGAATTGAATTTCCTTTGACATCAAAGTCAAATGCCATCAATCTTATCGCCCATCGTAGAATCCTTGATGTCGTGACTTTGGGTAATTCTTTCCTTGGGTTAAATATAAACTCTAATGGTCTATGGTCTATGATCACTTCTTAACAGAAATTTTTTCCCAATTAAAAATTGTTGGGCTCTAGTAGTTGTCCACACGATAGCCAATGCTTCTTTCTCTATGTTCGAGTAATTGAATTCAGTGTTTGTTAATTTTCTCGACAAATACATTATCAGATGTCTTTCCTCTGATCATATTCCCGATATTGAATGTTCACTTGCATCTGGAGTGAGTGTTATGTCCTTTTTTGGATCAAACATTTTCACTATAGGTTTCTTTGACATAATTTCTTTTAATCTTTAATCCATCTTAGTAACCCTTTTAGCGTATTTAGTGGTTACTTCTTTGAAGTTCTTGTCTATTGGTATTTGGGTATGGGATATGAATCCGAGCATATCTTGTGATTTACTCCTATTTTGTAATCTCCACAAATACTTAAATCACCATCTGTTTTCCTCAACACTACAATCGGTGATGCCCACTTGCTACCTTCAGGCGGAACATGTTCAAGAAGGTCTTGTTCTACTAATTTACGTAGTTTTGTCACTACTAATGGCAATAAATGTACTGGTAATTTTCGTGCCTCATAACAAGAGGGGGAAACATTTTCTTTTAAACTTGCTTTATAGTTTTTTAACTTTCCAGTTTTTTCCATTTTTATTTCATTAATTAACTTGGTAGAATTTATGTTAAACACGTCGTTTCCAATAAGTCCGTGGTTATTTTCGCAACTTGTAACAACTATAGGTATTACTTCAAATTTGTCTTTTAACTCTAAGGAACCTTCAAAGTATTCTAATGTTTTTATAACCGACCCATCAAATTGGCGGAGTTGTAAACTGCTCTTTCATAAAGGTGGCTTACCAATGCGTTCCCAAAAATTTTTTGGTATCAGTGTTACTTCACTCCCAGTATCCATTTGCATATCTAAATTGCAGTTATTAATTTTGACCTTTACTATAATGTCTTTTTTCTTATGTTCAGTTTTTTTTATACTCTTATTTTTTAATGGAAAAACTTCGCTATTGGTGTCGTTTTCTTCAATTCTTTCAACGTTTTTCTTTTTTCAATTTACACACTGCTTGAAAGTAGTTCTTTTTAAAGCAATTATTACAAGTTTTTCCAAATGCTGGACACTTTTCCTTTTTTTATTTCGTGTTCACCTCCACAATATGAACACTTTTTTTTATCTTCTTTAACATGTACGTATCAGCGAATATTTGTTCGCTGGGTTGACATTTATGATGGTTGTATTTCTGTATTAGTTCTTGTTGCTGCATAAAGTCAATACATGTATTTAAAGACATATTTCCTATTTGTAATTGTTCCATTATTTTATATCTGTGTGATGCATTGCACATACCTTCAATTAATCTTAATTAAATCAAGTCCCCTTCAATAATCTGTTCGTCTTGTCCAAGTTTTTCAAATTCACAATATCTACTTGCATTTCGTAGGTGGTGTAGATATTTTATAATTGGCTCGTCAATTTCTTGTTTCATCGACATGAATTTAGTTCTTTCTACCACTACCAGCCTTTTCTTGGGTCTCATATTTCTTCTTATATTAGGTTGGTGCAAAAATAATGACGTAATAATGTCGTTTTTTGACGTTTACGTCAAAAAACGACATTATTACGTCATTATTTTTGCACCAACCTAATAATCTGACTTATTTTTTCGAAAGTCAGGTCTTCCAAATTTGAGGGATATGCCATGGTGGAGACTTTCATTATCGCCTCGCATCCAGCTGTAGCCAAAAATAAATCTGTGATTTCATTTTCGCCTCCCTTTTCCTTGTTGTCTTTCAACTTTTTTGTTCTCGCAGTGGCAGAGAAACAACGAATCCATGTATCCACGAAATCTGGATCTTCCAGAGACAATTGATATCCTATCAGCGACACCATTGTTGTGATGTAGAGGTTAGCACTAATCAGCCGCTAACCTCATTGTACTCCTTCGTTATTCTCAGTGACCACTTATATGAGTGTTTACTTGTGCTTATGCAAATTATGCATACTAATTTGCTAGTATCACTACAGTGGTGTTCTCAAATACCTGGAGTATGATTATATAAGATAATTCTATTATTATTTTTAGCAACAAATAAAATTAAACGATCACTTATCTCTCCCTGCTCAGAATGTTGTGTAGATTGTCTTCAATTGATATTAAATTTGAATTCACTTACAAAAAGCATTTTTTTCTTACAGATATTACTTAACTTTACCTACAAAGATGTTAATTATTCATATAAACATATTTTCAATTTACTTTTTTTTTTTTAATTTTCCTTAAAAAAACATTAAATTTCGACATCAGCATATTTCAATTTTTTCTTTTCTAAAACCGTTAATGTATCATGTTATCTAATTTGAAATTGTTTGGTCATGTATATTAGATAATTTTTATATAATCAAATTATTTTGATTACATTTTATTTTTTATTTTTTTTAATAATTTCATCCCAAGCAAGGCAATAATGTCACTAAGACACACAGAGTTACTTGGAGTGAAAGAAAACGAGAAAACTTTAGTGAGTAGAAAAGGACAATAAAAGAACAATATTCAGGAAAACAGAAGATGGAGAATGATATTGCATTTACATTTTTGAAGATTATAGGTGGCAGTGAAGTAAGATGTTGGAAGTCATTTCTTCGGGTGAGAAGTGCAAAAAAAGAAACTATTAGAATAGAAATTGTAGCTACATCTATTTCAACAGTAAAATGACGAGACCAATGTGCCAATCTATTATTACACATAAATAAGAAAAGATCATTGGAACAACTGCCATGAAAATATATATAGAAAAGATAGAATCCATGTCTTGATTGTGAAAAAGTGACTGAAGTTGAGATACCATGTCAGGACTGACAACAAGGAGAAATTGTCTGACACAATAGAGTGAACTAACTTTCCGAGCAGCAGACCTCACAATTGATTCAATGTAACACTTCATGTTAGAAGGCACAATGCGTTGCTCTCCTGGAGTTTAGCATCCATCTGCCATGTTGATGACAAGCAGAAAATGTTCTCTATGATGATTAAAAGATAGCAGTTTAATTTTAGTAGCATCAAAATTTACAACCACTTTATTGCACCAGTTAACAACCGGTTGGAAGGCATTTTCAAGAGTAGCTGCCAGTTTTAGTATTAAGACAGGAGTAAATGATTGTTTCATCTGCATAAATAGCTAGTTGAGAACTGATGACATCAGGAAGGTCATTCATGAATATAAGAAACATTGATCTTAGATCTATGGGGGATCCCTGTGTTAATGTGTAATGATCTAGAAGTGCAGCCATTCAAGACAACCTTCATGACCCAATTTGTTAAGAATGATTAGATTAATTCAAATATTCAGCAAGAGACATCATTGCCTGTTATGTAGTGTAGAAAGATTTTAAGTAAAGTATTAATTCAGTGAAGTATTTAGATGTAGTTAGTTTATATTTTGGGCTAGAACTAAAATGATGCGGTATATATTTTTATTTTTTCATATATATATATATATATATATATATATATATATTCTAATCTGGCCAATCCTGAGTATGACGACAAAAATATCTAATAGGCAAGGCCTCTGTTCGAGAGATTGGAGGTTTTGATGAACGTGGAACCACCTCTTATTTGCTGTTGTTCTTAGGTTGGCCCAAATCTGGGATGGTAGCACCTGTTAAGGTTCAAGGTATGGGCAAATAGTGAGCGACTAAACAAAAACAAAACACTATGAATGTATAAAAATACATTTTTATAGTAAAAATACCAGCAATACTTTTTCCGATAAAATTTACCAACAATACCGATTTATAGTAGAATTACCAACAATACATTTTATAGCAAAATGACCAACAATACATTTTATTTGTGATTGAAGGCATACAACAGAATTCAAAATATTTAGATTTTGGAATTAAATAACCCATAGAGGTTCATATACTACTAAACTATCCAAACAACATGAAAGAATTCTTTCATGATGTTAATCCATATAATATCCTACAATTTCTTTATTCAAACCATATTCCAAAATATAACAAAACTACAACATAAAATATACATCATCTACTCTTATACAAATATGGATATGCAGAAAATCTGAGTATCATCTACCATGTATTCAATTGTAAAATCAGAATAGCATATCCTATGTTTATTATTTCAAAGCTCCGCCCCACAAAAAAATTATATAACCCAGAAGGAGTTGATATGCTGTTAAACAAATCAATCAACAGGTATTATATAACAAATATAGGTGTTTGTATTTGCATCACATTTTATGCTTTTTGTTTAACAACTATTTAAAATTATAGACTTTTCTTATAGTCATTTGTAAGTATTAATATTTTATAGTATACAAAATGAGAGATAATAAAGACAACTTTACTTTTTGTAATCAACAGATTCAAATGGCTTTGAGCGAGTGAAGTCTACCAGTTTTGGGGAAAACCACACTTATTCAAACCACTTGAACTAGTGCTACTGAATCACAAAATGAACTGTACTAAATAACATAAACCACATCACTGGGGGAATTTTCAACAGCAGCAACAACTAAAATGGATAGCACATGTCACTTGAAGAGAAAATAATGACATAATCAAGATGCTGGCATTTCAAACTACTTTAAACAAAAGGAAGCCCTTGTCAGTCATGTAAAGACCGATAACTGCTACTTGACTTAACCTGTTTTTGGAAAATTGCTTTAAGAGATAGATTTTATAAATTTCATCTGACAGTGTCACTGCCTGCAATGTCTCATGTCTCCTGATCACATTGGGAGGTGCCATTTTATATAATGTTACATGGCAACCAACCAAACCTATTGCAAGCTCTAATTTCACATCATACTCATGATACATTATCTACTTTCATTTTCAGTAATGATTTGATAGAAAAAAATGTTATTTTTTTCTATTTCTAACTACAAGGTTTGTGCATAAAGCCTTCTAATCTCAGATGGCAATAAATCTAAATCCGTTCCCCATGACACATTTGCAGTGTATTCAAGGTTCTTATATCAAGTGAAGCCATTAATTATTAAGTTGATACTGAAATATTTTGGCACGGAACAGCTTCAAAACTTACTCTCAGCAGATTCAAACTGCTACATTTCACTGAGCAATTCTAATACAAATGTAAGATCTTTTTATTTGACAAATATTATCTGTAATTTTTTTTGCACTCACTGAACCTGTACAAAATGGCAAAGATAATCCTTGTGGTCTCTAAAGATATTGACTCCTTTACAGCATGCAATAGCAAATATGACATTCATTAAAATCCCTGTCATTCACAGGTTCAGTGTTGCATCAGAGGGAAAATGGTGTTCATCAAGACAAAATTCGAACATAATTTGAGGAAATTCATGATCATGTTAAAAACATGATAGCAATTTAGTTGTTTAATTCTAAATTTGTATCACTTGAATACAAACTTTACCTGAAAAATTTTGTATTGTGCTCTCTCTCTCTCTCTCTCTATATATATATATATATATATATATATAAAAACAGTATGAACCTAGTAATCAACAGTAGATGGTGACTGTCAGTTTCATGCCTCAATGCAATCTTTAGAACAAGAGTTGGCAAACTATCATGCAGTTTTGATAACAATATCCACACTGTATATATTTATAAACACTATCTCCAATATTAAGCACACTTCCATGATAAATATAACAAATTTTGAACAAATTTCATATATACATATATCTATATGTACGTGTGTGTGTGTGTGAAATGTTGCAAAAACGTCTTTGGTTATCCTACTCCCTAAAGTCTCATTAAACATTAGAATTTCTGTTTTATCTTCTGGGCTGGATTGTATGTATGTATATATAAGTGAATTTGCATTTATCCCCTTGGTTCTCAGCTGCTTGTGCATTATCTACTGCCCACAGGAATCACTACTTTCTACTATATCTTTGAGACATGTCTGATTATAACAGACATCTCTTTGTCACTGCTCATAATGAGTGCAAGCATGTCCTCAAAGAAGCAAAGTTACTCTTTGCCGAAAAAAAGGTATCAACATATTGCGTCCCACAAGTTTGGTTCAAAAGATTATTGGTGGCTCTGCAAAAGTGTGCTGAACAGCAGCAAACCCTCAATACCCGCTTTATCTCAACCAGTTTGAAGTCCTGACCTCCTCAGCTGATAAGGCTGAATGCTTTTCTCTGAAGTTCTCATCCAATTCAATGCCAGACTCATCTGATGTACCCACACCCGACTTTCCCTCTACTTAGTGAGATGCACATAACCTCAACGATGGTATTGAACATCATCTCTAAATTAGACTCCCATAAGGCTAGTGGTGAAAATGGGATACTGGCTATTGTCCTGAAGAAATGTGCTCCAGAATTGGCTCCTGTTCTCTCTAAACTTTACAACTATTGCCTCATCGACTCTTGCTTTCCAGCCTGTCGGAAATTCTCATCTGTTGTGCCTGTCTTTAAAAATTCTGGAGACCCTTCTGACCCATCTACCATCCTATCAGTCTCATACCACTCTTCAGAAAAGTCAAGGCTTTACTCAACGCCAAAATGGTTAAGCACCTTACTTCACATAATCTGCTCTCCAATAAGCAATATGGTTTCTGTAGCAAAAGAAGAGAGAGAAACAAAAAATAAGTGGCTAGTGTCCGCCGGCAAACCGGCTGTTGTTCTTCGCCGTCAGTCGCCTCAAAGAAAATCAATTGCGAGACTCCTTTTTCTCGGCCGTTACACCGGGCAGTCGTGAAACGGATACACAAAACAAACGCGTCTACTCTAATCGCCTCTTGGTCCGTCAGTCTCTTCGCATGTCCGACAACCAATTCCGCCGAAAATGACTCGCCTTTTGCTGTGCCGCTAGCGCCTTGCCTTCTTTGTTTACTGGTTTTACACTGCTGCTCGCTTGTGTCGTCTGTTCTCGTCGCATCTCGTTTTTTACAAGACCGGTGCACACGAATCGCGTCCCCGACAACAGCCATGCTTTCCTTTGGATTTGTCATGCAAGCAAGACACGTTCGCACACGTTTCGAGCTCCGTGATAAATCATCACAGTTTCTGCTTTGCCCGATCTACCACTGACATGCTCACGGCCATAACTGAATTTGTATTTCAAGCACTCAACAATAATGGAGAAGCCCAAGCCATGGCCCTAGACATCTCTAAAGTGTTTGATGGGGTAGGCATGCTAGCCCTCTTTGTAAGCTTTAGGGATATAGCATTACAGGACGATTAATTGACTTAATACAATAATTCCTGTTAAACTGTGAAATGAAGGTCGTCCTAAACGGGTTCTCTTCTGGCTCCTTTATAACAAATGTTGGTGTCCCCCAATGCTGTATCTTGGGCCCTACACTGTTCCTGATCTTCATCAATGACCTTACCAATGTCATCAGTTCCAAAGTTGGCGTCTATGCAGAAGGCGAAACCATTATTTACTCCTGCCTAAATAGTAAATCTGGTATGGTTGACAAAACTAACCTGGCTGCTGATCACGAAAAGGACCTCCAATCTGTGGTTGGCTGGGACAGGAAATGGTTTGTAAATTTTAATGCCTCCAAAATGAAACTGCTCTCCTTTACCCACCATAGAGAACCCTTCCTGCCTCCCATCAGAATGACTGATTCCCAACTCCTCGAGAGCGCCTCTTTACGCATGCTTGGTCTCACGCTGTCCAGTGATATGAGGTGGAATAAATACATTGAATCAATAGCTTCATCTACCGCAAGGAACGTTGGCTCTCTGTGTCGTGCCAGAAAGTCATATATGGTCTGGTGGTCCCGCTGTATGTCTCGAGCTCCTTGACAAAATCCAGAGATGAATATGCAAGATGATAGGTCCTGATCTGGCATCTAGTCTATCCCACAAACGTGATGTGGCCTCCCTCTGTCTCTTCTACAAATATTTTCATGGCAACTGTTCTGACGAGCTACTCTCACTGGTTCCCAGACTGCATTAATTTAAGCAAGCTATCAGGCTGGCATCTTGGTCCCACCCTTTCACTGTCAAAACAGTTAAATGTAACCATCTCTTCTTCTCAAACAGCTTCTTCACCCACACTTCCCATCTGTGGAACTCTCTTCCCCTTGCTTGCTTCCCCGATTATTATAATCTTCAAATATTCAAGTGTAATGTCAATCGACATCTGGCACCATGAGTTTGTTCCTCATACTTCTTTGTATCTTTTCCTCAAACATGCCTCTTTACACTTGTTCCCAATCCTCTGTAACCCCCTTGCATCCTAGTGACACTCCCGCCTTGCTTGGTGTGAATTGCCTTAATATATTAGGGACAAAGGGGGAGATTACTTTTAGTGAAGAATTTGAAATGAATAAATCTGAGATGTATAAATATTGAAGAAGAACTTGTAACTTGGTTATACACATGAATACATGTGCTAGGGGGAAAATACAATTATCTTAATCATCAAAGCAGGTTGTTTGTTTGTTTGTTTGGGTTTTATGGCATATCAACCACTGGGGTTTATTTAATGCCAAATCCAGTTCATATGAATTTTAAATGCCTATTTTGTATAGAATAAAAAACGTATAGCTGGCAACATTGTTTCAAAAAAACAAAAAAAAACGTATAGCTGGCAACATTATTGTTTCAAAAAACAAACTTAGAGCTGGCAACATTATTGTTTCAAAAAACAAACTTAGAGCTGGCAACATTATTGTTTCAAAAACTTAGAGCTGGCAACATTATTTTTCTGACAACATTATCTGAGACCTTGCTGTTGGATGCAGTTTATCGCCATACCCAGGACGCGGATGTAGTTTACCGTCATACCCAGGACGTTCAAAGCAGGTTGTGTATGTGTGTATAAGATTTAAGAATTAAGAATATGATAGTTTAAAAGTAAAGCAGGTATTTTCATATATTATTAATATTAATAATAAAAATAGATCATTAATAATATGATAAAGTTACTTAACTGTAATTATCAATTTTTGATTTTGTTTCTCAGATTTCCAAGTTTCTTGGTATTGTCCATTCTTCAAGATTATTTGAATAATTTTATTTTATTTTTTTTTTGCAGGGTTACCCCCCCCATTCCAATAGGAATTGTAGACTTTGATTAAAAGAAAACTTATCAATATTAGCTCTTAATAACCAAATTAAATTATTAAATAAAAAGAATAAGATAATGTGTCAACGAGGACGTTTTAACAAATATTTACTTTGTTAATTTATAACAAATACAAAATATCTTAATTTTATTAATAATGTAATATAAATTAATAAAGATTATAAATTAATTCGCATAACAATTTCAATAGATGATATACATATATAAAAAAAATGATAATTGAAAAAAAATTCTAATTTAGAAGTGAAATTTACAATTGGAAAAAATAACAAAAGCAAAAAATTGTGAACGTGAAATTAGAAAAAGACGTGAAAAAAAAAACAAAAAAAACGGAAATAAACTTATTCAACCAACAATTCCTTGAAGAATAGACAATTCAAAGAAACTTTGAAGTAAAATTGATATTTACAGTTAAGTAACTTTATCATATATATATATATATATATATATATATATATATATATATATAATGTGTGTGTGTAAATATAATTATGATATATCGCACATATATTGCTGGTGTTAAAAACAATGCTCAATATGATACAATAGAGTTATTAAGTATATATTAATAAATATACATATTATCCCTCACCAATGGCACAACTCAGAATTTCATGCACAATGCAAACTTCAGATACTTAGTATAAACTGGGTGTTACGTAATTTAAATTAAAAATTATATCTGGTTTTGATAACCGTTATCAAAATGTTGGCGTAAGATATATATTATCCTAACTGGGTTAATTTTTTTTTAATTTTAAAAATTACTAAATTACCCATGACCCGTTGGGTCACTAACGGTTCAAGTTATCAAACACTGAAGTTGATTTCAACATTAAAAATATTGTCTGCTTCAAGTTGAAATAAAAGTACTTACTGTATAAACAAATGATATTTTAAAATCTTATTCACTTAAAATTAAGTACCTCCATGACTTACCTCCTTATATGTAAGGTGTATGAAGCAGTTTTCCTGCAGTTAACTTCAAAGTGAGGCTATAAGATTAAATTTACTATATCCCGTAAGCAAAATACGTTGGTGTATTTTAGACAGAAATTATATTGATTGGAATAGACTTCCATTTTTTTTCAGTAAAATTGATAACGTCAGCCATTTTTTAGACATTTGTAAACAAAACTTAATTTTCAATTTTAAAAATGTTGTTAGAATAAAATACATATTTCTGAAACGTTTGTGAGAATTTCTTCTCACACAGTTCAACCCTTGGCAGAGACAAGAAAGACATACAATCAACAAGGCCTACCTTAAAACTTAAAACAAATTTTATTGTATCCTTGCAAAAAAGATTTTGCACTTTTTTGCCCCTGGGAACAGGGTGGGGTAGTTCTGCAATGAATAGGTAGTGTCTTTTACTTCAGTAGGACTCAATTGGGCTCTACGAAGTAGGAGTAGCTGGAATTTGCTTGTAGAACTTGGAATTACCATTCGGTTGCAGAAGTTGAAATTTGGCTGTTGTCGAGATCATTCATAAAGTTCTTCGTGTAAACGTACACATTTGACGACAGCCAATAAATGACTGAATTATACAGCCTTGAAGGAATTAAGCTGGGACATGACATCGTCTCTGAAGTACTACCATTTCGGTTGCTGAAAAGAATCATAGCCTAATTATTGAGGCTTGATCTTGGGCGCTAAAGGCCCTGCAAAGATATTCAAAATTGAGTCCGGACATTTCCAATAATATGCCACAACTGGTTGAAAGGAATCTTAGCCTAATTATTTAGGCTTGATCTTGGACGCTAAAGGCCCTGCAAAGATATTCAAAAAGTCCAGACTTTTCCACGAATTTGCTGCAACTGAGTCAAAAGGGCACGGGCCGTTAAAAGATGCACGCGAAAAATCAAAGTCAAAATTCGACCAATGAAATTAGTCGTTACAAATCAGCCAATAGTAGCCTAAATTGCAGAATTTCTCACACGTTATTTGAGGAAAATTGGCAAATTTAAAGTTAAGTTAATCTGACTTGAAACAAATATTGCTTACTTATAGCATAAAATGCTGTATACTAGCACTTCCTAACCACGGACTTCTTTTTCTGACGTTTAATCTAGTTAGTGACGGGAGACTGACCGCCAAACATGTTCATAGTTATGTATAGTGTAGCAGACGACAAAATTCATTAGGGTTTTTTCCCGTAAGGGATGGTGGGGGGGCAACCCTTTAAAAACGTTACCTTTTAAGAATAGATTTATCGGTTTGTATATCCATACTTCAGATATTCTGCATCTATATACATAGATAAAAATCGCAATTCTTTTAAAAATAGAGTCTTCGGATTGTAATAATAAGCTTTAAAATATATAATTAGTAAATATAGTTTTATTTAATAACAATATACTGTAAGAATTATCTCAGTGAAATTGAACTTTAAAAGATTAAAAACTTTATATATTATTCAATTTTAAATTGCAAAAATTGTAAAAATATGAAAACAAATCTTGTAAAAATTAACTTTTCATCGGACATTTTTCTTCTTCAAACAGTTCAGAACAGATTTTTATTAAGACTGGGTCCAATTTGGAAAAAAAATCGGTGATTTAAAAAAATCTGCTTTTAACTAAAGCTTGATAAATCAATCGGGATAATTTTTAGTGATTATAGTCACTAAAAATTATCTCGATTAATTGATCAAGCTTTCATAAAATCAATTAAGTGGGAGAAACACGTAAAATAAAAAAATATATATTTTGTCAGGGTTTTTAAAGAAATTTCAAAAAAAGATTCATTCGTTCTTGAATAAGTCCTGGAAATTTCATTAAAATCCGACAATTATTTGATTATTGCAAGAATTTTCAAATTAATGTGTCTATCTGCAAAAACAAAAAAAACAAAAAAACAAAAAAAAACGGTTTTCTAATCAAAACTTCAAACGTTCTAAAAAGGAGTCAAAAATCTAATTAAATAATCCAAAAATATTCTTTCAAGGGTGATCTTGCTGATTTTACCGATATTATTTTTATTCGGGTTGAGTATGTTGGAGTTAACTCCTCCTTTAGTTCGTTAACCCTTTCACCAGGGGTCTCTCTTCCCTGGCTATAAATAGTCGCTGACCCTTCGCCTCTCCTCTTTTTCGTCAGGCTTTCAGCCTTACCACCTCGCAGATGTGAACGCTCACAGAGACAACGTTTCCCAAATGCTGGGAACACGCTAAGCACAATACACGTACGTACGAACACTCACCCCCCCACACACATATATAATATTCACACACACACACACACACACACACTGTCCATGTAACTTGTAACCTTTCTTGTTATTAAAACATATTTGTTTACATATATTTATCGGTCTTGTGTTTGTTTTTCTTTGCCTTCTTTGGACTTAAATAAAGTCCAACTTTCTCATGTAGTTGGACCGGCGAGCAGGAAAATCTTAACCCACGTGTACTCATCTATTTATACTTAACAACATCGCCGACACGGTCCTCTACAAGTAATCGTTATTGAGGTTTTTTTTAAGGAAAAATTAAGGTTATTGTGGTTTTTAACTGTGATGAAAGCTTGTTTTATGTGGATACAATGTAACCCGGATATAAGAGAGTTGTCGGGGCCGGAGAAGAAGTCTCTTATATCCGGGCTTGGTCTATTTTGTTTAGGTAAGTATGCCTCTAATTTGGGACCAGAGAAAATCTCTCTTATATCCGGATTTCTCTTATATCCGGGTTACACTGTATTATCAATTTTTAGATCAATGACTATTTCCTTGGCTTCACTATTAATGTCATTTTCGCATTTATTGGGTACCTTTTCATAAAACTTATTAACTTCCCTGTTAATAGCTTTATGGTACATATCCGTATCGATTTTCTAATGGTTACCTGTCTTATCTGCTCTGATAATAATTTTGTTGGATTTTTCTTATCATACAAACGTCCTTTAGTATTTTTCACTGTAGGTCGTTGGGAGTTTTAGCGAATTTTATTTTGTTTATTACCGAGAATAGATCTTTCTCGAAGTCCAATAACAGAAGGTCGCATGGTAGTGTTTTGGGGACTTAAATCCGCAAATCTTAACATCTTTAAGCTGTTATACTCGTTCTTGTGTTTAGAGAAGAAGAATTTCCACCTCACAAGATCGTAAATGCGGGGCAACCTATGAGAACTGAACTCACTAGACACTAATGGTTAATCCAGACTATCTCAATGATTATCACACAAGATTAGGCGGGTCTCGCGCTCTCTCCATTCTCAAATTACTAATTTTGTTTTCTGTTATTTCCCCTAGTGAGAATTTTTAATTTGTACGGTTGTTTATCCAATACAAGGCATGAGAGCCAGTCAAGATAGAGGGTGAAAAAGCAAGAAGAATATATGAGGATATATAGGATAGATAACGGTTCACCTTTTGACTTGGAGAGGTTAAGATCGTGGGGATAGGGAAGCATTCACTTCGGTGTCTGTTCTACAAAGTTACTGTTCTGGAGAAGAAACTGTCTAAGTATGACTTCCTCCTTACCAATGGAATACAAAGGGAATGTGGCCCTGTTTATGTGGCATAGCAGGTTCTAGCTACGAAGGTCTTAACTGATGGGATTTAAAAATATTGCTCATGCAAACATTAGCTATGAAAATAGTGATAGACTCGCAAGAGGCTTGTAGTGTTTTGTTGGTGAGAAAGTGATTGTAGGTGGAAAATAATTTATCACCCACAAGGGTGTATAAACGCATCTGATCGCGAAATGACATGTGGGCAGATCAGGGGTGGCATGAGTTAAGAATGAATGATAGATAAGGAAGAAGAAAAATGTAGAGACAAGAAAATAATAGCCATGAAAGAAACAAAAGCGCTTAAATATTTTGCAATGACAAAAATGATGTCTGGTGTTTAAGTCAAAGTATTGCGTTTTGTCAAGTCTCTCTCATTTGTCTTCATCTTGGACAAGAAGCAGAACACAAGGGAATATTCTCAATTTGTCTCTTTCATGATGTTTTGTTTTCTTTGTTGACAATTTCAATCATTCCAGAAGTTAACAGTTTGGTTTTTGTAACTTCCCAATTCTTAATGGGGAATGCTTTGGTAATGAAAAGATCTGTTGCGGATACGAAGAATGAGTAACCTGGAAGGCAGAACTTGTCGCTGTTGTTGTCTCTTTTGAAGAGGTTAATTTCTCCTTCCCCTAGCAAACGTAAATTCGAGGAAAAAGATAAACGTCGTATTTTGGGTAAATAAATGTATAATTTATTTACATATAAACAAAGCCAGCATAGTATTCGTTGGTGTGGGCACCCCGAGGCGGCGTAATGGTTAGCATTCTTGTCTCGCTAGCACAATTACGAATGAGTAATGAGTTCGATCCTCACTGGGTGCCCTATACTTTCGGCCTTGTGCCACATCTAAGCTACGCTTGGAAAATCGCTACTACTCGTTGGTGTTGTAAAAGGCGACAGAGTCGGGAAGGATGAAAGAAAGAGAAAGAATGTTGGTCATGACTATCGGCTGATGTTTTGTAAAGATGGCGGTGGCGAAAGGATGAAAGTTGAAAAGTATCGGGTTCAGCCTCAGTCTGCATGCAGCGTTCTTGACCAACCTCTGCGTGTCGACAACTCAGCCTGGTCTTTCTCCCTCTGTGTTCTGCGGCGTTGAATTAAGGCATTTATATCCGTCGTATCGGCTCCAAATCAGAGTCTGTGCCTTAGCGGGAGTTATTTCTACTGGTCAATATATAAAGTTCATTTTATCATTTAATACCGAAAACATGCGTCGAGCCGTGATGCGCAGAGACGCGTTTTCGCATTCTGCCTTGAGTCGTCGAGCAGTCAACATCCGGTTTAGTGTAAGAAATACGACAGATCAGTATAATGGTTTCCTGGGTGGATATCAGAGTGGGAGATAATGTAAAGTTTACCTTCAGTTAATTGGATGAATGCTAGGAATTCACTAAGTCATAAACAACATTTACTTCATTCAATTTTTTGTACGAAAGAAATTGCTTCTTTTCTTATTTCTTTTCCTTTGTTTTTTTTTCCATTTTTTTTTTACTTTCTTCTTCTAAACCTTTCCTTCTTTACATTATTCAGACTGTTATTCTCATCTGCATTTCCATATTCACGTTTCGGCTGTTGAACGATCCGTCATTCTTCAGATGATTGGAATTTCGAACCGAGGTAGATTGTTCTGGTTCCACGTGCCATCCCTCTTCCGGATGTCTCAGTTATTTCCCTTTAACTCAAATCTCCTGATATTGAGCTCACAACTATTTGGGTCTGGTCGCTAGATCTAAACAAAGTCTTTATCCACTGGGCCATGAGGACACCTGTGTATGAATTTTTGAAACTTTTAAACCTAATGTCTCAGCAACCATTTTTACCAGTGATCATATTGAATTTTTTTTTATTTTTTATCACAGCTTATATTGCAATTATTTCTTGTTATTCATTGCTTTTCTCTAGCACTCCTTATGACCGGTTCCCATATTGTATTTATATCTAACATATCGTTGTGAATATAGCAATGAAGATGAGAATAACAGTCCGAATAATGTAAGTAGTCATAATACCTCACCTCAGAGATATAGACAGACTTTCTTTCCTTCTTTCTTAAATTTCCTCTCTTTGTTTTCTTCTAGGAATTTTTTTTTAATTTTTATTTGTCTTTCTTAATTTTTTTCTATCCTTTTTTCCTTCATGGAATTTATTTTTTCTTTCTTTCCTTCTTTAATAATTCTTTTCTGTCCTGTTCTTTCAGCCTTTCCTTCTTTAATTCCTTTATGTAATTTATTTTTCTTTTTTTCATTTCTTGTAATTCCTTCTTTCTCATAATTCTTTTTTCTTTAAATTTTTCCTGTGTTTTTTCTTTCGTTCTTTCTTTCACACAATCCTTTTTTTTCTTTCCTTGTAATTCTTTCTTTAATTCTGTAATTCCTTTTTTTCTTCCTTTCTTCTCATTTTTTTTCTTTCACTTTTCTACATTCTTTTATGTTAATAACCTTTCTCTTTTTTTCTTCTGCCTGCTTTCTCTTTCGTTAGTCATTTTCCTTTCCAAATGTTTTGTCTCTTCTTTATTTGTTAAACCTTGCAAACTCTCACCAGACATTCTGTTCATTTATTAAGCCGAGTACATCCAATTCTCAAAAGATTAGTCCCTCCGCAATGTTCCGTCTACATCCAAAGGAATTGAGAGATTTATATCACTTGCATTGAGAGATTTATATCACTTGCATAGTCTCTAAGATATGTCTATAGCAGGATGCATTTCTCTTTTAATAATGTTCACCTGACAGAAGGCTCAAATCCTACTCAAAGTAGAGGGTTACTGAAGGTGTGCTGAGTGAGCAATAGAATATGTTGGAAAGATAAAAGTTAACCCTATATTTGAAGAGGTTACGATGGTAGTGATTGGGAAAACATTCTCTTGGGAGTTAGTTACAAAAAGTTTATGAGAAGAAGCTGTTCGAATGGAACTTACTTTTCATCAAAATAAATCGTATGCAGATGGCTGACCTCAGGTTGTAAAGTAACTTATTTACGTTGTTCGGACTATCATCCTCATCTTTGTGGCCATATTTATCACAATATTTCGACCGTTGTACGCTCCGGTCTTCTTCAGGTGGTTGGAATGTCTAACTGAACCCTTTATTTCGCTCGCTGGGGTAGAATGTTCTAGGTCCACGTGCCATGTCTAACGGATGTCAGTTATCTCCTGTTAATTCCCCTCTCCAAGTTCTCCACCGTCTTAGTCTGGTATTGAACTCACACTCTTTGGGTCCTGTCACTGGATCTGACTAACGCCATTATCCACTATGACATGTGTTCTTGGGGACATCTGTGTATGAATTTCTGGATATTATAAACCTAATGTCTCAGCAAACATTTTTACAAGTGCTCATATTGCATTTTTTTTCTTGTTATCATTTCATGTTTTTTACCAGAGCTCATATTGCAATTCTCGTTGTTATTATTGCTTTTCTCTGGCACTCCTTATTACTGGTTCCTATATCGTATTCATTTCTATGCTTGGTCAGCTCAGGAGATTTTTGTGGCCTAGCATATGTGCTGATTCCTTAAGTTTACGAATTTTTCAATGTCTATGATTTCAACCTGTCCCACACAGGGCAGTGATCTCCCTTTTCTCTCCATATGTGGTCAGCCATGCCTGATTTTCCCCACTTCCTCTCGTGTTACAGCTTTTCAGTGTTTTTTGAAGCTTTACCTTAAAGGGGGCGACCTGTCTCCTCTTTATATTTCTTTCCGCAGCTTCACGGGATGCAGTACACACAGTCTTTAGTCATGTTCTCCTCTATCGGGGGTCTTACTCGGTAGAGATATCTGCGAAGTGTCCTCCAGCTTTTGAAGGTTGCCCTGATGTTATATGGACCGCAGATCCTTTGTATTTTCTTCGATAACCCCTTCACATAAGGCAGACAGACTGTTTTCTGAGTGTTGTTGTCTTCCTCTTGTACCCACCTATCCCAGTTTTTTGAGGCTATGTATCCAGGGTAGTTGTTACTTTGTAGGGTACTGCTTATACTGACCAATTCTTTATGACTTTTGCTCGGTGTTGTAAGCAGTGGATGATCCCTTTCTTTTCGCTGTATAGATAGTGAGAGTTAAAATTGAGGTACTGTCCGGTGAATGTTGCTTTGCGGTATACAGATGTCTTGAACCCATGCCCTGTTCGAGATATTAGAACATCGAGATTTCTACATTCGACATCATCACGGGATAAGACATCAGAAGTGTTGAAACAAAATGGCTATTTTTGTAGTGATTTTATAACATATTTATATTAGAATTTTCGAATAAATTATATTTGCTCTACTCTGTATTGAGCACTCTTTTAAGAATAGTATTTTTGGTTATTAGAATTTATTCCGTATACACCAATCCTATACATGGGTATGTATGTGTGTGTGTGTGTGTGTGTGTGTATATATATATATATATAGTATTATAAAAACACGAACCCTTAAAAAGGCATTATATTTATTTCACTGAAGTCGGAAAATTGACCCCAACTTTTCAGATCTCGTAATACAAATAAAAATGGAAAAGATTCCTCTAGGCCTGAAAAACAAATTTATGTAAATATGCAAATCTAACTTTGTGGAAGGGGAGGAAATATGTTTACATCTCAGATTGTGGAAGGGGAGGTGATGAAAGAGATAGTACGTATTCAGAGAGAGGGGGAAAATACAGAAAATATTTAAAAATTGAACGTGAGGCGAGTAGATGTTATTTTTATAAACTGACTTTTGGGGCTGTAGACGAAGGGATCTAATTTAGATACACATTACCGAAAGAAATGGTTACATCGATGCCGACATTTGAAAATACATAAAAAAGAAATAGAAACAAAGAAATGAAAAGAAATTCAATGAAAGTTAGAAATTTGATATTTTTTGTGTGAAATCGAAATTATATTCTGTCTGGTTATATTTTATGACACTTATGAATTCATTTTTTTTAAAAGAAATAAAAATCGGGGCTTTTAATATTAATAATAATTTTTAGTTAATAACTTTCTGAAAAATTATGCATATCTTTCCGAAACATAGGCTCATGTAATATTAATATATATATATATATATATATATATATGTGTGTGTGTGTGTGTGTATTAATTTAATTACAAAACAGGCAACCTTAAGGGTCCATTGATTATATTTTATTTCCCCAGGAACGTGGTTTTTACCTGGTTCTTCAGGTCACATTTCCAAGGGTAGAAAATGGTTTTAAAATTACGTATTATTTTTATACACTTAGCTTTAAGCTTTTATACACTTAGCTTAAGCTTATGTAAGGTGATAGAGAGAGGGGGAGGTGTATGACAGATATGGTCGAAATTAGAGAGGGAATGGTGAGATAGGAATAATTTTAAATCTATTTTTATTGAGATACTTAAGAGTAAGGGAGGAGAGACCTAGTTTATAAGACATCTCACAAGAAACGAGAAAAAGAGAAAAAAGAGAAAAAGAGAAGTAAATATATCAGAAAGCAAACGTGGAAGCAGGGGTGTGAGGAAAAAAGTGGGGAAAGAATAATTTAACATATATGGGCATATTGCAGTTAATTTGAAAAAACACAAATTGATTTATTGACATATACTGGTTTGACATTGAGCTCTCTGGATTACATCATCCTTGCTATTATCCATACGGATTACCAAACTTTTCATTATATATGTACATAAAGAAAAAGATAAAATTTTCCATAATATTGCTTCTAAAAGTACTAATGATAGTCTTAATAATAATAAAGACAAAATAAACAATGGTCTTAAAAATAAAAAAAATAGTAGTCATAACAATAGATTATATAATTAATGAGACACGAATAAACAAGTATATATTTACAGTATTTACATTAGTCGGACTATTGTCGCTATATTTGTCACAACGTTTCGGCCGTTGTACGCTCCGGCCTTCTTCAGGTGGTTGGAATTTCGAACTGAGCCCTTTATTTCGATCACTGAGGTAGACTGTCATGTTTGATGGATGTCAGTTATCAGTTATCTCCTTCTAATTTTCCCTCTGAAAGTTCTCCACTGCCTTAACAGGGTATTGAACTCACACTCTTTGGGTATGTCACTGGATCTAATCAACACCTTTATCCACTGTGCCATGTGGTCCTTGAGGACATCTGGGTTTGAATTTCTGGGTATTATAAACCTAATGTTTTCAGCAACAAATTTTTTACCAGTGCTCATATTGCAATTTTTGCTGTTATCATTGTATGTTTTTGCCAGAGCTCATATTGCAACTTTGTTATCATTGCTTTTCTCTGGCACTCCTTATTACTGGTTCCCATATTGTATTTATTTCTATGCTTGGTCGGCTCAGGAGATTTTTGTGGCCTAGCATATGTGCTGATTCCTTAAGTTTACGAATTTTTCAATGGTGTTCCCTGTCTATGATCTCAACATGATCCCACAGGGGACGGTGATCTCCCTTCTCTCTCCATATGTGTTCAGCCACGCCTGATTTTTCTACTTCCCCTCGCGTTACAGGTTTCTGGTGTTCTTGAAGCCTTACCTTGAGGGGGAGGCCTGTCTCTCCTTTATATTCTTTTCCGCAGCTGCACGGGATAGCGTACACACAGTCTTTAGTCATGTTCTCCTCTATGGGGGGCTCTCACTCGAGAGAGATATCTGTGAAGTGTTGTCACGCTTTTGAAGGTTGTCCTGATGTTATATGGACCGCAGGTCCTTTGTATTTTCTCTGATAACCCCTTCACATAAGGCAGGCAGACTGTTTTCTGAGTGTTGTTGTCCTCCTCCTCCTCCTCTTGTACCCGCCTATCCCAGTTTTTGGGGGCTGCTGCCATGTTCCCAGGGTAGTTGTTACGTTGTAGGGTACTACTTATACTGACCAATCTGGGTCGCCACTTATGACTTTTGTTCGGTGTTGTAAGCAACGGACGATCCCTTTCTTTACACTGTATGGATGGTGGGAGTTGAAATTGAGGTACTGTCCGGTGCATGTCGGTTTACGGTATACGGTTGTCTTGAACCCATGCTCTGTTCTGGGAGTGTGTTGTTACTCTCTTTCTCCATTGTGAACTGTATCGAAGGTCTTATTGAGTTCACATGGTCCAGTAGAACCTGGACAACTATATGCCAACTATATGGTTAAGGTACGTAGATGACACCTTCTTACTCTGGCCACACTGGGAAGATGTCCAGGTTCTACTGGACCATGTGAACTATCAGCGGCGTACCAATGATAAAGGTTAGTTTTTTTGCGTTTTTTTTCCGGTGAAAAATACGTTGATTTGGAAATTATTGCAAAAATACAAATAATTGTCGGATTTTAATGCAACTGTCAGGACGTATTCAGAAATGAATTAAATTATTTAAAAAAATTTTCTTTTTAGAAAATCTTGGTAAAAAATTTTTTTTTTCTTTACATATATTACCACCAACTTACTTAATTTCATGAAATTTCGAGAAATTAAATTTTTAGGTCAGGGATTTTTATTATTAGTTAAAACAGGACTCCCTGGAGAAAGTAAATCATCTTTATTTTATTTTTTATTGTAAAACAGTTACTCGTGTCATGGAAAATCTGCTCTGAATTGTAAAAAAAAAAAAAAAATGCAATAAAACTGATATTTTATTAGAAAAGTTTTTAATTACTTTTGCAAATAAGGTATATTAAGAAGACTATTGTCTGAAGAAATAGTTTCTTCGATGAATAATGAATTTTTACAAAGATTTTTTCATTTCTTTAAAATTTTCATTATAATAATTTATAATATTTCAAACATCATTTAAAATTCTTCATTGCTTTCAAGACTGCGGTTTGGTGATATCGTTAAGTTAAAATTCCATTTACGAATCAAATTTTGAAAAGCTCATAACAGTCGTTTGTACCCAAATATTTAAGGTTAATCATTAACTTAACTTTAAATTTGCCAATTTCCTCAAATAACGTTTCAGAAATATATATTTTATTCTTGCAAGATTTTTAAACGGAAAATCAAGTTTTGTTTAAAAATGTCTAAAAAATGGCTGACGTTATCGTTTTTACTGAAAATAATGAAAGTCTGTTGCAATCAATATAAATTACGTCTGAAATACACCAAAGTATTTTGCTTACATGGTATAGTAAATTTAATCCTTTTGCTTTCATTTAAAGCTAAATTGGAAGCTTCAGGAAAACTTACATTTTTTAAAATTCATTTTAAACCTTACGTATACCCAATTCGTAGAGGTACCTAACTTGAAGTGAATAAGATTTAAAAATACGAGCTGTTTATACAATAAGTATTTTTATTTTAACTTTCTTCAAACGGAATTTTTTTAATGCTGAAACAACTTCAATGTTTTATAATCTGAACAGTCAAAGTCCCAAAGGGTCACCGGTAGTTATATATAAATTACTATATATGATTAGTCTAAATCTCCCCCCCCCAAATTTCTTCACTGTATATCCTTGCTTGACCCAGCTAATGCTCGTGAGGTGTGACTAAGGGTCAATAAGCAGACGTAGCTCTTGGGGCACTGTTCCGAGGCTATCCGTATACTTGGATGAGTATCGCTGCGAAACTGAGTGAGTAGCAGCGCTCTTTCGAGTCTAGTTTGTGTCTTTTTTCATCACCGAGGCCCGTGGTACAGTTGGTATGACGTTTGCGTTGTATCGAAACGGTCCGAGTTCGATTCTCGGCAGTGGATGTGCACTGCTGATGAGATCCAAATAATGCAAAACGGCCGTTCAATGCTTTCTGCATTCTGTTGGAGATTATTCTGGGATCGATGAATTACTATATATTATTCAAATTTTGATTCTGTAATGCATGTAAAATTCTATATTTGCTGTTATAATGTGATTAACTGGTTTTGTGTGTATAAAAATATTATCAATGTATCTTATATAAAATATTGTTTATATTTAATTACTACATAAATATAGATATATACACTGGAGCAAAAATTTTGGAGCTACCCTGCATTTCTTTAAAAATCACTTTAAAATGAGATTTTTGTATTATTTTTAAATTAAAAAAATATAAATTGACTATAGTGTTTGCTTTTATTTTAACAAAAAATAAGCACTTAATTATAAATAATTATCATACAACAGCAATATATTTGGTTTGTGTTAATAAAACCACCACCTTCCTTAATTACTGCTTTTCAAATTCTTGACATTCTTTCCAACAGCTTTTGAAAAAAACAAAAAGTAAACCTTCTTCTTGCACTGAAAAAGCTCACTCTCACTCTTTGGGTATTCTCTTTGATTCTCCTCTCCAATTCATCCCATACTAATTCAATGTAAGAGAGGTTAGAAAATCTATGTGGTCATGTTATAATTTCCAAAATTTTGTTATATTTTTCTTTTTTGACAAGGTAATTTTGACATAATTTAGAAGAGTGTTTTTGATCATTGTTTTTTTTTTTTGAAAGGTGATTTTTTTCCAATTATGCATAAAACAAACGGTATAGCATGTCTTTGCAAAATCTCCTTCCCTCTCTCCTACAAAACAACCACATAACATAATAGAGCCACCACCATGCTTAACTGTTGGAATCACACATTCATCTTTCTTTTTTATAGCTTTCGTCTCACATACCCTTTCTTCTTCTTACTTCCAAAAACCTCAAGTTTTGACTCATCTGCCCACAATACATTTTGACACTATTTCCATGTTCTGTTACGATTTTTTCCCCATAACATTTTCTGCTAATTTTCTGTTAATTCACCTTCCATAACATTTGATTTCTATGCACCTGCTAAACCCCACTGTCTGCTGTTGAGAGAAATTAAGTTCAGTTGCCAACTCTGGAGTAGTTTTCTTTTATATCTTTTGCTCTCAATAACCAAGTATTTACTTCATCAGCAGCAGTTGTCACCTTTGGTGTGCCAACTGTTTTTCTGTCAGCATTTTCACCTGTTTCTAAATGCCTTTGTAATGAATATTGCATGTCACGTCTAGAAATCTTCAAATTCTTGCCAATTTTTTTTGAGAGTTGCCGTTGTTGAATAAAATTTCAGTTTGTGCCCTCTCCTTAATGCTAGCTGCTTTTATTTTGCCATGTCGTGCAAATTACTACAAAATTAATAAATATATTAAAAACTATGGAAATATTATAATAATGGGACAATCATTTTTTTCTTCACAAAGAGACAACTCCATATATTTTTTAGAACATTGGTAAGTGCTGAGTTAACATTTAAAGCCTGTATTAACATTTAACATAGTTGAAAAAGTCAATGGAGATGTTAAGAGTGAAAAAGAAATTATAATGTTTCTCATACAAAGAAATTCATAATTTAGCAAAATGTATTGTAGATAGATGCATCCAAATTTGAACTTTTTAGTAGTACAGGAACCTGGAGAAAGACTGAAAAAATAAAAACAAATACATTGTAGGTAATGAAATTTTATCTTTTACATAAAAAAATATCTCAATTTAAGGTGCTTTTTAAAAAAATGTGGAGTGTTACCAAACATTTTGCATGTAATATATATATATATATATATATATATATATATATATATATTCCAAACTCCATTCGAAACATACTAGTAGAAACACAAGGATAATAACCTCATCCACCTCTAAAAAAAAAGATTAAAAATAATGGAAGCCCTAATAATAAACAGAAAAAGCCATCTCTTAACAATATTAACTAGGAACAAGGCCACAATGTGCTAACCATGTTTGGAAAATAAAACATCTCTATGACACTAAGAACATACACATAATGCACACACTCAATTAAACTGAAAAAATAAAATCATCCTTGATAATAGCTAAAAGAATAGTGAAAAGAGCTCGGAATTATAGAACATTTGAACAGTTTCTACACACACTGTGTTAAAAAAAGAAAACAATTGTTCAAACAAGAAAAATTAAATAAAAAGCTTAATTGTAGTACCTTGTCTGTTATTTTTAATGAAACATGCATGTGTGTGTGTGTGTGTGTGTGTGTGTATAAATATTATATAAAAGTGGACACTGAGGTTAACACAAAGTGTCGGCATTTAATATATGTATAGGAAAATGATATATGAATTTTTATATATCAAGAACAATTTTAGAGAAATCTATGACAAAGTGGAAAAAGGTTTTGTGTAAGGTGTGTTGTCATTTAGAACTTCATTGAACTAAAGTTATGTTTCCATTGATGTAACTAGACATGCACACAAAGGGGAAGAAATGCTGAAATTTTAAACTTAACAATTTCTTTTAGATAGTATTTGAGTAGTGACTTGATTTGTCCTCCCATTCAGTGTTGACATAATGGAGTTTTTTTTTTTTGCTCTGTCTAGCATTGAGCAGTTTAATTTATTGTGTTGGTAGGTGCTTACCTTTTGGGTTAATTTTTCTTCTTTAGGGGTTGTTTCTTGTCTAAGGATTTAAGTCTTTTGCCAAGTTGTTTATAATTAAGCTTATAGAAAATAATTCGTCCTTTGACAGGATTCGAACCTGCATCCTATACGGAACCGCCATTTAGCCGGGCATGCCTAACCAATTCGGCCACGAAGGAGCGTTCGGTTGGCAAGGTCGAATTTACTGCTTATAAACTTCAATCTTCCATGAATCTCGTACATTCATAACTGCTCATGGCGTATGAAATGTAAACAAATGACGTCATACATTAAGAAATGGACAAAGTCCGACAATTTATTTATTAAAGACATTTTTTTATGTTTAACGTTCTATATGTCGACAAGTGTTAGTGTACATTTATAAATCTAAGCATATATGCCTCATATTATATGTTAATCTTATTATATTTAAATGACTATATACTCACATATATATTTGTAGGTCTATGCATACACATATATTTGTATGGTTGTACATAGTCATATATATTTATAAGATTATGCATACAAATATATATTGATGACAATATTCACACTCATTTAGTTATATATATATATATATATAAAAGACTACGAACATTCATATATTTCTATTTCTAAACATATATTTATAAGACTCTGCACATACACACTTGTATATTTCTAAGACTATGTATACATATATATTTGTAAGATTAAGCTGATACATATATATTTGTATGACTATGCACACACACACACATATATATATTTCTGAGACTTTGCAGGTACATATATATTTCTAAGACTATACAGAAACATATATTTATAAATCTCTGTACATACACACACAGAGGTCTACTTATATAAATGTAAGTTTGTAATCATGAGTAACTATATGTTCAAATACATGCAGATATATGCATAAGCCAAGATGCATAGTGTATGCACAGATATACACATGCACACACAAATGTATGTATATGTATTCATTTTAAATGTCTGGATAGCTTCCTGTGGTGAAGAAAGTAAGAATAATTTTTTTTAAGTCTTAGAATTTTGGTTTAATCAAATTGTAACTTTTCTGTTTTTCTTTCATTCTGTTTTCATTTATTGCTTTGTTGTTGCCCTTTGCCCTTGTCAGGAAATGACAAATCTGCCAAACTTGAATTCTCTCCTTTGGAGAAGCTCGTTTAATTGCCCACGCTGGTAGAGGTTACCCAAACTGTGCTAGTTGATATTTTAGCTAGAAGAACAAAAAAGATAATTGATAATACCAAGTGGAACATTTCTCATCTGATGAAAATGTCAGTTTTGTTTGAACAAACACAGATGTTAAAGGTTCAAGCCCATCATACGGTATACAAAGTGCAAACAAACAAAACTAAAGTCCTAAACAACTTTCTGGGCACCTGAAAGGAAATAATCTTTAACTAGCAGCATGGCCCGGCGTTGCCCGTGCTTGATTCAAAAATCGTACGACTCATACACCAATCGCTATCACTTGACTTAAAATATTTTTGCCCTTCCTTGCCATTAAAGAAGTTCCCTTTGCCGTGCTGATGTTGCTATATGCCTTACTTCATGCCTATCTCACACTGCAAATTTTTTCTAAGCTCTATACTAAACATTAAATCTGTTACAAAAAAAAAGAACTAAACAAAATGAACACAAAACGATCAGCTTTAAAAAAGGACTCGTAACTGGAAAAACTGAATGAAAAAAGAATGTTACCAACAAATACTTTTTCACAACCAACCGAGTTCTGTGGAATCAGAATCAACGTTGAGTTTAAGCAAGCGAATGAGCCAATTGGAGTGAAGTGCCATGCAGATTTAAATTTTTCCCACTTGTGACGAATGCAGATATCGACTTTTTTGCATTCTAGCATGCTAGTTATCATTCATGTCAGTCAGCTCTTGGCTCTCACGCTGGCCAATAGAATCTTCCTGCCTATTCGTGGCAGCCAGCTGTAGGCTCTCACACTGGACAGTAGAAGATGGCTGCAAACTACATGAAAACTGCCATAGAAGCATGAAAAAAATCAATTATTTCCACTATCGATGGGAATTGGGAAATGCAAAGCCAGTCTTGGCCTTCCCGCTAACTTAGAGCATGTGCATGTAAATTTTGGTGCAAATCCATCAAAAATTGTGGCCGTGCATTCGTTACACACACACACACACACACACACACACACACACACACACACACACTGCCTTTTATAGATAGAGATTTTTCAGAAATAATTAGTTTTATCACAAGTTTAGCACAACTAGTAAATTATTATTGATTGATTTGTTTTTTATGGCTTATCAACCCTTTGGTAGGTTATTTACAGAAACATATTTTGGATTGTCGGAGTTAAATTAAATTACTCAGTGTTCCCAAGTAGTTCCTAACCTAAGTACTGATGAGACTTGACACCATGAAAATTGATGTTTCAGCATGATTTTACTGTAAGCTAGTAGAGTATTAAAAAGGTTAGGTTTGAGGTTTTATTCATGTAACTGATGAAAGAGAACTATATTAAACCCAGAAGCAAACATCAAGTGTAGATGAAAAACAATTATCAGTGATTTAAAACACTGTATATAATCTACTACCAAACATGCGTTCCTTACATTGACAAATTTCTAGTAAGATAATCTTGTAAAGTATTGCTCATCAAAGCAATAAATGCAAAGGAAAACAAGATTGTACGGTCTAGCAATCCTGCAATTTACCTAGAACTCCTTGACAAAATCCAAAGAATCAGCAATGTTAATGCTCCTGACCTGGCAGCTCAGCTTTAGTCATTTTCCCACTGCTAGTAGGTAGCTTCTGACTTTTCTATCAATACTTTAATGGTAATTGTTTAAATGTCCTCTTTGTTATATTAACTAGACTTTTTGAATTTAAGTTCAATACTAGACTGGTGCTGAGATTTTACAGTTGAGCTGGTGAGATGTAGCTGTAAGTTCTATGCTGACAGTTTCTTTACTTGCATTTCGCATGTGGAACTCCCTGCAGTATCCATGATTTCCAGCGAACTTTAATCTGCAAAAATTTAAATGCAGTGTCCTTTGCTATCTACTGTTTTCTGATTACTCTTTTCACTTCTCAATCATTATTAATGTTTCTGCTCCTAATTCTTCCACACTCTGTAAACCCTTGTGTCTTAGTGGCTTTACTGCCTTACATGAAGTGAAACGAATTAAAAAAACAAAACAAAGTATAATCACAATTATAACATATATAGTAATAATGTCCAATTAAAAACAATCCATTAATACACACACACATATATATATATATTGTTGTGTCGGAAACCTACCCCCCCATCTTGAAGATGAACTTGTCTGCGTCTGTGAACAAAGACTTTAAAGAGTGGCATGTCAGTTGACATGAGAGAGTCCGAGCGACAGACTCTCGGCAACTGTCGAACTCTCTGCATTGGCAGAGGGGAACCCGGACGAGGCTTTGCCGAAGGGCAAGGTTTCGTCCGGGGAGGTTGACAGGGCCTGAACCCGTCTGGGCGGGTTCAGAAAGGCCATATTTTTGGCCGAGCCTACGGGATCGGTGATACCCACATTAAACCGGCCTTGTGCCACATTTGGTCCTCGTGGGTGGACTAATAAATACTGAGTCCGAGCGACAGACTCTCGGCAACTGTAGAACCCTCTGCATTGGCAGAGGGGAACCCGGACGAGGCTTTGCCGAAGGGCAAGGTTTCGTCCGGGGAGGTTGACAGGGCCTGAACCCGACTAGGCGGGTTCAGAAAGGCCATATTTTTGGCCGAGCCTACGGGCTCGGGGATTCCCACATTAAAACGGCCTTGTGACACATTCGATCCTCGTGGGTGGATTGATAAATACCGAGACCGAGAGACAGAAGTTCTTAGCTGAGCTAGTTATTGACTACTCAGGCAATTTCTGTACCTTTTTTACCAGCCTATTAAAACCCCTTTTATTGTTACGTGTTATTTGGCGTTTGTCTCTACTAACCCCAAATCAACATCAGTGGTGACGAGAGATTCGTTCATCACGCTGAATGGAGAATTTTTCAACTCTAGGTGGACTATATAAATTTTTTTTTTCTTGTTGCTCTGAAAAAAAAAAAAAAAAAAAAAAAATACGTCGAACTTTGTTCTTCACGAAGAAATGGGATTTCAACGTGCCAAAAAGAAGTAAGACTTGTGCTTATTGTGGATATATACGGGTTTTTCCCTTTATGACTGTTTTCGAAAAGTGTTTTGTGTAATCTGTTACGCATAATGGAAGATTTGATTGCATTAATGAAAACTCTAGTGCAAAGTCAAATTCAGCAACAAGAGCAACAAAAATTGTTTCGGGAACAACTATTGGATTTACAAGTTCAGCAGCGAAATGACACAAAGGCTTTATATGAAGCGTTTTTACTTAAGAATCCAGTAAATTCGTCGTTTACGGCCGAAGGTATTGCTAATTCTATTACTGAGTTCAAATTTAACCCAGAGGAGGGCATAACATTTCCTGCCTATTTCAGAAGATTTGAAACAATATTTGAAAAAAAATGTGAGGGTTGGACTGATGAATAAAAAGTGAGTTTACTTTTTACAAAAGTTGGGTACAGATGAAAATAATAAGTATACGAATTTTGTCCTTTCAAGAAAAACTGGTGACATTTCTTTCGAAGAAACTGTTAATACTTTATCTAGTATTTTTGGCGAGCGAGTTAGTTTGTTTCATACTCGTTTATCGTGTTTGAATATGGTAAAGCGTGACGATGAGGATGTTGTTACGTATGCTGGAAATGTTAACAGAATGTGTGAACGTTTTATGTTACATGATCTTTCAATTGATCGATTTAAATGTTTGATCTTTGGATGCGGTGGTGGTCATTTTAAAAGTGAAAGTTTTTTTTTTTTTCGCGACGAAAATTGCTATTCGTGTGGCAATAAAGGCCATATAAGTACTCATTGTAAAAGCAAAAGAAAAAAATTTAAGTCGAAAAAAGATAATGGGAATATTGTGTTGTCACGTCAGGAGATTGAGGAGGGGCAGAAAAGAAAATTCGTACAGGTAAAAATTAATGGAAAAAATGTTAAACTACAGCTAGATACTGGAAGTGATATTTCCATTATTAATACAGCAACATGGATTAAAATAGGCAGACCTTTGCTTAAAAAGACTAAAAAAGTGGCTCGCGGGATTTCTGGAAGAAAATTGCATTTTCAAGGCGAATTTTCTTGTAATATTTGATTTGTTGGTAAGACACTAAAGTCTAAAGTGTATGTACTACAAAATGCTTCAAATTTATTTGGAACAGATTGGATTATACTTTTTAATTTATGGGAACTCCCTATAAATTCTTTTTGCAATAGAATTAATGTTTCTTCTCCATGTAAAAATCGGGTTACAGAAAATTTGATGAAAGATCTGAAAATAAAATTTCCACAAGTATTTTCAGAAGGTCTTGGATGTTGCAAAAAGACGAAGGCAAAATTTGAAGTGAAGGAAAATGTAAAACCTATTTTCAAGCGAAAAAGAAATGTGCCATTTGGTGTTTTGGAACGGCTTGAAAATTTAGGAATTATTTAACGCATTGAATTTTCAGGTGGGCCTGCCTTGTTGTATATGTTAAGAAAAAAGAATAATAAAATTCGGATGTGTGCCGATTTCTCTACGGGTCTAAATGATTGCTTAAAAGACCACACATATCCTTTGCCTTCACCAGAAGACATTTTTGCAAGTTTAAATAGAGGAAAAATATTCTCTAAATTGGATTTATCGGATGCCTATCTCCAAGTGAAAGTGGACGAAGAATGTTCTAAATTGTTGACTATCAATACACACAAGGGTTTATACAAATTAAACCGTCTGCCTTTTGGTTTAAAAGTATCCCCTAGTATTTTTCAGCAAATTATGGACATCGTGCTGGCAGGGTTGGACTTCGCCATTGCATATCTTGATGATATTTTGATAAAAAGTAAAGATCGAAATGAACATTTGGAACATATTCATCAGGTTTTTGAAAAAATTGAAGAATATGGATTCAAACTTGGAGCTGAAAAATGTGAATTTTTTATGAGTGAAATTAAGTTTTTGGGGCAGATAATAGACTCTGATGGAAGAAGACCAGATCCGGTGAGGGCAGAAGCGATCAAAAGCATGCCAACTCCCAAAAATGTAGTAACGCTACAAGCGTTCTTAGGACTTGCTAACTATTATGGGATATAAATTGCTTAAAAAGGGAGCAAAGTAGGAATGGTCAGAAGTGTGTCAGAAGGCGTTTGACAAAATAAAGAATATTTTGACGTCGGAATTATCACTAACACATTATGACCCTAAATAGGAAATTATAGTGGCATCGGACGCAAGCGAGTACGGAATAGGTGCGGTAATTCTGCATAAATTCAGAGACGGCAATACGAAGCCAGTGGCACATGTATCAAGGACATTATTACCCGCAGAAAAGAAGTACTCTCAAATTGAGAAAGAAAGCTTAGCTATCATCTATGCTTGTAAAAAAAACTCCATAAGTACATACATGGAAGAAGGTTTATTTTGCAGACCGACCATCGCCCGCTGCTTTCAATCTATGGTTCGAAGAAGGGTATACCTACTCATACGGCAAACCGTTTGCAACGATGGGGAACCATTTTGTTGAATTACAATTTCAAAATGGAATTTTTATCATCTAAAAAATTAAATGATGGTTTATCTAGACTGATCCCAACGTCTTCGGAACCACTAGAAGATACGGTGATAGCGGCGTTACAAGCAGAAAATGAATTGGTTGAAGTAATGTATAACACAGTAAAAAAATTACCGGTGACATTAGATGAAATAAAATTAAAAGCAGAAAACGACATTTTTATTAAAAAAAGGAAATAAGTTGTAACTTGAAAAAAGTATAAAACTTCACCAGCATATTCAATATGTGATGTAGTGCTGTTATATGCTGGAAGAGTCGTGATACCGGTTGTACTACAAAAGTGGATTTTGAAGGAATTTCATCAGGGGCATCCTGGTATTGGACATATGAAAGCCCCGATGAGGAGTTACATTTATTGGCCAAATATGGACAAAGACATTGAACAGGTAGTTAAAACTTGTAGAGGGTGTCAAATGGCAGCGAAATCACCGCCAGTAAAATACACACCATGGCCAAAAACAGATGTCCCATGGACCAGACTCCACATAGATTAAGCTGGACCCATGAATGGTAATTTCTACTTGATATTTGTAGATAGCTATTCCAAGTGGCCTGAAATTTTTAAGTGCAAAAGACCAACTGCTTCTGTAACAAAAGATTTTTCTTACAGAACTGTTTGAACGTTTTGGAGTACCAGAAAAAATTGTCACCGACAATGGAACTCAATTTACAGGAAGTGAATTTAAGACGTTTTGTAAGACTCTGGGAATTGACTACATCACGACTTCACCGTACCATACTAGGTCAAATGGACAGGCTGAACGGTTTGTTGATACGTTCAAGAGAGCTCTTAAAAAAACAAATGGTACTAATACAGATGATGGTAATATACAGCAGTTTTTAAGTATATACAGAATAACACTAAATCCAAACGCAATATTAGGGATGCCTCCAGCTGAATTGATGTTTGCTAGAAAAATTAGATCTGTATTCAATAGGCTGCTGCCGGAAAGAAAAAAGAGTTACCAGAACAAAACGCATCAGGAAAATATGAAATATCTCAGGCCGGGAGATAAAGTTTTTTTTTTAAATTACAAAAATGGGAAGGAATTTTGGCAAGATGGAGTGGTAACTCAAAGAATTGGTAGGATGTTATACATGATAAGAAGTAAAAAATGGACGCACAAAAGACATTTGAACCAATTAAGGAAAAGAATCATCGAAGAAATAAGTAAAGAAAATGAAGAACCAATGGAGGTATTATATGATTTATTTGATATACCAACTCCACCATTGCCTGAAACAGTTGTCCAAAGAAGGACAAGCAAAAGAAAAAGAACTAGGGTGGAACGTTTAAGTCCAGATCCCAAAAGAAAAAGATATTAATTCCTCCGGAATTAATCTCAAGGGGGAGGTGTTGTGTCGAAAACCTACCCCCCTCTTGAAGATGAACTTATCTGCGTCTGTGAACAAAGACTTTAAATAGTGGCATGTCAGTTGACATGAGGGAGACCGAGAGACAGACTCTCGGCAACTGTCGAACCCTCTGCCAATGCAGAGGGGAACCCGGACGAGGCTTTGCCGAAGGGCAAGGTTTCGTCCGGGGAGGTTGACAGGGCCTGAACCCGTCTAGGCGGGTTCAGAAAGGCCATATTTTTGGCCGAGCCTACGGGCTCGGGGATACCCACATTAAACCGGTCTTGTGCCACATTCGATCCTCGTGGGTGGATTGATAAATACCGAGATCGAGAGACAAAGAAGTTCTTAGCTGAGCTAGTTATTGACTACTCAGGCGATTTCTGTATTTTTTACCAGCCTATTAAAACCCTTTTTATTGTTACGTGTTATTTGGCGTTTGTCTCTACTAACCCCAAATCAACATCATAACATATAGATATGAAGAAATATAGTTTTAAGGTGTGCTATATTTATGTGATAAAGTGCTCAATATCAGACATAGAATATATGTAAATATAAATATAAAAATGCACATTGAAGTCAACACTCAGAGGCAACAGACTGTTTCATGCTGGACGTAATCGTCATGCTGCCTGATGATTGTGCCTAGCATGAAACAGCCTGTCGCCTCTGAGTGTTAACTTCAATGTGCATATATATATATGCATGTCTGTTTCTCTGTCTGTCCATGAATTAGCTATCAGTCTAGAACTCATAACAATTTCTGATAAGTCTTTGAGCCAAGCTTGGTAATGGTAGCAGGACTTGCAGTCATTTAGTTAAGGAAATGCTTGGTTCAATCTGACACAAGGCCTCAGTAGTGGAGTACACAGTGAAAATCAAATACACTATACAATATACTAAAAGTCTGTGCTCTTTCTATCATTTCAACTTTTCGGACGTTGTATGGTCCAGCCTTCTTCAGGTGTTTGGAATTTTGAATTGAACCCTTTATTTCACTCACTGGGGTAGACTGTTCTAGTTACACGTGCCACGTTTGATGGATGTCAGTTATCAGTTATCTCCTGCTAATTTCCCTCTGAAAGTTCTCCACTGCCTTAACCGGGTATTGAACTCACACTCTTTGGGTCCTGCCACTGGATCTAACCAACACCTTTATCCACTGTGCCATGTGTCCTCAAGAATAAAGGCAAAATAAAGGGTTCAGTTCAAAATTCCAACCACCTGAAGAAGGCCGGAGCGTACAATGGCCGAAACGTTGTGATAAATATGGCGACAAAGATGAGGACAATAGTCCGAATAATGTAAATAATGTACATAATACCTCATCTCAGAAATATAGACAGCGTTTTACCTGTTGAATAAAGTCACCTTTGTCTAATGGTTCTTTATCACCTAGAAAACTTTATTAGATACAAAGAAAACAGTGCTATGTAATATTGGTCCTTCTATATAGCAGGGAATGCTGAATTATCTCCTCACAGATGAAAAAGAGACTTGAGACAACAGAAATGTGGTTCTACAGAAGGATGCTGAGAATAACATGGAGTGAACATGTGGCTGACAATGATGTTTTAGAGAAAAGGGAATCAAAATTACACTTACACATAATAACAGGAGAAGATAGTTGAAATTTCTAGCGCTTATAATGAGGACAGAACGTTTGGGGAATCTGACACAATCAGGACATTTTGAAGGCAAGAGAGATAGGGGAAAGGAGAGAATAACCTATTTAATGAGCTTCTGTAAATGGTTGGGACTGGGAGAGACAGAAAAAGACAAAACTTTCTTAGAGCTACAAAGGATAGGAATTTGTGGTGAGCCATGATTGCCCTGATGAGACAACATATAGAAAAAGAAGAGGATCAAATGGATATGAGAATTAATTTGATTGCTGTGATAGTGAAAGTAACAAAAAATAATTGCCTAAACTCGCTTCAGAAAGATTGTCAACTTGCTATCATCAAGTTGTCACTGTGGGGCAAAAAATATAAGGAAAACTCAAGTTTACTAACAACTGGCAATGAAAGACAACAGATAATTTTTCTTGGTCTTCATCATCTTTTATAAAATTGATTAGTAAATTTTAACTCGTATAAATTTGGAAATCTAATTTACTTTGTAAATGCATTTTGTTCTCGTGTGTAAAATATATAAAATTCTCACTTGAAAACTGCTTTTTATAATTTCTTCAGTATACAAAACTTCTTTCAATCAAATACTAATTACCAATTGACTTTTTATAATTTCATCTGTATGCAGAATAAATATTTTCATTCAAATACTAATTAACAAATGGCTTGTTATAATTTCTTCTGTATATAGAACAAATCTTTTAAATCGAATGCTAATTCCCAAATTGCATTTTATAATTTCTTCTGTGTACATAATAAATCTCTGTTCCTCAGATCTAAAAATTGCACAAATTTGAGTACCCATAAAATATAGTCAAAAGCAATATAATTTTTGTTCAAAGATTATCTGCATCAATTATTTTTCTGTCTGATCAAAGCATAATGAAATTGCAGTAAAAATAATTTATGATATTTTCTTGACTGATATTATAGTGATGTATTAAAAGGGCTGTAAACGTTTTTATGAATAAAAGCAATCTCCTTATTTAATTGGAGTTATAACACTCCACAACACTGACAAATATAAACCATTTTAATTCCTTAGTCTTTACGGAACATCCTACACTTGTACCCTGATGCTCTTTTCATCTCAAAATGGCTTACAGCTTTTTTTAATGTATGATGCTTCATTTTACTTTTGTCTTTCCCTTTCTGTCTGCTTTACTCACAGATATTGTCTCTCTTACATTCCATCTTAAGATTTCACTGAACAAAAAATATAGCTATTTGAAGCCACAACTACCAAGCCTCTCTTGACTCACTTTCCAAGTCTCTGGTATTTTTCTTCATTATACAGATATGACATATAGAACTGCCTACACCTTTGAGACATTTTATTTACTGAAATTCTTTTCTGAACAAATCAAATGTTTGTAAATGTAATATTCTTGATAAAATGCTATTACTTATTACAAAACAGATGAAGTTGAAATATTTGATAAATGTATATTTGAAAGAAAAATGATGTGGGCTTTTGCTTTTTCTAATAATTATATCTTAGCTGATACAATTTTATCAAAGATATAAAAATATTACCTATCCTCCTCACAGTGTGCTACAAGAAAATCCCATTCATTGAATTGAAAGAGTTTCAGCTTCTTTGGGTGACATTTAATTACTTGCCATTATAAGAGGAAAAAATTGCTGATTTTTAATCCAGTGTAAATTTAGCTTAAATAAACAAAAATTAATCAAAGTTAATTACATTTTAACATAACATTTGAGGACGTATCTTCAAATTTGTAGAAGAGGCATTCCAGATATTAACATTTCATTTGGTAAATTTCTATTACTTGTTTTCTTTTATTTTACATTTAAACAGTTTTTACAAGCAACAATAATTTAAAAAAGATGGTTTTATATATATTTGGCAATTATTTTCCATTATTTATTATATAATTTTTTAATTATGTATTGATTACTTAGAGGCATGGTGGAGTAATGGATAGCAGCTCGGATTGAGGAATTGGAGAGCCGAGTTGGAATTCCAGTCAAATCCATTACATTTCACTTATGTGCTAATACCCTTGGGAAAGGTATGAATACTCTACATCTCCCCCCAGCTATAGGCAAATAGCAGGACAGACCGGGTTCTATAGCCTTGGATGGCAACTGGTCTCCTGCAGAAAAAAATGGTAACCTACTGCAGGAGAAAATTTGCCTGATCAGTCATGTATCGAAAGGTACATGATTGCCTATGCGTGTATCACACATGGCATATAACTGACTGATTGATTACTTTCCATTATTTGTCAGAATAGATTCAGCTATATAGCCTTGTGTGAAAACCAGTCTAGGAGAAGGAAACACTGAATTAAAAAAAAAAAGACTCCATTATGGATAAATAGTAGGACAGACTGGGTTCAGACTATGTATAAAAATACATACTTTCATAATGTTTTTGTTTGGGGGATCACTATTTACCCATAGTTGGTACCCTAACATAAGCTACCACCCTGGGTTAGAATGGACCTAGGAACAACTGTAATTATGATGGAAGGGCTTTGGAGTGTATCAGAGCATGTAAGAGACACACAGAATTTCTGGTCATCTAATCCAGTCTGGAAGTTTCTAGTTGTAATGGTTCCTTTTGCCACCAGATAAAGTCACTCCAGAACAAGAGAGTTGGATTTAAGCCAGTACAATGATTTTCCCTACTATAAATTCTTCTTGCACAGCTTTGTTTTGAAAATCTATCCAAATCCACTGATGGATTGCAAGACAAAGTCTACTTCGACCCCGAACAATAATGAATTACTTTGAGGATACCATGGACTGAACATGTGAGCAACAATGAAGTTTTAGAGAAAATAGAAAGAAAAAAGAAACTTATACTTATCAGGAAGAGACAGTTGACATTTCTAGGGCACATAATGAGAAAAGAAAGCTTGGAAAATTTGTGAGAGGGATAGTTAAAGAGACATGGTATAGTATAGGGAGGGTTTAATTTCATATCTCTCTCAAGTGTACTTTATATTGGGGTAGAAGGAGTGACCAGAGATATGAAATTAACCCCTCCCTATACTCTACCATGTCTCTCTAACTATCCCTCTCACACCCCCTGTTAAATTACAAAAACTTACACTACCCATCAATTTTAATCTCATTTTTTGTTTCATTTCATTGTTGAAAGTGCTATCTGATGATATGGAGTCCTTTTAAAAGGACTCTGGTGAAATAAATTATTATAATGGTACCTTAAAGTGGTCTGTTTTTCTTTTAAATATTAGCTCTGGATTTATATTGAGCCCTCAGGATTTCATCCTCCTTGGGATTACCCATACGGATTACCAAGATCTTCATATATATATATATATATATATATATATATATATATATATACATACATATATATATATATATAATAAAGATACAGCCCTTCTCCTCCCCTGACCATGAGCACTACACAACCCCAGGAACATGGCTGAGATAGTGAAACAGATTCTGTACTCTGAACATAGCTCATTTATACCATGTAAATGTTCAATGACTGTCAGATTGGAACATCAGCATTTTTTTGAATCAACATTTCCTTGCAAACAATGCAGCAAAGAGAATAATGGAAATAAGGTAAAAAGAAAATCTATATTTCTCCCATTCAAAACATATGTTTTGATCAGTTGATGGACAGTAAGGGTCAGAGGCATTGGTATTTCGTTTGGATTTTTCCGATGTTCTTTGGCAACATCTTTCATTGGTTAAATATCAGACTGGCAGGAGATTGACAGTCACATTGTTGTCTGTCCACTTGGGCATTCCAGTTCATCTGAGAAGGAGTCCATTTTGATGTCACCAAGATTGATAACTCCGTTTTCTAGTCAGATGGATACATCACTCCGTAGCTTGCGCGCTTGATTGATTGGTAGGGATTAAAATGACAGAGTGACTAAGTGATCAATACTTAGATAGATTGATTGATTATAGATTGCATTGTTTACATGGCATTGAGAGGAATGGAGTTGAAAAAAAGTGATTAATAAAAAGATAAAAGCCCGAACTGAGATCTGTTGAATATTCTGCTGGTGGGGAAGGTAAATCGTTCTTTACTAAACTTAGCTTCTTGCAAAAAACCAAAAACTTAAGGACTTTCAGTCATGACTGAATTCACCACAGTAGTAATAGTCTACTGAACCACATCATTAGTCATTGCTTCATTGAAAAAAAAAACAAAAAAAAAACGGCTTTATTTATATTTACTCGGCTTGGGCATGTTGGAAATGTAATGGTTCTTCCCCCACCAGCTGTCCTCCATATGATGATTGTTGTAACCTAGGGAAGGTTACTGAATAGAATAATCACATGAAGGTTGGTAATGAATGATAATACTTAGGACAAGAACAACACATATAAGATTTGCCAGCTGCACGGAGAAGTAGTCAACTGCTAGAAGTGATTCAAGTGAATTCCACAACGAATCTCCAACTGCAGACAAACATACAGTATTTACTACTGTATTTACGTGAATGGGGACATACCCATTATCGCCTGTAGGTATGCTACAACAAGGATAAACTACATCCATCAGCAAGGCCTCTGATCAGGAGATTTGAGGAGCATGGAGCCACCTCTTAATTGTTGCTCCCAGGACTATCCTGACTTGGGGTGGTTGCACCTGTTAGGGTCTCAGCCATGGGAAAAATAGTGAACCCCTTCCCACAAAAAAAATCAACAGTACATTTTTCTGATAAAATTGACCAATAATATATTTTTTATAACAAAATGACAATCAGTACAGCATTGAAAAAAATATAGGAATCCATTTTTTTTGGTAAAATTACCAACAATTTATTTATGTTCTACAAATTATATATCTATAAAACATAACTTTACTCTGAAAGTATAAAATTATGTACAGAATATCTGTAGATGAAAGCATAAAATTGCATACCAAATGTTTAGATTTCAGCCAAAATAACTGATACCAGTTTATATGCTGCTAAATAAAATCAACCAGCCTACACCCACCAGCTATGGGTAAATAGCAGGGCAGACTGGGTCCTATAGCCTTGGTTGGCATCTAGTATAGGTGAAAAAAGTCTAACTAGTGAGTGAAGTTCAAATCCCAAGCTAGTCATTTTATTAATCACTTCACTGATCACTCCAATCTTAATTTCGTCAAGTCTTGGGGTTAACCATTATCTACGTACAACGATCTCTATTTTTGTAAATTTCTATTTTGAGTGGCTCTAGGGCCTTGTACTGTGTGAATAAAATAAGAAAAAAATCTTCTGTCTTCAATTTCACATTAACACCGTTTTCAAAGGCATGAATCCATCTCTCCCTCACCCCACTGATAGGCTAAAGTGCAGGACAGACAGGGGTGCCCTAGCCTTGGGAAGCAGCCAGTTGAAGAGAACTACTCTGAATTTTAAACTATGGAGAAATCATCAGGCAAATACTCTTGTCATTCCAAAGAAATCATGACGAGTTACAGATGATAAAGAAAAAGTAAGATGTGGAGTGCCATCAATGCATAGGTTATAAAGAGACAAGATATACAGACAGAAATAATATTGTTTTGAATCTATTTGCAATATAATTGGCCCTGTTCTGGCATCTCATCTACAGTCGCTCTCTCACAGACGCCTCTTTTTTACAAACACTTTGATGGCAATTGCTCCGAGGAGCTGCATTCGCTGGTTCCCATATTTCATGAATTCAAGCGCCCTATGAGGCTGGCATCCCGCTCTCACCCTTTCACTGTCAAAACTACTAAATGTAGCCGTCTCTTCTACTCCAATAGCTTCATGTCTCGCACTTCTCGTCTATGGAACTCCCTTCCCTATTCCAGTTTCCCTGAGAGCTATAATCACCAACTATTCAAATGTAATGTCAATCGACATCTCTAGTTGCCTTGATCTATCCACTATCCTTCTCCTCATCCTTTCCTCTATCACTCCTATCTGATCTTGCTCCAAATCTTCTGTAACCCCTTGCGTCCTAGTGGCTTCCCGCCTTGGTTGGGGTGAAAAGCTAAAAAAAATAAAAATAGAATAAAAAAATTATTAAAATCTAGACTGCAGTGTTCACTTTCACATAGATGCCTTTTGGAAAAATATGGATCCATTTCTGTCTACAATCTCATCTATATGACTACTATATATATATATATATGAAGAGAGAGTGAGGGGAAAGAGAGAGGAAGTACAGTAGAGTAATGGATAGCAGGTCAGATTAATGAATTGGAGAAATGTCATTACTTTCACTTATATGCTAACAGTGTTGGGAAAGGTATGAATCCATCTCTTCCCCACCCAGCTAAGGGTAAATAGCAGGACAGATTTGGTCCTATAGCCTTGTTTGGTGATTAGTCTAAAACTAAAAACTTAATTCAAACCTGCTTGGAGGGTGTTGGGCTTCATCAAGCTGTCCTGACCGGGAAACACCACTGGTACTGCAGTTGCACTACAAGTTGTGTTCCTACAACCTTAATGTGCTGGGATCATGATATATATAATAGTCATATTAGAGTGCTCTGGAATATTAATGTTAGTAATATTTACAGTGCATATGCATGCATCTATATATATATATATATATATATATATATATATATATATAATATAAATGTGTTGTACATGATTTTACTATAGATTTACTTTGGCTGCAGCATGAAAAATGATGAAACAAATATTTGAATAATTCTTGAAATAATCACATTAATTCACTGCATCACTGGTACAGCCAAAGGATACATTGACCGAAAACTAGTGATCAAAGTAATGAGCATAATGACACTAGTCTAAAAAATTCATGGAATATCAATATTTCAATCAAGATCTTCAGAAAATGTTGTAAAGCTCTAAGAATTTAACTGTTTAAATGTAAGTACAAAATCAATAAATTTAAAGCATCCTCATATTAATTTTGGGGATGATTTTCTTTTAACTTTGTTTTATATCACAACTCTCAGGCAGTTTTACATTATATGACCAATAATTAAGCAGCTTGGATTAAAAACTAAATAAGCTTCCTACTAGATTGGAACTGCAAAGATTGGTTTGTTTCGGTTTGTTTTGCAGCATATCAACCTCGATGGGGTATCTAATGCCGGCAAAATTTTTATTGCTGGTAAATATTTTGTATTGTCAAAAATCTATTTCTGGTAATTTCCTTCAAAAATGTGTTTCTGGTAATAATTTTTTTTCCAAAAATCTATTTCTGGTAATATTTTTCCTTCAAAAATATATTTCTGGTCATAATTTTTTTCTTCAAGAATTTATTGATGGAAATAATTTTTTTTACAAAATATTTCTAGTATTAAAACCTATTTTTACACTTTCATAGTGTTTTTCCTGCAGTTTCAGGGTTAACTATTTGCCCATAGCTGGGATCCTAACAGGTGCTACTACCCCGGGTCATGGGAACACCAGCAATTAAAAGGTGGTTCCATCCTCTACAAAACCTCTTCATCAGAGGCCTTGCTGCTGGACGTAGTTTATCGTCTTACCCAGGACGTGGATGTATCATACCCAGGATGATTGCAAAGAATAGTGGATGTAATTTCATGTGACATTTTCACAATGTCATATGTGGTTTGGTATGTGACTTGAAAGGATGTTTAGTGCTTACTGTTACTACTCAATGAAGGTGTGTCACTATGTTAGTTCCCCTAGTGATCTTGAGATTATTATACCAATGTTAAACTGTCTCTTACTGAAAATCAAGTTAGACATCTTTTAGCAGTGTTTTTGTTTCATAGTGTTAAATAGTCCAATGCAGATGGTGCGTATTAAGAGTTAATAAAAATTCTTAATACAGACCATATGCATTTGGACTTTACTAAGTAAAATTTACCAATAATTCAACATTGAATATGACAGAAGCTTCCAACTCCTTGCAGTTTCAGGCCCGTGTGTTTGCTACAAGGTGAAAATTCTCACTGGATAATTTTGGTAGAAGAAACTTCTTTCATAACAGAGGGATCATTGAGGAGTAAGAACATTATAAGATTAATCCGGAAGACAGTAGATAACAATTGACATTGCATTTAAATTTTTAGGAAGCAAGAAACTGGAAGAGAGTACCACAAGAGAGAAGTGCAAGAGAAGAAATTTTTATCACAGTTATATCTAGCCACTGTAAAATGATGAGACCTAGCTGCCAATCTAGTACTGCACTTAAATTTATAAAGTTGAGATACCAAAGAGGAAAGCTCATCAGAACACTTATCATGAAAATATTTATAGGAAAGGTACAGAGAAATTTATTTATTTTAATGTATTTTTTTCAATAAGAATATATAGGTCTTCCTATCACTCAGTCCATACTCCTCCCTCATCTTTTGAACAGGAGAAGAGGTTTATCCATTGTTTCCTGTTCTGCATGGGGTTTCTGGCTCCATACCAGAGTGACAGGTCTGACTGTAACAGATGACTCTCTGTCACTGCTCATAATGAATGTAAGCATGCCTTCAAATAGACACAATCACTATTCACCGATACAATGCAATAATGTATAGCCTCACACAAGTTTGAGTCTAGAGAATAATGTTGAATCTGCCTGAAGAGTCTTGAACAAGAGAAAATTCTGACCCTACTCTCTTCAATGATGTGTTGTCACCAGCTGCAGATAAAGCAGAGTGCTTTGCTTAGTAATTCTCTTCCAAATCTACTCTTGACTCATCTAAAGTATCTCTGTTTGATTCTCCACCCACTAGAACAGAGTCTCTGCTAATATCTTCTATGGTTGCTGCTATCATTTCTAAAGTAGATCTCCACAAAACCTTCAGGTTTAATGGTATCCCTGTGATTGTACTAAAGAAATGTGCTCTTGAACTGGCTTCCATTCTCTCCAAACTTTACAATAAATGCCTCGATACTTCTTGCTTTCCAGCTTGTTGGAAGATCTCTGTAGTTTCCATTTTAAAGAATGCTTTGGAACTTCCTGAATCCTCAAGTTATCGACATTAATTTCTTATTTTCTTTTGGCAAAGTACTAGACGCTCTAATCAATTGTTCATTCATCTTACTTTACACAGCCTCCTTTTGGACAATAATTATGACTTTTGTTTTTCCAGGTCATCACTGAGCTTGTCTATCAATCTTTAGATAAGAACAGCAAAGCTTCAGCTGTGGCCTAGATATCTCAAAGGTATTTGAGAGGGTTTGGCATGCTCTCCTTCTCTACAAGATCAATGCCTCAGGATGAATATTTGACTTAATTTAATTGAAATAGTGTAATGAAGGCTGTGTCAAATGGACATGCTTCTCATTCAGTTAATATTAATGCAGGTCTTTATCCTTGGATCTATGTTCTTTCTGATCATCATAAACAACCTTCCCAATATCATCTGTCTTCAATTAAATATTAAATGATACAACCATTTACTCTGACAGACTTGACAAACTGGCAATTGCTTTTGAAAAGGAACCTCAATTAGTGGTTAACTCGGACAAGGAATGGCTTGTAAATTCTAATACCTCCATAAAAAACCGATTCCACTTAATCACTACAGAGAACTTTTTCTGCCAACTATCAGCATGGCTGATGCTAAACTCCAGGAGAGCAACACTTTGTACCTTCATGGGCTCAGTTTTTTACTGAAATGAAGCGAAGTGATTATATTGAATCAACTGCTACATCAATTGCTAGGAATATTGGTTCACTTTGTTATGCCAGACAATTCTTCTTGTCGAAATCCTGTATAAATCTACCATTCATCAGTATATTGGATATTGCTGCCATATATGTTCTGGTGCTTCAACTATATATCTATAGATTCTTGAAAAAATTCAAATAAGGGTTTGTTATGTAATTAATTCTGAGCTGGTATCTTGACTTGTTACTTTCTTACCGAATGACATGGCATCTCTCTATTCTACAAATATTTTTATGGCAGTTGTTCTGATGAGCTTTTCCCCTTGGTGCCTCATCTGCAGGAATTTAAGTGCGTTACTAGTTTGGCAATTAGGTCTCACCATTTTATTGTTGAACTAGCTAGATGTGACCAACAGTTCTATTCTAATAGTTTTTCTTGCACTTTTCACTTGTAGAAATCTTCCAATTTATTGTTTCCTTGTGTGGCAAATAAAGAAAACAGCAACTAGCGAGTAAATTCAAGCTCTCCCAGCTGGTATTTCAACCTGGAGTCGTTCCTTCTTGAGTTCTGTCTCAAAATCGCACTAACAGACTGTTCTTGCCGCCAACCGTGAACGTCACTCGAAGAACTCCCCGCACTGGGGGAAAAAGTAGTTGCTTTTATATTTGTCCATATACCCATAATCCCTTGCGTCTTCATGTGATCCCATAATTCATTGCATCCCTGTCCCATAATGCATTGCATCTTTATTGCATAAAAATGCAATGCAAGTCCCCCCTCATTCTTTTACGATATCTGGCCGAGGACGGATTACGGCAGAGCGGTAAGTGCTTTTTTCCTCCCTTATTTCAACTGCAGTAGCTTTACACGCTAAACAAATACGGGCTCTTTTTTGGCGGGGACAAGGCAAGTCACGACTAGTTGTACTCTTCCCAGGTTCTGTCTCATGTTCACCACACCTTGCCACCTACAATCTTCAAAAATTTAAATGCAACACCAACTGCCATACTCTGTCTTCTTGAATCTTGTTTCTTTATTGTTCTTTTCTTTGCTAAAGTCTTCTCATGATCTTCCACTCCCTATAAACCCCTGTGTCTTAGTGGCAGTATTACCTTGCTTGGAGTCAAATGATATAAAAAGAAAAGAAATTAATACCAAATTTTCTAAACTAATGATCAATATTGGATTTTCTAAAAATGTAATTGATATCAGAGTTTTTTTTTAGAAACTTATAATTAATACCATTTTTTATCTAAATTGGTGGTGAATTGGCTTGGCATCAAATTTAATTCATTATAATTCTTAACATAACTGACCACTTTGTAACCTCATTTTATTGCATTGAACTGAAAATTAGGAACACATGTATGTGCCTGTAGATAGAGATTTAACCTTGAGAATTTGTGATGACTGATGAGAAGCACAGATTAATATCATGGCTAAATGTAAATGTCCCACTATGAATCCAAAGTTTTCATGCTGCCATATGAAGATATCTATACATAATCGATACCTTCAATTTACCAACTTCCACTTAAAATCCTAAATTATAAATTTTCCCTGTTTTATTTAATACACTGAACATATTTAACTGATGCCCTTTGACAAAGCCTTGAAGCATAATTCATTTTATTATCATTTAAACATTCAGAAAAATATGCCAATCTGCTCCAGCAGTGTTATAATCAAGAACTAATTTAGTAACAATAATAGAAATAGAATTTGTGCGAAAAATAATATTTTAGCAATATAATGACCAATTGTCAGATAAGTTAAAGCATATACGAGGGACGTCAATGATGCATTGTAATAGGATTAAACATTGAAAGAAGTTGTTAAATATGTTCAGGGTATTAAATAAAACAGGGAAAATTTATAATCTAGGATTATATAAAAAGAATGGTAATTTAATTGTTATAGAGAACTGTATGAATACCATTCCTTCAATAAAATGGAAATAGTTATTGAAATATTTACTGAAATAGCAAATATGAAACATCAAATAGCAAATTAATAATTTAATTCATTTTGTGACACAGTTGTCAAATTCAAAATCATCAGCTGTATAGTTTTGACAGACAAAGTAATCCCGGTGGTCCTTTGAAACGTATTCACCCTGTTCCCACATTTAAAAAATTGCGCACTTTACCACATTCTCACTAAACCTTGAAATTAGAATATGATTTTCTGTCCAAGCCAAAAGCAAGTTTAAGTGTTCTTATTCATTTATATCCTTTTATTTTTGACCCCTTTCCAATTTTTCTTTTTCTCTGAACAATTTTGGACTTGCTTGTAGCTGCTCTTTTTATTTTGCATGTCCCTCACCCCACACTTTGATTCAGTTTCATTCTTTTCACGTTTGTCAATGGGAACAGCTGATCTCTTCTTTCTAGTTTGCACTGGATAGGCTTGAAGCTGTGCTTTGGGTAAAGGGCAAGACTTTTTAAAAAGATTCAGCTGATGAATTCTTCTCATAATGGGTATAATGACCTTTACCATTGTGTAAATCACTGTTACGTTTTTATTTTGTTTGCCTATTTCAATCTGCAAAATAACTGTAGAGATGCTACGTGATGAGTTTAATGATAACAGAAGCTTTTAAAAAGAAAGACATTGTGCCCCCAGAATGATTCAAGATATTAAACCCTTAAAACAGTTTGAAAATGTATTACTGTTTGAAGTCAATTACGGATAGTTGGTACTATCATCACAGAATTTTTTAGCTTTTGTCATGCTTTGAACATACTTTACAAAGTAGATGCATATTTGTATCTCCTTTTCTAGGGTTTAAGATAAGTCTGAGTTTTATTGTGTCTGTAACAGGGAAGGATCATTGATATAGAAGTATATTCACACATATGCACTGAAAAGTTCTCAGCCTGACCAAACATTGGAACTTTTTAAAAATCAATTCTTGGTGGTGTTGAAAAATTGTCAATATCCACTAATAGACATTCAGAGATGGTATGCCCCTGTTCAATTTTTTATCATCCTAAATCCGTTATAACGTATCCCCAGGAATATGAGGTAAGTAGTTGGGAAAACCGAAAAGCGTGTATTTTTCAATTAGCTGTGATTTCATATAATATTAATTCATTAAAATGTCATAATAACCAAATATTTGATGTAAAAGAGACTTCATTTAGATGGATCGTTTAAACCTGAAATATAAGTTACTGTGTCATGATTTAAACTATTTATATTGTTTGGACTGTTGTCCTCATCTTTGCCGCCATATTCTTATGTTTTGGTCGTCGTATGCACCAACCTTCTTCAGGTGATTGGAATTTTAAACTGAACCCTTTATTTCACCCACTGGAGTAGATTGTTCTAGTTCCCCATGTCATGCCTCTTCTGGATAACTCGGTATCAGTTATTTCCCTTTAACTCAACACCAAGTTTTCTGCTGTGATTAGGTGTTGAAGTCACAACTCTTTGGGTCAAGTCATTCGATTGATTCACTGCTTTTAAGCACTGGACCCTGTGTCCTTGAGGGCCACGTGTCCTTGAGGGCCATGTGTCCTGAAGAAGGCCAAAATGTTGTCATTATGGTAACAAAAGTGAGGACAACAGACCAAACAATATAAATAGTGTAAATAATTACAATGCCTCATCTCAGAAATATAGACAGATATGATTTAAATGTTTGGAAAAGAAATGGACAATATGATGTCACGAGTGGGATAGGTTGGTAGAGTCAGGTGTGGTAAAGAGTCCCGTAGAAGCAAGCAAGCCAGGGTGGCTTGCATCTGACGCAAAGGAAAATAAGGGTCTTACCTCAACATGCGACATGTGGCATCGGCAAGTGTGCTCCTTGAAAATGGCATTACTCTCCCGTCTAGCCATTCCAGCAGTATGTGCGCTAACGAGGCTTTTTGTAGTTTGGCAAGCTTCGACCAATAGCAAATCGTGATTGGTCGAACTGAAGGAGGCTATTTACCTGGGTAACTGAGAATAAAAGCGAACACTGATTGGTTGGTCCACCGTGGTGTTGACCTGATAAAAGAGGGCCGAAGCAGTGAGAAGGGGAGAAAAGACGGATTTACGTTTTGAAGTTCGCGAAAAACCAAGTACGGCGTATTGAACAAGCGGCATCTTGAATTGTACGAGCCATATCCGAGTAATAGACTTATTTAAGCCAACATCCGATAAGTTATTTCTCTGGTTAAAAATATAGGACAGATGAATATATTGTTATGAATGAGAAATGTAAGATCTTAAATTAAACAGAAATATTAAAAGAAAAAGAAAATACGTTGGAGTCAAATATAAGATTTTATGAATATAGTGACTATCCAATAGAACTAGTGACATCATATGTGATTGCACTTCGCATTGTAATTTGACGGAAAGGCTAAAAGGACCAATCAGACAAGGATGATGACATCAAAGAGAACTTTATTTATATTCCTGTCAAAATAAAATAAAATTTGTACCAAAACAATATATAAATATATATATATAGCAAATCATAGCAAACATTTTTCTAATTATGTTAAACAATTAATATGTAAACTTAGAATAAGAAGCTGTACACTTTTGACAAATAAAGTAGTCCAGATTATTTTTTTAAAAGGCATTCACCCAATTCCAACATTTGGTGTGTTGGTTTGATTTGGTTTGGCTTGTTTAACAGAATATCAACTTCTTATGGGACATTTGATGCTGAAATTTAATTTTTGGGGGAGATTTGGTATTTTTTTATTTAAAAAATGCATTGTTGGTAATATTTCTCTTTCTTTTTCAATAATGTATTTCTGGTAATTCTTTTTTACTTTGAAAATATATTGCTAGTATTCTTATTACAAAAAGGTATTTTTATACTTTAATAATGTTCTGACTCCAGTTTGGGGGTTCACTATTTGCCCATGGATAGGACCCTAACAGGCACTATCATCCGGGTCAGGGTGGACCTTGGAACAACAGCAATTAAAAGGTGGTTCTCTGCTACTCAGAACCTCCCAATCATAGGACCTACTGTCGGATGTAGTTTATCATCATACTACAGACAATTGGAAGAATGTGTACTTTACCCAATTCTCACCAAACCTTAAGTTGAGTTTTCCGCACAAGCCAAACAAAAGGTTTTATCCTCTGTGGATGCATCAATGTGATTATTTATTCTTTCATTTTTATTTATGACCCCTTACCAATTTTCATTTTTCTCTGTGCACATTTTCTTATTGCTCTGTTTCAATTGCTTTCTTTTCAGGAAGTGTTAGAAGAATGGTATCCTTTTTCTCTTTCTCACTGAATGAGCATTAGGTGTCGCTTTTTGGTAAAAGGATAACCTTTTCAACAGAAATCTCTTTAGCAGGTGAATCCTTCATGTTGGCATTTACTGTGTTTTAACCAAATTCTGTCTTCTTAATGACACTACTGCAATGTTGATATAATGCAAAATCTTAAATCACTGATGATACACTTGTTATAGAAGTTATTCCAGGATGCTGATGATTACAATGCAAATCAGATACAAAAAATGTAGTCAATACCACCGCATTGCACAAAGTATTTAAAATCATGTCTTCAGTGGTTATTTTCTAACTGTTGCTAAGCCTATTTTCAGATCAAACATTTTACTTACTTATTTAGTATTTATAGTCCGCAGAGCAGATTCAAGAAAGTAAGTAAGTGGAGTTAACTCCACAGGTTTATCTGTGTATAGTGTAACCGGTCACCGAAAATGCGTGAGTTTTAAACACTTCCAAAAACTTAACTGTGTATAGTGCGACCGACTAATTTGCGTCAAAAACTCATCATAAAAACGCGCGCCTATACTTGAGTATATACGGTATACATTGACTTAGTATTATCAGTTCTGGAATTACAGAAAGCTATTTGATTCTTGTTTTAAAAAGATGTTATTTTGTTGGAGTTCCAGTCCAATTTTTGATGCTTTGTTGATAGTTGATTTTCTATTTTTTCAAATTCTTCTTTAAGGTATTCCTGAAAATATCCGAGTAATATACGGCCTGATGATACCTTAAATCCACTGCAGAACAGCTCGGCGAGAATGAGAAAACTATATATAAGCTATATATAGACTGTTAATAAATAGTAATTGCCATTTTCATACGTTCTGTGAGTGGAGAGTACTATAAATACAATTGGTTGATTGTTTAACGGCATATCGACTTCTATGGGCTAATAGCGAAATCTAAATATTTTATAAGCTAATTTTTATTTTATTTATTGGAGATAACAATGTAAGTCTTACTAATTAACCCACAGCTGGGGGGTGAGAAATTGTGAATTCATACCTTTCCCAACAGTTTTTGCGTGTAATTGAATATAACGGACACAATAGGAATTCTCCGATTAACAATTATCCATTGCACCATCCGCACATCCAAGTTTACAGCATCCAAGCTTATGGTCATCCATTTAGCTACTAACCAGGCTCGGCGTCGCTTAACTTCGATGACCGTACGGGAACCGATGCTTTAACGTCATGTGGCCGTAAGCAGTGTTCAGTTTTTCCTAAATGTGGTTGAACGATACTAAGTGATATATAAGTGAATAACAACTGAAAAGTTATTTTGTTAATGTCAATGTCATTAATCTGAATGGGGTCTGCATTCATTTGATGCCCAACGTGCACCAACCATCGAAATAATATTGAAGATATCGTTATTTAAAAAAAAACAAAACAAAACTAAACATTTTTTTCGTAATACGTAGTGATATCTGCTACCAGGTAGATGCTTTTCACCTGTTGTGGATCGTGTAAGTTTTATGTACAACTCAATAAACCTATATACATTTTCTTCGTTATTTCTCCCAAGATTCGAAATTTTGGATAAGTAGGCTTGTAAAGAGAGGAATAAGGATTATTTTTGTATTTCATAACGTGAGTTCTGTTCCTAGGTAACGAGATTTTCCATCTAAGTCTAAACGTACATTCCGGTGCATAATTATAAGGCCAGCTGAATTTTATCTTTAAACTTTAGCCATTGAGCCAACTGTTTGAATATTTTCTATATTATTATATATTATTAATAATATGAAAATTTCAAATAATTACTATGAGTAGAAAATCACTTATTGTAAAATTATTCAAGAACTCGAAAAATGATTGGTGCATAATTATAAGGCCATTAAAAAATTATTACAAGAGCGGCAAACACTTGTTTTCCGTGATTGGCTATTACTCCAAACACTATTTTTCATAGAACAGATTAATTTCTGAGTGTCGTTTTGGTTAATTAAACCTCAGGTTTTCAAAATTTCACTTTTGAACTCTTTGCTATTAAATTGATGCCCATTCTTATATACTCGTCTAACCAATATCCCCTAAAGGTTCTCGATAGGATAGAGATCGGGTGATCTGGTTGGACAATCCATAACATTGATTCGGTTAGCTTGAAACCACTCGATAGTGGTCTTGGCATGCTGAAACACTCAATTTCGACCACCAATTTTTTCCCCACAAGGTAAGAGAGCAGTAGACAACAAATTCTGATAACCCAAAACATAATGTCTTGTGTCAATGAAAACAACTGGAGTATTGCCTTTGAATCCAAATGTCGCCCAAATCTTAACACACCCTCCACCTTGCACACACTTGGAAAGACCAACTTCTTCTTTCGTAAGTCATGCCAATAATAAGATAACCCATCCAGACCGTCCAAATTATTTTTTTCATCGGAAAATGCCACACCTTCCCATTGCTTGTACCAAGTCATATGAGCTTTGGCCCAATTGAAGCGCTCTGACATATGGTGCTCGGTCAAACATGGAGCGTTCATAAGCTTGCCATAACTGAACTCAGACGATACATTAAGTTCTCTCCAAACCGTCCAGCATGAACCACCCAATTCAAGGGTTGTCTGGATTTTGGAACAGGATGTGACGTCATTGTTCGCTTCTTCTTTTGATCGCTGTGACATCCCTGTCACTTAATTTCTTGCTTCTTCAGGTTTTTTTCCTGGCTCCATATTCTTTTGTGTTTAGTTTTTGAACGGTTAATCCTAACGGCAATTTCTCTACTACTCAAACTTGCATTTTTGAGTGCAATTATTTGACCTTTTTCAAATTCACTTAATTTTGTACCCAATGCCATAGTTTATATCAATTTGTTATGCGCAAATGCTGGTGAGAATAATAATTAAATTTTATTTTATTTTTTATAAAATTTTAAGCGATGTTGATTTAAATTATTTTAACTTGCAGTGCTCTTTTTTTTTTCTTTTTTTTTTAATGGCCTTATAATTATGCACCAATCGTTTTTCGAGGTCTTGAATAATTTCACAATAAGTGATTTTCTACTTATAACAATGATTTGAAACTTTCGGATTATTAATACGATATAATAATATACAAAATATTTAAAAAAATTCTTATTTGCTTAAGTTTAAAGATACAATTCAACTGGCCTTATAATCATGCCCAGCACTTTATCTGTTGTAAACTATAATTAGTTAAAAGTATTCAATTCTATTTCTCTAGTTGTTTCGTCTTCAGGGTTAGCATTTATGGTATTTGCAAGGGTGTCCACGTCGCAAGTGGATGTGACACAAGGTCAAGTTTTAAAGTGAGTTTAATGGGAATATCATGCAAAAATTCCCACACTACTTTGGGTACTCCCCCTTTTCGGGACGTCTCGGGCTGCGGGCAATAAACCCAGCCCCTTGCCGAGGGAGAGTTATACCCTGGGGAAAAAAGCCATCTGGGCCAATATTCAAAGAATACAAATCCCAGCCAAAAGTTATTATTCGTTTCGCCTCCAGCTGTATCAACTACTATTTATAAGATGAAGATTAGCACATGAATACAATAGTATCTATGGTTTTCCTATGAATAAACACCTACGTCACTCACCTCTGCTAATGTAATACTAAAATAATAATCTAGGTTATATAACACATTTGTATGGCATATGTTAATGTAATTAGGACTACAAAAACACAGAGGATATAAATATAGTACATATCATGAAATGAAAATAATACATATAATGAAATTGTTTGAAGATGCTTGTATATTTATTGACAGTTATGTCATTGGCTATCGGTAGACAAGATGGCGAAGCGGAAGCTTTTGTCTCTCTTGCACGTACTCGGAAGCAGCAGCAAATCTGGGTATGAGAGAAAACCAAGTGGGAGTTTGCTTTCCTTTTTTTATTGGGAATTCACCAAGAATTAACAAAAATATAACCTTACTTCGCACAAGGAAATCCAGTACACATATGTGCATGTTTTAAGCAACAGTCGAACGACTTAAGCCAAACAATCAGGCAATGTTCGTCGCTATTTCTCCTTCATCAGAGCGGTTAACAATGTTTAATTTCACTTCCATGGTGATGACTTTCCTTTTCTTTGAAGCACACACATCAACACAATGAAGAGCGCCTAGTTTCCACAAACACAACACAACACAAAAGGGAACGAATGCACAACAATCCAATATGGCATACAACCAGAAACTGACCCACGCTGCGTTATGTACGAGGCAGATGGCGTAAGTCGAACCAAGATTAATAGAGATTGTGTCGTAACAACGAATCGCCGTAGGTCGGGATTGCCGTAACCCGGGGACTTAGTGTATTAATTTTATTTTATATTAGATATACTTTGATTCAAATATTGGCAGTTGGGATGTAAATTACTTCCATTGCTTGCAAAGAGCCACTTTTAATACTTGCAATGTAATTAGGAGCATTTACTAGAAACAAACCGACTGAATACGGATAAAAAGGTTAGTATACACAAATAGAAAAAGGTGTAAGGGTGTGTCTTCTCACCGAATTTTTTTTTAACCTTTATACAGCGAGGTGATCCTAGAAGGATTAGAATTCCTACTTGAATTTATTATTTGTGAACACAATCCTAACAGGTTATGGCGCGTGGATTGCACCGCATTGATGGTAGACACTCATAGGCAATGTAGTAAAGGAAAGCAAGAAGAAAGGACTAACCGTCAGTTATAAGAAGACAGAATTTTTTTTTTGTTGGAATGAGGGCAATCACAAGATGCGAGCTACAAATTAAAGACATCAAAATCCAGCAAGTATTTAGCTTTCTGGGAAATGATGATGGAAGTGTAATAAGAAAATCTGAACGACAGATTTTTAGATGCCTTTCAGAAGCTAAAGAAAGTATTAAGAAACAGGAAAATTTCGTTAGAAACAAATCAAAAAGAGTGCTGAACTGCTACGTAATATCAGTCTTTCTATATAGAAAAGGAAGCTTAAACGATTTTCTCAAAGATTAAGAGGCGGCTTGAGGCACCAAAGATGTGATTCTACAGAAGGATGATGGGAATACATGGACTGAAAAATTGTGAACAATGGAATCGAAATAAAGAGAATGCTTAGAATAAAAAAAAGAGATAGTTGAAATTTCTGGGAGATATAATTAGGAAAAAGAGTTTGGAAAAATTGACACTCACATGACGTATTGAAAGAAAGACGGGTAGAAAGAGAATAACGTATCTGATGAGTTTGTGTAAATGGATGGTTGAACAGGCATTACGGTAAATAGAAAAAGATAATGAATGTTATGAGTTACAAAGGATAGGACGTTTTGAAAAGCCATGGTCGCCCATCCTGCAGTGACGAGGCAAATAAAATAAAAAATAAAATAAAAAAAAACGTGCAACTGACTTGTGGGTGACAGCGACAACATAAATCGCCCTTAAACCACGTAAATTTACAGGAGAAAAAGGATATTGATTGAAAAGCCGACTAAATATAACGGAAGTCACAGATATGTTCAGTTCGAAATTGCTTGTACCCAGTGTTTGCTCAGAATAGGGGGCGCAAAAATACCAATAGTGGATTTTTATTTTCATTGTCAAGTGCCAAGTTCGGACAGCACATCATTTATTTTCCGATTCCGTGAAGTTAAAATAAGACCACACAGGCGTTCATGTATTCATTTTTTCTTTTTACGGTTTTTCCCTTTCTCTGTTTTAATTTCAAATCTGTAGACAAGTGTTCGGTCGAGGTGGGATTGTAATAGTTTTTCACCTGTTAAAGCATGGAACCATTAAACATGTCTATTAAACAAGTCAACTGAAATTATTCAAACAAAAATAGAGAATTTTCCGTAGTTTTCACGTTATGGTTTTTCATGCACGCATTACATTAATGATTTTTTTCTTCTCCCCGGTGTACTCATTGAGAGGATGCAAATTGTTAGCAAACAATTCCCTGGTAATTTTGGGTGAGTTTTATTAGCAGAGGTTGATCCATAAAGCGTGCCATAGTTGGCTTTTTTTTTTTTTTTTTATCTTTTCGCGCCAAGCAAGGCGATAAATGCCACTAAGACGCGAGGGATTATTGAGAATGAAAAATGATATGAAAGAAACTGGGAAAACGTTACTGACGAAAAAGCACAATATAAATAACAGGATTCAAAGATACAGAAGATAATGACAGACATGCATTTAGCTTTTTGTAGATTGTAGTAAAGGAAGAAATAAGAGACTTCCAGAAGTTATAAATGCGGGAGAGGAAACTATTAGCATAGTACTGACAGTTACTTACATTATTTACATTGTTCGGACTGTTGTTCTCATCTTTATTGCCATATTCACGACGTTTCAGCTGTTGTACGCTTTGGACTTCTTCAGCTGATTTGAATTTCATACTGAACCCTTTATCCCGTCCAATGAATAGACTGTTCTTGTTCCACATGCAATTGTCTCTTCCGGATGTCTGGGTTATCTCCCTTTAATTTAACTCTCCAAGTTTTTGTTCACTACAGCAGTAGCCAGGTAATTGAACTCACAACTCCTTGGGTCAAGTTACTGGATCCAACCAACGGTTTTATCCACTTTGTTAGATCCAGTGACATGACCCAAGGAGTTGTGAGTTCAATACCTGGCTTACTGCAGTGGTGAAAAAATAATGGAGAGTTGAGTTAAAGGGCGATAACTGACACGTCCGGAAGAGGTATGGCACGTGGAACTAGAACAATCTACACTGGTGGACGAAATAAAGGATTCAGTTCGAAAGTTCAATCACCTGAGGTAGGCCGTAGCGTACAACGGCCGAAACGTCGTGAATATGACAAAGATGAAGACAAGAGTCCGAACAATGTAAAAATGTAAATAATTATAATACGTCATCTCAGAAATATAGACAGATATTGACTTACGGTTACATTTAGCAATATCAATCAATAGCTTAGCAAGGCTCAGTTACCATTTAAGTAATGCATATCTCGTTAGATCTTCTAGAAAGTCTACATCTGCTCTGTGTAAAACACATCGGAAGAGACAATTGTTTCCTCTACAAATTGAGAGTGCAGATTCAAATGCTGCTGGAGGGCATATACTATTTATTAAGAATCTTGAATGCACATGGTGCTATGTTTAATTCGCACTGTTTAAAAAACAAAGATCCTCAAACACGTGCATTCACTAAAATATAACGCTTGAAATAATAGAGAATAATGTCGGATTAAAACTAAAATTCATTAAGTCTGTTTCACTGTCTTTTTTCGCCTCCATTCCACACGCATTTTTTCGGTCAGAAGAGCCAGAGATTGGGCGAATAATTCATTTTAATTCTAGACAGAAAATCATTACGCTTGCACGTTTGTAGATTAGTTAACGCAATGGTGTTTCCTCAAACAAGAAAATAAGAAAGAATATACAAAAAAAAAAATATGTAAAGCATAATTAACAACATATTTTATTGCCTAAGCAAAACTAAATATTAAACTACAAAAGGGGTGAATGGTGTCGCCTGTAGAGAGGTCACTATAGTCCTTATGTGCGAATGGTGGTCATATGAAAGATTGTAAGCGACTTCGATTTGAGATGGTGGTCCTCATCTGTCGGTAGAGTTAAAAGAAATGCTTGTTTATAATCAAGTAATTTTACGACATTGTATGCTTGTACTATTCTGTCTTCTATTCAATGTGGTTCGTTTGGGATCAAGCGTTTAGAGGACGATTGACCTTTTATCTGGAAGACATATAGAAATTAATCTATATCGAAAAAAAATCAAAGAAAATTACTGGATCATTAGGCGCACAAAAAATGAATTTGTTTATTTACAATAGATGACAGTGGAAAGGAAGGAAAGCTTGCTTACTTTTGAGCGTTTAATAAAAAATAAAGGTTGGCAGAGAAAATGTTTCATCTTTTCTGTTAATTCACCCCAAAATATTGTAAAGTTACTCATCACAATTATCAATTCACCTATAAATCAAAGTTTGTTTGTTTTTATTATTAAATTTTTGGCACCTTATTGAAATTATAAATCAAAAACCTTTTAGTTTGCCTTGCAACAACCCTCGGAAATGAAAAATTCTGAAAAATAAGTTATTCACATTTCCTAAGTGTGGATGATATTCGAAGTACTTACAAGGAATTTTTACAATTAAAAAAAAAAAGAAAAGAAAAAGAATATAGCTTGCTTATCGAAGTGAGAGCGAATATAGACCCCACACCTAGAGAAAACGAACTGAGTCGCCCTTATTTGCGGCGATCCAAAGGTCAGTCCAACCTGAGTGTGATGGAGAGGCCTCTCTCGGAGAGAATTTGATGTGAATTTTAGCAAATATTAGGTTGGTGCAAAAATAATGACGTAATAATGTCGTTTTTTAACATATTTTTAACGTCAAAGAACGACATTATTACGTCATTATTTTTGCACCAATCTAATTTTTTTTTTTATCTGGGGTGAATTAATAATAAAAAAAAAAAAAAATCCAAACTGTTCAGTTAAAAAAAGTTAAGAATTATAAGTAGGTTGGTGCAAAAATAATGTCGTTTTCTCACATAGTAACATATATGAGAAAACGACATTATTTTTGCACCAATCTAATAGTAAAGCGATACATCGTAAGTTCATAGCTTGTTAATGTTCTACCAAGCCAGGAATCAAGAATAGAATGTCTAATAGAAAATTTCTAGAAGCTACAAAGTTATCAGTCTGTTGGCACCATTCAACTTCCGTGTATCATGTGTAAGGCTGAACCCTATTTCAAATTTTGAAGTGTATATTATTACAGATTTTTAGAGTTTCCTAAATTCCTCTTTCGCAATGTCGAATTTCTGTGCCGATAGTTGTCGTGGTTTAGAAAATATAGGAGGGTTGCTGTCTCGTACGAATTAAAAACGTTCGGTTTTTTACTCCATCAGGGTTACGATGAGGTAAAATTATTTTTGAATATCCTGCCATTACTCCGCACTGCCGTGTGAGCAGCGTTATCGTGGTCCACTCTGATGTTCATAATCTCAAGAGTCGGTTTTGCGTTAAACTGCCTATTATGATATTAGGTTGGTGCAAAAATAATAACGTAATAATGTCGTTTTTTGACGTATTTTCTAACGTTAAAAAACGACATTATTACGTCATTATTTTTTGCACCAATCTAATAGTTGTACTGATCAGTCTATTGTTTGTGCAGTCGGTCGTTTGACCAAAATGATTAAGAAATCATAATCTCGGAGATGTTTTTTGGTATCTGCGATCACAAACGTGCAGTTGAACTTGCGTCTGAGATTGTGTGCTGCCTAATTTAATATAGCTTGTCCTGAGCAGTCAATCTTCTGCTTGTTAAGAGACATAATAGAGATATTTAACTAGATAAATATATCTTAGCTCTATGGCATCTTCTGCGACAATGACAAAGTTAATATTTTCAGACCCTAGTCGAGCAACCACTTCAAAAAGCACCGGAGAAGTAGAGTCTAGCATACCCCGCCGAATTAGTTTTCTGACGACTCTGCAGGTGAAGGTAGCGGGAACTAAGTTGTATTAAAATACAAAAATACGTTTTTTTTTTTTTTTATCGCCAGACCCTTGCACTATAGCTTGCAGAATTTTGCACGTTCGGCATCTTATGGCTTCTGGTCCTTGTTGAAAGGGCGAACACTGGGTCTGCAATCGTTTGTTCTTGACGAATCTGTACTTCTGCTACCACGGTGCAGACACATGTTACTAGATCGGTTTGGGATGCTATCACTGATTTATACCGAACAATATCCTCACCAACTCTAATACAACTGGCGAGTGATATAAGTTCGTTTAGATATAATGAAGGACGTCCTGTCATGGAAGATGGCATCAATTTGTCCAGAATCTCTGAATTAGATTTCTCATGGCAGTTTATTACGGATTCTTTTCATAGTTCTTTGTTTAGTATATAGCTGACTGCAATTTGGAGGAACGACTCCAGAATGTGATAAAATTTTTACTATGCTCCTTTAATGTCTGTAATGCAGAACACTGTTTACATGGCAGAAATACACGCTTTCACTTTGGATTCAATGAAAACAAATCGTTTGGTGGATGCAACCTCTACTGAAAGGTATTAGCCGGAGGGCATCTTTTGGGTTTCACTGTCAAATATGGTGTCATTTTTGTTTTATATACGCGTCAGGTGCGTCGCCGATTACCACTTAAGGCGGGTTTAGGATTGTTATCTGTTATGGATGGCTTGTTTATCTTATAGCAACGTCCGTTCACACCGTATATCGGTATTGTTGATTTGAGTGCGCAATGATCCAAAGAAAATGCACAGTGTTGATAGATGCAAAATAAATCCTTATATAGCACAATATAATAATATGGAAGGATAAGGTGTAAGTTGAAGCTTCAAGCATTTCAAGTGCAAATGTCCTGGTGCATAAGAGAGGGAGAGAGATGGGTAGAGAAAGAGAGGGAGAGAGATGGGTAGAGAAAGAGAGGGGTAGAGATGGATAGAGAAAGAGAGGCATGGAAATGGGTAGAGAAAGAGAAGCATGGAAATGGGTAGAGAAAGAGAAGCATGGAGATGAGTAGAGAGAAAGTCTGAGAGGAAATAAAAATATATGTATGCGTATGTATCCAAATGTAGTATCCACCACTTGACAATATGGTGAAGGAAGGTATATTTATTTTCAATCTAGGAAGGATGTTTGGCCGTCTAAGGTCGCCAGCTAGTCGTCCAAATGCCGTATTAAAAATTAGGAAAGTTGATCGCTGCATTGGAGAAAGGGAAAAATGTATTAATCGATTCTAGTTTAGGTTGATTTTCCCTCTGTTTAAATACAGATCTATACCTCTGCTTCGAAAAAAGCGCTCTGTTTCGCATTGTCTCGAGTGGGAAAATTCTGATTGCTTGGTCGTACCACTTATTTTTAGATATAGTGAAATTTTAGTCTACTATTATTAGTTTATTTCTTTTTTTAGATCCTGATTGGTTGGTCGAACTATGTTTTTTTTTCCTGGTGATTTTAATTATACATCTATTTTTAGAGATGGTGGACGGTTTCTTTCTCATTGTTGTTATTATTATTTATTTATTTATCTATCACCACAAATTATGGTAGCAGCGATGTGGCTTCGAGGAAGACATGGTCAGCATTGCTTGAGGATAATTTCAGAAGAACAAATTGTCAGTTTTTAGTTTCAGTTATAGTACTCGAAATTTTTGGTTGGTTTTGTGATGCTTCGATGCTTAAAGTTCTTCATCCGGAATTTGGATCGACTATGTAGTATGTCGGATTACAAATCTCTCCTCGCTCTCAGCTGAAAATCTCAACTGATTTGTTTGAATCCTAACATCTTTGCGACTATTCGTTGACGAGGCGTGAATGAAAAACGATTTTCAATGGCCTTTGATCTTGTATATATTGAGGTTGCCATTCCCAGGAAACTATCTCTTCAAATTATTGCTGGTTTTGAATTGATTCCTCTGATTATTGAAAAATAATCCAAATGAAGAATTTTCTATCCTAGACCTTTTTTCCAGAACATTCAATTTTGTCTTAAGCCGGACAGAACGTCGTCATTACCCGGCTCAAAGTCAATGGTTATCAAAAAAGTCCCCATTGAACACCTCATTCGTTCAGTCTTCGCTCTTATGTAGTGGCAAGGAGCATAGCGTTGCATATTTTTTTTACATAACGTTTTTTAAGCATCTTATAGGAAAAGAAGAAGGGAATGTTTTGCAAGCTTTTATACATTTTGGCACAGTAATCTCGAGTTCGCTAGAAGTTCTAAAAGCTGTTACGCGCATAGTTAACCTTGACAGAAACAAATGGGATATGAAGGGGTTTTCTTGTGATATTCGATAGTTCGCCAGCTTTACTTCTCAGATCAGATCGGTCATGTAATGTATTCAGTCTTTACTGCTTCGTCATCTAATACAGATAGGTGCCAGACTAAATCTAGCTTACTAAATAACAACTGTTTATGCAAATGCCTCTTTGATTATGAATGAAGTGTATAATCTTTTCAAGTTATGTTGGTGTGACCCTGAAAATAGTCTACTAAAAAGTGAAAAAAAAAAAAGAAAATAGTTCGCGTGAATTGCCAACATTTACCGTGCTTGCTAATGCAAAACAAAACCGGTGTTTCGGGAGAATTCCGTTCCCGATGAATAAAAAAACCATCGGTCGCGTGAGAGACAACTTATTTTCATTCTTCTTTCTCTATTTCTTTCTCTCTCTGACACAAGCCTCCCACACATACAGATATAATATCCCATTAGTAGCGCAATGGTTTTAGCACAACAGATTTGCAGTGGGTTACCGCTGTAGTGAGTTCGAACCTCACAAGAAGAGTTACTATTGTAGCATTATGTCAAACTGTTGGGTTGGTGCATAAATAATGACGTAATAATGTCGTTTTTTGACGTATTTTTTAACGTCAAAAAACGACATTATTACGTCATTATTTTTGCACCAACCTAATAAAACTAATTTATGTAAGTACATTATTTACATTATTCGGACTATTGAACTCATCTTGTTGCCATATTTATCATGACCGAACCTTTTATTTCGCTCTCTGTGGTAGACTGTTCTAGTTTCGCGTGCAATGTCTAATGGATGTCAGTTATCAGTTATCTCTTGTTAATTCATCTCTCCAAGTTCTCCACCGCCTTAACCAGGTATTGAACGCACAACTTTTGGGGTCCTGTCATTGGATCTAACCAACGTCTTTATCCGCTGTGCCATGTGTCTTTTAGTCTACCCCAGCGAGCGAAATAAAGGGTTCAGTTCGACATTCCAACCGTCTGAAGAAGGCCGGAGCGTACACCGGCCAAAACGGTGTGATAAATATGGTAACAAAGATGAGGTCAATAGTCCGAATAATGTAAATAGTGTACATAATACCTCATCTCAGAAATATAGACAGATACTGAAGAAGGCCGGGGCGTACAACGGCCGAAACGTTGTGATAAATATGGCAAGAAAGATGAGGACAATAGTCCGAATAATGTAAATAGTGTACATAATACCTCATCTCAGAAATATAGACAGATACTGAAGAAGGCCGGAGCGTACAACGGCCGAAACGTTGTGATAAATATGGCAACAAAGATGAGGACAATAGTCCGAATAATGTAAATAGTGTACATAATACCTCATCTCAGAAATATAGACAGATACTTCTGTAAGTAATTAGATCATTTAACAATGAAGTAAGTCTCATTATTCTTGCGGCTTTGATTCTCATTGGATTGTGCATGATTCTAACATTTCGAACTCTATATAATGTAACAGCCGGCTACTTACTACTGATTCCGGTTGCAGACATATGTGGCTTATACAGTAATGCAAGCAGACTTTAGTTACAATTTCTGAGAGAGAGCACGTAATCTGGAATGGTCGACAATTTGAACAAGGGCAGTTCGCTCAAAACCTCGGTGATCATCGAGGGCTTCTGAATAATTCCAGGAACTCAATTTGACTCGAATCAACCCAGAAGTATTTTCTTCAGATACTTTCAGAAGCCTCATGCTGGAATCCCCAAGCCGGTAATATGAAGAAGTCACCTGACAAATCGACCAGGGTGATGTCCATGGTCAGAAAGCCAACATTCTAAACACACACACTCTCTCAATCTCTCTCTCTCTATATATATATATAGATAGATAGATGGATGGTGAGAGATAGAGCGAGAGATTCGGGGGAAACAAATATTCGTACACATACAAATTTTTAATTTATTGTATTTCTAACTAAGGAATAAACTTACTTTTCATATAATTAACTGTATACAGATGCAAAATAACTAAATATGAATAAAAAACAAAAATGTTTGATTTAATAGAAATAAATTCTATTTATCCATTTTAATGGGTGAAAAATATTTGTATAATGCAAATTTCAGATTTTAAAACATTTAAATTGCTTTAATATTCTAAATATTTCTAGAGAAATATTCTTAGAATGTTCCAATAATGTTATCAGTAGTTATTTTAGCCTAAAAATTGTAAACAGAACATTTTGTAATTGATATTCGTGCAATAAAGAGGTAAAGAATTGACAAGTTCGCAAAAAGAACTGATTGTTAATCTCTGGTAATAAGGTAGAAGTTACAGGAAAATATCAGTAATTAATAAAATTGTGCTCAAAACATGGCTATTGAGTATATATTAATAAGTATTATACATATACCTCACCGGTGGCAAGAATGAGAGTTTCAGGCATAACTCAATCTTCAATTACGGGGTAGTGACTGAGACTTTTAGTATTTAAATTCTTATATAAAAAATATTGGATCAATGTAACGTTGGCTCAGTTCATATATTAGGTTGGTGCAAAAATAATGACATAATAATGTCGTTTTGTGACGTTAAAAATAAGTCAAAAAACGACATTATTACGTCATTATTTTTGCACCAACCTAATATTATACGGTGATTGCGAGTTATATATATATATATATATATTATTTAATATAGACAGGAAATATATTTTCTATTTAAAATAAACGGGTATTAATATTTTAGATTTAGATTAGATTCAGGGATTAATGCTATTTATTAAAAAATATATTAAAATAGACGGACCTAAAACTATATATATATATATATATATATATATATATATTCGCCTTTGTTTTCTCATGTTACTTTTTAAATATTTATAATTAAATGATATTTCTAATAAAAATTATTAGAAATATTAAAAAAGTAAATAGAACTAAATTAATCAACAAGGAATTGCGTTGTTTTTTTTTTAAATTATTATTCGAAGGTGCATAAATGAAAAAATTCTGTTCAAATACATCCTCTATTAATATATATATATAGTCTGGTTATCGGCTCGAACTCCACCCGACAATGGAGTCTCGACTAGAGGGCAGAAAAGGGTATTCCAAAACATTGTTACCTACGGGTGATATGAAGCTAAGACCTTGCACATGTTTGCCCCTTTACCAAATTTACGTTTTTAATTGTGTTTTTTTTTTTTTTTTTTTTTTTTAATATATACACAATCGACATATGGGGAGGCTCTTTCATTTTTTTTTTTTTTTTTTTTTTTTTTGTTGATTGGATTGGTTTGCATTATTTAATTTTTCCGGCATATCAACCTCAATGGGTTATTTAAAGCCGGCAATATTTTTAAAATAGATTCGTATGAATAGAATATGTATTTTTTGTACGAAATCTGTTTGTAGATCAGGTTTCACTGACGTATTTTTGTAGAGAGGATTTTTTGTCGAGAGTCTGGTTTCATAAAGTAAAGTGTATAGAGAAATTGATTTTCTTTAAATTCTAACTTGGTTTATAATTATTTTAGTATAGGCCCATTATTTTAATAAATAATATTATGTTATCTATTTTTGGTTGTTGATTGGATGGAAAAGAGTGAGTAAAATCGGTTTCATGTATGTGTGTGCATGTAGATATCTCGGTGATGAGATGAAAAGATCGTTACTTACCAATTCAAGCCAAGCGCATTGCCATATTTCCCCTTATTGAAACCGTTACTACGTTGGCTTCCTTTTCTATGGAAGAGCGTAGATTCCTTATGAACCGGAAGTTATACGTGATTGGGCTATAAATTGCTAAGACGTGTCGCAGTGTTCAAATTTTTATCTATTTTTATATTGGAGATTTTTAAGCCTTTTATATCATAATAGGGTTTTCGAAGGTTACCTTTTGCATGTGGTACATGTCAGTTTGAATGTCGGATTTAACGAAGACGGAGGAGCTTTTGTGATGAGCGGCAAATTGTAATTCATGGAAGGGTCTTGAAACTGGTTAGTAAGTTATAGGATAGATAGTGACGACTAGCCTCTCACCACATTCTAAGCCTTGTGTCACAATTGTTCAATTTTTGAATAATAATTCTAAAAACGAGGAATGTTGTAACTGAGGCGAGGCACACAATTCGATACCCGATCAGTATCGTGTAGAGGGGGCATGATGTTGAAAGATCTTATACCGCTAATGAACCCCGGCTAAAAATATCACTGATGGTGTGTACTAAAACATCAAACCGATGTATTTCACGAATACATATATATATATATATATATATATATATATATATATATATATATATTGTATTAATAATGATGATAGTTGTGATGGTTTGTGCAGAACCGACCACAACTATTTGGAAGAACCGAATACAG
>OZ010594.1:50613064-50628064 GCA_963932145.1 Acanthosepion lycidas | reverse complement strand
TAGTGTTGTGGCCTTGTTAGGGCCAGAAATAAAGCCACAAAGAGAGGAATTGAGTTAAATATATTAACAAAAACAGTATTACAAACATATACAAACGATTGTTACAGCAAGAATGTTTGGTCCGACTGTCAAAAGGTTGTACCTGCCCATATTTATAGCTGGGCGAGCCCATGCGTACGTGGGTAATTTAACATAACAGATAGATTCTGGAAAGAAAAAATGTCTCGCACGAAACAATGAAACAACTTTCTTAATAACTGATCAAGGAACGGAATCAGTATAGTCCTGTCATCCTAGAATGTTAACCTGAGAAGGTGTAACGTATCACTCTCCTTGAGATTAGCATCAGCCACATGCTGATGGGAAGCCGACAGAGGTCTCTCAGATGATTAATAGAGAACAGTTTAGTTTTGGAGGTGCTAAAATTAACAAGCCATTTCTTGCCCCAGTTAACAACTGAAGGTCGTTTTTTACATCAGCCCCAGTTTAACCTTATCGGACTGATCAGATTAAGTATCGAGACAGGAGTAAATGGTTTTGTTATCAGCATAGATACCAAGCTGAGAGCTAATTCCATCGGGAAGGTCGTTACTGAAAATTAAAAATAAAGAATGACCAAGAATTGAGCACTGGGGGCACCTGCATTAGTACAAAATGATCCAGAAAAATGGCCGTTCAGGATAACTTTCATTTCACGATTTGATAAGACTGAATCAGCTAAAAACTTTGTCCGGAGACATCGTAACTTTTCAATTTGGGAAGAAGACCTGTATGCCAAACGGTGTCGAAAGCTTTCGAGATGACTACAGCAACAGCCCGAGCTTCACTATTCTTATATAAAGCTTGATAGATTATTTGCGCAGTTATCGTTAGTACATCAGTATTTAAACTTTTTTCTTTTTCTGTGACATGTCCTTTCAGTACGTAGGCGATCATGGCTCTCTATTTTCCTTTCCCTTGCAGCTCTTACCAAGTTCCTTCACTCTGCTTCCCCACTCCTTAGACCGCGTTCTGTCATGCACCTGCTCAAGCTCGTCGGGTATATCACGCGCTGCTTTCTCTTGTCTCTTTTCGACCCGAGAGTATCAGATTCTCCAGGCCCCGCTTCCTCATTATGTGTCCCAGAAACTTCAGCTGCCTCTTTCTGATGTTAAGTATAAGCCTTTTCCTTGTTTGCAACTTTTCTAAGACCTCATCGTTGCTCACACCCTCGGTCCATGATATCCTTAGCATCCTTCTGTAGAACCACATCTCCGTCGCCTCGAGTCTCTTCTTAATTTTTAAGGAAATCGTCCAATATTCGCCGCCGTAAAGAAGAACAGAACAGCTCAGTATTTTTTTCTTTGCTACCAAAGTAATCCTCCTATCTCGCAATACTCTTCTCAGCTTTTGGAATGTGTCCTTGGCCATTCCAATACGTCGACGGATCTCAGTGTCGCACTTACCGTCCTCTGTCAAAACACTTCCAAGATATTTAAACTTCTGCGTTTGTTGTGATTCTAGTGTTCCCGACCTGCAAATCGCATTTTGGGCTCATCCTTTTGCCGATGACCATGCATTCTGTCTTCTTGTAATTTATGTTTAATCCTTTCTTCTCTCCGTCGCAACCTTCTGTAGGAGATTTTGTAATTTCTTTTCCGAGTCTGCTATCAGTACTGTGTCATCTGCGCCTGTTGTTAAGATTGTGGCCGCCAATGATAAATCCCAGTAGGGTTTCCAATTCTCTCAGAATTGCCTCCCTGTATAGGTTGAACAGGTTGAGTGAGAAGACGCATCTTTGCCTTACGCCCCTTTCTATTTTTGTATATTCACTGAACTCGTTCCCTATGCGTATGCATGTTGCTTGCTGCCAGTATAGGTTCTTGATTATTCTGATATCCCTCCCGAATATATCAAGGTTGCTGAGCAGTTCCATCAGATCTTTGTGGCGTATTTTGTCGAAGGCCTTTACGTAGTCTATGAAACATAGGTACAAGTCTTTCTACATCTGTATCGCTCTTTCTGATAACATTCTGAGCATGAATATCGCGCTCTTTGTTCCGTGTCTTTAACGAACCCGCACTGTTCTTGTCCTATCTCTGGCCTGATTCTGCTTCGCGTTTTATTCAACAGAATACGGACGATGAGTTTTGTCATGTGGCTCATCAGGCTTAATGTTCGGTGGAGTTCACATTCGTTAATTATAGCTTGGTTTCTTAGGCATAGCTACGAAGATCTGCTATGGTCTTCCGGTATATCCCCGCTGTTGAAGATTTCATTTGTTATTAAGGTGATTTTGTCAATGCCAAAGTCATCTAAGGCTGTCAGCATTTCCGCTACAATTCCGTCTGGCCCGGTTGCCTTGTTTCTGTTCAATTTGACCAGTGCGGCTTTTACTTCGGTTTTCAGAATTCCAGGTTCGTCGGTAGTTCTGTGTATTGCTGGTTGTTCCCTTTCGCCGTGGAAGAGTTCTCCAATATACTCGCTCCAGCGTTGAAGAATTTTTTCCTTCTCTAATATGAGTGTTCCATCCTTTGATTTTAGGCAGCCTGTTGACGAACGTGACTTCTGTCCTGTTAGTTGTCATATTTATTTGTGCATGTCTCTTGTTTTTCCGCCCTTTGCTAGGTATTGTTTTTCGTCCCGCCAGCTTGATAACGAGCCGCCCCACTCGGAACTTGGAGTGGGGTAGTCGGTTTAGTCGCCGACATTTCGACTAGAATACTTACCGAAAGGAAGGGTGGGGAGAAAACAAAAAACTTTTTTTTTTCTTTTCATTGCTCCATACTAAAATAATATGCGATTATCCAACAGAATACGGACGATGAGTTTTGTCACGTGGCTCATTAGGCTTATTGTTCGGTGGAGTTCGCATTCGTTTGCGCCTGGTTTCTTAGCCATAGCTGTGAAGATAGATCTGCTGAGGTCTTCCGTTATATCCTCGCTGTTGTAGATTTCATTTGTTATTTCGGTGATCTTGTCTATGCCAAAGTCATCTAAGGCTGTCAGCATTTCCGCTACAATTCCGTCTGGCCCGGTTGCCTTGTTTCTGTTCAATTTGACCAGTGCGGCTTTTACTTCGTTTTTCAGAATTCCAGGTCCGTCGGTAATTCTGTGTATTGCTGGTTGTTCCCTTTCGTCGTGAAAAAGTTCTCCAATATTCTATCCTTTGATTTTAGGCAGCCTGTTGACGAACATGTCTTCTGTTCTGTTAGTTGTCATATTTATTTGTGCATGTCTCTTTTGTTGGTAGAACTCAATCTTTATATTTCTGCGCATTTTTCGTTTGGCCATTCTTCTTTAGCTTGCCTGCATTTGATCCTTATTTCATTGTGCAATTTTCTGTACTCCGTTCCGAGTTTTCTGTCTTCTTTCCATCATGTCGAGAATCTCATCAGTCATCCAATGGTTTTTCCTTCTTCATCCTGTCTCCTTAGAGATGATATCGTTAAACCATATTGCTTGTCTGAATGAAAGCCCTGCGATCCCTACATGCAAGCCGCTAGTGGACTACCGATGGCAACGCCATCGTTCCTGTGGTGGCAGTCAACGGCGGACCTCTAGCATCCGCCAGTGGTAACATTGCCGAGACAAATACGATGGCGGTCCGACAGCGGGCCACCAGAGGTAAACGCAAGTGGAATACCACTCAGTGGCAGATTGGTGGCTTGCGTGTCGGAATGTAAGATGCTTAAACAATTCAGCATTGATTACGGCCTCTAGTAATTCCCCCCCTAGAGGTAGAAGGCGAATAGGCCGATCGTCGGAAGGGTCGGATGTTTCAGCTGAGTTCTTAAAAACTGAAACTACAGATGAGGAATTCCAACATGCAGAGAAGCAAGAGGCTTCGAGACATTTATTATACAGTTTAGAAAGAAAAGGAACCAGATCGAGAGCAGTCTTCTTAACTAATGGTTTAGATTTTACCTCTAAGTAAAGAAGCCTGGTGCTCAGATTTGCCAGGGAAACAAGTACGGAATTTACGATTTGAGTAGGGGATTAAAGCAATGTATAAATCGAATGTCTAAATACCGGCAACATCGGTAACAGTAGAGTGTTTAAACCACGTGCGCATTAAAGTCACCGAACACAAAGATGTTCACAGATGAATGGAGAGAGAATGGCTTTTCTATACTGTCAGAGATTATGTCTAATATACTGCAGTTTTGAGAAGAGGAGGAGTGATAAAGGAAAAAGAGATAGCTAAAGAATGTAATAATGAAAGTCGAAAGCACATGAAAGATTTGTCAGGTGACTCGAGTGACTATTTGAGTGAGGGATTCAGCAATTGTGACGTTCATATTTTCATATTCTGGATGCCAACGAGGTCAGTAGCATTAGAATGATGGAGCCACTTGACATGATGAATACTGAAGTCACCGAACGCAGCGATATATGCAGAATAATGTAGAGAGTGGGCATTATCTATACTATCAGAACTCTGGTAAGGCACACCCACAAGAGGAAGGATTTTTTCTGATTGACTGATTCGTTTTCTACGGCTTATCTACACTTTGTAAATCATTTAAAAGCTTGAAAATATTCTTAGGTAAAAATTGTTTTGAGATAATAATGATTTAGTGATGCAACTACTAATTAACCCATAGCTGGGGAGAAGAGATGGATTCATACCTTTTTCAGAGATATTTGCGCGTAACTGAATATAGCGAACATCACTGTAATTGGAACTCGGCTCTACGATTAACAATTATCTATTACAACAGCCGCACACCCAGCTTACAGCACCTGGTATTTTCAAGCGGTTACCCATCTAAGTAATGACTAGGCTCGACCTTGCTTAACTTCCTTGATTGTACGGGAACAGATGTTTGAAAAGTTCATGGCCGTAAGACTATGTGAAGAAAGAGAACGATAAAGGGAGACGAGATGATTGACTGTGTTTAGTCGGAAGCACATGTAAGAACAATCAGGAGACTCGCGATTCTGTTTCATTTCCAGTGGGAGCTGCTCGCGTACATAGGCACAAAAATAATGCATGTAGAGACAACAGATTTTTCGAAAAAGAGGAAGATAGTCAGGATTCCGAATAACGTTAGACCATGGTCGGTCATTTTCTAAGGGAAAATGCTAGAAACAGAGAGATGGCTGGAGCAGCTTTCATGTTGCTAACGGTCCAGAGTTAGAAATTGTGGTGGAATAGCACAGTCACAGTCAAATTAAATATATCGCGAACGTTTTAAAACGTTTTTGAACCGGTGGATTATTCTAGTCACGTGGTGCTAAAATCTATTCCCTCACCATGGCATCCGAATTCAAGATCATTTCAAACTCTCAAACGTTAATAACATCGACGCTTCACTGATTATCTATCGACTATCTAACTTCTTTCTTTGAAAAGTAGCAAAAATAGTCGAAAGTACCCAGAGCATTACACACAATTTCGGCAAGTTCCAATCGACATCAAACAACTTAATCGGCACCAAGAGAAACTCACGAAAAGGTTTAACAGACATTCCCTGTTAGTTATATTTTCTAAAATATATTTCAGCATAGGAATTTTGCCAAAATATAATGTTTAATATGTGCATAAGTGTATATATATATATATATATATATATATATATATATATATACAGTGTAACCCGGATATAAGAGAGTTGTCGGGACCGGAGAAGTCTCTTATATCCGAGTTTGGTCTATTTTGTTTAGGTAAGTATGGCTATAATTTGGGACCAGAGAAAATCTCTCTTATATCCAGGTTTCTCTTATACCCGGGTCTTATATCTGGGTTTCTTATATCCGGGTTACACTGTATATGGGTATTTATGCGTTTAATAATCTGCGTATTGCTAAGAACATCTGTGGATAACGAAGTCTTTTTAGTTATCAATGAGATGATTTCTTATCTGATCGCAGCAATATTTTATGTACTTTTGATGCATTCATATAATTTTCTTCGAGTTGCAAGACTGCACTTTTTTTTTTTTTTATCTCTAACGAAAATATCAAAACTTGAAGCCATCCAAGAAGCATGTAATGAAAGACAAATCTAAGAAATTCTTCATGGCCAGATGAGGATAAAGTAAATGTAATAAGAAGAAAACGTAGACGAAGAAAAAGAAAAATGAAAGAAAAATAACAAATAAATCACTGACAAAGCAGGAATGGAAAAAAAGAATGAAAAAGAAAGAAATGAGCCAAATTTACAATAAGAAAAAGGAGAGAAAAGAAGAAAATTCATAATGTTAATGAATGACCAAACATAATAATGAAAATACAAAATGGTAGGAGAAATGGAGAGCGGCTTGGGTTGAGGAATCGGAGAACAGAGTTCGAATTCCAGTTGAATCCATTACATTTACTTACGTTGCTAAATACCCTTGGGAAAGGTACGAATACTCTTCTTCTCTCCCCAGCTATGGGTAAATAGCAGGACAGACCTTGTTCTTGGATGGCAACTGGTCTACTGTAGAAAGGAATGGCAACCTACTGTGGGGGAAAAATATGCCTCAACAGTCATGTATCGAAAGATACATGATCGGGTATCCTGCACGACACATAACTGAATAACAATATTGGGTTGGTGCATAATTATCAGGCGTTTTTGAGGCGAATTATTTGTTAAAAATTGCTGTTTTGCTTACTATTTTAATAAAAATATTTTATTTTCAGGCTGTAAAAATGCGTGTCGAAACTCATACTCATTTAAAAATGTTAGTATTTAATTGTTATGTTTCTTTTTTCATAATAAATATTTTTAAAAACACTTGATAATTATGCACCAACCCAATATATACTAATGCATAATAATGATAATGCATAATGATAATGATGAAGCATAATAATGATAAATAATACATGCTAATGATAATAACATGATAATCATAAACAATGATAATGTATAGTAGTGATAAAAAGTAATAATACATGCTCATGATAAGAAATAGTGATGAATAATGATAATGCATAATAGTGAATGATAATACATATAATGATAGAAAATAATGATAATAATGATACATAATAAGGATACAGAATGATAGCGCATGGTAATCTTAATGAATCATAATACATATTAATGATAAGGTATAATAGTAATACATAATCATTATAAGGAATGATAATACATATTAATGATAAGGTATAATAGTAATACATAATCATTATAAGGAATGATAATACATAATAATGATAATACATGTTAATGTTAATACATTATAATGAATATACTTCATGATAATGATAATACGTGATAATATATAACGATATTACACAATAATAACGATAATAAAGAAAAAGAAGAAAGGAAGATGGAAAATAATAAGAGAAAGAGGACAGAAAATTTTTTTTAAAAACTGATATGTAAAAGGTCAAAGGTAAAGACGACTAAAAGGAAAAAAAAATAAATAACAAGAATGAAAAAATACGGAAGAGAAGTTAAAAGAAAAGACAAAAGAAGATAAAGTAACAAGACGAATAATGAAAACGAAAAAAAAATATAGGGGAATAGAACTGAGAAAAATAATAATAATAATAAAAAATAATAATTTAGAAAAATCATGGCCAGAAAAATCTGGAAACTCGTTTGCAAGTGATTTTCGTCTTCGTATAAGTAGCAAAATCAAAGCCTCCCCGACCACACACACACACACACACACACACACAGACACACACACACACACACAGAGAGAGCAACAACAACAACAATAGGACACAAATAAATAAATAAATGCATGCAAATGGGGGATCGGCAGTGAAGCTCCAACGGACCGCCATTTTCCAAGGCACGATCGTTTTGCAAGAGAGATAATGATCGTCTCCTCGTACAAGAGGAAGTGGCTCGTTCGTAACTATTTTAATTCCATCCAGAGAAATCATAACATCTGCCACTGCTTTGAAGTCTTCAGACCAGCGACTCATATTCAGTCTTTTGTCCGCGCAATAAATACAGCTCAAACACCTCAAGTGATCAACTCTTTTGATCCTACCAATGATAATTGATCTTCACCGCCACCCACTTCGAACCCGGTAGCCACCATCTCCTTACGAGGCCACAATTCAGATCGAGAAGTTTTTCGGCATGTATCCAGCTGGTTTTGATAATTAGCCGAGTGGTAGATGTTCTTTACAGGACTAATTCAATATTCTAGTGAATTCTTTTGTGCTTATGATTTCAAAGGAATTTTCTACGCATTATTCTGAAAACTGAGATCGTGGTTTCAAGCAATACATCCCCACCGCTTTCTTTCGTAACAGATTCTTGAGTATCAATGTGCATACCACTTGATTTTTAAATCCAGATCATTCATCTAAAAAGAATTCATTAAATTAAACAAAGATAATTTTCCCACGGTCTTTATTATCTCTGTTCTCCTCCTGATCATATTTCTTTCAAAAAACGTCGTGAAATTATACTTTTCTCTCTGGCATTTCTTAACTTAACATAACGCCGTCTCAGAATGCGTAGGCTAGACAAAATGTATGAAATGATAATTATAGTTAAATGCAATTTCATAACCTTTCGTACTGGTCAGAACTCTGACGACCCGAACTAAGTTGGGGTGCTTTGAACCCTGAGGATGTGGTATCATTAGAGTGATGGAATGTCTTTGATATAATAACGAGAAACGCAGAGAATCAGGTGTCTGATGTTGTTCGAGCCCTCCTCTCCCAGATTTCAAGGCGTAGCCTGATTTCAGCAGACGAAAGCCACTATGTCAATACAATAGCTCCCTAACTGACTTGTTGACCTCTGTTCTCTCTATGACCTTATTGCTTTCTCCAATAAACAGTAACTTACTCTGTTCTCCTCCATGAAATAGAGCGGGCAAAATGAAAACCGATGAAAATTGTCTATCGTTGATTCAGTTGGTTGATGCAACTTTGGATTCCTTATTTAGGAATTGCTGATAGACTACGAAAATGCAGAGACAACACGCAAGAACATATTGAATGTCAGATTAATCGTCAACTACCAGTCATGAGTTTGAAAGACAGAGTTAGATTTTGAATGTAGGGAGCTAACAAGTACTTTAACCTCTGGCGGAACTATAAAAACACAGTTTAATTAATGTTTTTATTGGATTACTTTTTTTTAATCCATAAAAAGAAATAGCTAATTTCTGTTGCAGATGTTTCTTATCAATTTTCTATAAAGGTTTTGGCTAAAAAGAGAAATTAGAAAGACTGAAAGTGTAAAACATGCAAGCATGTCGGTTTAAATATATGCAATGTAATAGAAGGCCAAACAAATTGAACCCTTCTTATTTATAGATCTTTAGAGGATCCAGGAAGGGGTTTAGATTAACTACTTTTTAAGTGAACAAGAGTGTTTTTTTCTGATTGGATAGAAAATATGCCTGGCTTAAAACAAATACTTATAAGCCTTGACCATACTATGACACAGAATTTGTAATCACACTAATGACAACGTGATTTTCCCCTCACACTTTTGCACTTGCCTCTATGAAACGATTCTGCTGTAAATAGTAACAGCAAGTTTACCAGAGTATTTGCTTCATCTATTTACAAACAATAGTCTAACCAAACTATTACGTAATCCTGGGTACGACGATAAACTGCATCCGGCAGCAAGGCCTCTAATCGGGAGATTGGATGTTTTGATGACAGTGGGATCGCCTCTTAATTGCTGTTGCTCCCAGGTTCACCCTGACCCGGGCTGGTATCACCTTATAAAGTCCGAGCTATAGACAAAAAGTAAAACCCCCAAACAAAACATTATGAAAATATTAAAAAAAAGATTTTTATCGTGAAAAATACCAGCAGTACATTTCTCTATAAAAATTACCAACAATACATATTTATAGTAAAATGAACACCAATATATTTTATGCGTACTTGAAGGCGTACGATTGCGTTTAAAATATATTTTGTTGAAGCTATAAAACTGTGTTCAAAATAGTTAGATTTCAGCATTAAATAAATCATCGAGGTTGATATGTCGCTAGCCAAAAATCAACCAACAAACCAATAACAATTACGTGTTTGCAAAAGTTTCCAGCGACAAAAAATTTCAACTATGTCGAAAGAAGAGGGTCAGTAAATCTATCTATCTATCTCAGTCTCCTATCTATCTCAGTCTCTTATCTACCTACCTATCTATCTATCTATCTATCTATCTATCTATCTATCTATCTATCTATCCCAGTCTCTCTATCTATCTATCTATCTATCTATCTATCTATCTATCTATCCCAGTCTCTCTATTTATCTATCTATCTATCTATCTATCTATCTATCTATCTATCTATCCCAGTCTCTCTATTTATCTATCTATCTATCTATCTATCTATCTATCTATCTATCTATCCCAGTCTCTCTATTTATCTATCTATCTATCTATCTATCCCAGTCTTTTTATCTATCTATCTATCTATCCCAGTCTTTTTATCTATCTATCTATCTATCTATCTATCTATCTATCTATCCCAGTCTTTTTATCTATCTATCTATCTATCTATCTATCTATCTATCTATCTATCTATCTATCCCAGTCTTTTTATCTATCTATCTATCTATCTATCTATCCCAGTCTTTTTATCTATCTATCTATCTATCTATCTATCTATCCCAGTCTTTTTATCTATCTATCTATCTATCTATCTATCTATCTATCTATCTATCTATCTATCTATCTATCTATCTATCCCAGTCTCTTTATCTGTCTATCTATCCCAGTCTCTTTATCTGTCTATCTATTCCAGTCTGTCTATCTATCTGTCTATCTATTCCAGTCTGTCTATCTATCTATCTATCTATTCCAGTCTATCTATCTATCTATCTATCTATTCCAGTCTATCTATCTATCTATCTATTCCAGTCTATCTATCTATCTATTCCAGTCTATCTATCTATCTATCTATCTATCTATTCCAGTCTATCTATCTATCTATCCCAATGTGCCTCGTTATGATCTAATACTTGAGAAATTAGTCTCGTAGGCTATTACTTTTGTAGCGAATACGATTCCTACTGTATAATCAGCTACGCTGCCTTTCTCTACAGAAAGAATATGGTAAATATGAAGAGTCTTAGATATCACACAAACACAATGGAAGCAATGTACATGATCATTTCATATCCTTTTAAGTACTTATATATATTTTTTTACTTTTTTCTCAATACTTTTGAATACGTATGTTGTTGAAAGTGATTGCTGCAATGTCGAGTCTCTCAAAACATGCGGGTAAATCATCGAACGAATGATCGACTCAAAACAATACAAAAACAAGTACATAGTGGAATAATGCTATAGAGCAACTTCGAGAACAACATATAAATCTGTTAACTTCGAGTAATTTGTTTCAGTTAGAGTATTTGTTTTGTAAGCCAGTGTTACGCACATCCACGAAAATAGAAAGGGGACTAATGAAATGGTGAGTTTTCTCATCAGATTTATTCAATATTTACATTGAGACAATCTTGAGAAAAACAGAACTCTTACCAGGGTTTATCGTTAGTGGACACAATCTTAACAGGATATGCAGAAGACACAGTACTGATAGAAGACAAGAAGTTAGTAAAAGAAAGATAACAGACTACTTAAGATAACAAAAGAAAGCGAGAATAACGGACTAACTATCGATTGGAAGAAGGCAGATTGTATAGTTGGTCCAACATGGAAATTACATATTGGAAGTTGATTTTACAGAAGATGGAAAAGTGCGACACTGAAATCCGAAGGCGCATTTGGATAACGAAAAATATTTTCCAAAACCTAAGTAAAGTATTGAGAAACAGGAAGATTTTGTGAGAAATAAAGAAAAAAGTATTAAACTGTTATGTAATATCAGTCCTTCTCCATGGCATCGACTGCCAAACAGTTTTCTCACAGATGAAGAAGAGACTTGATTCAAGAGAAATGTGTATTTACAGAGGGAAACCGAGAATGTCATGGACTGAAAATTTGCGTAAAGAGGAAGTTTCAAGACAACTAGAAACAAAAATGACACTTAGAATCAGAAAGGGAAAAACTTCTGGTAAGCATAACGAGGAAAAAAAGCTTGGAGAATTTGACACTCGCAGAACGTATTGAAAACAAGAGGGTCAGAAGAAAGTAGCGAATGACCTACTTCATGAGCTTGTGTAAACGGTTGGTAGAACACGAATTGGGAGGGATAACGAAAAGGCAAATCTTTGTAAGAGCTACAAGGGATAGGAAGTTTTGGAGAGCCATGATCAGGCGCGATCTTAAGAACCATGGTACATAGGAACAGAAGTGTGATTAGATTCGAAAGTTGTGCTATGCAAACGATTCAGATGAATCAAGATACAAAAATTAAAACTGATTTCTTTTTCGTGGCTTGTCAAACATTTCCAGGTTATTTAAAGCCAGACAATATTTTTAGATTATAAGAACTTTTTGTGAAGTTAATAATGCTTTATTGATAAAATATTACTAATTAACACATAGCTGTGTGGTGAAGAGGTGAATTTATACTTTCCCCAGGGTTATTGGTACGTAAGTGGATATATTAAGTTGGTTCAACAATAATGACGTAATAATGTCGTTTTTGACGTATTTTTAACGTCAAAAAACGACATTATTACGTCATTATTTTTGCACCAACCTAATGGCAGAACAAGCATGAATTGGAAACTCCGGTTAACGATTCCGAGCCGTCATCCATTACACGCCTAACACATCCAAGCTTACAACATCTGGTATTCCCAAGCGGTTACCCATTTAGGCAGTGATCAAGTTCAACGATGCTTAACTTCTGTGATTGTACGGGAACCGGGATTTCTACGTGATGCAGTCGTAAGTTAGTACTCCAAATAAGATTTCTAACAATTAGAGTTTGAAAAGTATATAAAATTACATTCATGATTAGTGATACCCGATTAAAAAAGATATTAAGTGCTAACCCGAAAGTTCAAAATCAGGTGAGTATTGTGGTTTCAATAGAATAACCCAGCAACTGTCTACCAATTTAGGTAAAGTGACATCAGATCTGACGTAGTCATCAAGGAAGAGGACAACCAAACAACTGGCCAATTTCGGATGCTTTTCACTGATTAGGGACTTTAATCGGTGCAGTTGGGAACAATCAGTCAGTTAGGTGTCATACGTGATACATGCTTGGGCGATCATGTATCTTTCGATTCATCAATGACCACGTTCAAATGGAATCGGAAACAGTCCGTAAAGAGTCATACGTGATACGCGCTTGGGTGAACATGTCACTTTTGATTCATGGCTCACTAGGCAGATATATTCCCGCAGTAGGTTGCCATTTATTTCTGCGTTACATTGGTTACCAACCGTAATTTTTTTTGGGGAAGTAACTCGTAATACCCAATGTCTACCCAAAGCCATCAGATACATCACCCTCTTTCCATTTCTTCATATAACCTTTTTCGATCCATCTTATTGTAAACAATCAATGTTTCATCGCCAGCGACCATTTTTGTTGCCTTTAAGCAGAGAATCACAGATGGAAATGCGGACCATTAAATATTTTTCCGTTCAATCGTGACCCCACCACCCATGCCAAATAAACATCGTAACGATTGACATAGCGAAGTGTTTTCAAATATTTCACAGTGCTCATATGTGGAGTATTTCTGCTATGTCTCGTGTCGCGTGAACTGGATTATTTCAATCAATGTTTCGATTTAGTCATCAACAATTACTGCAGACCAACCGGAACATTCCCGGCCTTCCAGATCAAAATTTCCATTTCTGAAACTAGGGGATCACTTATTAACTATAGTTTCAACTCTAACACCATATACGTCAGCGATCTTTTTTTTTTACCATTTATACAACCTTTTTTCCTTTCAAGAATTTCTTTTACGGTTTTTAAATCCTTTCTGCATTATTAACAACCGAAATATATTTGGGATTATAAGAATAAGTATTTATTTATATTTTTGCGAGTGAACATTGCATAAATAATTTCTTGAGAACAGCAATGAATTTTTCAGAGAGAAGTTCTTCGAGAAGGAGACATGGATTCATACGTTTCCCAATGATATTTGCGCGTAAGTGTATGTAACCAACTCGACTAAAAATTCCAACTCAGCTTCACAATTTCTCAGTCCGAGACACTATCCATAACTGCGCATGCGCGCCTCCGGAAAAGAAAACAAAATCAAATGAAGAAAATGCACTTCATTTTCCTCTATTTTCAATTTAATATTTATGATCCACGTACGAATCATAGAAAGATACGTTTAAATGTCACCTTGCAGAACTCTTCGAGCTCTCCTGCTGGTGTATTTGTTTTAAAATAAATACGTCTAAATTCACTTTTATCCCTGCCGTGTGCCAATGGCTTAGGGGCAAAATCTCCGACTAATGCGAAATCAGTTTCGAATCTGACTTGAGGCAATCGGATGTCTAGCCACGCCGATGAGCTGCGAAGCAGTCTGTCTGTGAATGACAATATATATATTATGCATTTTTTTTATAGATACAAATATTTAAGTTAATCCTCTGTTTATAATAAACAGTATTAACAACAATAATCGACCTAAATGTCCGAGAAATTTCATAGAAAATATGTCCTCCGACAGGAATCGAACCTATATCCTACGCGAAACTGACATACAGACTGACGTGCTATAGCATTTAGCTACAGAGGTAGCGTCTGGTTAGCAAGGTCGAATTACTGTTTTTAAACTACAAATTTCCCATGATTTCTATCGAACGCTCATATCTGCTCGAAGCGTATCTTAATGTAAATAAATGACGTCATAAATTAGGAAATGGACTACGCCCGGCAATTATTTTAATATATTTTGTTTATACGTTATTTTTATAGATATAAATATTTAAGTATATGCTCTGTTTATAATAAACAGTATTAACAACGTTTACCGGCCTGAAATAGTAATTCCACTTTGCTTTGTAGCTAAATGGTATAGCATGCTAGGCTATATGACGGTTCCGTGTAGGATACAGGTTCGATTCTTGTAGGAGGATACATATTTTCTATGGAATTTATCGGACATTCAGGTCGGTAAACGTTATTAATAATGTTAAATAATTGTCGGATTTAGTCCATTTCGTTATATATACATATATACATATGT
>OZ010594.1:50585564-50608064 GCA_963932145.1 Acanthosepion lycidas | reverse complement strand
CCTGTCATCGGTTTGTCCTTAATTGATCCTGTGAGAAACAGTTTATGTTCCCATCGCAGTATCGCCCTCTTCGGTGGAGCTGGTTTGTCGAAAGTTGCAGTGAAGTCATGTCGCACGTCCTCCATGTTCTTGCCAGAATGCACGCGTTCATGTGTCCATACACTTGCAAGCAGCCTCTCTTCCAAATTGTAGGAGCTTGTATCAACCATTTGAAATAGAAAATTATATGTGACCAGACTTTCGGATCACCCTGTGGATTAAAAATAGAACAATCGCTAACCAGTGAGCAGAGATTTTTTTGTTTGAACACGTAGAAAGAACATCGAAAACAAAGTATTTCCTTTCTTATTGCATTTGCAGGTGGTGTAATTAATAGCGTCTTAAAATTTCAGTCGAGTTCATTACATGCATTTACACTAAATACTCGTGGAAAAGCTAGAAATCCATCTTCCCCTCAGCTATGGATTAAATAGTAGAACTTGTATTTGGAAAATTCATTGTTATTCTCAAAATACATGTTAATGCAACATTCAATTACCAAAAATTATCATTTTTACAATCAAAATTATGTTCCGGATTTGAATAACCAAGAAATGATTAACAAGCCATGAATAGTTACATTTTTCTTACTCTTTCGATAACCACAAGAAATAATCTTCCTCTGTGACTGAAACATGCGGAGGCTTTAGTTTGAAAGCAAAAGATAGCAAACGACAGGAGACACAATTTAGAACAGGCAAAGATTCTTGTATAGGACATGACACTTTTCATACGGATAATTTCTTTTCAAAAAATGGAAACACTGAAAACGTTGCTAAGAGACACGTATTTGGATACGGTGATTTGTAGGAATGCTCAAAGCTGTGGAGATCCATATTACGTAAGGCTTACTGAAAAATAAGACCCTTCTGCAAAAAATTAAAAAAATAAATAAAAATATATTTCAGTTACTAAAAATGTAACTTTGGAATCTCTTTTAAAACAAAGTTCCGACCGGGCGGCTTATTTAAATTGCTCAGCGTCTTTTAATGGCCAATTTTAAAACAGGGATTAAAATATTCAAGGTTTTTCCACAAACTAATTTTGAATGCGTTTATCGACATCATGAATTAAATAATCGGCAACTTTAATAAAATGAGAAAGAGAAACGGTCGATTGTTCGTTTTATAGCAGGAAAAAAAAAAGACAAACATAGAAGAAAAAAATGAAGTAAAATATAGAAAATGTCGAAAAAGAATGGAGGGGGAAAAGAAAGTATGGAATAAATGAAGATAAAATTGAAATAGGATTCAAAAAAAAGAAAACGAAAAAAAAGAAGGAAGAAAAAAAAGAAGAAAAAAGAAAGAAACGTGAGTCTAAAAAGAAAATAGGAGATATGAAGAGGAAGAAGAAAAATGTATAAAAAGAAAAACATGACGAAGAAGGACGACAGGACTAAATGAAAAAGAAGAAAATAAAATTAAAAAAAATGAAAGAAACAAATCGATAAAACTTGAGTTTATTGAAGCAAGAAGACATTGTTATCAAAAGATTCCAAACAAAGAATTTTGCTTTCAGGTACAAAAAAAAAAAAAAAAAATTATATGACGTGTAATTTCCATAATCTATCTATCTATTTATCGTTTAATCTGACATTTGTCTATTACAGCCTGTTAGTAGATCTCGAGCTTTGTTTGTCTTTGTTCTGTCTCTTACCCTCCCTCTCATTTACGATATATATATATATATATATATATATATATATATATATAATGTGTGTGTGTGTGTGTGTCATCCATACAGATTGTTTCGCAGCTCTTCAGTGTGGCTAGACGTCCGGTTGCCTCTAGTTAGGGTCGAAACCCGACTGAATTGGCGTCAGTCAGAGATTCTACCACGGCAGGGAAGAAGGTGAATTTTAGCGTATTTATCTTTAAATAAACACACAGTGACCGACAGGACTCAATTCTCTTTTGCCGAAGAGTCTCGCTATATATATATATATATATATATATATATATATATATATATATATATATATATATATATATATTTTTTTTTTTTTTCTAAAGAAAAACAGACCACTTTAAGGTACCATTATAATAATCTATTTCACCAGAGCCCTTTTAAAGGACGCCGGATCATCAGATAGCACTTCCAAAAATGAAAATGAAATATTAGCTCTGGATTTACATTGAGCTCTCAGGATTTCATCCTCTTTGGGATTACCCATACGGATTACCAAGCTCTTCATATATATATATATATATATATATTAAAGTAGTCATTCAAAGAATAAAGCAATAAAGTTAATGTAATTAATGACGAATTCACTTCGCTAACAGATTAAATAAGGCATTAACTCACTGAACGACAATATCCTTGTTTCTATTAATTGTAAAATTACAATAGGAACCGAACATCTAATGTATTTTACAGAGTAAAAGTTACAGTACAACTCACTTGGGGCTCTGTTTAGGGACGGAGATTCGGCTGAGAAGAATAGACAATACAAATTGCCCGTTCCCGATTCATTGGCCCGAGTATAAGCGCTCGGGCTCCCCACTGTAAACTTGACCTTGTATAACAGAAGGACAGATATCACGTAACAGTTTAGTACTCTTTTCCCCTGTTTCTAGCTAACTTTCTCCATTTCTTAGTCCTCTGCTTAGTTTTTGGAAAGAATCTTTGGTTAAATCTGACAAAGTGAAAATATTCAGCACTTTTAAAATTAGTCATTTGGCATTGCTGATCTCAGCAAGAAAGTTTTTGGAGTATATAGAAGCTTGCTATTACTTGACACCGAAAGACATTCAACAGATATCTGTGGTGTTGAAATTCATTAAAATGATATAGTTTTTCATTGTAACTTTTCGATCATAAAATTTACTAATTCACAAAATTGCTATTTTTTTTATTTTTTTTTGTTATGTTAAATCTTTACGGATGAAAACCATTAATCCCAATATTTAATAAAGAGGCTGATACTTTCCTAAACGGTATCACTTTAGGTTTCTCTATGAAAACAGTTTTGAGACCATAAGACAATTCAAGAAACCATTTTTTATCATAAAACTTAATTGAATAACAAATTCTTAAAACGCAATTGCGGACATTAAGTAAAGCCCGGGGCAATGGAAAAAATTGAATGGGGTTAATTTTCTTTCTTTTTTTTTTCTTTCTTTCTTTTTTTCTTCTGGTGTTTTCTTGATAGGCATACAATTCACATATCAGCTGGAGGTTTCATTCACCCCCCAAAATCAATACGTTTAAGACGTGGTTTAACATTTGTTTGAAGAGAACAAATTATTGGATGCGTTATTTCTTTCTTCTCGTATTTGAAGTGCTATCGGTTTGTTTCTTTTTATCTTCATTGATCTGTTCATTCATTTTATAGCTTCATCCTTATAAACAATGAATTTAATGTTGCAATTGAAATTCTTACTCGTTCTCTTTCTTTCACTTTACTATTTTTCTCGTTCTTACTTTTTGAAAATATTTCCTTCATTTGTTTTGATATTTATTTGTTCTTGATAGAGTTTATAGCTTCAGTTCTTTTCTTTCTTCCTTTTCTGTTTCTTTCGTTCGTTCGTCCCTTACTTACTTACTTAACTTCGTTTAATTAATTAAATCCTTCCTTCCTTCCAAAATTTCTATATCACCCTTTCTTTATAGGTCTTTTATTTCTCTAAATATTTATTTCTTTTTTCATTTCATTCATTTCTTTCCTTCCTACTTAAATTCTTCTTTAACTCCCCTCCTTCCAAAATTTCTATATTACCTTTTCTTTATAGCTCTCTTATTTTTCTTTATAGCTCTCTTATTTTTCTTTATAGCTCTCTTATTTTTCTAAATATTTATTTCTTTTCTCACTGTCTTTTTCCTTTTATTTCTTTATTGTTCCTTATTTCTGTCAGTCCTTATTTTTTAAGAATGAAGAACTAATTTTCTATTATTTATAAATATTTACTTACCGTTTCTTTCATAACTTGTTCCATCTTTGTTTGTTTGTTTCCCATCCTCTTCTTCCTATTATAATGTTATGAACAATATCCCATTATTCCGGATAAAGCACTTGTCTACCTCCATCTTAGCTAAATATTCCCCCAGGGCGTTATAATTTTTCTTGGCAAATCTTATAACTTCTTTTGGACTCATGAAATTCGATGAAAGTTTTCAATCGTTATAAGATTTGCCAAACAAATGGAAGCCTCCATCTGAGACAATCGAATATATTTGAAACTGTTTGATGCAAAATTTAATTTTCTAACAAGTATTTTCAAATACGCCAGTCGCTTCATACATAGATTTTATCATTTGTTTTGACAAGAAGACATTTTCTAGACTCTTTTTTTGTTGTTGTTGTTGCTGCTCCTTATCATAACGTTTTTAGCAGATTCATTATTCTATCAACTCGAGGCAAATAAAAATATCAAATCACTAATATTAATATTTTTATTTTATGATGCGTCTTACTCCATCTTATTATCAGTTCATATCACAAAACTTTGGGCTTTGTGCATTAATAATCTTCATTAATACTGTTATAATTAAGTTAGTACTATTTTCGTCTTTAGAAACAAAGAAAGCGCTTGACTTATCTATATTGCAGTGAATTCTGGAAAATTTCGTCCCAAATGAAGTAAGCGGGATATAGTTTTACTAATTTTGGAAATGCCATGATTGATTGATTTTTTTTTTTTTTTTTTTACAGATTATCAACCCTTTAAGGATTCTTTAAAGCCAATACATGTTTGGATTATAATAATTTTCTTTACGAGTGAATATTATATTACATTAACTAATTTTTTAGAATAACAATGATTTTTCCAGATACAAATCCTACTATTTAATCCATATCAGAGGGATTCATTCTGGCACGAAAGTCCAATTTTTGCTCACTTTTCAACCGCTACAGCAAACAGAATATAATCGAAAGTAAATTAACTTCCAATATGTCGTACATCGGAGACCGGCTTTTATGTACTGTATGCGTATTTTGTGGACAAACATTTTGGGAAACACTTCGATATCTTCTCTTTGCTTTAGCAATAAAAGAGTGTTAGGGTTAAAATGTAAAATACTTAAAAGCAATATTGCTGGTAGACAGATAAATGCATTTTGCACCGTACACACCTTTTACTTTATTTTTGCCCAGCGTTTAAAGGAACAACGAAATAGAATGAATAACGGAGACACATCAGAAAATAATGGTGCAGATAATGCTTTTAAGAGTTCCTTTCCTTTTTATGAAGGTCAAAAAAAAAAAAAACAAAAAAAAAAATACAATATGCAGTTATCTGGCTTTTGAGCCTACGCATTTCGAATACACTTTATATAGTGATATCCATCGTTTTTCTTTTAGTTTTCTACCTTACGACGAACACATTAGTGTTCATAGCCAACCATATCTTAATTCACTAACATATTCGTTGCAGAACTATTTTTTTTTGTTTAATCAGTTCGTAACTTCGTAAAGGGTATTTTACCCTTGCTACAGCTACTATTACTAAAATAGGTTTTGATTCACTTTTCGTTATCCTTGACCTTCATTCACCGCTTTGCTTATGTAAGCGTACATTTGAACTCCCCAAGTGTTCTTATACAGGGTGTCCATAAAGTTCGTGTGCACTTTAAAAAATTTATAACTTTATTTGTATTTGTGATAGAAATAATCTGTAAAGAATGTTATAATGTTTAATGTCCCTAGTTTTAAATATAGCTAAAATAACTAATGTGATTTCAAGCATTACTGTAAATCAGTTGGCAAATGTTTTCCGTGAACTGCAAAATCGTATTACCCTTTGTATTGCTAATGATGGAGGACATGTGAAAACTTAAATAAAATTTCAATACAAACCTTAAAAAAATATAGATTTACTTCTTACTAATCCTTTTTACAGATGATTTCTATCGAAAATACAAATAAAGTTATAAATTTCTTAAAGTGCACACGAACTTTAGGGATACGCTGTATATGTCCTATTCACAATTTAGTCTTTTACCGTTAACCCCATTATTATTATTAGTAGTAGTAGTAGTAGTAGTAGTCGTATGTTGGTGTCTTACATTAACGTAATCAATAGAAATTCTGTTTTTGAGGTTTGGTTTCAACAAGACTGATCTCAACTCGAGAATATTAGGGAGATTCATTGCAGCATAAATGATGAGTTTTCTGGAGATTTACAATCTTGATTTCAATTTCAATTTCCCCTACGTTCTTTTTCAGCTGTCTAGGCGGTATTTCAAGCGCATCCATTACTATAGGAATTAGTTCAACATTCATGTTTCATAGCTTCTTCAGATTCTGATATTATTCAATCGTTTTTTGCGTCTACTCTTGTATCCTATAGAACAACAAAGTCAATAATTTGACATTTTACAGTTCTCCTTACATATAACAATAAGGTTGGATCTTCGTACTTCAAATGGTTGACCTGTCTGGACTGAGAAATCCTATAATGTCTTTGGACTTTCATTTTCGACCACTGTCTCTGAATAATGTTCATACTATTTCTTCATTGCAATGAAACCCAAATTACGGCGTACTTCTCAATGGATTCTCCATCCAATGTAATGATGTCGTCGCTAGTGTGCCAACTTGGAACATTCAGCAAGTATGTGGCCAACTTGGAACATTCGGCAAGTATGTGGCCAACTTGGAACATTCGGCAAGTATGTGGCCAACTTGGAACATTCGGCTAGTATGTGGCCAACTTGGAACATTAGGCAAGTATGTGACCAACTTGGAACATTAGGCAAGTATGTGACCAACTTGGAACATTAGGCAAGTATGTGGCCAACTTGGAACATTCGGCAAGTATGTGGCCAACTTGGAACATTCGGCTAGTATGTGGCCAACTTGGAACATTCGGCTAGTATGTGGCCAACTTGGAACATTAGGCAAGTATGTGGCCAACTTGGAACATTAGGCAAGTATGTGGCCAACTTGGAACATTAGGCAAGTATGTGACCAACTTGGAACATTAGGCAAGTATGTGACCAACTTGGAACATTAGGCAAGTATGTGACCAACTTGGAACATTAGGCAAGTATGTAGCTGTATCAAAAGTTTTCCAACACCATCCTGTATTTATTTTTTTAATGATCAGTCTATTCTGGCCTTGACTATATACATTCTGGTGGCTTTTTTTTGTTTTTGTTGTTCTTCTTCTTATTATTCTTCATTTTGCGCAAACTGAAACATCACGTAACGTGCGATGTGCTATAAAGACTTGAATTTACTACATCGCCCGGTTCACATGCCTCTTTCGCCTTTTGCACAGGAATTTAATTTTATCCCGTGTTTCGTGTTCGGGATTGGGTTTCCGGTCACTTCTAAAGTGTACTTCACCTCTATATTTCTAACGTTCCCGCCTAAACTTTGAAATTTTATTTACTATTTATTTTTTCGTTCAATAAGAGTACATAGGTACAACTATCGTCCAGTTTATACTCTTCTTTTGAAGAATTAAGTACTATTCAATACTAATTGTTGTAACTCCACCTATCAACCGACGTATTCAGCTAACTGGAATTGGATGATCCATACTGTAGATTATGGGGAGTTGATTTTTACTTTTTTTAGGTAATCAACATTGCACTCAATGTGAAAGCTGGGGTTTGATGTGATAAGTATTGCCAAGAAAAATTCGATTCATAGCCTTTACCAATGGTTGAACATTTAGTTTTAAAGATCTTCTGAAAAATGTGCCGAGATACCTCGTTTCTGTAGGTTTTTGCTTATAATCTGACTTCAAAATTTTACTATTTCAAGAATAAATTCAAATAAAGTTGATATATTTTGTATTAGATATATTGAATAGAAAATTTATTCAAGCCAGAATTTTAATTAGTCACTACAAGCAAAGTATGCATTTTTTTTTATTGTATCCGGTAAGTAAAAACTGTATAAAAATTGTCAAAGATTAAAAAAAATGTTACTCAATGAATAACATTTTTTAGATTAATAAAAAAAATAAATAGAAGTTTATTGTTATATACCGTACCTGTGAACATTAATAGGTATGTCCGAATCCTCATAAATACATTAGACACTATTGTAAGTGGGGGTAATATGGTGTCTACGTAGTCCACCACTAACAGTGGTTTACGTACTTCACGCCGCTGGCGAGTATTGTATTTTCTCTGAAGTTATAAAGATTACCATTTCATTTCCAACCTCCGTTTTGGTTATTACTCATTCAGAAACATTTTCTAGGTTACAACATGTATAGAACACCATAATACTGCTGGGCACAAATTATAAGATAAAATATTTTAAATTTGCATTGTTTATTGAAAATCGCACTAAACTACTGCACTTTATAACATGTTGCATCATAATATAGGTAAATTGTTCAGTATAATTTACCTTTGATGTAAATGAAGGTCTTATTTGATTGCACAATGATTTTGTAATAATGTGCTTGTGCCATGCAACTTGTCCATATACAATTTGTGAAACTTCATTAAATTATAAATTTTATAAAGCTGTGCTATAAGGCTTTCACTGTTCATCGGAATTAAATTCTAACGCTATGATTTTGTACCTAAACTTAATATTCAGACACATTTCCTTAAAAAAACGGTAACGACTTGGGAAAATATTTTGTGTCATTATTTATCAAGTGAAGCCCAAACTTTCAAATTGAGTGCAATACCACCTTTCCAAAATCGACCTCCCCTATTGTAGATGAGTGCGTCAATCATCCATCTCCATCAATCATGTATCGGTCTGTTGAAGACTTATCTATTCAACTAGAGAGCTGCTTCCCCGTCCGAGATTTTTGTCAATGAGGTTTGCTCCTGTAGGTGACGATGGTTTTGTCTGACTCCTTACTATTGGCCTCTCGGGTTAGGGTGCATTTACCAGAAAATAATCTCCAGTCAGTATAGCAACCAGTTCAGAAGAGCACGCAAACCACCATAACATCATGGTATTTAATCATAGAGTGGATTCTTATTCCTATGTGCCGTAACCGTTAAGGACGTGGTGATCATTGACTCTAGAAAATTTATTTGTAGCTTTTGTTTGTCTTTTAATCACTCCTCCCATTGCCTGTTTTTGTCATCAGGTCGTTAGATAGGTTACTCGTTGCTTCCATCTGTCCTTCTTGCCTTCATTATATGCCATTTGTGTGTCAAATTCCCCAAGCCCTCTTTCTTCATTATGTGTCCTAGAAATTTCATCTGTCTCTTTTTACTTCTAAGAAAAAAGATTTCATTTTGTTCCCATTTTCTTTAAAACTTCCTCATAACTTACATGTTCAGTACTTGTAATTCTCAGCAAACTTCTGTAGAACCGTATTTCTTTTGTACCTAGTCTTCTCTTTAACTGAAAGGAACTTTGTTGCAGTTTTTTGTGTATACTATGTAACTAGAAGATTTATTTGTAAAATTTACAAATTTTGGCACGTGGCCGATGAAGGGGAGGGGAAGAGGCTGGTCCAAACTAAGTATCCTATACCTAGCGAATCAGATTCACGACGCATTCATACATTACAATTTACCCATTCACCACAAGAACTCGTCCATCACCAAACAATCCTCCAACCACCATAATACCACATCCTCTCAAGGGGAATCTACCAAAACGCGCCCCACACCATAAAAATTTGATGATGATATAAATGCTATACATTAAAATTCTAATAATGATAGAATGAGAGGGGAGGGAGATGAACCCAATAATCAACTAAAAGTAACACAAAAAGCAAACTAAACATAACATATGTTAGTAGGGAGCCGTCCAACCCTCAAAAATAGAGAGGCCGCTGTATTCTGCCCAGGGGACAGAATCAAGTGGCAACTCTTGCTAAGGGAGTGGGAAAAGGATAAAATATTATGCGGGAAGGGGAAAATATAATGCTGACCCAGTCGAGATAAAAGGAAGCCAAAACAAACTGGGGAGGTTGGGAATCTCAACTTGGATCATAACCAAAGAGTAGCCGGGATACAGGCCAGGAACAACACTTACTCACATTAACTAGGTACACTGAAGCTTGTCTAACCTAACCAAGGGGAGGGTTCCACAGGAAGCCACCCCGATGTGCAATAGGTTGACCTAGAAGAGAAAATCAAGGCTAGCCCCGGTCACACGAACCAAGCTCGCCTCTTTTACCCACCTTTCGCTGAAGACTGTCGAATGCAATCATTTTCTATCAGATCTAATCTTCATCTTGAGCTGATGCTCAAAGAATTGGATTAGATGCTGATGAGAAAAACGGTTGCCCCGAAAGACTTCCTCCTTTCGCGACGTCCAAATCACCATTCGAGCCGTGGCCAGCAGCGTCAGAAACACCATTCGTTTCACCCCGGAATACGGGGGCGACACATTGTCACACGCGTATGCGCGATCCATGGACACAAGCTGTTCTGGAGCGAGACGAGCCGTCAGCTCGCCGACATGGTCCCATAAGGGGCGGACCCGGGGGCAATGGAAGAAGGCGTGCGCAGTTCTTCTAAACCAAGACCACACCGTTCACAGTCTGGCAAATCCGCCAAACCCCATATGAAAGCCTTGTCGTTGAGAGGCAGCCGATTCCGAGCCAATCGCCAGGTAAGCGAAAACTCAGGGTTACTGAGGTAATCCGCCGCTGGCGCCCAAGACCAGTAAGAGCGATACTCCTCCTCCGACAAGCCGAGCGTATCTCGTCGGGAATCCTTCGCGGGCCTCGCCACTAAACCACGATAGAAGACCTTCCTAGGCCGTGAAAGGTCACTGGACCGGGGAATGGCCTTCAAGGCCAACCGACACTCGCGAAGAAAATCCGACTCATCCCGGGGTTTACAACGGCGCTCAACCCTCGAGATGGGGGGACTGATGGTAAGGCTAGGGAAGGCGTCCCTAACAATCCCCTCCAGAATCGGATCTCTTCCAGTCAATGCGCGGCGTAGGAAAGCTAACCTAGAGGCACGGATGTGACTCAACAGGTGCGGCATTCCCAGCCCCCCATGAAACGGACGTTTAGTGCAGACTCGTCTGTCGACCCTATTCACGCGTCCCCTCCATAAAATGGGGGATAGCGATTGCTCGAGCGCCTTCCAATGGGTCTCACAGAGAGGAAGTACGGACAATCGATAAAGAATCAGGGGGAAAATGTATGTAGCACACACCTCCGCCCTGCCCTTCACGGACAACCGCCGTCGATTCCAAGTCTGCCCGGCAGAATCGACCTTTGTTCGTACTTCAGACCAATTCTTCTCCAGCTGGAGGTCGGGCCCAAACCACACTCCAAGAATGCGGACAGGACCGTCCGTCCAACCGATGCGGCCTGGAAGAGCGACCCCCTTCCAGGCACCTAACCGCAAGCCGGACGACTTGTCGCGGTTTATCTTGACCCCTGTCACCTTCTCGTACCGATCAAGCGCCTTCTGTACTGCCTCAATGTCGCTGCGGGACGACACGAAAGCAGACACGTCATCGGCGTACGCGGAAACCCTGGCTCGAGCCCCTCCAGGAACGGCGATTCCACGTAGGTCCGGACTGCCGGTCTCGTCCTTCAGCCGGCGAAGGAGAGGCTCCAACGCCAAAGCATAAAGGAGAGGCGACAGCGGACAACCCTGACGAACCGACCTAGACAGCACGAACGCGTCCGACAACCTTCCGTTCACCTGTACCACAGCACTGGAGGAGCGATATAGGAGGCTAATCCAGCGGCAGAAGTTGGGTGCGAAGCCAGCGGCCTGCAGAACAGTAGCAAGGTAGCGATGGTCGACCCTATCAAATGCCTTGGTCTGATCCAAATTGATCAGCGCGGCTTCTTCGTCGTCTTTTACACCCTCTATGATCGTGCGGATCAGATGCAGGTTGCTCTGAATTGTTCGGCCCTTCACAGAACAAGTCTGCTCAGGTCCCAACAGAGACTCGGCAACTGACTGCAAACGCTCCTGCAGGATCTTGGCCATAATCTTTAACTCTGTGTTTAGCAGAGTTATGGGCCTGTAATCATCTAGCTTCCCCCCACCACCTTTGCCCTTTTTCAACAGAGTGATCACGCCCCTGGTGATCCGGTTGGGGATGGACCCCGACCGAAACCAGTTGTTGAACACTGCAGTCAAAATCGGAACAAAGATGTGCGACAGCCTCAAGTACAATTCATAGGGCAAACCATCCAGACTGGGCGACTTGCCTCTGCCGACCTTCTTCAATACCGCGTAGACTTCGCCCTCCGTAATCTCTCCCTCGCAGCTAGCCACTTCAGTCGGCGAAAGCCGAGGAAAGTCAGCCAAATAGCTGCGAAACTCCTCCTCACGGAGACCAGGCTCCTTGGTAAACCGGCTCTCGAAATGGCGCCGAAACGCCTCGCACATGTCATCAGTCGCCCGAAGAGTACGCCCCTCCGGGGATATGACCTCACGAATGTAACGATCGCCACCTCGACGGACCTTTTCCCTGCGCAGATCTGCGCCCAAATTCACAGCTTCGGAAGACATCTTGCTTAACTTATGTCTAATTACCTGACCCATGTACCGTTTGCTATTCGAACGATCCAGGGCCTCCCTAGCTAAGGCTATCTCTAGGGGATCCCCCCCAGCCACCGCCCGGGAAGAACTAGACTTAAGTGTCTTCACCTTATCAGCTATATCTAGAGCGAGCAGTTTGCTGAATTCAGTGGTGAAGGACCTAATCCTACACTTAAGGCGTTCCCACCACTTATTCCCGATAACCGCCCCCACTAACTCCCGCTGCACTAGTCGAGTTTGTGGTCCGAATAGCCTACCCAGTGGAACGTAGGGCAATCTAGTAGATCTATGTCGGCTCTTCTAACTAACATTCTGTCAAGGTAGCTAACTACCTTGTCAAAAGGCCAATTAAGAGCCCACGTCCACATTAACTAGTGGGCCAGTCAAAATGACTTAACTCCCTTTATAGTCTACCAATAGAAGGTTAACCAATCAGAAGCCGCAGAACATTCTATCCGTCGTGTATAAAGGCGGCCATTTCTGTTTACCCTACCCGAATGACCAGTGCCAATTTGTCAGGCGAAGATGACAGAAGGAAGTACGACGCTCTGCTACTTTGCCGCGATATCCACTGCTAACCTGAACTACGCTTTCCTACTGTCTCCGAAATATTCACTGCTGACCTCTTGATTCTATACTCGAAGAATGTCTAACAAACTTAACAGCTTAGTACTCTTTTCTTTCTTTCTAACGAAATTTTCCCGTTTATTAATACATTTCTTAGCTTTCGGAAGTCATCATTAGCTGTTTCAGAGAGCCTTTTTCTACCTCTTCTATGTGCTTTAAAGGGATTTACTTGTTTGACTTTTGTATCTCCAATTTGTAATTGTCATGTTGGGCTAACAACCAAGCATTCTGTCGTCTTGCAATTGACGTTTAGCCGTTCTTCTTGTTTTCCTTCACTGTCTTCATTCAGATTCCTTGTAGTTTCCTTCTGTCTCAATCAACATTTTATATACTCTGTAAGATTGTGGCAGCCAATAATGAATCCTGGTAGAACATCTAATTTTCTCAGAATAGCCTCACTGTATATAAATTGAATAAGTCTGTTGAACACGTTCTTGCTTTACGCCCTTTTCTATTTTTGTATATTTACTGAATTTCGATCCGTATGCAGGCGGCTTGCTGCCAGTATGGATTCTGGATTATTCTAATATCCTTCTCAAATATTTCAAGGTTATGTAGAAGTTCCAACGGTTAACACTCCTACTAACAGCATTACAACAATCTTTTCCCAACCAGTAACGTTATTTTAAAATATCATGAAAACAATATGCTAAAATCCAAAAATAAAATAGTAATATATTTTCTGTCCAGAAACGTTCTTATTTCTGTGATTAATTCCAGTCATAATTATGATTTCATTTTTAATCCCTCAGACAAGATTTAAGTATTTTTGTAATTTTATAATCCCTTTTGTCACATCTGGTAGGATGTCTTTTTTTAATCCATTGTTTACGGTAATGATTGTAAATCGTTTGCTTGTTTGGATGAGTTTGATCGTCGACAACTGTTACAATGATATCCGATCGATTAAAAAAAAACTCTCTACGCCAGAAAAATATATTTTGTTTTGATTAATTCATTATTTTTCTTAATTAATCCTCAAGATTGCTTTTGTTTCTCGTTAATTTTCCCTGAATTGAGTAAAGATTCATGAAATGTAATGAAATAAAATATGCATGACTTTGGTTTTTACAACTAGGAAAATCTTTCTTGGCTTAAGTAACCAGATGATTCTTTCATGTGTTTTCGACTTTCTTTATTGCCCTTTGTTAGCTATCTCTTTTACATTTGTCGCTTTTCTTCTTCTCAGGACTGCTGCATATTAGAAAAATATATGGTAATATAGGAACATCTCCATCTCAACATTCATCTATAAACAATTTTGTGTTTGGTGATTTTAATGCTCATCACGCCAAGTGGCTTAAGCATTCTAATGTTACTGATTTTGTCGGTATTCAGACTTTCAATCAAATACTTGTTTCCCTAATAAATCTGATCTGATTTACAGTTGAAATAACTAAATGTAACCGTAAATTCTATGCTATGCTTCTCTCGCACTTCTCACCTGTGGAACTCGCTTCCGGCTTCTTACTTTCCAGTCAACTTTGATCTTCATGAATATAAATGCAATGTCAATCGTTATCTGTCTATATTTCTGAGATGAGATATTATGTATACTATTTACATTATTCGGACTATTGTCCTCATCTTTGTCGCCATATTTATTACAACGTTTCGGCCGTTGAATCTAACTAACGCCTTTATCCACTGTGCCATGTGTCCTTAAGAACATCTGTGTATGAATTTCTGCGTATTACAGACCTAATGTCTTCAGCAACCATTTTTTACCAGAGCTCATATTGCAAAGAGTGTGAGTTCAATACCCGGTTAAGGTAGTGGAGAACTTGGAGAGGGGAATTAACAGGAGATAACTGATAACGGACATCCATTAAACATGGCAAGTGGAACTAGAACAGAGTACCCCAGTGAACGAAATAAAAGGTTCAGTTCGACATTCCAACCACCTGAAGAAGGCCGGAGCATACAACAGCCGAAACGTTGTAACGAATACGGCGACAAAGATGAGGACATTAGTCCGAATAATGTAAATAGTGTCAATCGTTATCTTTTGTCTTAATTCCTCTTCTTTTATTGATCTCTCTCTCTTTAATAATATTTTTCTCTTATTCTCTCTTACTCAGTAATCCCTTGCATCTTAGTGGCTTTATTGCCTAGAGTGAAATAATTAAAAACATCCTCAAAGTTATAAAATTAAACAATCATGTGTTAACAAATTGTACTGAATTAATGATAATTCTCATGTAACAGCCTATTTTCTATTTGCTGGGTTTTAGGGTAAAATATTTTAGATATAGGCGATGTTAGGATATAACAATTTACTGACTCAACTGTATATATAGACTGAAATATGTTTTGCATGAATTATAGAGAAACCTATTGAAAAACATACGACTCCATTAAATATTCCTCATGTTTATAAATTTCGAGTAATTTCATAAATGAATCGCTTTTAACTAAAATGTTATCAGTCGATCTGTACTTTGATCGTAACAGCCACGATCTCAGAGCAAATAAATATTCTATACTAAAGTATTATTTTTGCACCAACCTAATAGTTTTATTATTTGAATGAACTATGAGAATATTAGTATATAAATGTATTTTTAATGAGAATGATAATCTAAAAAGTGTAGAATGTTGATTATGTTGTAAAATGAGTGGTCAGTTTGTAATAGGATTAAGTCAATAGTTTATAGCGGCGTTAACGAGATTGTCAAAGAGAAATGTTTTATTGGGTTAGAAGGAAATAAATGTTTATATGATGGGTTGTGCAGATATTATGGTGGTCGCATCAGTTTTTTAACACGAGATAGTAGTGTTGTATGCTATGCGAACACGTGGTTCGTTACGAATTAAATCCACCTGAGAAAAATGAGACACGTCTTTTGTACACGGTATCCTGTTTTTGAGGAGTGAAAGAAAAGAAAGAGAGAGTGATAGAGATAGAGAGAGAGAGATAGTGTGTGTGTGTGTGTGTAGGTAGGTAGGTGTATCTGTTCCCTTTCCTTTTATACTGCTTCGTACAGTCCCTTGACAGAGAAGAGATTTCTGAAAAAAAAAATAAAATAAAATAACAAAGCAAAAAATAAAAAGAACAGCAACTTTTGAAAGTCGACCTCTGATCAGTCATATTGGAATTTGCGCGGAAAGGAAGATTTACGCCTATGTTTTTGACTGGTTGGTTTATTGATATTCTAATTCACTCACAAACTATTTTTTTAAGCATTTCACCCCAAGCAAGGCGGGAATGTCACTAGCACGCAAGGGTTTACGGAGAGTGAAAGTAAGAGTAAAGAGAGAGGGGTTACGGAAAGTGAAAGTAAGAGTAAAGAGAGAGGGGTTACGGAGAGTGAAAGTAAGAGTAAAAAGAGAGGGGTTACGGAGAGTGAAAGTAAGAGTAAAAAGAGAGGGGTTACGGAGAGTGAAAGTAAGAGGAAAGAGAGAGGGGTTACGGAGAGTGAAAGTAAGAGTAAAGAGAGAGGGGTTACGGAGATTGAAAGTAAGAGTAAAGAGAGAGGGGTTACGGAGAGTGAAAGTAAGAGTAAAGAGAGAGGGGTTACGGAGAGTGAAAGTAAGAGTAAAGAGAGTGTGATTACGGAGAGTGAAAGTAAGAGTAAAAAGAGAGGGGTTACGGAGAGTGAAAGTAAGAGTAAAGAGAGAGGGGTTACGGAGAGTGAAAGTAAGAGTAAAGAGAGAGGGGTTACGGAGAGTGAAAGTAAGAGTAAAGAGAGAGGGGTTACGGAGAGTGAAAGTAAGAGTAAAGAGAGAGGGGTTACGGAGAGTGAAAGTAAGAGTAAAGAGAGAGGGGTTACGAAGAGTGAAACTAAGAGTAAAGAGAGAGGGGTTACAGAGAGTGAGAGTAAGGAGAGGTGTTTGAGGAGAGCATAAAGAGAAGAAAAATCAAGGCATCATAAGATATCGATTGACATTACATTTAAATTTTTAAGCTTATGGTTATCAGGGAAGCAATATCGGGAAGTACGAGAGGAGATGAAGTTGGAGTAGAAGAGGCGGTTACATTTAATTGTTTCGACAGTAAATATGTGGGACCAAGATGCCAACCTAGTAGCACGCTTAAATTCCTGCGTCGGAATAGTTGCCATGAAAATATTTGTAGAAAAGACAGAAGGAAGCCACATTATTTATTAATGTACTAATTTACCCTTGCCTTCAAAATGACGGCGAGTGTTAAAAATTTTTAATAGTGAGATACAATGAAACAAAAGTCTTGAGACAATGTATTCAGTAAAGTGGATACAGAATAATTAACAGCTAAAATAGAAGCTAATGAACCGTTTAATTAATTTTTTTTTGCTTTATATCTTTTCATGTTAAACATTTAATGTGTTCAATATATCAGTTAAATAGAAATATCTTTCGGAAGAAAAATATTAGTAGCAGAACGACAAATACGATAACGACAATGACTATTTCAAGACGAAGTTGAAGCAAGACACTGACTTAATAGACAAAAGTACCCGCGTGTCTCATATAAAAGGCTTGAAAAATAAGACTGCAATTTAAGAAATGTAGGAGTAATGGACTGATTTTGTTTAAATGTAGATAAATACATTGTGCATAGGTGGCAGGAGAAGAGGTGGATTAATGCTTTTCCAAAATGCATTAGTGCGAGTTTATTTAGAAACAACTGTCTTAACAAAGAATAATCCTCATCTACTAAATGTGGCAAACCGAAATTCGCACACCTTATAGAATTATTATTAGAACTAGCTAAGTACATGCGTTAGCCTACACAAGCCCAAAGAAGGTTTACAAATTTCACCCTCCGAGTGCATAATATATAATATTAATTAAAGGACCAATACCAGTAGTAAAAGGTAGAATTTAGCAGATCACCAAAAGAAAAGGACAGATGAAAAGTCTATGAATGCCTGGCACGCACGTCGTTAGAATTCTTCAAACGTTTGACATATGTCACAAAGCCATAAATGTGGAAAACTAAGTGAAATTACCTGAGTGTGTGCGGGTTTCGGTCAGACGTTGGATGCAGAGTGTTTGCCATGCTGGTTTTCCAAAGCGAGGCCACTTCGAGCTCTGGTTTTGTAATCGTTTTGCCGGAAGTGGTGGGATGCGCAGGTCTTCCACCTTGTTAGTTAAGGCCTGCTTTCTCTTCCTTCTCTACTTTTCCTTTGTGAGATGCACTTATGAGAACAGAGTCGTTTCGTGAGCTCTCTTCTTCTCACATAGTTAACTGATCCCTGTTTGGATTTGGGTAGAATCGAAAGGAATTTTCGACATACGTTACGTGAATCCGCTACAAATGACGTTTGAACCAATTAGGATTCATACTATATGCATGCATACATATAGTGTCTTATATAAGTATTCACTATCTTGAACTATTTTCTCATTTTGTTACATTACAACCACAAATTTAAATTTATTTTATTGGGGTTTTATATAATAGACCAAACCAAAATAATTCATCATTTTGAAGTTAAGGGATAATATCACATTATTTTTTCAATATTTAACAAATAAAAATCTGAAAAGCATTTTGAGTCCATATGTCTTCATTTCCCTTTACTGTGAAACCACTACATAAAATCCAGTGCAAACATTTTCCCTCAGAAATCAAATAATTTGAAATCCCCGTTGTTATGACGACTTTTTCTGAGTAAAGGAAGAAATAGAAAAAGAGTTACTATCCTTGATCCTGCACTCTCCAGTTAAAAACACCTATCCTGTCGAATGCTTCAGAGGTTTGTCAGAGAACATTACCTATTAAAGAGCATCATGGACACCAAGGAGCTAATGAGGTGGTTCAGGGATAAAGTTGTAGAGATGTAGAAAACAGAGTTCGGTTATGAAAAAAAAAAAAAATTCCATGTTTTGAAGATCTCACGGAGAACTATTAACGACATCATCCATCATAGTATGGCAAAGCCGCAAACCTACCAAAACAAGGCGGCCCACCTAAAGTGACAGGCTGGGCAAAGATGGCATTAATCATGCTACAAGTTATAAACTCATGAGATCTACCTGACAAGCGAAAACAACATAGTATTTGAAATACCGAAACATTCCCTCATATGTCCCCTCATTTACCAAATATTCCCGGTGATACTATTAAAACGAATGATCGCAAATTCATAAACGCTTCCTTATTTGCTCCCTATTTAAACATTCTTTCAGCTTTAATCCATACACACACATACATTATATATATATATATATATATATATATATATATATATATATATATATATATATAATAATAATAATAATAATAATAAAAAGAAAGAACAGTAAGATATGTAATCCGGTGTTCTTATTGATATTTTTTATTTTTACAAAACAGTGCTCAATGTACATTTATAGAGCATAAATATTATAAATTAACTGATTTAAAATGTTTTTTTTCGATACACATTAACAGCCATGTTTTAAAATTTGAAGCTAAAAACTTCAAATTTAATTATATAATTAAATTAAAAGCATTAGTTATCAGTTATCTCCTGTTAATTCCCCTCTCTAAGTTCTCCACCGCCTTAACCAAGTATTGAACTCACACTCTTTGTGTCCTGTCACTAACCAACGCCGTTATCTACTGTGCAATGTGTCCTTGAGGACATACGTGTATGAATTTCTAGGTATTATTAGCCTAACTGTCTTCAGCCATCAGTTTTTACCAGTGCTCATATTGCATTTTTTGCTGTTATTATTCCATGTTTTTACCAGAGCTCATATTGCAATTTTTATTATCGCTTTTCTCTGGCACTCCTTATTATTGGTTCCCATATTGTATTCATTTCTATGCTTGGTCGGCTCATAGGATTTTTGAGGCCTAGCATATGTGTTGATTCCTTAAGTTTATGAATTTTCCAATGGTATTCTTTGTCTATGATCTCAACCTGATCCCACAGAGGGCGGTGATTTCCCTTTTCTCTCCATATGTGGTCAGCCAGGCCTGATTTCTCCAATTCCTCTCGTGTTACAGCTTTCTGATGTTCTTGAAGCCTTACCTTAAGGGGCGGCCTGTCTCCCCTTTATATTTCTTTCCGCAGTTGCACAGGATAGCATACACAGTCTTCACTCATGTTCTCCTCTTGGGAGGGGTGTCTTATGGCACGTGGAACTAGAACAGTCTACCCCAGTGAGCGAAATAAAGAGTTCAGTTCGACATTCCAACCACCTGAAGAAGGCCGGATTGTACAACAGCCGAAACGTCGTAATAAATATGGCAACAAAGATGAGGACAATAGTCCGAATAATGTAAATAATGTATATAAGTTACTTAAGACCATTCTCGCAACACAAGGCTTTTTCCGACGTGAAACACGTCTATTTTTAATTCTCACTTTTTGTTATAATGGAACACACCTATTCTATACTTAATAGACGCTCCGACCTATAATAAGTAGGAGTAGTAGGGAGGTCGCTCAGGGGTCGGTCAGTCAGTCGACTGGCTGATCGGTTGAACTCTCCGCCTTCCGGCGGGAGGAACCCGAAGGAGGCTACGCCGAAGGGCGGATTCTCTTTCGGGGAGGTAAACCGACCCTGAACCCGTTTATACGGGTTCAATGGGCATATTTTTGGCCGAGCCCACTGGCTCGGAGATCCCACGGACTCGGAGATCCCACGTTAAAAAGGCCTTGTGCCACATGACGCCCTTGTGGGAGGGCGACTGAATATCGTCGGTCAGTCAGTCGATGCCGGACGACCGTTAGTCGGGTACGAAAATATCAGCGACCACAACTAGATTTTCTCTGCGTCATTACCTGTTATAACAAGTTCCTAACGTTTTGTACGTCGAACCTATTTTAGGACCGACTTAGTACAAATACAAGCCTCCACTGTGAAATCACCCCATAACACTTTTCTAACAACACAACAAACTCACCGCCACGTAAGATGATTCAGTTTATACAAATTTGATGTAAGATGTCTAGGCTTAGTTTCGAAATGAGAGGAGTGCACCATGCTGTTAAAACAATATCGGATCAGAATTACCAATTTCATATAACGCTGACCTAAAGACGGTATCGATCATATAACGATTCCTTTCATCAACCACTGCATTACCATCCTCATTCTCGAAAAAGTATGGTTCAACCACTGTCTCATTACAATTCTGGATTTCTAAAATCTTGATAAAACAAGTTTAAGACTGTTTTAAGGCCTTCGCATTAAATTGAAATTATAACACTATGTTTCTGATCCCTAATATTAATGGTAATGATGAATTTGTGGAATTGACTCCCAAGAGTATTTTTCTCCAATCACTATGTTCTTAATCACTTCAAGTCTAAATTCAACCGTTATTTGTCCTACATATGCTCATAATATGCAACACTTGCTCCCTCCCTATACGACCTTTCAGCAGTCTCATTCAGGAACTCTCTACCTTGAGAAAAATATTATTAAAAAATCTTAACCAGTTCAAACATATCTATCTATATATCTTGATAATTTATTACCCTTATGCTCGTAAAATGAACTCATTCAGTAATACTCTACTTTGAGTAGCTCCTGGGCCTTGTATTGGTTGAACAATAGCGTAAATAACACTATGTCATGGAAGTATTAGAAACATACTTGATGTTTATTCAATTGTTTATTGCTTTTATAATTAACACGTTGTTTACCATCCTTAGGGGAAATTCTTAAGGTAGGAAAATAAACTTACAGAAACAATCCTTTCTCGTTTTGCCCAAAACAGAAAAAAAAAAGACAAGATAGGTGCTAACAATGAAAAATAGATGAGAAAAGAAAAAAAACAAAACTAGGAAAATCGTGACTAGATTCGGAAGAGTATTCCACATATTAAACCTAAATGAAATGTACCTAGAGGATTTCTTGAACTTTCTCAAATTATAATGAAAAATGGATTATGAGAATCCAAAACCCAGGAAAAAGGCTTAATAACAATCAGATAATTCTACTCTATAAATGTATTAAAATAATGTCTTTATACAAATACATTTTGAATTTACAGATTATGTTATGAAAGAGTTGGTTCTTTCGAGAATATGATCGACAGAGAGATTGCTGTTAACCATCACAATGACATAGCTATAATTTTGGGGGACATACTTTGAGGAAAGAAGGCTTGGAGAAAATGATATTCACATGATACACTGAAAGTAAGTTAAAACAGCGAGTAAATTCTTTGACGTATTTGAATATATACCGGGTATAACAGCAGAATTGTCCAAATTTCGTTACAACATAACTGTCCATCCCACAAAATGTTTAATATCTAAAAGACTAATTGACTTTTGTTTTTCTACATTTTCAGGTAAGACGTTTCGCCATCTTGACACCATTTTTCGTAACAATCACTGAAAAACTCTTTGAGCTATCCAGCTAGAAAGAGAACTGGTTAAAATCATTTTGTGTCAGCCCCACTGTCTTCCAAAATGAGCAATGGTGGGAGGAAAAAGATCATCCAGGCATTCAGTAATGGTACCAAAATTCAAACTTTGTCTTCCATCTTCAAAG
>OZ010594.1:50530564-50580564 GCA_963932145.1 Acanthosepion lycidas | reverse complement strand
AGAAGGAAGCAAAAGGGTTTTTTAAAAAAAGGTAAAAAGAAGGAAAGGAAGTTGAAGAGAGAGAAAAAGAATAAAGAAAGAACAGTAGAGGACATTTGGAAAGCAACTGATTTTTCTGTACTCAATCGGCTTTCACTCTGAGATTTCTCTGCTTCTTTTACATGCCGTGTCTCTTCATGACCTAGACTCTCACAACTTCCTATGATTTGTAACTGTTGTAAACTAGAGAGGCTTACTAAATGAGGAATAACCAAAACGGAGGTTGAAAATCAAATGGTAATCTTTATAACATTAACAAAATACAATACAGCGGCGTGAAGTAGGTAAACCACTGCTAGTGGTAGACTACTTAGACAGCATACTACGCCACTTACAATAGGGCCCAGCGTATTTATGAGGATTGAGACATACCCATTAGTGTTCATAGATACGGTATATAACAGTAATGTATATCGTTATTCTTTTTCTTCTTTGATCCGAGTCGCTTCAGGACGTTGGTGATCATGGTTTTCCATCATTTCTTGTTTTCTTAATAAATGTTGTTTTTTTTTATCTCTCTCTTAAACTTTGTTCTGACATTCATTTACACAAGCTCGCGGGGTAAGGTATGTCTTGGTTTCCTCTGTCCCTTTTGCCATCAGTATGTCGCGTAAATATCAAATTCCAAGCCCTCTTTCAACATTATGTGACCTAGAAATACTATCTCTTCCTGTTGTTAGGTATAAGTGTCCTTTTTATTTCCATTCTACCAAAAACTTTGTTGTTGTTTACACATTCAGTTTATGTTATTCTCAGTATCCTTCTGTAAAACCAAATTTCTATTGTTTTAAGTCTCTTCTTCATCTGTAAGATGATTGTTCAGTATACACTATGTAAGAAGACTGATATTATATAACCGTTCAGTACTGTTTTCTTTGCTTCTAATGATATTTTCCCGTTTCTTAATACTTTGCTTAGATATTGGGAGGTATTTTTCTTACAAGTAGTTATTCGCTGTGTGAGGGAAATAGGATTTCCAAGCGTTAGGTGGGAGGTAAAATAATAAAAATAAAATAATATTTTAATAATATATAGTATTTTTTCTATTAGAAAATTTTAAGAAAATATCCTCACCACTTTAAAAACATTTCATGTAAGACAACTTACGTAATAATGTTAAATATCACAACATAAATTTTACCTGATAATGCTATAAAACTATTTCTAGTTTACACTAGGATATTTATAATCATATATTTCATTTATCGATCCCTTATTTTCAATTTATCTATGTTCAAGAATTCTTCCAAAATCTAAATTTACAGGAAGTAAATTAAGAGAACTGCAATAATTACCACGTAAAGAAATGGCTGCTTTAAAGATGGCTACTAATTGGAATGGAAAAAAACAGTATCAAATGTACAAAGAGAAAGTGCTACTCTCTGTTGAAATTTATAAAAATCTTTCTCTTAAAATATGTTTTCAGGAAAATAAGTTTCTCAGGCTCACTAATTGCTATGGCCTTTTCCATTATTGATGGCGACTTCCTTCCTAACGTTTTGTTTGAAGTAGTGGGGAACGTCAACATCTTCATTATATCATTATTTTCATTTTGAGTTACATGCGATATCCATTTTAATTGTTGCTGTTCCTGAAAATATTGATGTAGTTTCTGTTATTTGATACATTTTTTTTACGATTCTTCATCACCAGTCCATGAGATCTGATAAAGAATGGTACTCTCTAAGACCTTCATTCGCTCAAAGACATTTTAATTATTGATCTAATAAAACGGTTGTATACAACTGATAGTTTAGATATTTCTGAACCCGATGACATCCTATGCTTGTCTAGACCTATTAAGAACATAACTAGAGTTCTTAAGTTAAAGATGACTGTAGAAATCAAGTGACTTACCTGCCAACATGGCTGCCTTCTTCTGTTTCTTTGTAGTGATTTTCCAAACGTAGCTCAGATGTGATGCAAGGCCGAAAGTATGGGGTACCCAGTGAGGATCGAACTCACTACTCAGTCGTAATAGTTCTAGCGAGACAAGCTTGCTAACCATTACACCACCTCGAGGCGATTTTCCAAGCGTAGCTTAGATGTAGTACAAGGCCGAATGTTTGGGGCACCCAGTGAGGATCGAACTCACTACACAGTCGTAATTGTTCTAGCGAGACAAGCTTGCTAACCATTACACCGCCTCGAGGTGCCCTTCTGTTTCTTTGTAAAGCAAGCCAGCTGATTTTACCTCATTTTATAGGAGAGTGCCTAATACACCTGTTAGGTTTGTCCATTTTGCTAGAATGGACCTGCCCGATATATTTGCATGAGTGTCTTCTCCATGGAATAAATCAAGTCAGGTGGCTTTTGGCTACACTAGTCTACTTGTGTGTCAGACCACTGGCAAGCTAACCAATATTCTACAATGACTACTAATGTTGATTATTACTACGACCATTATTTTACCCTACTCCTGTGGGCATACTATTGGTGATGACATTTTTTAAAGCCTTCCACCCCAAGCAAGGCGGGAGTGCCTCTAGCACGCAATAGGTTACAAAGTGAGAGAGCAAGAGTGAAGAGGTGTGATAGAGGAAAGGATGAAGGGAAGGATGGGGAATAGATCAAGGCACATGGAGATGTCGATTGACATTGCATTTGAATAGTTGGAGATTATAGCTATCAGGGAAGCAAGCGAGAGGAAGGGAGTTCCACAGATGAGAAATGCGAGACATGAAGCTATTGGAGTAGAAGAGGCTGCTATATTTAACAGTTTCGAAAGTGAAAGGTTGGGACTGAGATGCCAATCTAGTATCACGTTTAAATTCATGCAGCTTGGGAACCAGCGAAAGCAGCTCGTCAGATCTGTTACCGTGAAAGTATTTGTAGAAAAGACAGAAGGAAGCGACAGTAAGTCTGTGAGAGAGCGTCTGTAAACAAGATGCCAGATCATGGCCAATCACATTGCATATCCTTCTCCGGATTTTGTCGACGACCTTAAGACGAACAGCGGGGGCACCAGACCATAGATGGCAGCAGTATTCCATGCAAGGGCGAATTTAAAGATTTGAAGGATGACCTCAGGCGAGAAAAACTTTCTGGCGCGACACAGGAAACCAACTTTCCTTGTGGTAGATGAAGCTCTTGATTCAATGTATTTGTTACATTTGGGTGGAATTGAGAATCAGAAATTCTAATGGGAGGCACTGTTACTAAATATGGCTATTAATGCTAAAGAGGACTGTTAACTGGTAATAGCAATCGTAAAAATAGTAATTTCCATACAGGAAATATTCAGTTGACATTTATAAAATCATGTCATTAAAACAGTTTTTTTTTTTTTTCAGAAAATTAGACTTCACTTAATGAGATAACGATATATACATTTACATATCAAGAACAATATTATTGACTAAGTGGAAAAAGTTTTTTTGCAATGCGTTTCGTCCTTAAGGGCTTCATTGGACTAAATTTGTTATGGTGTTGCGATTACACATGTGCACGAAGGAAGGGTGCTGGGAATTTAAATTTAAAATTCCCAGCATCCCTCGTTCGGCGCATGTGTAGTAACACCAACATAACAAATTTAGTCCGATGAAGGCCTAAAGGATGAAACGTGTCTCACCATAATGTTCAGTGGACATTTATAAAATCATGTCATTAAAACAGTTTTAATACTGATGGGAGTCACATTCCAAATCTTTTGCTTTTGTTAGTGTCGAAAGGTAAGAGCTTCATTATATCATTATCTTCTCTTTTAGTTACATGTGCTAACCATTTTATTTCGCTAACTTTGTGATTATTCAAGTGACGAGGATTTTGTTATTTGGCAATGCTCTGTCGGGATATTATTATTATAAATAAATAAATAAAAATAAAGTATAAAATAATAATAAAAATGAAAATTATAAATAAAATAAAATAAAACAATATCATAAAAACTTTGTATAAAATAAATTAAATAAAAATTTAAAATAATTAAAAAAAAAAAACTGCCGGAAATACGGATATCCCACCAAAAGAGAATAAATTTAATTTATTCTCTTCACCTTTAACCTTGGTACGGGCAACACGTGTCCAATTTCTCTCTGTGATATGGCTTATAATAGTACGGAGTAAATTTCTCCCTTTTATTACATAAAACAATTGTAACCTAAAAAAATACACACCAATATACACAAGAAAAATTTTCATTGTATGAAAATAACATTCTGTTATTTCTGCACTTTTTTATTTTCTGACAAGTATGCTTTTATCTCCGTGAACACAAAGCTAATTTCTGCTGTTATGATGTGAGTGAACCCCCACGGCTCCTAGTTTGTGATTTCTTAGCACCAATCTAAAGGGTCTGATGAAGGATCGTCTTCTTTAAGAATTTCTATTAAAATAAGCTGATAGCTGCAATTACTCTTCATGCACCTACACTATTTCAATATATGATTTATTCTGGAAGTGAGAATCTCGTCGTTGCCAAATGTGATATATGGAAAAGGCAATGCGTATATTCATTTTGAAAATCTACACTGTTCTCGTTGCTTTTATCAATTCTGAAAGATCTTTGTGATGCTTCTGTAGTGGCTACATCACACATCATCATCATCATTTATGGACTACGTATACTACAGTTCAAAAGTTTGAAGCAACTACCAGAATTAGCATAGGATGAATTTGACAGAAGAAAAAAAAAAAAAAAAAAAGAAAATGTTAAAGAGCTCTTAGTCATTTAAAAAAAATGGAATCAGTTATCAAAGTTATACTTTGAAAAACATTGGTCACCTCGATGTTGTGTAATGGTTAGCAAGCTTGTCTCTCTGGAACAATTGCGACTGAGTAGTGAGTTCGATCCTCACTGGGTGCCTCATACTTTCGGTCTTATGCCACATTTGAGCTACGCTTGGAAAATCGCTATACTTTGTGAAACATTTGCAAAGAATGCCAAAAATGTTTACTGCAGTAATCAAAGCTAAAGGAGTATATTTTAAATAGAGAAAAATTTAATCATATAATGCTTTCTGTCAAAATAAAAATACTAATAAAAATGTCATGTCGCACTTTTTTTTTGACTGCATCTAATAATTTTCTCTTATTTAAAGTACGAAACAATTACTTTTTGGGCCAATCTGAAAAATAATCATTCCTCAAACTTTTGAACCGTAGTGTACATTCAGGGTGTCGGTGATCATGGCTTCCCCAACATCTTGTCTCTTGGATGTTGAAGTTATACTTGACTCTTTATTATCCCTTTTGTTTTAATGCTTGCACTACCATACCTTCCACACAATGTTATTATGTAAATTGCTTGCTGTTCCTCTCAACATTCTTTCCGCCAACAGATCCTTGGGGATGGGGTATTCAATTTTCCAATTATTTTCCTTATTATGTGCCCCAGAAATTCTAACTGTCTCTTTTTGATTTTAAATATGATTGTCTTTCTAGTTCCCAATTGCTTTAGCTCTTCCTCCTTGCTCACGTGTTGAGTCTATGGTATTCTCAGCATGCGTATGTAGAACCACATCTCCGTAGGCATGCTGCCATATCGCATTAAACACCAGTTCCCGTACGATCACCGAAGCTAAACAACGTCGAGCTTGGTTTGTAGTATATAGACGGGTGACCATTTGGAAATCTCAGGTGTCGTAAGCTTGGATGTGCGCGTGGTGTAACGAATGGCTCGGAATTGTTAATCGGAGGACCGAGTTCCAATTCCCGTTGGGTTCGTTACCTCCACTTACGCGCTAATACCCTTGGGAAAGATATGAACCCCCTTTTTCTCCTCCCAGCTATACGTTAATTAGACGAATCATAAAGCCATTATTATCTCAAAAACGTTCTTACAATATAAAAATATTTTCTGGTATCTGTCTATATTTCTGAGATGAGGTACTATGTACACAATTTACATTATTCAGAATATTTTTCTCATCTTTGTCGCCATATTTATTACAACGTTTCGGCCGTTGTATACTCAGGCCTTCTTCAGGTAGTTGGAATGTCGAACTGAACACTTTATTTTGCTCACTGGGGTTGACTGTTCTAGTTCCACGTGCCATGTTTAATGGATGTCAGTTATCAGTAACACAGTGGATAAAGGCGTTGTTTAGATCCAGTGACAAGACCCAAAGTGTGAGTTCAATACCCGGTTAAGGCAGTGGAGAACTTGGAGAGGGGAATTAACAGGAGATAACTGATAACTGACATCCATTAAACATGGCACGTGGAACTAGAACAGTCTACCCCAGTGAGCGAAATGAAGGGTTCAGTTCGACATTCCAACTATCTGAAGAAGGCCAGAGCCGGCCGAAACGTTGTAATAAATATGGCAACAAAGATGAGGACAATAGTCCGAATAATGTAGTGTAAATATTTTTTGATTTAAAAAAAAAATCTGCGAAGGGTTGATAATCCGTAAAAAATGAAATAATCGACCACATCTGTGTTGCTTCGTGTCTATTTTTATACATGAAGATAGGTATGACATTGTTCAGCCTCCTTCTTTGTTTCAAAAAATATTGCTATGTTTTTTTATACTTCACTTAGTTTCTGGAGGGCCGCTCTCGCTACTAATGGTGAGTATTACTACGACCATTATTTTACCCTACTCCTGTGGGTATACTGTTGACTGATGACTGTTACTAAAGATGCGTATTAATGCTAAAGAGGACTGTTAATTGGTAATAGCAATCGTAAAAATAGTCGTTTCCATACAGAAAATATTCAGCTATGACTTCTCGCATAATTACTATTTGGGTAAATAATCAAACGTATACATTACCAAATTCATTAAAATTAGAAACTGCAAGTAATTTCAAATGTAAGATTTAATGACTTAGAAAGGTATTAATCAAATAAATTTCACCACGACACTCAAACCTAAAGAAATCATGCCAACTTACAGTCGATAAAACAATATAGTTAAGATTTTAGAACACTAATTGTACCAAATAACAGAAACCACGCCACTTCAGGGCATCCAACAACGGTAACAACAAAAACGAATAGTACATGTCACTCAAAGAGAAAATAATGACATAATCAAGACGTTGAGATTCCACACTACTTCAAATAAAAAATTAGGAAGGAAACCCCCAGCAATACTGGTAGAGCTATAACTGCTATTGGACTTGAGAAACCTATTTTCCTGAAAAAATGTTTTAATAGAAAGATTTTGTAAATTTCATTCGCAAAATGTACTGGCTGCTTGGTCAATGAATGCCAAATGTTTCCTTGTAGGGAAACGGATGATATTACCATTATCATTACAAATGAAATCTTGAAAGAAAAAAAAACAAAACAATTTTAGTCAAGATTTTAATAGAATTTAAATAATGTTGAATAGCCAATCAGAACATATGCTAAAAACCAGTAAGAGAGAGATAGAGATAGATTTAGAAGAATTAGACATTTCTAAGATTTTCTAGATGTTGTCACTGGCCTTCACAAGCAAGCATTTTCCCTTCACGTTTGTTTGTGGGTTTGTTTGTTTAACGGCATATCAACATCTTGTGGATCATTTAATGCTGAAATTATTTTTTCTTGGGATCATTAGTAATTTCTTTTACAAAAATGTATTGCTGGTAATATTTTACTACGAAAATGTTATCTTTTCCTATAAAAGGTATATTTATACTTCCATAGTGTTTTCACCCCAGTTTGCAGGTGAGGGTCACTATTTTCCCATAGTTGGAACCTTAACAGGTGCTACCACCCCAGTGAGAACAACAGCAATTAAGAAGTGGTTCCATGTTCCTAAAAAAAACCCTCCGGATCAGAGACCTTGCTGCCGGGTGTAGTTTATCATTATACGAGGGACGCTTGCTTCACGTCCTGCGAATCTTTATCTTTCACATTTGCTTCGAACAAAATATTTATCTTATATACGCTAAAATACATAAGACATGTGTTTTATCATTCGTACCAGCATCCTCATCTTGGTTGTTATACTCGAAACGTTTCGCGTGTGGTTCCATCCGGCTTTCTTCAGATGTCTGTCGTTGTACTCGGTAACCTTATTGTAATTTTGAATCGAATTCTTTATTCAGTTGATGGGAGTAAGTCGTTCTTATTTCGCTTTGCATGCTTAGTTGGTATTACATATCGCTTAGTACTGATTAGTCTTATTCAGATATGTTTCATTTGTTCGTGTCTTCCAACTAGCCAAAGTGTGTTACTTTTTAACATTCGCAGACCTAGTCACATATTCAAACCAAGTCATTGCTTCTAACAGTTTCAAGTAGCGTGAGAAGTCCAAAATACTATGTAATCCAAGAGAAGGTCGAACCATAGTGAATTAATATCATGACCATAAAAGAATAATTCAAGGAATTATTGAATACAAATGAAATCCCATCCAGTTAACCGGTAATCCAATATTCATTAAATCTGATCTTATATGTGTCAGCATCATTCATATTTTGAAGCTGCAAAATCTTCCTTTTCTATCTTTTGCTATTCGGACCGATATGTTCATCTTAATTGTCAAATTCACAATTAAAATAATAAAACAATGTCTAATCAAAATTATATTTAATAGTTATTGACTATGGTTAATATGATTTGATATCAGGTCATTCCTGGAGCACACAGTGTATGTCAAACTGAATATATTAGGTTGGTGCAAAAATAATGACGTAATAATGTCGTTTTTGACATTTAGAAAATACGTCAAAAAACGACATTATTACGTCATTATTTTTGCACCAACCTAATAGTAAGAAATAAATCTTCGTCGCCACTTTACCAATCTCATTATGATGACTAAGATGATTATTTTATGATGTCATTTTCCATACGGACGAATATACACATATTTAATTTTATATTATCGTAGCGCCCCAGTTACTCCCGTTCATATTCATGGCGGACGAGTTATAACTTCGGGACCTTTGCCTTTTTTTCGTTGCATCACCCCAGTTCCTTCTATGTAACATAACATGCTTATTTAGATTTATAATCGACCACATTTCTCCGAGTTGTTTGATTATAACACAATCTAAATAATCCTCTTGAACATTTTATAACACTTTTTATACTTCATAGAAACTCGGGATTTATTTCTTTTAGATATTAAGTACGTAGCAAGCCCAGGTGGTGTTCAGTGGCGATTCTACGGGGAGGTAGAAGCCCCCCGCCCCTGAATTTTGGCCAGCCCTGCGGTTGGTCCCCCACTTTTCTAAGCTTAAAACTGATTTTGATAAGATTTGATCTTCAGTACTTCCTCTCTGCGTTTTCTCTTTCTTTTTTTTTTATTCACATCTGCGAAGATCAGGCAAAACAAGGACGCATACGGAGACTAGTCTAGTGGCGATGATATCTCTGACTACGTTTAATACAAAAGCATTTCCAGTTGAGAGATACCAAAATAAAATTTCAATAACCAAACCCATCCGCTACAAATTATCCGGTTACCGACTATAACCACGAGTCCGACCATTCAATCAAGCTTACAGTTTTTTGAGTTAGTAAAATTGAAATTGACTCTGCTGTTTAAGAAGTAAATTTATTTGAATTTTGATGTAAAATAATTTACATTAACTTTGGTATGTTAACTTGTGTCAATCCAGCTGCATTGTTTGATGTTGTTTCAGGGTCATGGAGAAATTATATTATTTAAATTATTTTCTTATTTCACAGTAGATTCTTGATCGTATGGCCGGATGTTGCGGAAAACATAGATTAATTGTTTAGCTGATTTTTGTACGCCTCTAGTACCCACTGCATTTTGAGGGAAAAAGTCAGTGCAGACAAATTACATTGTTCTGCTAGTATTGACATTAGTATTAACCCTTTGATTTTGTTTTGAAGTTAGCCTCTCTTGTGGTCCAGCAGTTTGTGAGTGGAAAAGATAGCAAGAATAGATTAGAACTCCAATACTATGAATGAAAAGTTATTCCGTTTAATTTAGTGAAGTAACAGACTTATACTAAAACTCATTCCTAAGTTGTGTATAAAATAGTGGTGTAGTATAAAAATATAGACGCTGTTTGAATTTGCCCCCCTCCTCCGCAGAAGAATCTCGGTCCCCAAGTGGCCCCCCACTACTTTCAGAGTTCCAGAATCGCCACTGGTGGTGTTATTAGACAACCTTGTCATATAACCGGGCGACGCCGACGACAGAGAAGTCTGTGCCCAACGTCCGTGTCATAGGGGAGGCTAGGAATACCGTACTTGGAGATTCACAAACTCGCCTCGAGGTTAGTATTCCTACGCCGCGCGGTGATTGGGGACTCGATTTTGGCGGGGAATGTAAGGACTGCCTACTCTTCCCTTAATACCACTCCTCTCGGTTGGGGGGCTGAGCCCCTTCGTAAGCCCTGGTATCAATCAAGTTTCCTCCTCGAGTGTCGATCGACCTTGAGGGTCATTCCTCGGTCTAGTAACCTTTCCTGGCCTAGGAGAGACATCTATCGTGAACTAGCTGAGGGGATCACGAAGGATCCACTACGCGTCCGACTCGGCTTGTCGGAAAATTTATTTCGCTCCTTTTAGACTTAGGCGCCTGCGGCGAATTACCTCAGCAATCGTGCGTTTTCGCTTACCTGGCGACTGGTTCGGAATAGGCTATCTCTCAATGACAAGGTCTTCATATGGGGCTTGACGGATTTGCCAGACTGCAATCGATGTGAACTTGGTTTAGAGGAAACGGCTGCGCACACCTTCTACAATTGTCCTCAAATGAGCCCTCTATAGGACTTTGTCGGCGTGGTTGACGGCTAGTATCGCTCACGAAAGGGTCGTGCTCATTCATTGCGCACACGCGTGTGACAATGTGTTGCTGCTGAATTCTGGAGTGAAACGGATGGTTTTTCTGTCGCTGCTAGCCACGGCTTGAATGATGATTTGGACAACGCGAAAAGAGGGAATCTTGCGATGCGAACGCTATTTTCATCGGGATCTGGTCAGATTCTTTGAGCATCAGCTCAGGATGAAGATCAGAACTGATAGAAAGCATTTGGTATCGACAGATTTTAGTGAAAGGTGGGTAACTGCGGCGAGCCTGAGTCGCGTGAACGCTGCTAGCCTTGATTTTCTTTTTTAAATCTCCCTAAGCCACATCGGGGTAGTTTCTTGTGGGGTCCTTCCCTGGTGAGGATAGACCTTTCTTGTGTACGTAGTTAATATGAGTAAGTGTTGTTTCCGGCTTCTTCCCGGCTTCTTCTTTGGTTATGACTCAAGCCGAGATTCCCAACCTCACAAGTTTGTTTTTGCCCCCCATTTTTATCTCAACTGGTCAGTTTTCCATATATCCGTATTTATTTTATCTTTTTGTCTGAAGACAGAATACAGCGGTCTTTTTTTTATTTCTTTTGGGGGTTGGAATGGTCCCTACTAAAATCAATTATTTTTAGTTTGTGTGTTTTGTTATATTTTAGTATGTTTTCGGGTTCATCCCCTGCCCCCTCATTGTTTATTATCAATAATTTTTTATATATAATTTTATACTCAAGAATTTTTACGTCATGAGGTGTTTTGTGGGTTCCCTGTGTGTGCCCGGTATTGTGGTAAATGTAAGATTGAATGATGACAGACGAGTTCTTGTGGTGGATGTGCAAATTGTAATAAATATCGTGAATCAGATTAGCTAGGAATAAGATAGTGTCGACTAGCCTCGACCTAATCCCCTCCCTTTTTGGCCTTGTGGCTGATCTGTATACGAATTAAATCTCGAGGGGAGGAGAAATGCAGCCCCCTGGTCAGTGTGACTAGGGCGATTGTCCGAGTTCTGTATCAAATTAAGCCCATTTACTTTTGTCTGCCAACTGAACGCCAGGAGGAAACTTTCCTGTCCATTCTTACTTCCGGCATTCTTGGCCTTTATTACTTCCGGATACCCCGGCCCCTTATCGTCCGGTATATTTAGTTTAACTCCGTCGTTTCTGACTTGCGCATACTTCGGGCCACCATCAACTCTCTACTTCCGGCTTGCGTTCCTGCACTAACCAGCACTGGCAACGGCTAAAAGCGCCTACTACTTCAGGCTTTTCCGTACTTGCGCATTTAATTGCTACCACAACTATTTACTTCCGGCAACTCATGGAGAGTTCATTTTTGGCGTTTCGATTTCAACCTAACTCACTTATAACAACACCTGCACCAGACAGTGCAGCTATTTGGGCCTATCTTCAACTATCAACTTGCGTCGTTTCTTTTCAACCTCACTAACTTAGTCCACTCAATGCATCATTGGACTTTATCTACCACCGGCATTTTCTCTCAATTCACCCGGTTTAGGAAGTTACTACATGCATATCTTTCAGACTTCAAACAACCTATTCCGTACACTTGCGATAAATTCTACGGAAGGTTTATCGTTGGACTTAACCAGCAACTACTCAACGCCAGCACCTGACACTGAAATTAAACTTTCTTCCCATTTGGCTATATCGTCCAGATCAGTGGCGGGGGCAAAGGGGGCGGACCACCCCGGGTGCCAGCACAGGAGGGGGCGGCACAATGTCACCCCCAGCAAAATTTTTCAACCAGGCTAAGGTGCCAAAAATAGTCTGAAAACAGTGGTGGAGACAAAGGGTTTCGCAGGCGGGCATTTGACCCTCCCAAAATAATTTATGACCCCCCAGTTTTGTCACCCCGTTAGAAATTTTCTAATAAATTGTCGGGAAATTTGTGAGTAGGGAAAATAGCAATGTTTTCAGCTTTCATGTGTTTCAGTTTCTACAATCTTGGTTACTAACAAGAGACGTTGTTGTAACATTTTATCGGATGATATGGTGTTTTAACTCTGCATCATTAATAACAACAAAGCGAAATACGAAGCCAAAAGTGCTACAATTTCAGTCTTGCCTGTGTATCAATTCGCTGAGATACAATTTTCCATTGAGTGAGCGATATACTTTTGAATATATCTACTAGTATTAGGACGATTAATCGGAAAAACGATTCTTTTAAATTTTTAACTTAATTTTCCATTATTGGTACTAATGATAAATATTTATTGTTTTTAAATTATCACTAAAACTAAAATCATAATAACATCAAAATACGATGTAAATTTATTTTACTTGTATAAAGAAAAAAAAAGAAAAAAAAACTTTGCATAAATTCTGTAGGTAACCTTTAAAAGAATGCAGTTGATTTACAATGTTCCGAAAAATGCTTAAAAATTAAATAGAACATACTTTCAAACATCATTGATAATTAAATTATCCCAGAAAATGGTGCAACGGAAAATTGGACACTGGAAAATTAGCAACAGAAACTTACGTCAACCATGAGCCAGTCGAGACTGTCGGATCTGGCTGTGATGTCCATTGAAAACGAGCTTACAAGACAAACAGATTTTGACGATGTCATTGACCAGTTTGCCACATTGAAAACAAGAAAACATTCATTCTAAGACCATAGTATCGAATGTCATTCTTTTGTGTATTGCCAATAACCAAAATGATTTGGACGACGCGAAAGGAGGGAATCTTGCGATGCGAACGCTATTTTCATCGGGATCTGGTCAGATTCTTTGAGCATCAGCTCAGGATGAAGATCAGAACTGATAGAAAGCGTTTGGTATCGACAAATTTTAGTGAAAGGTGGGTAACTGCGGCGAGCCTGAGTCGCGTGAATGCTGCTAGCCTTGATTTTCTTTTTTTAAATCTCCTTTGTTTTTTTGTATTTAGTTGTTCTGAAAGTGAACAGTTGCATTTTAAAAATCTTTTGATTTGAACTGATTATTTTGTGGTATTGGATTTTGTCTTGGATCATACATGTAAACAGTAACGTACCGGTCAGTAGAGTAAAGTAGAGGTAGAGCATGTATAAAAATTTAGCTACAGCTAACCATTCAGCATAGGGTGAATCGGGGCCATTGGGGTGACATTTGAGCGGACCGCCCCGGGTGACGTTTACTCTAACTACGCCACTGGTCCAGATTTCAAACAACCTAGTCCGTACACTTAAGTTAAATAATACGGAGGGTTCATCGTTAGTCAACTATTCAATGCTTTCACTGGACATTTAAACTGAACGTTCGAACTTTGGCATTTCCGGCCAACTTAACTTACCGGAACTCTATTTTTAACATTTAGTCACAGATATATTATCTTTGATCTTCTATCCGGTTAGTATTCTTCCATTTACTTAATTCTTCCTCCATTTATTTGATTTATTGTTGGTTCAAGTTCGTTTAACCGAAACACTACTTTTGTATATTATGTAAATATATTTTGTATTAATTTAAATTTGTCGTTTTGTAGTCCTCTTGTTGATCTGTCAGATTCACGTCTTTTATTTTTGTTAATGTTTGTGGGCCTCCCGTGGCTCATCTTTGCTTGGGCGCACAAGCGATTTCTTATATTATATCGAGCACACCTCCAGGGGGTCCGCAACAATATTCACAACATTTTGGTTATTGGCTTTCTTCAAGCGTCCGTTTACACTTTCGATAACCGTCTTAGAATTACGATTCTAAACGTTTATTCAATTCATTGTGGTAGGTTATTCGCATTTCCCTTTCTATGCTTAGAAGTTATTGTATATCAGTTAATACTCAGCAATCTTATACAACTATGTATCGTTTGTCCGTTTCTCCAACTAAACAAAGTATGTACTTTTTTCAACACTCGCTGACCTATGTGATATATTCAAGCCAAGTCATGGCTTCTAAGAGATTCAAGTGGCGTGAAGAGCCAAAGATACTCTATCTCTAAAAAGAGCTTCGTGATCATATATCAATGACTATAAAAGGGTACTTATTATTGAACTCAAATGATCTTCATCCCAGTAAAGCCATTGAAAGTGTAGTGGGTTAGCCAATATGTATCGGTGAGAAAGTACAAATTAAACTGACCCTCTACTATTTTTACTAAATCAAATGCAACAAAGACAACAAGAGAAATAATCAAATAGGCAGATATTTGTTTTAACAGAAAATATTTTTATATATAACAAGTACACACGATATAATAAAGTTGTTTAAAATACTTTAGAGTTTTTGGTCGTGTGATCAAGGGTAATATAAAAGGTGTTATGCTATAGATCTGGTAAGAAATTAAACAGTTTATGTTGGTGAAATTGAATGAAATAGATTTCTTGACTTACTGTAGAGTTGTCTCGCTTTGACTCATATATTAGGTTGGTGCAAAAATAATGTCGTTTTCTCAAATATGTTACTATGTGAGAAAACGACATTATTTTTGCACCAACGTAATAGTTACGATTTCCTTTGTGTTGTTAAGATATTGAGTTGGTTTATGAATCTCGTCTTAGCAGAATTGGTCACTAGATGAGTTGATGTTGAAAAGAAATTGAATTCCATAAGCCGGGTTGAAGTTAAAAAAAAAAATAACTTTTAGCGAAGAAGTAGGTTTTCATGGATTCGTGTGACAAGTTGATTATTCTAAGAACTCACAAAGACGCGTCGAAGTTTGATATTTATGATTTTTTTTGATCACGTGGGAAGTTTTGAGATAATGTTTGCCAAATTTTGCTGTGTTGAACTCTGAACGAGTCAACTCGAGGTCAACTGTACGGATGTAGGCGGAAACATGACATTATTATTTATGGACCAATCAGAAAGCATTGTTTCGTACTGAACTCTGAAGCCGATTTTAATGGGTTCAGCACAAACTGAGAATATTTAGCTGTGATCCTATTTTAACGGGTTTAAAACAGAGAAAGTAGAAATCTAATTCTGCAAAAGGTTTTTTTTTAAATTTTATTCAGCACTTATTAAATACTTTGATGTTCTGTGTGTAATTGTCATTAATATTTTGCTTGACAATCGAATAACCTTACATAATTATTTTGATGATAATGTTTACCTCTACATTTCGTTTGGAACGTAAAAGTTTAAGTTTTCCAATGTAACCGATACAAAACAAAGTGTTTCCTTCCTTTTGATTTGTTTTTTCATTTAGGCTTTTCGTCTCGGATCCGATTCCCAAAAGGCGTTATATTCGCTCGTTACATCTTCTCTATTATCACTGTCATCAATCAACAGTCAGTGAGGACAACGCGATCGATATCCTCGACCATTCCGATTTGCAGCAACATGACCATTTTTTGTTTCAAGAAGATCTCAACAATGTGCATCATTCCATCTAACTATTGTTGAATTATTCCTGCTTTAAAGACACTAAAGTAAAGTAACACCGATCATGAAAAAAAAAGCCGATAAAAGCCACTAAGAGGGTTTTACTGAGATGAAAAGAAACATAGAGGACGCTAAAAGAATAGGATTCAATGAGACAGAAGATGACAGTGTAGATTTTGAAGATTGTAGTTGACAGGTAAACAGGAAGCTGAAAACAGAACTTACGATTATAACTGACAATATAAATAGTGAAGTTATGGGACCTAACCGCCAATCTAGTAGTATGCATAAATTACTGAAATCAAGTTAACAAATAGCGCTTATTAGAACAATTACCGTGAAAATATTTATAACAAAGTCGCAAGGAAACTACGTTAAGGAGGGGTGACTGAAGCCGTCATATCAGGACGAAACAGGTAAAGTTGCAGATGCTCGTGTCATTACTTATATTTGAAGTCCAATAATTATTGCCTCTCTCAATTTTTTGGTCTTCAGAGTAGGTAAAACTTTGAAAATATCTATATAAAATCAATTTCTCTTTCTGAAATACAAGTAAAATAATTTAAATGTCTGTGAAATGTTCTTGTATTTCAAGGTAAGAGTAATCGTCCGTTTTATATATTTGTATAATTTTTAAATTACCCTGGTTGCATTTGTTAATGTGTTGTGACACAAGGAGTTTTCTGATGTGTGGTAATTTAATGTTTTTGTATAAGGAGACTGAAGTTTAGTGCTTGAGTGATACCTATATAAGATTTGTTACATTTTGTGCACCTGAGTTTATAAATTACATTTTTGGAGTTAAAGTTTTTCTTTATTATGAATGTTGTTGTGAGGTTTTCAGAAGGGTAAGAGCTTTGTTCTATAATTATATCACAAACCCGAAATCTTGTTGCATTTGTGACCGCTTGTATTGTGTGTTGACTAAATTTGGATGAGGTTAATGTGTTTTTTGATTGATGTTTGCTTTAATTATTTTGGTTGCTTTTAGTATATCTTTCATTTTATCATTCTTGTTAAGCAGGCCTAGGTTACTTGTTCTTTCTGTAAATAGTTATGGATTGTCCTTTCTGTATCTTGAGGTATATGCTTGACATTGTTCGTTGTTGCGTTTCTTTGGGTTTCGTAGTAGGTCTAAAGTTATTTTTTTTTCTGCGAGTTAAAAACACTTGTTTATTAGTGGAGTGGGGTATCCTCGTTTCTGAGAGTTTTATGTTATTCTTTTAGGCGGATTTTCGGAGGTGTTTGTCGGCCAATATAGTGCAAATCCTATGTACTAAGGAATAGGTGATGGATTTTAGACATCTTTTTAGGTGGTGCTTAAAATGAAAATATTGTTGGGTGTTTGTATGTTTTTGGTAGATAGCTGTAATATTTTTCTCTCTTTAATATATATATGTGCGTGTGTGTGTGTTATACTCGAAAGTATTCACACTCGCTCTGGGTATGAAGATAAATAACATACGACAGCATGGCTTCTGTTCAGGAAATTGGAGGATTTTAGGAGGGTGGTTCCCAGGTCCACCCTAACCCGGGATGGTAGCACCTGTTAGGGGGCTGAGCCATGGACAAATAATGAACTTCCAAACAAAAATCAACAATATTCACACACCTGCTTCATACAATTGTTTGTGAATACTTTAATCTCAATACTGAAGGGATGACTGATGAAAACAGATCTATAAAGAAAGATAAAATTTGGAAAGAAATGGTATATGATGATTATGGAGAGAAAAAAAGTATTTCTTTGAAATCTAAGTTGCAATTTTATTTCAAAAGGCATTCCAAAAAGTATTCATCATTCTATCTAAAAGAACGGAAACGAATGATACAGGAATGAATTTCAGATTTCTTCTTAATGTTAGAGAGTTCCTTAGTACAATGGATGCTAGAAAGTTCATAGGCTGGCCAAGATATGAATGTTAGTAGACATAGTTGGTCGGCTAACTGACATGCCAGAATAAAACATAAATTGATCAGCCTGTGAACTTTCCAGCTGACCTTTGTACCTTTAAATTGAATGTAGGTGAGAGTAAAGGAGATTTATACCTCTTGTGGTATCTGTAAAAAATGTATAAATAAATAAAACTTGATTTATAATGTCAAAAAGAATTAGTATTTTATTAATTTTGATATTATCCTTATATTAATTATAAAAATTATAATTATCATTAATTCACTCATTCTTAACCAATGAGAATCAATCTCACCTTTTCTCATCTACACACACAAACAAGTAACATTGTCACTATCAGACAAGCAGTCAACACGGACAGGCCATCAACATGTGCATCAATTAAACTTTTGGCCCCTTTTTTCTGGCCATAATGGTAACATTATTCTCTCAGCACTCAACAAATATTTTAGGTAAGAAAACCCCAGACAATTCTTGTATTTTTCCAACTAAATTACCTAGACACTTACCAAACACATCTATAAAAAAAAAAAAACATACAAGAAAGACTGTATACACTTTACTTATTCTTTATTTTACCATTCCAATCCACATTTGATCTACATTCGACCCCCAATTCATAATTTTACTCAGTATAAGCGTCTCTTCTGTCTCCGACACCACATAACAACCAGATAATAAATAATACTTGTCTCGTTGTTTCAGGTCTTGCTGTTTCTCATTTTTATAAGTATTTTGTATATATAAATGTAAAGGGGTTTAAAATTATTTACTCAGAGTTATAACTCCTGTATAATCTCTTGGCAGAGGATCAATAGAGAATGATTTACAATCTTAGTCATTTCTCATAAGAATAAAAACATTCACCATGGTTAGGATTAAAGTACTTACTGCAGAGACAGGATTAAATATTATGATTGCTCACAGCAACGGGAGACACTACAAATCCATATAGAAGTAAGTATATGTCTCAAAGAAACATGATCATTAAATTTAAGAAATTTTGACACTCTCAGATTCACACTATTTACATTATTCGTACTATTGTCCTCATCTTTGTCGCCATATTTATTACAACATTTTGGCCATTGTACACACCGGCCTTCTTTATTTTGCTCACTGGGGTAGGCTGTTCTAGTTCCACATGCCATGTTTTAATGGATGTCAGTTATCAGTTATCTCCTGTTAATTCCTCTCTCCAAATTCTCCACTGCCTTAACCGGGTATTGAACTCACACTCTTTGGGTCCAGTCACTGGATCTAACTAATGCCTTTATCCACTGTGCCATGTGCCCTTGAGATAGACTGATACCCAGATTCACACTGTACATGACCTGACAAAAGGAGATGCACAACCATCTTCCTAGAAGTGGTAAAGAATTATTCAAAGCTGAATATGCCAAATATCAAAGCAATGAGGTATATACACCAATCAATTATGTGCTCTGCTTTCAAGTCAAAATATTTCATTAAGTATGTCAACTAGACTAAACATTATATGATATTTCCAGCAAATGTGATTCATTGATGAGTGGACAGTTGGTAGAATGGTTGGTGCTTGAAGGAGCCATTTTCTCTGAGACATCACCAAGGATAGAAAGGACATATGCTTAGGGTAGAATCATCAGTAATAAGTTAGTTGATCCCTGGAAGGTGGTTGATGGTGTTAAAATGATCTCTTCTCCCTACATTGATTTCCTAAAGGTCAATCTTCTGAAACAGCTCAAGAAAAATACAATTCAAAATGAAACTTAATTTTTATGCATAAGATTACAGATTTTGCTGCTACTGCAACTAATATATACTTAAATAAATTAAGGTTTAAAAATAACTGGCTTATGGTGTGGCTGCTATATGTTCATTAGATCTAAGCCCTGTCATGAAACTATGACGTATTTACAAGATGCATATTTATAAGAGCTACAAGCAATTTGTATCCAACATTTTATTTTGGGAAGAAATATTACCAGTTTGTTAAGCTGTTAACCCTAAAGAAATTCTTATATTATCCTTTTCTGTTGCTACTAGTACGCATCCACCTTGTGAGATAAAGACTATGCCCTGTTTGGTCACAATTCAGTCCTTTTGTGGTGAAAATGGGGTGACCTCTCCAGTGCACAAGCCTGGATGGTGGTATATGTTATGCTCTACCCAGATCTTTATGCCCTACCTACAAGATCCAAAGGGACACTGGGTATTACATTTGAGGACAGCTTGGCTGCAGGAATTGCTGGAAAGTTGTCTGTTGAAATCCAACAGCATTCAGAACTTCACTCCAGGTTTCCAGTCTGGATTTACTTCTATGGCTTTAACTATGTTTGGATATGTGAACAAAGCAGCCAAGTTTTAAAATCAGGGTTTTCCTTCTCCTAGATGGACTGCCTTCCTGGGTTTTTAAGCTTGTTCTACTCAAAGCAGCTGGTTATGAAGCCCCAGTTTTTCCACCTTTACCTATTCTCCAGCTTGAAGCTGGGCTTTGTTTTCAGAGGCTATTTAACATGCATGCCATGGAAGCATTTTATAGACAGTGGGAGTTTGTTGTCACTATCACCCTCAGCTATGAAAACCTTTGAAGCATATATAATGTATATATATATAAACATTATATATATTTACATGTTTTAGAAGCTCTCAAAAAATTAACATTTTTTTTAATATAAAATGCGAGCTAAGGAAAAACACTAGACAGCAAGACAAATTATGAAACATTACTTAAATAAACAAACACAAATAGCAAAAAGTTTGTTAATTTAAAAATAGATGACAGAAACATAAAGTAGATTGCTATAAGGATATTTCAAAAGATGAGAGATTATGAAAATTATATCAGTATATGATATGTTTTTCTTTGTTGTTTCATCCATCATGTCAAGATCAGAGAAATTTTTATTCATTGAATAAATTATTGCTGAATTACTTATTAGTTTTGATTTTTTTCTTTGTCCTTACATACCTTTACATTGATTTTTAAGATAATTGCATAAAAAGTGGAACAGTCTTAAATATAACTTTTATATATTCAAAAATTTAATTCCATTTCAAGCTTCAAAATAATGTTTTTGAATATTCAAATTACTTAAAAAAAAAAAATCAAATTCAATATTTTGTAAATTTTTAACTGTTTGTTATATAATTTCGAAGTATCTCAATTGCAGAAAATGATGGAACACATATCCATAATGTGTATAACATATATTTAGGGAGTGGATTTAAAGGGTAGTTATGAAGGAGTGGTTTTCCTAACTGTTCAGTCACCCTCTTGCTTCTCTATCCAGAATCATTGTATACTAGTAACAGATATTTTGATCATCATATGACAGGATGGGGGAGTGATTACTTTTTCAAGTGGGAGAAAGAAGAAATGATTTTTTCTATTTTTTTTTTGCTTTGGCCAAAAACACTGAATAAAATCCCATAACCAAAATCTAATGAAATTTATAACAAATACCAAAATTTAGAACCAAAGAAAAATGCACAAAAAAAAAAAAAAAATAAATAAATGCAATATATGAATAAATAAAAAGGTGATGAACTGTTATAACTCACTTCTAGCGGATATAATATTATGTCTCACATAGGCACTCACTGTGAAGTTATTAGTTATCTCTCTGACTGATTCCAACGAATTGATATTTACCCAGTCTTCCCACTGAGATGAGATGTGACACAAGGTCAAGGTTAATGTGGGGAACCCAAGAGCATACACTCGGACCAAAGGTCAAAATTTACCCAGCTCCTGAAACTGAGTCTGATTCTGCCTGAAGTCAGATAGTGGACTGCCTGACTCCGATGAACATCGCCTGATTCCTTTTGAGTTTGTCATTATTTAAGGAGTCTTACCTAGTTTCTGTTACAGTGGGTGCCTTATTTACTTCATAACATCGCCACTTTTCAGATTTCTTTTTAGGGAATAATTTTATTTTACTTCTTAGTATTCATCCCCTCCTCTTTCTGGTGATTTCTTCCTGAAGATTGTCTTTAAACATGAAACTGACTGTCACTGCTGGGTGTTGAACTCAAGAACTACTTTAACATACACACACACACACACACACACACACACACATATAGGGTGTTTCAAAAAGAATACGCCAAAATCATTGCGCTGTTTTTTCAGGTCTATAGCATTATAGTGGACTGAATCAGTGGTTATTTGATAGAGTAGTTATCAAAGTTTGATTGGGTCTCAGTTTCACCGCTGTCGTTAGTATAACTTCCGGTTCAGCTGAATTCTGGGAAGATCAATCAAAATCGCGACTCCTCAGCAGAAGGCGTTTTGTGTGCTCGAGTTCGCGAAAACAAACGACATTGTCACGATGCAGGCAGATTCGAATGACTTCATTTTTCAGCAAGATGGAGCACCACCCGATTGGCATCTCGGGGTTAGAGCTCATCTGAATTAAAACGTGCCTCAGCGATGGATTGAGAGGAGAGGTGCTAAAGACCTTGTTCTCTGTGCTTGGCCTGCCAGATCCCCGGACCTCACTGTGTGTGAATTTTTCTTGTGGGGGTATGTTAAAGACCAAGTTTATATTCCAGCACTTCCAGCAGGTATCGATGACTTGAAAGGTCGAATAACAGCTGCAGTCAACATGGTGGACCGTGACATGCTGAGGAGCGTTTGGGAGGAATTCTCATATCGGTTTGATGTTGTCCGCGCTGCCAGTGGTGGCCACATTGAGCACTTATAAAACATAAAATGAAATTTGAATGTATATACAACACATGTGTTCATGCTAGAGGTTTGTAATTTTTTTCGTTATTGACACATCACGTGATGATTTTGGCGTATTCTTTTTGAAACACCCTGTATATAAGTTTGATTGAATAAATTACAGATATTATGTCTGCCAATTTTTAATAAAATCTGTTCATATTCACAAATAACCTGTGTATTTATGTTAAAGAACGAGAGAAATGTGTTATAGCTGTTTAAATTTCTTTTATTTTCATTTGCCAGGTACTTTCGACGTGCTTCCAAGATCATCTTCATGGATGCAAGTGGTACAAAACTATAAGTTGTTTATTAGTATAAGTATTTATACAAAGCTGTGCGTTTTTATCCATTACCGTATTTTTTTTTATTATGCCTAAATACACAGATTTTAAATTATATAATCCAGCAGCCCACTAGAACAATATCACCTGGCAATTTAAACGTGGCCTTGAAAAAAAGGCAGATTAAATTAAATAACATTAACCTGATAACACTCAACAAACGAAACCAAGAGATACACAACACACTACAATACCACCTCTGAACAACTTAAACAAATACTAAATAGACCAAAAGAAATTACTAACAAATCAGAATGTAAACATAGGTTAAAAATTCAAAGGAAACTCAATACATTATATAAAGGAACGAAATATCTCCTGGATAACTTTGAAAGATTTATAAACATTTCTGACTATAATTTAACTGACAACCAAAAAAAAACGACTGAAACTTGGATTTAACTGCCATCTATACAGAAAATAGAATTGACTACATAAAAAGTTGAGATTAAAACATTATACCGAAATATAATTAAACTCCAGGAACAGCAGCTAATCATTGCAGGACCAGAAATCTGTGATCTACTTAAAGCAGAATCTATAAAAGACAGACATGATAAAAAGGAAAATTCATCTAAACTGTTAAATAAGTCACTAATAATTGCTGCAAAAGAATTACACAGCCACCCAGAAATAGTAATTAAAAAAGCTGATAAATCAAACATCTTTGTTGTTTTTAAACAAGTCTGACTACAAATCAAAAATGGAACAGTTACTTGATGATCACACCAAATTCAGAAAACTTACTAATAATCCTACTACTCAACTGAAAGTGAAAATTAATAAAATAATCACAGCTGACAATGCATAACAAGACAATCTAAAACTTACCAAAATAATCGGAAACTATATACCAAGATACATTTATGGTTCTATCAAAACACGCAAAACTAACTTTCCACTCCGCCCTGTTATATCCCAAATTCCCACTCCTGTCTACCAACTAACTAAAACGCTTAACCAATTAATTACGCCATATATACCTAACAAATATAGCATTAAATCAACCCTTAAACTTCTACAAATATGAAAAAGCTAATAATGAAAGCATAGCATTGCTTGACGTTGAAAATCTGTTCACTAACGTTCCAGTTAGAGAAACAACTGACTCTATTAAAAATATATATAATAAATCATCTCTACCCCCATTAAAAATGAATCCTAAAATATTAAGAAAATTACTTTTAACTTGTAACAATGATGTCCCAGTTTATGATCACAGAAATAACATATATGTGCACTGTGATGGCATTTCAATGGGTTCAGTTTTGGGTCCAAACTTCATTAACTTCTACATGGCCAACCTAGAAAATAATATATTTAGTACCACCAGGAAATCCTCCATCTACCTAAGATATGTAGAGGATATACTTATTTTAGTTAAAATGATAGAAGAAATAATGGAACTCAAAAAAATATTTGAAAAAAACTCCATCGTCAAGGTTCACACCCGAACTTAACAAAGAAAACAAAATCGCTTTCCTTGACATTTTAATGGACACAAATAACAACATATTTACTACGTCTCCATATAAAAAACCAACCAGTAAAAACTCTTGCAGTCTCAACTATAAGAGTCAATGTCCTAATTACTACAAAATAGCACTTATACAGAAGTTAATTAACCGAGCACAAATTAATTCCCCCACAAAAAAGATCTTCTACAATGAACTAAAAAAATATATTAAGCAGACTCTCATTAATAATCACTTCCGAAACCACATTGTAGATGAACAAATAAGACAAAATATAAAAAAAACCTCAACACACGTCAAATAGAATAAAGCACTTTCTCAAAGGACACTAAATGTATCAAACTACTATATTGTAACCAGATGCATGCTAACTACAAACAGGATGAAAAATCATAAAGAATCTTATTTATACTAACAAATCTTCCATGGATTCTAATAAAAAAAATAAAATTAAGCAAATATTATATAAAAAAAAACAATACAACTAATTTAATTATCCGCAATAACTCCTCCTCACTAACTGATGTATTACGTAAAATCAACATTATATACCAATTTAAATGTCCCTTGGGAGAATGTATTGCTGACAATAAAACAAATATATATGTTGGGTATATGACAAATACACAAACAAGAAGCCTTACACTCCACATGTCTGACCATTCATCCATTGTGAGACATCTACAACAACATTCCTGTCCACATTTACAATATAAAAAATTACTAATCAACAACACAACTATCCTACATCATGAAAACAACAAATTCAGATTACAGATACAAGAAGCAATCTATATTTAAAAAAAAAATTAAAGCCAACACTGAATAGAATCAATGATAAATACTGCAGTAATGTTCTGAAATGCCTGTAAAGGAACAGTTTTTTCATGCTTTAATGAGCACGTGACCATGACATAAAGAAAAAAAAATAAAGGAAAAAATTATATAATGGATAAGTTTTTCATGTTCTAATGAACGCTCAGCAAACTGTCAACCATTTTGCATTTAAAAAGCATAATGAAAAATTACGGTAATGGATAACAAAGTGCATCTTTGTATAAATACTTATACTAATGAACAACATAGTTTTGTACCACTTGCAATCCTGAAGATGGTTTTGGAAGTATATCGAAAGTATTTTGGAAATGAAAATAAAAGAAATTTAAACTGCTGTAGCACATTTCTTTCATCCTTTAACATCAATGCATAGAAAGTTATTCATGAGTATGAAGGGATTTTATTGAAAGTTAGCAGACATAATGTCTGTAATTTATTCAATCAGACATGCCTAAATGAGAATTTGCTACCTAAATACATACACACACACATATATAATTTAAAAAAAATGATTCCTTCGCTACATAAGAGTTCTCATGTTTCAAAAACGAGAGCCAAAAACCTCAATCTAATTATTAAAATTAAATTGAGTTAAAGTATCAAATCTTGTTTCATCCTCAAGTGAAAATTTAGGATTCCTAAATTTTCACCTGAAGATGAAACAAGGCTTGATACTTTAACTCAATTTAATTTTAATAATTAGATTGAGGTTTTCTGCTCACGTTTTTGAAACATGAGAAGTCTTATGTAGTGAAGGAATTATTTTTTTTTTTTAAATAATTATAATTTAAGCTCTACTTCTGTATGGAGCACTCTTTTTTAAAAATAAAAAAAAAATACTAAACTCCAGATTATTTACCTAACATGTTCTTTCCTATTTTTCTACATATCTGCACACACACACACACACACACACACACATATATATACATACATATATAATTATATATATAATTATATGAAAATATTTTTGAAGGTACAAAATCTAATTACAGAAATAAAAGTGTGTAGCTTAATTTTACAAGACATGTTAAAAGCGAAAGACTCTGAACATATCATTCATGCTTTTATATTGGGTCCTGCAAGCCTTCCCTGTGTAAACTGTGTGAATGTTTGTTGGGGCTCGCTGTTATTTTTCTCTAGCTTTTTGTGTTCAATTCTTTATCCCCTTTTCTTTACACATTTTCTGTTTTAGTTTAAGTTAAATCTCCCGTAAAGGCCTGAAGAGCGGGAGCGAAACCGTTTGTTTTGCTTTTAACATGTCATATAATATTAAGATACACACTTTTATTTCTGTAATATAATTATATATATATATATATATATATATATATATGTAAAAAGATAGATAGATTATGGACACAGGAATATATATTATTATATAATGACAAACAAACACTTAAAAAATCATTGGAGATATTTTATTTCATTGAAGCCGATAAAACATGGCTTCAATGAAATAAAATATCACCTATGGTTTTTTAAGTGTTTGTCATTATATAATAATTCTTGCTCTGTCTTTTGGCATAGAGCTCTCAACAGATCTATATCTTCTTGGTAATTCCATACAGATTACCAATGATTTTATTATTAATATATATATATATATATATATATATATATATATATATATATATATATTCCTGTGTCCACAAGCTATCCTTATATGTTTGGGTGTGTATATGTGTGAGAGTAGACGTTTATCATTGACAGTTGGTTTCATGTTTAATGACAATCTTCAGGAAGATTGAGTAGATATATTAGGCCTATATCTGCAAACAACACACACACATTTTCATCTCTGGTTTCTTAGAAATATTCTAGTGTTTTCTTGTGTTAGGAAAATTGTATTTAATTTTTTATATCAGTAATTTTAATTTTTTATGCTTAAATAATAAAGTAAATATTTTTTATGTCTTCACTTGGCCATTATTTCATTTTCTTATCTAATTTGGTGGTATCTTAAGTATTAATTATTGATGATAGTATTACTGAGGCTATTGTAGAAGGTTAGGTTTATAACTAATTTTTTTTTATTATTGTTTGAATTTGTATTCCTATACTTACATTCCTACATATTTTTCTTTTTTGTTTTAATCAACTGGCACCAAGCAAGGTGATAATGCCACTACATCATATGGGACTACTGAGAGTTAAAAGAATGAGAAGCTTTTAAAGAAACTGGAAGACAGAAACAGAAGACAATGGATAAACCTCTACTTCTGTTCAAAAGACTGGGGAGGAGTGTGAACCAGACTATAGTTGAGCCTATCTACTCCTATTGAAGGGAGAAATAAAATAAATAATAAAGAAAATTTCAGAATTTACACAGAGATATGAGAAGTATAAAGTACATATATTTTAGAAGTAACCAGAAACCCAATCCTAAATGAGAAATAAGAAATAAAGCTCTTCTCCTTTTTGAAAACAGGGAAGGAGTGTGAACTGAATAATACACAAACATATCTGCTCTTATATATATTGAGAGTAAATAAAATTGCCACAATCTGAATATTTGCTTCTATTTATACAAGATTAAATCTACACATAATATAGGTGTATTATACTAAATGATACAGATCAATACATGCATCGATTTCATAATAAGGGGTTTAATAGCAGCACCCAAACTACTTATTAATACACTATTATGCTCTCTTTAGGCATTGATCAGTCAGTTTTGTGCCATGCATGATACACGCTTAGGTGATCATGTATCTTTTGATACATGACTGACGAGGCAGATTTTTTCCTGTAATGGACCAGTTGCTATCAAAGGCTATAGAACCCAGTCTGTCTTGCTACTTACCCATAGCTGGCTGGAGAAGAGGATTCATACCTTTCCCAAGGGTATTAGCATGTAAGTGAATGTAACGGATTTGACTTGAATTTGAACTCAGCTCTCCAATTCCTCAATACGAGATACCATCAATTATTCTGACAGGTATGAAATCTCACATGTATACAATGGTTAAATATGATCCTGTAATCCACAATCCCATATCTCTCTTGTAGCAAGAGTTGTTGGCGAACTATCTTTCTTTTTTCTTTTTTTTTAAATCAATTTTACCTCAAGGTATGGAAGAGTTAGAAACAAACATTGCTAAAGAGCAAGAACAAAAGTAGATTAATCAGGAGGAGAGTAGATAGCAAGTGACATTTAAATTCTTGAAAATTACAGTTGGCTCAAAAGCATGGAGCCAGAAGAAAGTTTCACAAGCAAGAAATAAATTGTTAGCATATAATTTATACAGCCAACTCAACTGTAAATTGTTGCCCGTCTAGTACTGTGCTTAAATTCAAAATGTCTAGATAATCATGTGTTGTAACATCTATCATTGGGGTGACAGATCTGGTGACAGTGCCAGCCATAGTTAATTTTGAATATCTTGCAGAACAAGGTGAGTAGCATGGGCATCCCATCAGCAGGCATTATTCTACTTGAATAACACAATGTGTAGGCTATTGTCTTGTAGCTTAGTGGATTAAGCATTGATTTGTTAATTTGGTGACATATTAATTCAAAGACAATCCCTGGGCTAGGCAGTGTCTAATTTGACTCGGTGGAAAATGGATGAGTAATAACTGGGCAGTACTATCAATAAAAGTTAGACAATATCTCTAAACATAGGCAGTGGAATGAGAACAGTTTACTCCTCTAGATTAAATAAAGAGTTCCGTTCTGAATTCCCTGTAAGGTACCTACATTGATATACACCTGATGAAGACTGGAGAGCACAATGGCAGAAACATTGTAATAACAATAAGAAAGATGAAAATAATAGTCTGAATATAAATAGTGTTTATTGTACTGTTCAACATTCCATTCATGAAGACTAAGGACAAGTGACTGCTCTAACATTCTGATGTAAGGTTTTGGCCTTGTGTGTTGTGAATGAATTTTATACTAGAAAATCCCCACTACTTGCATGAAGATACAACTTTTACTTATTACTGAACACTAGATAGTCACCTGAATGATTGAATGGTACTAACTCATGGCCCAACTGGAAACATGAACTATCATGTTGCGTAAGGTATATCCAGATAGATGAATATCTTCACATCGGTTCAAGGTTATGCTTGATCTTCAGGTCATACCAAGAACCTTTTAGCATGTCTTCATAATATTTTGACTGATTATCATTGGAAGAATACTATTTTCAGTAAATGTTGACTCAATTCAAGGCCCAAGAGCCACTCAAGGTATAGGATTACTGAAATGTCCTCATTCAGTACAAGAGGTTAAAAAGTAAAAAGTGCAGATTATTAAGAAATATTTGTCAGATAATGGTTAACTCTAGAATTGAAGAGGTGAAGATTGCAGTGATCAGGGAAAGTAATGGTTTTTAAGAAGAAACTATCTGAATGGAACATCCTGCATACCAATGGCTTATAAAGTAATGTAGATGATTTGATTCTGTGTATATGGCATGGTGGGTTGTAGCTGTAAAGGTCTGAACTGGTGGGACTAAGCTTATTTGATCATTTGTCATGAAAATTGTGATAGAATAGTAATAGGCATCTGGTATTTCACCTGTGGAAAAAGGGCCGTAAGGTTGAAAACTATTCATCGCTCAAATGCTTTTGAACTCTGTCAAGCCTGAAAAGTGAAGACTGGGCAGTTCCAGCCCAGATATGGCAATGATACTCCAATTTTAGTCTGAACTGTTGCAACAGTAACAATATGTTTATTTTTCGATTTGTAACAATTTAATTAATCAATGCTTTCTCCTTTTTTTTTTTTTTAGAGTTTATTTCTTGAATGAAATTTCCTTTAAAACTAATTTTTGTAACAGCACTGGAATCATCTTCTGATTATATTTTACTTTTTTTGATTACTGGAAATGAACCAAGCTGGTTTCTTTGTTTTTCCAACCACAACTTTTTACCTCATTGTTCCATTATAGTAAGATATTCTAAAGGCATGATATAAACAAAATTCAGCTATTTTGAAAACATTTGCCTTTTGGCTTTTTTGGTTTTTGATACAAACTATACATTTCTCGAATTCTAATTTTGATTTTTTTTTTTTTTTGGTCACATTTTAATATTCTAATTAAACTGCACGTATTATTTTTAATATGCTACAGGAGGGAAATGGCATTTCAATGTCTACTTGAATAAAAGCTAGTGAATAAATAATAAACCTTGCTTGAAGATATAACCTCTTGCAAACAAAGGATGCACAACATTGTTCAGTGCAGCATAATAAGGATTCTACGGAATACTATGAAAATGGCACGAATTTAACAATAGTGATAATTGAAAAATATACACCAACAAAAGTGGATTCACAAAGAAAGGATAATTATGACTTTCTTTCCCTCATTGTGTTATGTTTTATCACTGATAAAAGAATTGTAATAATAAAATGTATTATCATTAAGCAAGGAGAGGAAAAAGAAAAACTCTATTGTTGTCATAGTAGCTGTTATGTGATGATGGTTTTAAAGATTTCATTCATTATAATTATTATTAGTTAAGCAAAGAGAAGCAAGGGAAGAATTGGATTGGATTGGTCGTAGTAATTATAGTAAGGGCAATTATGGATTTAGACTAGATATTCATTATTGTTCTTTTGAGAAAAAGTAAAAGACTGTAATGAAATATAGTAGTCGAAGTAAGGTAATTTTCATTATAGACTAGATAGTCATTATTATTTTATATATGAGAGGAAAGGGACTTTGAAATAGTAATAGTATTAAAAAAAATTATCGTTTAAGGCCTGCCATTTTTATTAGTTTTTAAGAAAAGAAGGATACTCTAATGTAGTAGTAGCAACAGTAGTAGTATTTTTAGTATTAAGGCAATTATGGTTTTAGGCTTGCCATTTATTTATATTTATTAAATGAAAACAGTATACTCTAATGTAGTAGTAGTAGCAGTAATAGTAGTAGTAGAAGTAGTAGTAAGGTGATTACAGTTTTAGGCCTGCTGTTCATTTTTACATTATTTACATAATTCGAACTGTTGTCCTCATCTTTATTGCCATATTCCCAACATTTTTGCCATTGTATGCTCCAGCCTTCTCCTGGTGATATACATTAAAATTTTGAATTTGTAGATTGTTCTAATTCCACATGCCATGCCTTTTTTTAGATATCTCTGTTTCAGTTAATTCTCTTTAGTAACACAGCTCTCCAAATTTTTGCACCCTCTGCTGTGGCTAGGTATTGAAATTGCAAGTAAAGTCACTTTTTAGATTCACTCAACCAGATTCAAAAAAAGTATGGTACATGAAATTAGGACAGTCTATCTTCATGGTCGTAATAATGGGTTCGGTTTGAAATTCCAATGTATATCACCTGAAGAAGGTCAGAGAGTAGAGCAGCCGAAATGTCATAAATATTGCAATAAAGATGAAGACAGCAGTCTGGATGATGTAAATAGTGTAAATACCTAATCTGAGAAATAGAGACAGATATTCATTTTTAGTTTTGAAATGAAACCAGGATAATGTAATGCATTCATAGTCATAATGTTATTATGGCTTCAGGCCTGCTATTTATTTTTGTATATTAACTGAAAAGCAGGATATTCTAATGTAGTAGTAGTAGTAAGGCGATTAGGGTTTTAGGCTTGCCATTCATTTTTATATATTAAACAAAAGTAGGATACTATAATGTAGTAGTAGCAGTAAGGTGATTATAGTTTTATGTCTGCCATTCATTTAGTTTTTAAACAAAAAACAGGTTACTCTAATGTAGTAGTAGTAGTAGTAGTAGTAGTAGTAGTAAGGTGATTATTGTTTTAAGGCTGCCATGTAAGGTGCTACAAAACCAAAGTATTAACCTAAAAACTGGAATCATCAGCCATATCCAAATGCTTTCTCAGATCAATGGTAACAACTGGCATGTAGGTCTCATTGAATACCATGTTTCTTCAAACTGTGTGGATTTGTGTTAGAGAATTATAAAAAAAGAACTGTACTAGATAACAGAAGCCATATTACTTGAGCACATTCCACAGCAGCATCTAAATTGGGTAGCATATGTGATATAAAGAGAGACTAATGACAGAATCAAGATGCTGACACTCAACACAACTTCAAACAAAAGGCAAGGAAGGGAACTGCCGTCAATACTAGAAAAAGCAATAACAGCTCAAAACTTATTTTCCTGCAAAATTTTTTAAAGAGAAGAATCTCATTATTAATTTTTAAAGGAAAAGGGGATACTATAATGTACTAGTAGTAGTAGCTAAGTGATAATAGTTTTAGATCTGCATTATTACATGTTAGATGAAAGCATGAACTATATGTATATAATAAAAAATTATTTATGTATCACTATTATTACTGTGTGAGTGAAAAGCACATCAACAAAGTGATGCAAGGTTATAAACATAAGAAGCCCCATATATATATATATATATATATATATATATATATATATATATATATCTGGTATCACCCCAAGCAAGGCAGTACAGCCACTAAGATGCAAAGGGTTACAGAGAGTGGAAGAATTAGGAACAGAAACATTAGTAATGAGTAGAAATAGAAAAGCGCATTCAGGAGGACTGTAGATAGTCATGGACATTGTATTTAAATTTTTGAAGAGTTAGGTTTGGCTAGAAAGCATGAAGCCAGAAGGGAGTTCCACAAGTGAGAAGTGAAAGAAAAGAAACTGTTAGCATAGAAGTCACAGCTACATCTAGTCAGCTCAACTGTAAATTGATGAGACCTCAATGCCTGTCACTTAAATTCATACAGTTTTGGTACTATAGCAAAGAGCTTATCTGAACAATTACCATGAAAGTATTTATTAAATGCCACAGAGAGGCAAACTTCTGGTGGTGGGTAAGTGACTGAATCCAAGTTGACAGATCAGGATCAATAATATTGCTGATGCTTCTTTGGATCTTAGCAAGGATCTCCAGTTAAATAGCAGGGCACCGGACCATATATGGCAGCAATATTCTAAACATGGGTAAATGGTAGACCTATAGATATGTAAGATAGATTCCAGAGAGAAAAATTGTCTCATATGACACAGTGAACTGACTTTCTTAGCTGCTGACCTAGCAATGGATTCAATATTGTCTTTCCACTTCATGTCAGCTGAGAATGTTAGCTTGAGAAGATGCAACGAGTCACTCTCTTGGACGTTAGCATCAGCCATGCTGATGGAAGGCAGATAAGGGTCTCTCAAATGATTAAGGAAGAGAAGTTTAATTTTGGAGGCATTAAAATTGACAAGCCATCTTTTGCCCCAGTTAATGATGGTCTTAAGGTTATTTAGTACATCAGCTGCCATTCTGACCTTGTTGGACTGATCAGTTTTAATACCGAGGCAAGTGTAAATGGTAGTGTCACCAGCATAGATACCAAGTTGAGAGCTGATGCCATTGGGAAGATTAAAAACAGCATAGGACAAAGGATGGGGGAGACCCATGTTAGTATGAAACGATCTGGACATGTGGCTGTTCAGGATAACTTTCATTAAATGATTTAGTAGGAAAGAGATGATCAATTTTAAAAAAAAAAGTGTCTGGAGACACCATAACTTTTCAGCTTGTATAGAAGACCTGAATGCCAAACCCTGTCAAAGGCTTTTGAGATATCCAAAGATACAGCCAGGGTTTCCCAGTTTTTATCTCGAGCATGATTGCCTCTTTCTGTAATTATCATTAGTACATCAGCAGTTGGGCTGGAGAAATGAAAGCTGTATTGCTTATCTGAGAAAAAGCCCTGCAATGAGAGATAATGGACCAACTCAGAATTAATTAAGACCTCTATGAGTTTCCCAAAAAGAGCTAGAAGCCTAATAGGCTGATAGTGGGTGGATTGGGTAGTTCACCAGAGTTCTTAAAAACAGGAACAACAGACGATGATTTCCAGCTGGCAGGAAAGTTGGAGGCAGTGTGGCATTTATCATACAGTTTAGAAACAACAGGAGCCAGTTCAGGAACACACTTCTTAATGACTATTACCATGATATCATCAGGTCCACATGATTTGTGGGGATCAAGGTTAGAGATGATTGAAAGTGTTATATCAATATCACACAAAAGAGATTCAGTTCTAAGTGGGGAAATTAGGCAGAGATACTCCAGATTTGTCAAGAGTGGATTTTGAGGAGAATTTCCAAGAAAAGCATTCAGGTTTATCAGCAGAAGATGAAGAGATTGATTGAATAGGGGATGAAATAGAGACTTTGTATTTATTTAAAACCCTATTACAGAGCCGCCAGTAATCATGAGAGTCAAAGTCGTTAGAGGCTAGGCAGTGCCTCATTCTCTTGGTAAACAAGGACTTAACTCCTTCAAGGACTCACTTACATTTATTATGAACAGTAGTGAATAAGCTGCTGTTGTGACAAGAGCCATTATACTGGAATAGCTGGAAATAGTGGTTCCTTTATGCCAGCTGAGCATGTTGGTATAAACCATGGAAAAAATTGTGGTTTTGCCGGGTATTTCTGAGAAGGGATGAAAGTGTTAATGTTATCTTTGACCCAAGAAGTAGACTTTCTGTATGATAAATATTCATTGGCGTTTCATTTTTAAAAGTTGTGGTTTTTATTCCCCACCCAGGACAGACATGTACAATATAATTGTACATATAGGAACTAGTTATATTTGTTGCAGTAAGAATGGTAAGTAAGAATCTGTTGTTTTGGTGAAAGGAATATGGTAGTACATTTGGTTCAGTAATTATGGCTCGCTAAGTTTAAGATAAGTCAGATTGAAGACCCCACATCTGCCATATTTTTGTATTTTTCAAAATAAGCATTATCTTTTGTATGATAAGTGCATACATACCAAACATACATATGGTGAGAGGTTTTTTAAAAAAGTAGTGTATAACTATGCAGCTGAGTCATACATATATACATACATACATAGCAGTGATTTTTTTTGTTCAGAAAGTACTGTGATTAATCCCACACATAGCAAGGTGTGCCCTAACTATCAAAGGATTTGTCATAATGATTTAAGGCAAGGCCAGAGGCTCTTCCTGATATCCAACTCAGATGAACACAGCAGTCCAAATCCATCAAATGTTTTTATCAAGATACCATCACTAGGTAGGTTGCCATTCACAGTTTAAAACCCCATCTTAGCCATATACAGGATGCAGCGGAAATATATATATATATATATATATATATATATATATATATATATATATATATAAAAAAGTGAAGTTAACACTCAGAGGCGACAGGCTGTTTCATGCTAGATGCAATCGAAAACTCGCGGCCGGACGATTGCATCTAGCATGAAACAGCCTGTCGCCTCTGAGTATTGACTTCAATATTTTATATTTACATATACTCTGTCTCTGATATTGAGCACTTTATCCCATAAATATAGCACACCATAAAACCATATTTCTTCATACATATATATATATATATTATTATTTATCTATTTTAGGATATTGCATCAGCAACATGTCAAAAATCACTACACAAATGCAGTTGTGTTTCGATGTGAATCAATGCACCTCATCAGGCGTTAGTAAAATAACTGGTAAATAGACTATTTATTGAGATTGATAAACAAGATACACCCTCTTTTCATGAGAAAAGGAAGAAAAAGAAAAAGAGCAGGAAAGAAAGGGGAGGAGATGGTTGCAGGGCTTGTTTTGTTTTTACTCAGATCAATGAATCAGAATGGCCTGCGCTATGTTCAAAGTATGGTGAAAGTTAAGAAGCGTTTGTGAGTTAGGAGTTTTATTTTCATCTTTAAACTTCCAAAAATATTTTGAAAGTGATGTATTAATATACTAATACATCATTAATATACTAATACATCACTTTCAAAATATTTTTCGAGGTTGAAAGATGAAAATAAAATGACCAGGGTTATTAAAAAAGAATGAACCGATTTCATGCAATATTTTCATATGGAAAAGCAATAAAAAACACCAACAAGGTCACAAGTATTCTACTCACAATCAAATTTTATTTCCTGTCTTACAAGTGTTCAATATGGCCACCACCTGCAGCATAGGCAACATCAGTGCAATAAGAGAATTCCTCTTGGACATGTATCAGTATATCATGATCCATTGAATTAATTGCTGTTGTTATTTGATGTTCAAGGTCATCGGGGTTAGTGGGTAATGGTGGAACATAAATGTGATCTTTTACTTATTGCCACAAGAAAAACATCACACGGTGAGGTCTGGGGATATTGCAGAACAAGCGCAAAGAGCAAGGTCTTGGTAAGTGCCTGAACAAGAAGTAGTCTGTAAGGTTTCAAATATAGATGTCTTCTTAGCACATGCCAGATAGTGGATTGAGTGTTTGCAAGCTCATAGCTAGCTTGATTTGTGGACTTCTGTGGACTCTCTTCAAATGCAGCACGGATTCTTGCCAATTATTCCTACAAAACTTGTAGTCATCCTGGACTTTTTCCTTTACATGGACACCCATTCTCTTGAAACTTTTTAAACCACAAATGAATGTCCTTAGGAGAGGGCAGATTAATTTTGAATTGCCTTTGAAAATCATGCTCCACCATAACAACTGTATTTGTTTCACAAATTCAAGAACACACAACACCTTTTGCTGAGGACTTGCTATATTGGGGGTAAACAAACAACTGAACATTGTCAGAGATATGACGTGACTACAGAACCCGTGTGGCAGCCATTCAAAGCTTAGAAAACTTCTCTTTTAAATGCTCACTGACTCATTCAATGACAATGCTTTAGAACTGAAGCAATGCGTTATGAAATCAGCTCATTCTTTTTGAATAACCCTATATATATATATATATATATATATATATATATATATATATATAAATACCTGAGAAAAATAATAGCATGCGTGGCCTGATGATTGCAACCAGCATTAAACAGACTGTCACCTCTAAGTGTTGACTTCTATGTTCACTTTTATATTTACACATGCTCTATCTTTGATATTGAGCACTTTATCCCATAAATATAGCACACCTTAAGACTATATATATATATATATATACACACACAGATGTTTGTCATTCACTCCTATAAGAAGCTTATTCATCCCAGTTGATAATTCCTTCAGGTCATTTAACTCAGTTCACTAAAACAGTCTTCAATTGAGGGTGAGCTGGTGTACCTAGATGTCACCTTCAAAGTTGCCTGAGTTGCCTCGTCTTTCAAACAAAAGACCCTTCCAGCACTCCATTATAATCCACCTTCACTACTCCCACTCATGAACAGAGATGCACATTGTGTCATGCCTTTGTTGAGCACTAAACAAATCTGTGGTGCTGGATGGGATATTTACTGTAGCCCATCTTAATTTATCTAGAAAAAACATGTAGATGCCAACACATACAATCGATTAAGATTGTCGCAAAAGGCATACCTGTTATCATACCATACATAGCTGGCAACATTATTTTTTCCAAAAAACGTATAGCTGGAAACATTATTTTTCCGAAAACATTATCTGAGGCCTTGTTGTTGGACATAGTTTATCGTCATACCCAGGACACGGATGTAGTTTATCGTCATACCCAGGATGGACAATCTCTTGGATTCTGATTAAAGATGAAGAAGAGATTAGAAGCAAAAGAAATGTGGTTCTACAGAATGATACTGAGAATACTATAGACCAAACATGCAATGAAGTTTTAGAGAAAATAGAAATGAAAAGGACGCTTATACTTCAAATCAGATAGATATAGTTGAAAATTCTAGGGCATATAATGAAGAAGGAGGGCTTGGAGAATTTGATACTCACAGGGTAGATTGAAGGAAAAGTGACAGGAAAATAATGCATAAAATTTATTAAGAGCTACAAAGGAAGGGAAACTGGGAGAGCCATGACACAGTACATAGTGATATGTAGGTAACTTCACAAAAGATTTCCAAGTTTATACGTTTCCTTTAAAAATGTAGAGTGAAATTTTATTATAAAAATATTTTTTTTTTAATCATTTCACCCCCAGAAAGATGGGAATGTTACTAGTATACAGGGGGTTACAGAGAGTGAAAGTGAGAGAAATGACTGAGTATAGGGAGGATTGAGAAAAGGACAAAAGATGAATGGCATTCAAGAAAATAGAAGATGGTGGTTGACACTTCATTTAAATTTTTGGAGACTATAGTTAACAGGGAAGCAATTTAACAGAAGGAAGTTCCACAGTTGGGAAGTGTGAGTATGTTGGAATTTAGCTATTTCAAGAATCAAGAGGTGGAACCTAGATGACACTCTAGTAGCATGCTTAAATTCATATAGTTGGGGGAGAAGGAAAAAAAGCACAGCAGACCATGAAAATATTTGTAGAAAAGATGGAGGGAAGGTATGCCATGTTGGTGAGAAAGTGACTGAAGTCGAGACGCCAAGTCAGGATCATTTATGTTACAGATCATTCTTTGGATTTTGTCAAGAATTTCGAGATGAATGGGAGCAGCACAAGACCAGATATGGCAGCAGTATTCAATTCACAGGCAAACGGTAGATTTGTACACTATTTACATTATTTGGACTATTGTCCTCATCTTCGTCGCCATATTTATTACAACATTTCGACCGTTGTACACTCTGTCCTTCATCAGGTAGTTGGAATGTTGAACTGAACCCTTTATTTCGCTCACTTAGGGTAGACTGTTCTAGTTCCATGTGCCATGTTTAATGGATGTCAGTTATCAGTTATCTCCTGTTAATTCCCCTTTCCAAGTTCTTCACTGCCCTAACTTTTTGGGTCCTGTCACTGGATCTAACCAATGAGCCATGTGTCCTTGAGGACATCTGTGTATGAATTTCTGGGTATTATAAGTCTAATGTCATCAGCAATCATTTTTTACCTGTGCTCATATTGCAATTTTTTGCTTTTATCAATCATGTCACTCAAGTTTTGACTTGAACAACTGTTCAGTTGTACTCTCTTCCTACGGACGGGAGGAACCCGAAGGAGGCTACGCCGAAGGGCGGAGTCTCCTTTGGGGAGGTAGACCGGCCCTGAACCCGTTTTTGCGGGTTCAATGGGCTATTTTTTGGCCGAGCCCACAGGCTCAGAATGCCCACGGGCTCGGAATGCCCACGTTAAAAAAGCCTTGTGCCACATGACACCCTCGTGGGGGTGGGTGACTGAATATCATCAATCATGTTTTTACCAGAGCTCATATTGCAATTTTTGTTGTTATTATCACTTTTCTCTGGCACTCCTTATTACTGGTTTCCATATTGTATTCATTTCTATACTTGGTTGGCTCAGGAGATTTTTGTGGCCTAGCATATGTGCTGATTCCTTAAGTTTATGAATTTTCTAATGTTTTTTTTTTTTTGTCTATCATCTCAATATGGTGACAAAGATGAAGACAATAAATAAATAGTGTACATAATACCTCATCTCAGAAATATAGACAGATAGTGAAAGGCCAAAACATTGTAATAAATATGGGGACAAAGATGAGGACAGTAGTCCAAATAATGTAAATAGTGTACATAATATCTCATCTCAGAAATATAGACAGTGAAAGGCCGAAACATTGTAATAAATATGGCGACAAAGATGAGGACAGTAGTCCAAATAATGTAAATAGTGTACATAATACCTAATCTCAGAAATATAGACAGTGAAAGGCCGAAACATTGTAATAAATATGGTGACAAAGATGAAGACAATAAATAAATAGTGTATATAATACCTCATCTCAGAAATATAGACAGGTAGATTTGTAAATAGGCAAAATGGACTCTGATGAGAAAACCTTTCTGGCATGAAGCAATGACCCAACTTTCTTTTCAGTAGATGCAGCTATTGATTTGATGTAGTCACTCCACTTCAAGTCAGTTGAAAACATGAGGCTAAGAAGGTACAGTGCATGGCTCTCCAGAAGTCTAGCATCAGTTGTTCTGATAGCAGGCAGAAAGGTTTCTCTATGGCAGTTAAATATTTTTTTGAAGACTTAATGAATATCACTGAAATGTTGACATTTGCCCCCACTGCTTCCATTACAATTATCAACATAATAGCATGAGTTCTGTTTGGAAATCATGATTTTCTGCTGACCAGAAAAATCACTGGATAAATGTCATGGGTAAAGTTGGTTTCTGGTGCGAAAATTTTCATCAAAATGTTTAAAGCAAAAGATGTTTAAAATAAAAAAGATAAACATTTGGTTTAGTTAACCTGATGGACATAAAATAAGGGTTCAGTTTCACTTAAACTTTCATTGTAAATTGAACCCTCATTATATTGTTTAGGAATTTTCTCAAACCAGCTTACTGTCATATCATGTTGAAACAGCTGTTCTAATAAAATCACCAAAGTTAAGTAATGTTGAGGCTTGTCAGTACCTAAATGGGTGACCGCTTGGGAATACAAGTTACTGTAAGCTGGCATGTATAGATGATATTATGGATAATGGGTCAGGATTAGAAATTAAAGAGCCAAGTTCCAATTCCAACTGGATTCATAAATATTCACTTACAAGCAAATACCCTTAGGAAAATTATGAATCCACCCCTTTCTTACCCCAGCTATAGACTTACATAACTACAATTATTATCGCCAAAGACATTTCTTATGCTCTAAAAATATTTTATGAAATCTTCTCAGATGATTTTAGCTGTGTTAGTTTCCAAATGGTCTCAGTTCTCCCACAGATTTTTAATAGACATTTTTAAACTCTTTAGGATTGTTTACAGTGCTTCCATGACTATTAGTAGGACTGCTGCCTTTTCATTAACCAATTTTCTCAACACTCAAACAAAATCAAGATATGTATCCAGTTTTCCTTTAACTTTATATTTAGCCTGGGTCATTCTTTTCTATTGTTACAACTACAACCCCCCCCCCAAAAAAACAACCCTATCTCTTGTCCTCCTAGCTATGGGTTAAATAGCAAGTTAGACTGAACTCTCTAGCTTTGTGTGACAATCTTTCTAAGAGAAGAAAAACTCAGAAATCAGAAGTATGGAGAAGACAATGGAAACTACTCCAGTATATTTCCCAAGAATGCATTTTAATTTATAGATAATAAAGGAAAGCAATTTGTGGAAAATCATAACAACAACAACAAAATTATTTGTACATCACTCAATTTTGAATATTTTTATCTCTTTCTCAGAATCTAATGCCTGTATGATGCCAGGTTTTTTTATATGTTAATTAGCACAGGAAAAGGAATATAAAATTTAAATTTTAGAACAAGATGTTAAATATAACGATTTGACAGGCAAATTATGCAAAATAGGAATAGACAAAATTATTTGTATGGTAGAAAATATCATTTTAAATTGATTGATTCATGTAAGTATAGAATATTTACATAATTATTTTATTGGTGAAGCATTCTAGACTATTTATTCAGGAGAATTATTTGTGATAATTTCAGCAAAGAACATCACATGATGCAGAGATTGTTACTATTGTTATTCTTATGTTAACAACACGATGGTGAAGACAAAGGAGCTTAGCGTTGACATGAGACATAGAATTATTAACTTCCTCAAGTTGTGAAATAGTTAAAGTACTATTTCAAACCAGTTAGCTATCCCTAGACCTGAAGTACAGTCTATTATAAAGAAGTTTAAGCAGTTTAGCACAACAGAGATTTTGCTTGGATGTGGAAATAACCCAAATTGTCACTGAAAACTGCACAAAAACTGTGTTGTGAGATTAATATAAACCAAAGAGCTGTTTTGAAAAACATTGCCAAAAGTTTGGATACAATGGGTATCAGCATAAGTATTCGCACAATACAACATTTTTTAAATAGAAATGATTTGTATGGAAACCGACCATGACGAACCCTTCTTCACAAAACATGCCACATTGTTTCTTGGTTTAATTTTGCCAAAACGTTCTTGGATAAAGAAAATTGCTTTTGGAAACAAGTACTAGGGAGTGATGAAACAAAAATTGAGTTTTTTAGGCATAATGATATACAGAAAATTTGGCACAAAAAAGATGAGTCTTTCCTACCAAAGAACAAAATGACAACATTAAAACAAGAAGGCTGGATCTTGGGTTTCTTTGGGACTGGACAATTAATTGCAATAAGAGGAATAATTAAATCTGCAGACTATATGAAAATTCTGGATGAAAATCTACAGTTATCAACGGAAAACTTTATCTAGGTTGGTGATTTACTTTCCAGCAAGATAACGATCCCAAACATATGTCTAAACCAGTTACTACGTGGCTTCAGAAAAAGAAGATTACAGTTCAGCCATGTCCTTCAAGGAATTGGCTTGAATCCTATTAAATATCTATGGCAACAATTGAAAGTTCAAATAAATCGTCAGTCACCAAAAATCCTTCAGGAATTAGAATATGTAAACATTGAAGAATAGAAGAAAATCCCAGAAGAGACTTGTCAAATCTCATCAAAAACTTTAGAAAATGACTACAAGTTATAAAGATGAGACGCTATGCTGTTGACTATTAATATTGTGAAAATTGTTCAATTTTTTCTATTTTTCATACTGCATGGATAATTTTGTCTTTTTCTATTTTGCATCTGTCAAATTTGTCGTATTTAACCTATTGTTCTAAAAATTGTGTTAGATATTCATTTATTGTGCTTATTAAGATATAAAAAACTCAGAATCATACAGGCATTAGCTTCTGAGAAACGGATAAAAATATTCAAAATTGATGGGTGTATGAATAATTTTGTCATTAACTATACATCCTGAAGAGACATGGCATTTTTGAAAAAGAAATTCCTTCCTGGGTCATCTTGTTGATTGATTATATGGTTGTTTGTCTCCATACTGTCTATGTTTGCTGTCTTCTTTTGTTCTATCTATATTGACTTTAATATAGTTGCTTCATTTTTGGCATCTATTAACACTGACTCATTCTCTTACTTTAGGTTTCTCATATATAGCCATGTCATGTTGGTTTATCTGCTATCATCTGAATTTTGTTTTCTGAAATATTCTAATAATTGTTTTTCCTTTCTCTTTCTGAATTTTTGTCTTTTGTGCTTCCTGAGTTTCTTCTCGTTTTAGTGCCATTTTTGACTTTATAGAGTTATTATTTTTGTTGTCTTGTGTACTATTCAAGTTCCTTGATTATAGAGTTGATGCAATCCTTGATTTTTTTTTCTTTAGTGTAGCACTACATTGCATTTTCATCAGTTTTCCAGTATCAGGGACCAGTTCTCTAAGATTATAGCTATTAATAATATTATCATCATCATCATCATCATCATCATTTGTGCATCCTGGGTATGACGATAAACTACATCCGCGTCCTGGGTACAGCGATAAACTACATCCAACAGGAAGGCCTCAGATAATGTTTTCGGAAAAATAATGTTGCCAGCTATACGTTTTTGAAACAATAATGTTGCCAGCTATACGTTTTTTGGAAAGAATAATGTTGCCAGCTATACGCTTATGAAAAAATAATGTTGCCAGCTATGCATTTTTGAAAAAATAATGTTGCCAGCTATATGCTTAATAGTACTGTATATTTGATATATATATGGGTATATGTGTATGTATGTATGTATGTATATATATATATATATATATATATATATATGTTTTATATATATATATATGTATATATATATATATATATATGTATATATATATATATATATGTATATATATATATATATGTATATATATACCTTAATTTGGCATTAAATGACCCACAATGGTTGATATGCCATAAAACCCAACCAACCAACCAACCAACCAACCATCATTTGTGTATGTTGCATTTCCTGCTTTTTATCCTGTAGAGTCAGTTCTAAACTATGGTCCTTAGACCCTAAAGGAGAATTGTCATTTAATTGATAACACTTTTCTTAGTATCTGGGGTGTTCCTAGAAGGTCAATCTTCTGGGCAACTTGTATGTTGGGAAAATGTTAGCAAAATTGTCCATTCCTTTTCTCACAAGGCTCAGAGCTCTGATTACTGTTGGTACAGTCTCAGTCTTCATTCCCCACTTCCTGTTAATCTCCAAGTCCTTGTATATGGACAATTTATTGATAATTTTCATGGATTTGCTTCTTTCAGATGGTATTGCTATGTCGATAAGCATACACTTCCTGAATTTCTTGTCTTCTATGATAATATCAGGTCTGTTGGGTTTTATTTCCCTGTCAGTATGAATTAGCATGTCCCAGAGGATAGTTACATTGTTATTTTGGGTAACTGTGTCTGGTTGGTGCTCATACCATCATTCAGTTGTTTTGATTTTGTATTTCTTGCATATCTTTTATATGTTGCTACCTTGTTATGTCTGTTTTTTGCTAGTTCCGGACATCCTTTGATAATATGGTCAACAGTTTCATCATATTTTCAGCAGGTCCTGCATTTCAGGTTAGTTTCATTATTGATTATGTGAGAGTGATTTGCTTTGGCTGTGAGTCAATAATTAAGTCTTCTGTCTCAGTTCTCTGCCCAGTGCTTCTCAGCTACTTATTTGTTTTTTTTTAGTCCACATCTGCTTCTTTAATTCTTTTTTATGTATTTGCCATGCAACACCTTGTCCTCCAAGTCTGTTTGCCTCGGGGTTCTTGATAAGATCCAGAGGCAGATATGCAATATTAATTGGCCATGATCTGGCATCTCATCTACAGTCGCTCTCTCACAGATGCGCCATCGCCTCTCTCTGTCTTTTTTACAAATACTTTCATGGTAATTACTCTGAGGAGCTGCGTTCGCTGGTTCCCAGACTTCATGAATTCAAGCGTCCTACGAGGCTGGCATCCCACTCTCACCCTTTCACTGTTGAAACTATTAAATGTAGCCGTCTCTTCTACTCCAATAGCTTCATATCTCACACCTCTCAGCTGTGGGACTCCTTTCCCTATTCCAGTTTCCCTGAGAGCTATAATCTCCAACTATTCAAATGTAATGTCAATAGACATCTCCAACCTTGATCTATCCACTATCCTTCTCCTCATCCTTTCCTCTATCACTCCTATCTGATCTTTCTCCAAATCTTCTGTAACCCCTTGTGTCCTAGTGGCTTCTCGCCTTGCTTGGGGTGAAACGCTTAAAAATAAAAAAATTTCCTTTGGCCAAGATGTTTTACTTTCTGTTTTACTGGTTTGGCATAGATAGGATTCACTTTGGGGTTTTTTGGTAGGGTTTCAGGTATATTAAGCTGTTTCTTGAAGTGGTATTCTTCCAATCTGAATGTTGTAGTTTTTAGTATTAGTTCAAGTTGAATTAGACCTCAGCCTCCTAAAGCTCTTGCTATGTACAGCCTATTAATTTTTGATTTCAAGTGGTGCATCCTCATTTGGGTAAGCATTTTCAGGTTTAGGCATCCAATCTTTTAACGTCATTCAGCTTCTATTTAATAATGTCGAAACTGTATGCTACTATGAGTATAGCAAAAGTGTTGATAGCTTTCATTTTATTGGCCCTTTAACTTCATTTTCTAATATTAAACACACTCTCATATAATATTCTTTCCAGATCTTTTTCTTCATAATTGAAGGTTGTGTGTACCATTTTGGTCTAGTTCCTTAATCTTTTTGTTGATATCAAGGTAAAAATCTGTAGTTTTCATTAGTTTACTGCCTTTGAAGGTGGCTTTGGTACATTTGTCAATTCCGAACTCCATCCTAATGCCGTCACTGAAGGTTTTGATAATGGTGAATAAGTTTTTCTGCTGGCTCTCATACTTGGCTAACATTTTAAGATATGTGAATACGTGATTCAGTTTGCCATTCTGTGACTTGTATCCATTACTAGTGTTGTTCAGCAGGCAGCTGAGTGGTGACAATGAATCTCCTTGGAAGATCCTGCTTTTAATCCTGATTAGTCTCGGTGTTAACAAACCATTTGCATGGTTCAGGTTTAGTGTAGTTTATCAGTTTTTCATGCTCTCTATTATGAATTTGACCATTGTGGGACATGGTCAAATTCATAACAGACCATGCCTACAATGGCCAAATTTCTAACTTATTATTATTATTATTATTTCCTTGGATTCCTGTTGTATACAAATTTCCTTCTGGGTCCTAACCAGAGACCTAAGATCAGAAATGGTTACATGATATTTTCCATTGATCATTTTTTTGTAAAAAAAAAAAAAAAAAAAAAATTTAAGATCACACACCTTTTATATAGATAAAGCTCTTCCTAAGGTGTGAGCTGTACTGTTGAGTAGAAGTTTTTGTAATTTATTAAGGCATGAGCTGCCAGGAATCATTCTAATGAGTCTATTGGGACATTTTACAATCAATCTGATGGCTCCAATTACAACTGGAATTATTGATGTTCTCATGTGCCACATTTTTGAGATTTCCATTTCCAGATCCTTATTTTTGAAGATCTTCAAAGATACATTACAATCTGCAGGGACTGCCAACATTTGGGTGATTAGCTTCGATTGTTCTGTATGTATATATTGTAAATTTCAATAAACTTTTTACAGGTTCTATTTCTGTAACCGAATCTGAGTTATGTTCATACCAGTTTCTTGCAATTTTTGTTGCATAAAAGTTGCATATTTTCCAGTGCACATATCGGCCCACTCTATCATGATGAGTTTTATATTAACTTGGTGCTAACACAATGCCAGCTGATACAAGATTGTTTAATTGTTAATTTATACAAGAATCTGCACTTGGAGTCAACACAATTTTTCAGTATATGTGCTTGGTAAATTCTAGTTAACAAAGCATTGGTCATGTGCAGCAAGAATAAAACCTTTGGTTTCAACTTTGAACCCTGCGCTATGTAATCAGTTTGTTTACATCAGCTTGTTTTTTATGAGTATTGACCATGAAGAAACTTATCTTGCCACTGTTTCTGCATTTGTTATATTGTATTTGCTTTTGCTTTCTTTTTAGATTCTTTACCGCAGCAGTCGCTGTATCATCTTTTATTTTCACTTCTTCACCTACTTGAAATATTCCCTTTTGAATTTTGTTGGCTTCCATTATTACTGAAGTTTCTTATTTCTTTCATGTTCTTTGACACAGATCATCATCCACTCTTCTGTAGTTTCCAAGTATCTTTGAAGATTATTATTATTATTATCAACATTTCATTTCACAGTTCATATCATTTGTGCATGTTTTTACCGAGCAACTGCATCTCAAGAAAATATGTAATTGCTACTCTGCAGAATTTCCTTTGGATGGGACCAGTTCCCTAAAGCTCATTCTTGTCTATATCTCTAATATGTAATTCACCTGGGATATCTACAAGATGATCATTAATTCCCAACTTGCCAGTTCCTAAAGTTCTTATAAGATTTTTCTTATCTTAACACTTTCCATTCATTCTTAATCTCTTGATTCCAATGCTTTGTTACTTTTCCCACATTTCTTTTTTGGTGGTAGGGGAGAGATCATCTGGGATCAGGGTATTAGATCATTTACTTTCTTATTTACTTGGTTGGCCACTATCAGTGTATCTGTTGATACCTACGTCCCAAATGATTTGTACCTTGCCAACATTTGTGACTGCATAGAGCACATGCTCCAATGAGTACTTAGGTACTTTTTGATTTATTGCTTGGCAAATTGACCAGTACAGATAACTTTCCACTTTGTTATGCCAATGAAGATTATCAGCAGGTACTAAGAATAGATATTCAACTCATATTGGCTTATATACGTTTCAGTCTCAAAAAGATGGCCCAGGAAGATTGTTTTTTGGATAAAAATACCCTAGGGAATTCTTTATTTCAACCACCATTTTTTTTAAAAATATTGAATAAATTTCCTCACAGTGATTAATTTAGGCTGTGAGTATTCTAGAACAAAGTGTTTCATTTGAATATTTAATAAAAATGGTTGGTTGTGATAAGGATGACCAGATTGGGTTTTTTTTCTGGAAAAAAACCCAGTCATCCTGACCCATCTATTTGAAACTCCATGGAACTAATCAGATACATGACAAATTTTATATGGTACATTTTGTCATGTTTTCTGTCATAACTAGATCAGCCAGATATTTACATTTTCTGTCTGTATTACCTGTTATGTTATGTCACATTTTCTCACATTTTCTGTCAGCTGTAACTATACCAGCCAGATATTTACCTTTCTGTCTATGTTTCACATGTCATGTTATATCACATTTTCTGTCATCTATCAGTAGACCAGAAGGATAGTTACATTTCTGTCAATGTATCATGTTATATCACATTTTCTGTCATCTATCAGTAGACCAGCAGGATAGTTACATTTCTGTCAATGTATCATGTTATATCACATTTTCTGTCATCTATCAGTAGACCAGCAGGATAGTTACATTTCTGTTAATGTATCATGTTATATCACATTTTCTGTCATCTATCAGTAGACCAGAAGGATAGTTACATTTCTGTTAATGTATCATGTTATATCACATTTTCTGTCATCTATCAGTAGACCAGCAGGATAGTTACATTTCTGTTAATGTATCATGTTATATCACATTTTCTGTCATCTATCAGTAGACCAGAAGGATAGTTACATTTCTGTCAATGTATCATGTTATATCACATTTTCTGTCATCTATCAGTAGACCAGAAGGATAGTTACATTTCTGTCAATGTATCATGTTATATCACATTTTCTGTCATCTGTAATGCGACCAGATGTATAGTTATATTTCTGTCTAAGTTTAACATTATGTTCTATCACATTTTCTGTCATCTATAAGTAGACCAGCCGGATAATTATAATTCTATGTTTCACGTTATGTCATATTATATTACGTTTTGTGATGTTTTCTGTCACCTATAAATAGATCATCCAAACAGTTACATTTCTGTCCCTGCTTGTTTTTACATTCTGAATACATGGCTCACACTTTTCAGGCTGTCTCTTTTACTGACAACAATGCAATATGTCTTCTTACAGTTAATAATGAGTCCTTTCTTCATGCTTTCATTTACTGTCGTGTCTAAGATTTCTTTCAGTTTTCCTCTTCAGTTTGCCATGAACACATTATTATCCGAGTATCTTTTTCTCTAATGTCTGCAAATAGTGAATTCTAGTCCTTTTAGAGTCATCTCTGCATTAAATAAACTAGCCATAGAGTGTTTGTTGGGTCTTGTTATGAGTTCCTCTTCGTGTTGTATATGCCATTTGATGTCAGGTGGAAACTGTCAAGGATTTTACCAAAAATGTGTTTAAAGGTCCGAGTTCTTTTGACCATTGATAATGGTCATTTTTCAATAAAACAAGATAGAAATAAAAGAGAAAGTTATTATTGTCACAATTTTCTTTTTATGTACCATGTAACTTCAGGATATCGTGATCATGGTTTTTCACATCTTCCTGTTTTTTCTTGCTCTAATTCTGTGACTATCAAAAAGTGAAGACAATAATATATAAAGCAATGAATAAGGTACAGTTCTTATAAAAAAAATGTTATTATCACAGTTTTCTTCTTTTATGTTCCTTGTTTGTGGTCATGGCTCACCACAACAACCTGTCATTTGTTCCTGTAATCACATGACTATCAAAATAATGAAAGTATTATGACCAGAATACTTAAAATACGATTCAAATAAATATATTGAACTGTTGATGTTTCCATCATAACTATATGTATTGAGGTTGAAAGATATTAATTATTTGTATAAATTATACACTCCTGGACTTAATGTTGGTTTTCATCCTAGTGCTAGCAAAGATGAAATCTGACTGCATTCGTTACTGTCAGCTGTCATGGCATATCAGTGACAAAAAGCTGGAAATGAAATAGAGTATAGGAAAGAGTGGAGTCATGCCTTTCTTGAAACATTTTTATAATATCTACACATGGAGCCTAAGTTGTGGTTCCCATCTTCTGTCACAATTAT
>OZ010594.1:50445564-50525564 GCA_963932145.1 Acanthosepion lycidas | reverse complement strand
CTTTTGATAGCTGTTGTCGCTAAGGTTTATCTGTCAAAAATGAGAAATCGTAGAGGTCAGAGTTTATTAATTACTAAACTTAGCTAGATTCACCAAAGAAAGCAGTGAGTAATTATTACTTACATATTGATATCTTCAAAGACCAATATCTCTGTAATTAATTTCAGATATTAAGATGAACATGAGGTCGTTCAAAACAGTAATGCTCAGAAGCATTTGTCTGTGATTAGAAATGCTTGCATTGATATTACTCAATGGGGTTTTATTGAAAAATAAAAAAAATTTCATTTGTTTGAATAATGGATTACCTAATCCTATATTAAATGACATAACTCTTTAAGATATAAGTGAACATGGCTCTCCAGGGATTTCTTTTCTTTGGTATTTTTCAATTGCAAGGATTTCTTGTGAAAGATAGTTGATTGGTCCCTAGTTTTGAACTCAGAGTAGACCTTCCAGGTTGGCTGTCACTCAAGGCTAGAGAAGCCATTCTACTATTTAATGGTATAACTCAATGATGAGGAGAAAGTAATTAAATCATTGAATAATGAAGTTATACTTTTACTGTGATATTAATGCAAGAGGGAATATAACATACCTGACTGGAATCTGAACTTGAATATTTCATTTTAATTTCGGTACTGATAACCATACCACACTCCATAGTATAGTATAAGTGAACTACCAATTAAAGACATCAAAATCAAACAAGTTCAAAAATTTAAATATCCAAGAAGTCTTTTAACAGAGGACCGAAAATGCGATACTGAAATTTGAAGACACATTGATATAGAGTGTAGGGGAGTTATAACTCAATAAATAATTATAAACCTCCTAACATTCGTATATACAAAAATACATATAAAAATGACAAACTGCAAGATGCAGAAACAACAAAATGATTATTACAGTAGTGTCTTGACTAAAGTCATTTCGAGTTAAGTCATTTTCGAAGATATGTCAGTTTTTCTTAAATATTATATGAAAAAATAAATGTCACCTTAGGTTGTATTACTGGAAGTTACATCATCTGTTAAAATATTAGAAACATTAAAATATTAAAATAACAATAAACACATATAAAATTATATTCAAATAAATTTTAAAATATTATGTATATATATATATATATATATATATATATCATAGAATCATCAAAACCAAAACAGTCTAATAAAGTATATTCAGCAGACATTTATATTTCAAATTCCTGCTGACAAGCTCCAACACCAATTTTGAATGCAGATTTGTTTATATCTGTGCTCTGCCATTGACGTTCTTTCATTTACATTTCAGTTGTTATTTAGAATATATTTTTGCCTATATCTCCAAAATAAAAGTCCCAGTGCAAATGCTAATCCTATGCATAAAGCAATATCGCTAGAAGATAAGGTAGAAGTTAATTATTTTATTCAGAATACTGTACGTACATATAAATACTGTAATAGGTAATTGGGAGTGCTTATTTTCAGTTTAGAGTGTGGTTATTTTGATTTAAGTCATGTTTTGACGAAAGTTGTGCCTTCTGGAACCAATTAACAACATAGAGTGAGGTACACCTGCATTTATTATCTAGTCAATATATGGTGATGGTGATACAAGAGACAGTAATACTGTGTAAAATTGTGAGTTTGGGGTCAAATGTAGATCTATTATGGATTGAAATCCAACAGAATGATATGATAAAGAATAAGTGTAGTCTTTCTCATGAGTTTTTTTTTTTTTTTTTTTATAGATGCATGTAATGAGTGTCCAGATAAAATAATATAATTGGAAAATATAATATCTTTTTTTGTTATCTTGAATTTTTGTTGAGTACTAAGAGATAAATGTTAATAATATTAACGCCTGAAAAAGGAGCCCAAGTTTTGTTGATGCATATGTTGACGGCCTGTCTGATAGTGAGAATATTACGTTTGCCTGCATAGAGGAGGAATGTGGGGTCAATTCTTATTTCTTTAGAAAGACTGAATTATAATTATTTTATTATAATTATTTTTTACACTATAATTAATTTTTATTTATTTATTTTTCAATGCACATAACACAGTTACAGCATAATTTTTTTTATTTATGTGTTTATTTCTTGGCATGACAAGTAAAAGATGCCTTCCAAAAGTTAAGCATAGTATTAAGAAACCCGAAAATTTAATTAGAAATAAAGAAAAGTGTATTGGAATCTTATTCAATATCAATCCTCATATATGACTGTGAATGCTAAAAAAATCTCCTCACAGATGAAGAAGAGATCTGAGGCAGTAGAAATATGATTCTACAAAAGGATATTGAGAATATTATGGACTGAACACATGAGCTACAATGAAGATTCAGGTAAGATAGAAACAAAATGGATGCATACTTAGAAAATCTGACACTTACATCACATAATGAAGGTAAGTGGGACAGAGGAAATCAGCAAATAACATACATAATGATTTTGTGAAAAGGGTTGTCAGAATGTGGATGAAAAGACATAAAAAAAAGACAAACACAACTAAGAATCACAAAGAACAGGAAGATGTGGAGAGCTACATCCTAAACGGGCATAACACAAGGAACAAAAAGAGAACATAATGAATGTATATTTGTCTAATTATTTTCTCAATGATTTAGTGAAATTGATATTTAGTGTTCGTGCTTTTGATGAGAACCGACACTGTCTTTGTTTCATATATTTTGATTATTTTACTAGTTTATTTTTTTCTTAATTTCAGATCAAAACCTGAATAATTCTGCAACATCTTTTAGTTTTCAAAATTATAATTACAGTTTAGAAATATAGAAAAATATAGGTAAGAAAATGTAGACATTTACATCACTGCCTGTATTGTTTGTGTCTCTTTACTCATGTATTCCTATGAAATAATTTAAATGCTAATTTCAGAGCAGAATATTGTTTAAGTTGAATAACTAAGCAATATAATTATAAAATCCATTTGACAAAAGAATAATTTCTTTTAAAGATCACAAAAGACCAGACAGATAAAAAACACTAAAATACCATTTATACCAAAAGCTGAATCCAAGATGCAGTTAGCATTATGTTTGAAGATAATATTTACATTATTTACATGCAAACTATTATCCTTATTTTAAATGTTATTATCACAACATTGTGGCCAGTGTGCAATTTGGCCTTAATCAGGTTCTTGTTGGCCTGCATAACCTACAGGGAATTTCAGGATGGACCCTTTATTTAAATCAACAGGGGTAGAGTGACTGATTCACTGACCATATCTAGGGATATTTTATTTAGTTCTTATTTAGTACTGCTCAGTTACAGAGTCATCTGAAGAAGAACAATCTTCACCTATAGAAAAATAAAGGGTTCAATTCAAAACACTGTCAAACACCTGATGAAGGCCTGAGAGCACAACAGTCGAAACATGATAACAATAACAAGATGAAGACAATAGTCTGCATGTAAGTAATATAACTCCTCACCCCAGAAATTCATGTAAATAATATAACTCCTCATGTAAATAATTATAACCCTTCATCCCAAATATTCAGGGCTTATAGCCATAATATGTTGAAACACTGGTTCTCATACAATCACTGAAGTGAAGCAACATCGAGCCTAGTCACTACTGAGATGGGTGACTACTTAGGAATACCAGGTTCTGTAAGCTTGGATGTGTGGGTTATGTAATGAATAATGTTTGTAATTGCAAATCAGAGAGCCAATTTCCAATTCCAGTTGGGTTTGTTATATTCACTTTTGTGCAAATACCTTTGGGAAATGTATGAATTCACATCTTCTCCCCCCCAGCTATCGGTTAATTAGTACCACTTGTGTCAGTAAAAATTATTTTTATCTCCAAAACTTGTGAAAATCTAAAAACCTGGCCTTAAACAACCTGCAAAAGGTCAATAAGACATAAAAAAAACAAATTTAAAAAAATCATATAGATAATGTAATTTGCCATCCCAGAAATTCAGACAGAAACTGAATATATTTTGATAGCTTAACAAAAAAAGAAATATTGTTGATACAATGATTCTATTTGAAAATGGCTGCTTCCATAAACAACCAATCTACATGTTAATTATGCTGCCTTTCTGGTCCTACTAAGGAATGAGCTCACCATCCCTGGCTATCAAATTTCTGAAGATATTAGACTCCCACTCCTCAGCTTAATGGATATGTTCTAAGCAGTGGCAGTAGCAGGCTTGTCTCCCTTCCTGCCAAAGTGTATGAGCCATTATTTAAGTTTACTGAAATTTCTCTTCAGTAAACGTTTTTCTATTTGTCTGGTGAAGTGCTGTGACAGATCCTGTTTTTACAATACATGTATAATTTTTTTGCTTGGTTTGAATGATTTGCTATGTTAATTGGTATGTCATAAATGTATATCCAGTGTGTAAGAATGGCAGATACTTTTTCATGGTTTACAGAAGCCAAAAATACTCAAGTTCAGGTTTTACACTGGCTTCTACAATGACCTTAAAGATGACAAATTGTAAAAATTGAAATCTGATCATTCCAAGCCTTCCATATATACTAAAGTGGGAATTGCATCATGCACAGAAGATAATCATATACATTACACATGTAAAATTAGTGGAGTGCTTTCTCTACAAGATTATGTTAGACATGTATAAATATTCTAAGTATTTGCAGACCATTCTCCTGTTATCATGATTTTTGGTAATAATTTTCAAGAAACCAATTCCTTACTTGTGTGACTCAATAGTTGGATTTTGTAAAAAAAAATGGGAAAAAAAGGCAGGAATTTTTAGCTGAAATAAATGCAATGGACCAAGTAGATTTGAACAGAGATATGCTTCAAGTTGAACTGTCAGGCCAATGACACACTTACTGGCCTCAGTGTCTGAAGTTGGGGTTAAAGTGATTCTTCTGATAAAAATCTTTAATTAAATACGGTGCAGAAATAGTCCATTTTCAGACATGTTTGAAAGCAGTAGCAGATGACCTTTCCAAATGGACATTTCTTGCAATGACAGTAATGCACAAAAAAAAGAGGAATAAACAAATAAAGAAATAGAGAAGAAATAAAAAAAAAATAAAGAAAAAAATGTCAGTTACTGAAGCGAGCATCTACAAGCAATTACAATGAGAAAACGTCTGAGCAAATGAAGAGATGAGAATTGCAGAATCAGTTGGCAACCAGTCAGTTCTAAGAATGTTGCAATTCAAGATTCTATATTATGCAATATCTGGGACAAATGGAAGAACATATGTATTTACATATTTAAAAAAAAAAAGTGAAACATATCTATCCATATTTATATGGAGACTGCAAATATAGTGCCATAATGAATTTTTAAAAATGAAAAATCTTTCTTGAAGCTTTTATTTTAGTTTTAATTTCAAGCTAGTAGATTAAATTTAATATTTTCACTATTTACATTATTCAGACTCTTGTCCTCATCTTTATCGCCATATTTATTACAATATTTCAGCCGTTGTATGCTCCGGCCTTCTTCAGGTGGTTGGAATGTCGAACTGAACCCTTTATTTCATTCACTGGGGTAGACTGTTCTAGTTCCATGTGCCATGATTAATGGATGTCAGTTATCAGTAATCTCCTGTTAATTCCCCTCTCCAAGTTCTCCAGGTATTGAACTCACACTCTTTGGGTCATGTCACTGGATCTAACTAACACCTTTATCCACTGTGCCATGTGTCCTTGTTTCAGTAAGTAAAATACATTGCTGTATTTCAAAAAACTACTTTAAATTGACTGGAATGAGCTTTTATTTTTTTGCTAAAATAATTGATTAGCACTTTTTTTAATTGTTTATCATTGCAATGTAATTCTCTTTATTAAAAAAATATTCCAAAAATAAAATATACTTTTCTAAAACTTTATTAAAAGTACAATTAATCTGATTTAAAACAAATATTATTTACTTTAAGTTTAAAATATTGCAGAAATGTATTTTTAACCTAGCAGGAAGTATTTATTTAAGATGTTGACATACTGACAGTGTGATCTAATAGTGTTCTTCAAAGACTTTATCTGTAAAACATAATTAAATAAAATGTGGTGAGTGCCTTTTATATATAATTTTTAAGTACTCAGTAATATTGAAAATTTTGGAAAATATTCTCTGTAATATTTTATTGAATTTTAGAAGTTTTGGTTTTAAAATTACTATAGTTATTGCTATATTATCTTTTGATAATTTCAAAAAAAGGCATATTTAAACACATACAAAAAAATTCAAAATACTTTTAAAAATATTGGTGTTTTATGATTTTTATTAAGCTTTTGTGATTTGTACATATACTTTTCATTGAATAATATCATTTAAAAGACTGAAATTAACACATAGCTTTAAAAGATTTGAACCTTAATTATTTTTTTAATTAAAACTAAAAAACAAGAAAACACTTCTTATAAAACTGAATTATTTTTTAATATTTTTTTCTTTAGACAGCAGTGGCCTTAATATATATTATTTGTAAAAGCAATTGAATGCTTTTCTAATTAAATCTCATAGTTTTATTGCATTTTTTATTTTACAAGTCAGAGCAGATTTTTGGTAAAAGGTGCTTGTTTGGCAAAAACAAATTGATGATTTAAATTCACCAAGCAGTCTTGATTTTAACTAATATAAATATGAAGCAGCTGGAATTTAAATTTTAAAACATTTCATAAAATTAAATAAGTAACAGATGTAAAAAAATATTTTTGCCAAGATTTTCTAAAAAAATATTCATAAATAAATTGATGAATTTGTAAATAAGTCCTGATAATTTAATTAAACACTGACAATTATTTGATTTTTGCAAGAATTTCCAAAATAATGTATCTTTAATGTAAAAAAATACACTGAATTTCCTAATACTAATGTTCCCTCACCCTCAGGTGTAAGAAAAAAAAGATTCTTAACTAACATTTTTAACATGCTAGAAAGGATTAAAAAATTTAATAAAATAATCAAAAAAATACTTTGGCCTTTCCTCTTAATAATAACATAAACATTTTGACTTTGTTTTTATCAAGTTTGGGGCCTTTTTTTCAATATGTTATACTCCTTTTTAGCAAATATTTGGAGGTATCCATATCCATACAGCAGTGCCTTGAGATTTGAATTAAATTCATTCCAATACTGAGATCGTAACTCAAAAGACTTGTACCTCTAATCAATTTTCCCCATTGAAATTAATAGGAATATTTCTGATCTGTTTCAAGCCCCCAAAAATTCATCACTGCTCATTACACTTACTTTCTTCAGACACATAGTGTCACTGAAGTAATTTTGCAAAATAAAAAAGACACAACACAAAACAACAGAAATCCTTCCAGACCAGAGGTGAACATGTGTACTGTAGATGCTTAACTAAAAATCACTTGAATCTCAAAATTCTTCTTATATTTCAATGCAAAAAAATTTGTCCACACTCTAGCTTATATCTAAAAAAAAACTTGTATGTCAGGAGACTTGTATCTGAAAGTATTACTATATATATATATATATATATATATATATATATATATAGTAATAGAAAGTGAATTTGTAAACAGTATCTATTACTGCTGCTGATGCAAGACTCTTTAAGACAAATTGAGTTCTCTGTTAACTGGCGTGTTTGTCTAAAAATATATACATCTAAATTCACCTTCATCCCTGCAGTACGTCAATGGCTTAGGGGTAAAATCTCCAAGTGATACCAAATCAGTCAGGTTTCAATCCTGTTTTGTTGTAATTGGATGTCTGTCCACACTGATGAGCTGTAAAACAGCAAAACAGTCTGTCTAGTGATAACTATATATATATATATATATATATATATATGAATAAAAAGACAAGAGGTAAAATCTATTCTTTTTGTTATACTCCTTTACAGATACAGTATCTGAAAATAATTTTTACACACACACACACACACACACATATATACATATATATATATATATATATATACATATATATATATATATATATATATATATATATATATATATATATATATATATATATCTTTATTTAGACAGCGATCATTCTTTTACAATTGTTTTGTTGAATGTGATGTGTGAGGAAGATTTTTTACATGTTTTTATTCATTTTTAACAGGGTATTGCTTCTAAGATTGGTTGATTGATAAACCATAAAAAAGAATTCAAACATTTGTGGATACTTTGAAGTTGAAACTTATTTTGGATTGTAAGAAATTTTTTTGTGAGTGAATATTGCATGAATAGAATGTTTTTCCAGCTAAATTCCTACTATGTAACTCATAGATGGTAAGGAAGTTAGATTAATACCTATCTTTATGAGGTTATTTATGCATGATCTCATAAAAGAAAAACTGTAAAAAAACTGAAAAAAAGATGTTAAAGCTTACAAATTTTCCTTCTTCATCATATTCAATGAAACACACACATACACACATGTATGTGCTTAATATCATAAATAAACTTATGACACTGAGGAAACTAAAATAGCCAGAACTCTGGAGAATTAAAAAAAATATGTATTATTTCATTTCCCTTTAAATTTCTGACAGTTATTTCAAAAGGGAAACATATTAAATTTACAAAGCCATTACCCATTTGTTCCTTATTTGAGAATTTTTGTCAACTCATCTCTATTTATCTTCTTGTTTTAATCATTTCACTACCAAGCAAGGTGATAATACGACTAAGATGCAATAGGTTACTGAGAGTGATAGAAAATGATAGTGAGGAGAAAGGAAAATAAAAGAACAGAAGTTATGACATTAACATTTTTGAAGATCATAGCTGAGAAGAAAGGAAGAGGTTGGAATTGAGTTCCACAGGTGAAAAGTGTGAAAGAAAAAAACATTTAGAATATAATTTACTGTTACATCTCGTGATTTCACCAGTAAAATCATGACAGTTACTTGGGAATCTAGTAATACAATTAATTTGATGAAGTTGAGGTACCAAAGAGGATGGACTTATTAAAAAATTTGCCATGAAAATATTTATAGAAAATCCACAGTCAAGCTATGTTTGGTTGGTGTAAAAATAACTGCAGCTAAGATGCCATGTTAGGACTGATAACGAAACAGATTGTATTTTAAATGAAGGAAAGAAAAATCAATCACACACTATATATATATATATATATATATATATATATATATATATATATATATATATATATATATGTATCCTTGTGCAGGTATGCAGAAAATAGAAAAGAACACGTTGGGTGCATAATCCGGGGTTCCTTAGTATTTTTGTTTTTATTTTTAAAAAACAGTGCTCCATACAGAAGTAGAGCTTATATTATAATAATATTTTTATGTAGCGAAGGAATTATAATATATATATATATATATATATATATATATAGATAGATAGATAGATAGATAGATAGATAGATAGATAATATCAGTATTGAATATATATATATATATATATATATATATATAGATAATATTAGTGGTGAATATATATATAGATTATTTATATACATAAATTCCCAAGAGGATAGATAAATATAATATAAAATGCTCAAACACTAATATACCATGGTTATAATTTATTACATTGTAATCGTAATCACAATCCAATTCATCAGGACTACAAATTCAAAAAGAAATCGGAAAATATAACTCTGGAAATAAAGACTAAAATTTTAGAGAGAGTGTATGTGTGGGAAACAAGTGTGTGAAGGATGCAATATATATATATATATATATATATATATATATATATATATATATATATATATATATAAATGTAATTATATATATATATATATAAAAATGTAATTATATATATATATATATATATAAAATGTAATTATATATATATAAAATGTAATTATATATATATAAAATGTACTTACATATATATATATATAAAATGTAATTATATATATATAAAATGTAATTATATATATATAAAATGTACTTACATATATATATATATAAAATGTAATTATATATATATATACATATATATATATATATATATATATAAATGTACTTATATATATAAAATGTAATTATATATATATATATATATAAATATATATAATGTAATTATATATATATATATATATATATATATATATAAAATATAATTATATATATATATATATTTATATAAAATGTAATTATATATATATATATATATATATATATAAAATGTAATTATATATATATATATATAAAATGTAATTATATATATATATTTATATAAAATGTAATTATATATATATATTTATATAAAATGTAATTAGATATATATATATAAAATGTAATTATATATATATATATAAAATGTAATTATATATATATATATATATATATATATATGTATAAAATGTAATTATATATATATATATATGAAATGTAATTATATATATATATATATATGAAATGTAATTATATATATATATATATGAAATGTAATTATATATATATATATAAAATGTAATTATATATATATAAAATGTAATTATATATATATATATATAAAATGTAATTACATATATATATATATATATCAAATTTAATTATATATATATATATATATAGATATATATATATATATATATATATATATATAAAATGTAATTATATATATATATATATATATATATATATATATATATATAAAATGTAATTATATATATATATATATATATATATATATATATATATATATATATATATATATATGTATATATACTATTTGTGGGCCTATTGGGCCCACAGATATTTTTGGTATGGAATATTTAAGAAAAAAAAATGTACAAATCACAACCCCAAAACATCAAAATTGTAACTTTATATTTTTGTGACATTCTCACTACCCATGAAAAAATACTTAAATTATTATAAAAAATTATACTACTGGTTCATTTTGTTTTTAATATAAGTCAGCTAAAGTTTAATTACCAGGACATTTTTTGGAAAGGAAGACTGCTGTTCTAATCCTTGTATCATCTTTGCTCAAGAATGTATGGGTTTAGTCCTCATATAAAGATCTTAAATCATCTCGTGCAGGGTAATTATCATGCTAATTACAGTCATGCCAGATTTTTCTTTTTGAAGACAGGCTAACACTTTAAGATAAGGTCTAAATTACATTGAACTGAGTGACGGTAGGGCAGTGACAAGTTTGTGCATTTCAGACATCAAACATACAAGCTTAAATTTATTTTTTCTGGGTGAATTTTTTAGGTGTATTTTTATTAATAACATGTTTGTTCACTTCCATTAGTCCTAGTTTCACAGCTAAGCTCTATGCGTGCATTGATACCTGTCCCTCTCTAACATGATTCTGCTCTTTTTGATGCATGACAATTTTCTGGTGCATTTTCTTGGAAAAAAATCTGTATCCAATAGACTGGCATATACAGTATACATATATATGTTATTATTCTCAGATCGAGTGTATCTGCAGAAGAGACTAGATGAATAAAAAGAGACATGAGGAAAAACTATACTTAGCTGATGCATTTCGTCTCCTTCAAGGGACTTTATCAAATCAAATCAGATTTAATATGCTGCGCACAATTTTATCTTTTTAGGACGTAAATTATAGGAAAATTGTCTGAATATTTTCCAAACTATAATTTTAGCCATAATGAAGAATGAATTTTATTTTACTTTTAACTGAATATATGGATTGTTTTATATATGTATCTAGAGTTATAGGAATGGTTTATTTTCCAAACATGGTCAGTACATTGTGACCGTGTTCATAGTTGATATTATTGCGTGCTGGCTTTTTCCCTTTTATTAATAATGCTACCATTATTTTTTAGAATTTTTTTACATTTGGATGATGCTGTTATATTTGTACTATCTACAAGTATGTTATGGATAGAGTTTGGTATGTCTCTATGTGTATTTAAATGGGACCTAATTGAGCTCTTGTCAGAGATATGTAATGTGAGTTTTCTTGTTAAGCAGGTTGTATATATATATATATATATATATATATATATATATATATAGATAGATAGATAGATACATGCACAGACATTTATATATATATATATATATATATATATATATATATATATATATATATGTATATTAATAAAAAGAAAGAACAGTAAGATATATAATCCGGTGTTCTTATAGATATTTTTATTTTTACAAAATAGTGCTCAATGTAAATTTACAGAGCATTAATTCGCTTGAGGATGAAATGGAACTAATGTCTTTAATTTAAGCACAAAATTAACTTTCGGGGCTTTTAGCTTCCATTTTTGAAACATGGTTGGAACTGCGTAGCGAAAAACCATATTTTAAGTCTATTAACTTATAATATATATATATATATATATATATATATATATATATATATATATATAGGTAGATACAAACACAGACATTTTGTGTGCATGTGTGTGTATATATATATATTTATATATATATAGATACATACATACATACATACATACATACACGCACAAAATTTTCTTAGGTATAATGTTAAGTAGAAATTAACAATTAGTGTTCTTTGTGGGATGTTTGCATTTATAATGTTGACTTCAGAATGACCAGTTTTTGACAACAACCTTCCTTGACCAACTTGAAAAGATTTTATGACTGTAAGGACATTTCCAGTGATTCCATAGTTGGGGAGTTTGAGCAGTAACCCCCTTAAGAAACTCCAAGTCAGATATTATTTGTGAGAACCCCTTCATTAAGTATGTTGGCCCTCCTTCCAAATGTCTATAGAGAAAGAGATATTTTTAGATTATTCTTTTTTGCTGTGAGATACACTTCAACTATTAAAATCTATGTGTATACACTTCAACTATTAAAATCTATGTGTATATACAAAAAATATATCAAAATTTAAATGGGTTGTCTTCAAGAATGTAAAAATTCTGTTCCAACTAAATGGGCCTAAATTCTAAATTGTTTCAAATTAGTTCAAGGGTGCCCATTAAATCTGAAAATGAACAAATATCCTAATTTCTTATATCTATTTTTTTAGTTTTATCAGGTGTTCAAGACTAGAGGACCATTCGAGTCTCCTCTAGTCTTGGGACCTTTGGGTTGCAGACTAATTAGTACATATGTAAATCCAGCATTGCCTGTGCCACATCTTGTCAAACATATGTGGTACAAGGCCAGTTTTTAAATTGTCTGTAGAACCTGTATACACAGGGTCGGATTTGCCTACCTTTGAAACATCAGAGGTAATCACTCTGGTGATTAATTTATTATTGAGTACCTCAATGATTCTGCATGCTATGACAGGACGTCAGCATAAGACCTAGAAGAGAAAAATCCATACTGCATGTCCCTCAGGGTGTCATTTCTTTTGAAGTGGTCAACAATATTCTTAGTAATGATTGTCTCAAACAGTTTGCTGATGACACGAAAGAGGCTGATGGGCCGATAGTGAGACAGGGATGTGTGCACCCCCACATTTTTAAAATAGGGCAGTTATCTGACATCTTTCATATATGAGAGAAATAGTACTCCTTCAGGTAGGGGCTAAAACAGCTTTGCCAAAATTAGAAATAAGCCTAGACAGAGTTTTTAAAAACAAACATTAGGATTTTAATCGGCCAAGTAGACTTTGTTGAGTCAAGGATTTGATGAATGTGGAAACTTCCTGTGATGTTTGTATGCCACGATAGGTGAGAATTTTGTTAAGTGGTAGTCCTTGTTGTTATTTTTATCATTTCTCCCCAAGCAAGACAATAAAGGTGCTAAGATGCAAGTGGTTACTGAATGTTGGAGAATATGAAAAATGCTATTAAGGAGAATGAGAATATTACAAGAACAAGAATTAGGAAGACAGCTGGTAATGTGAAGGCTTAGTGAATGTTAAGAATAATAAAAAGGGAAACATTATTAAGGAGAGGGAACAATAAAAAAACAGGAATTAAGAAAACTGTAGATAATGATTGACATTGTGTTTAAATTTTTGAAGATTAAAGTTGACTGGAAAGCAAGAAGATGGAATGGATTTCCATAAGTGAGAAGTGCAAAAGAAGAAACTTTTAGCATGGAACAATACAGTTACATCTAGCCATTTCAGTTGTAAAATGATAAGATATTACTGCCAGTCTAGTACTGTGCTTACACTGATAAAGTCTAGGTACCATAAAGAAAAAAATCATCATAATAATTACTATGAACATATTTATAGAAAAGGCACAGGGAAGCTAAATTATGGTAGTAGGAACTGTCACCAAGATGCCAGGTTGGGACCAATAACATTGCAGCTTCTTCTTTGGATTTTATCAAGAATCTCTAAGTATATAGCAGGAACATCAAACAAGATGTGGCAGCAGTATTCAAAGCAAGGATGACTGGTAAACTTATAAATATGTAAGACATATTATGGTGAGAAAAATTGTTTAGCACAATACAGGAAACCCACTTTCCTAGCAGCAGATCTAGCAATTGTTTCAATATAATCTTTCCGCTTCATGTCAGTGAGAAACGTTAGTCAGAGAAGGCACAATGAATTACTTTCCTGGAGGTTAGCATCAGTTATCCTAATGCTAATGCCAGGTAAAAAGTGTTCTCTCATATGACTAAAAGAGAGCAGTTTTGTTTGGAGGCGTTAAAATTAACAAGCTACTCTTTGCCCCAGTTAACAACAGAAAGTAAACCATTTTTTAGATCAGCTGGCAATTTAACCTTATTGAATTAAGACAGGAATAAATGATTGTGTCTTCAGCATAGATACTGAGTTGAAAACTGATACCATCCGGAAGATCATTGATGAAAATTAGAAACAATGAGAGTCCAAAGATAGCGCTGTGGGGGTTGCCTGCATTAATACAAAAGGATCTAGAGTAGTGGCCATTCAGGACTAATTTTATTTTGCAATTTGGTCAGAAAGATTGAATCAGTTCAAAAAATTTGCCAGAAGATACCATAATGTTTCAATTTGTGAAGAAGACTGGTATGCCAAATTCTGTCATATGCTTTTGGAATATGCAAAGCAACAGCAAAAACCTTCACCATTCTTATCAAAAGCTTGATAGACCCTTTCAGCAATAACCGTTATCACATCAGTAGTTGACCTAGGGAAGCAAAAGCCATATTGCCTATTTTTAAAGAAGACTGTGAAGTGAGATGCTTAACCAATTCAGAGTTGATTGTAACGAGCATGCGCGGAAGCGTCCTCAAAGTGCGTGTATGTGTTGTCGCTGGGCACACCTTGTAGTACCATAATGGACTCGAAAAAGATGCGCGAGTCGTTTGGCGTCTTTTCTTGGGCGACAAAAGCCGTTGCGGTCGGTCGTCCGTCGGCAGCAGTCTTGGGTGCCGTTTTGCTCGTTTGCTGTGGTAAAGTGTTCGTTCGGAAGAGAAGGCACTCGTTTCAGGTTCGCAAGTAGGCGTTCATTGTTGTGTCGCAAGAAGTTGTTTTTTTTTCTTTCCCCGTTTTCTCGCACATTGATTAAAACCTTTAGAGTTAGTTCAGATATCTGCCATGCGTGATACACACTTAGGCGATCACGTATCTTTCAATACATGACTGACGAAGCAGATTTTTTTTTGCCACAGTAGGTTGCCATTTCTTTCTACAGTAGATCAGTTGCCAGCCAAGGATATAGAACCTTGTCTGTCCTGCTATTTACCCATAGTTGGGGGGAGAAGAAGAGGATTCATAACTTTCCCAAGCGTATTAGCACGTAATTAGAATGTAATGGATTTGACTGGAATTCAAACTCCGCTTTCTGATTCCTCAATCCGAGCTGCTATCCATTACTCCACTGTGCCTCCTCTAGAAATTTGTCAAAAAGAGGTAGAAGTTTAATAGGACAATTGAAGGATCAGATGGCTTATCTGAGTTCTTAAAATTTAGAGAACAGAAGCCAGTTCAGGAGCACATAAGGACTATTGCAGTGATACCCTCAAGTTCATATGTGTTGAGATGATAACAGAAACCATGAAAGTAATCTAATGTGTTAGAGAGAAACTTTAGTCCAAAGAGCTTATCCATATCTGACAAGGATGAGATAAGCTCATGATCATTTATGGTTATTTAGTCTAGTCCAGAATAATCCACAGGTATGACTGGGGTTAGCCTATTTCATACCTCAGGTCAAAACAGTATCCACCACAGTTTGATGATCATTATTAGTTGTCCAGTGCCTACTGAAACTAATATGCACAAGAAATTTGAGAATCAATATTAAATTGTGAAGTGTAGACTGCACTCACAAAACAACTGTAGTCAATTACAAAAATGACCACTCTTCAATCATTTTGACCCAAGTCAATAAGAACTCAGAAAATAGGCCCACTTATATCTAAACCAATGAATCAGAATAAAATTGTAGGTTGTAAAATTCACACAAGAAATCTCTGTGGATATGTGATTGATTGATTTATTTTTTATTTATGGCTTATCGACCTTTTGCATGTTATTTAAAGCCAGAAAATATCTTTAGATTGTAAGAATTTTTGAGATAATAATGATTTACTGATAAATGTCCCACTAATTAATCCATAGGTAGAGGAGAAGGGGTGGAGTCATTGTGAAGAAGAGAAGATAACAAAACTCGAATGGAATTGGAACTCATCTCTCCGATTTCCAACATCAGGCAGTTATTCATTACACCACTCGCACATCCAATCTTGTGGCACCTGTTATTCCTAAGTAGTCACCCATCTAGAACCAGGTTTAATGTTGCTTACCTTTGGTGGTCATATGAGAATCATTGTTTCAATGTGATATGGCCATAAGACCAGTGGATATGTGACAGTGCATAATCCATAGTATCCCTGATTCTTTTATGGATGCAATAATATATATGGGAAAATGAGTATATTCTCTGCTTGGGAGGGTATATTCCAGCTCATTTTATACCCTGGGGTATAAACAGCCTTATGCTAACTTATACTTCAACTATAAAACAGCCTAAGCAAGAAGAACTCTGGATACAGTCTGGGTTAGTGGTATATTCTGGGCTGTTACAATGGATGAAAGGAGAGATAAGATGAAGAGGTTTGCTTATAAGACAGAGAATAAGTGCAATCACAGACATCATGGAAGTGACCAATGAGGATGATGATGATGGTGGTGGTGATGATGATATAAAAAGAGGGTATAAAAATAATATAAAATATATGGTAGAGATGTGAAAACAAGAAATTATATCAAATTATTTTTTTTTTTTCATTTTTAAAAGATTCATAAAACAATGACTAAAAGCCCAAATTGAAGACCTGTCAGAAATGTTTCCTTTAATGTTTCTTTTTTTTTTTTTTTGCTCTGATGAAAATGCAAAATTTCAGCTCGCCTCCTTAAAATGATTGCTTAAAAGGAAAAATCTGGCCATTTACTTTGAGACATTCATTGACACACCAAATAGTTGTCACCTTTTCATCTACATTATAAAAAAAATTGATTATGTCTTTTAACAAAGGAAAAAAATAAGGAAAAAGCACTTATTTTTTTTATTTCTGTTCTTTCATTAGATTTCCTTATGTTTTCCTTCTTTTTATCATAACAATTTTTTGTCAATTCTAGTAAAAAAAACTTTGAAGGAAAAGCAATAAAATTTATAAAGAAAGTCAAATTCTAATAATAAAAATGTGAAATAATGAAAATAATTAACCCCAGATTTACAAGGCAAATGATGTATGCTTCTACCTCGACCACAACTGTTACCATAATGTTTATTACTACAACTACTATTACAAACATGATGCTATCTACTATAACTACTATTACTACTACCATTACTATAATCTCTACTATAATGCACAACCTTTACTAGTCCAAACACAACTACATCTGCATATCCCACAACTTCTGCTACTATCAAAATCTCTTCTATTTCCACTACAACCACAATGTCTGCTACCACCACCACCTCTACTATTCCCACCACAACTTCTGCTACCACCACCACCACCTCTACTATTCCCACCACAACTTCTGCTACCACCACCACAACCTCTACTATTCCCACCACAACTTCTTCTACCACCACCACAACCTCTACTATTCCCACCACAACTTCTGCTACCACCACCACAACCTCTACTATTCCCACCACAACTTCTTCTACCACCACCACAACCTCTACTATTCCCACCACAACTTCTGCTACCACCACAACCTCTACTATTCCCACCACAACTTCTGCTACCACCACCACCACCTCTACTATTCCCACCACAACTTCTGCTACCACCACCACCACCTCTACTATTCCCACCACAACTTCTGCTACCACCACAACCTCTACTATTCCCACCACAACTTCTGCTACCACCACCACCACCTCTACAATTCCCACCACAACTTCTGCTACCACCACAACCTCTACTATTCCCACCACAACTTCTGCTACCACCACCACCACCTCTACTATTCCCACCACAACTTCTTCTACCACCACCTCTACTATTCCCACCACAACTTCTGCTACCACCACAACCTCTACTATTCCCACCACAACTTCTTCTACCACCACCACCACCTCTACTATTCCCACCACAACTTCTGCTACCACCACCACCACCTCTACTATTCCCACCACAACTTCTGCTATCACCACCACCACCTCTACAATTCCCACCACAACTTCTGCTACCACCACAACCTCTACTATTCCCACCACAACTTCTGCTACCACCACCACCACCTCTACAATTCCCACCACAACTTCTTCTACCACCACCACAACCTCTACTATTCCCACCACAACTTCTGCTACCACCACCACAACCTCTACTATTCCCACCACAACTTCTTCTACCACCACCACAACCTCTACAATTCCCACCACAACTTCTTCTACCACCACCACAACCTCTACTATTCCCACCACAACTTCTGCTACCACCACCACCTCTACTATTCCCACCACAACTTCTGCTACCACCACCACCTCTACAATTCCCACCACAACTTCTTCTACCACCACCACAACCTCTACTATTCCCACCACAACTTCTGCTACCACCACCACAACCTCTACTATTCCCACCACAACTTCTGCTACCACCACCACCTCTACAATTCCCACCACAACTTCTGCTACCACCACCACCTCTACTATTCCCACCACAACTTCTGCTACCACCACCACCTCTACAATTCCCACCACAACTTCTTCTACCACCACCACAACCTCTACTATTCCCACCACAACTTCTGCTACCACCACCACCTCTACTATTCCCACCACAACTTCTGCTACCACCACCACCTCTACTATTCCCACCACAACTTCTGCTACCACCACAACCTCTACTATTCCCACCACAACTTCTGCTACCACCACCACAACCTCTACTATTCCCACCACAACTTCTGCTACCACCACCACAACCTCTACTATTCCCACCACAACTTTTGCTACCACCACCACAACCTCTACTATTCCCACCACAACTTCTGCTACCACCACCACCTCTACTATTCCCACCACAACTTCTGCTACCACCACCACAACCTCTACTATTCCCACCACAACTTCTGCTACCACCACCACAACCTCTACTATTCCCACCACAACTTCTGCTACCACCACCACCTCTACTATTCCCACCACAACTTCTTCTACCACCACCACAACCTCTACTATTCCCACCACAACTTCTGCTACCACCACCACAACCTCTACTATTCCCACCACAACTTCTGCTACCACCACCACAACCTCTACTATTCCCACCACAACTTCTGCTACCACCACCACCTCTACTATTCCCACCACAACTTCTGCTACCACCACCACCACCTCTACAATTCCCACCACAACTTCTTCTACCACCACCACAACCTCTACTATTCCCACCACAACTTCTCCTACCACCACCTCCACCTCTACAATTCCCACCACAATTTCTACTACCACCACCACCACCTCTACAATTCCCACCACAACTTCTGCTACCACCACCATCTCTAGTATTCCCACCACAACTTCTGCTACCACCACCACACCATCTACTATTCCCACCACAACCTCTGCTACCACCACCGCAACCTCTACTATTCCCACCACAACCTCTGCTACTAATACCACAACCTCTACTATTCCCACCACAACCTCTGCTACCACCACCACCTCTACTAGTCCCACCATGACCACAACTTCATTGACTACCACAAATTCTACTACTCAAACCACAACTTCGGCTACTACCACAACTACTATCACTGCAATAACAACTTCTGCTATTACCACAACCTCTATTACTCCTACTACAACTACTGCTGCAACCACAACCTCTACTACTATTACCACACCCTTTATTAACACTATAACTACCACCACCACAAAAACCACTACCACTATCATCACAACCATGACATATACTATTACTATCACCAAAAGATCTAGTACTACTACAAATACAATTGCCAGTACCTCTACTGTTACTACTACCCCCACAATGAAAATATCCACTACTACTACTACCAAAACCTTTACTAATTTCTCTATTACTACAACAATCTTTTAATACTCTTACTACTATGACTAATAACTCTAACAACACAAACTGTACTGCTATTACAGCCACCTTTGTTACTAATACAGCTACTACTATCATAACTTCTACTTTTCCTCCCACAATTTCTACTTCTTTTTCTACTACTACTAGCATCGCCTCTACTGTTACAACTATAACAGAGAAAATAGAGCAATAATAAAGTTATCAGAAAAATATGGTGTCAGGAAATTCTAAATCAAGATTCCTGCTTAATCATGACAATATGTCTCTAGCGTAATGATCAATCTTTCTTACATTCATGTCAACAAACTCTTTAAGTTTGGAATGTGAGTTGAAATCTTGTTCAGAGCATCTTCTTTATCCTCAATAACTTTGGAAAGAGTCATCAACTTAACATTTTGGAGGTGGGGACAATATAATTTCATTTTTGTCTTCCCAGGGAAGGTTATAGAACAACGGATTGGTTGGAACACTGCATTAAGAAGATGAAAGGCATTAAGAAGAGGTTAAATTAGCTGAAAAAATATCAGAAAGCAGATTTTTTTTTTTTTAATTTTGATTCTGCAATTTAATTTAACAAAGAAGGGATTGGCTTAAAAGAAGGCAGAAAAAAATTATAAAGACAAAACGAAAACTAATAATAAATTGAAATAATGAAAATAAAGTAGAAATAAGTTTTCAAACGTTTTAAAGTATTGTCATAATGAACAGGAAAATTATAAAGATACACAAAATGTGAGCAATAAGGAAAATAATGAGTCAGAGCAAATGTTTGGAGCATTTTCAAGTGAATTTCAAAAACATGAGAAACAAAATGATATATTCAAATACCGCCTATTGAAAAATACCATGGATATTTATTTCACCACAATAAATCCTCTGAAAAAACTTAAATATGGTATTATTAGAATTATTCCTATTACTACTTCTGAAAGGCTAAAATTACGGTGAGGATTTGGTGAATTTAGATTTGAGTCAAAATTTAAACATTGGTCAGATTTATCCTTGAGTTAAAAGGCAAACATTGGTTGAATTTATATTTGAATCAAAATATAAATGTTGATCAAGTTTATACTTGAGTCAAAAAGTAAATATTAATTGGATTTATATTTGAGTCAAAAAGATGAACATTATGGTTTCCAAGGATCTACCTTGATGCTGGCTCCTTCTCTAGAGGTTGTACATCTGTGCAGCAGAAGCATTCAGCATAGAATAACTAAGCAGCAAAAGAGAGTGGTATGAAATTCACGGAAAAGAAATGCTGCTTTAAATTTAAATAACTGTTATATTAGGTTGGTGCAAAAATAATGTCGGTTTCTCACATATGTTACTATGTGAGAAAACGACATTATTTTTGCACCAACCTAATATAAATTCTTTTGCAGAGTGGATTGATTATCCCCTTGCACTTCATAAGCTTCCATCCTCCAAATTATTGAATACATTAATTATCCAAAAAATCTGTCAGATTTGGGGATAGGCCGGAAATGGCTTGAACAGAACTTTGGTTTAGGCAATCCCGAAATTAATACAGTTTCATGTATGTTACTATATATATCGTGATTACAATTACAATGTAATAAATTATAACCATGTAATATTAGTGTTTGTGCCTTTTATATTATATATATATATATATATATATAATAAAATATAATAAAAAGGCTTAAATGCTAATATTCCATGGTTATAATTTATTACATTGGAATCGCAATTACGATCCAATTCATCAGACCTACAAATTCAAAAAATGCATCGCAATTATGATTCCAATGTAATAAATTATAACCAGGGAATATTAGTGTTTAAGCCTTTTTATTATATTCTTACTCTGTCCAGAACATTGAGTTCTACCTGGATTCTATCCACTTAGAATTTTTATCTATATATATTTATGTATGTATATGTATGTACTTATATATTTTAGATATATATATGTAGATATATATATGTGTGTGTATTAACCACATATTATCTATATATATATATATATATATATATATATATATATATATATATAGAATAATATAGACATATTATGTCTATTTTTATAATAATCTTTTCTAATTCTCTAATTAGCGTCTCAATATTAAGTTGAAATTCAAGAATTAGAAAGGTTTATTATTGTTGTGTCAGAAACCTACCACCCCTCTTGAAGATGAACTTGTCTGCATCTGTAAACAAAGACTTTAAAGTGCTAGTTATTGACTACTCAGGTGATTTATGTACCTTTTTACCAGCCTATTAAAACCCTTTTTATTGTTACGTGTTATTTGGCGTTTGTTTCTACTAACCCCAAATCAACATCATAACAATTATAAAATTAAATAAACATATGTCTATATTACTCAATAAAACATGCTTGAATGAAGACATGCTGCCTAAATACACACACACATGCATATATATATATATATATATATATATATATATATATATATATATATATATATATATTATATTTATATATATATATATATATATATAATTAATAAACAATAAAATCCCAAATTACCTCATAATAGCCTATTTCGACAGACAAAGATATCAGTTGTCTGTCTTATCAGTCACAGTGCGTACTGAGTTCGTGTCTATACAGTTAGTGATGGAGGGTGGGAAATAGAATTTCACTGTGAACGCTAAGAATTGTCTTGAAGGAAAGAAGTTTCATAAAATTAAACCCAAATATTAACCTTATGACAATTATTTGGGGGTTATATGAAAAATAGAATGTGAATTTAAAATTAAAAGAGGAATAAAAAGGGTTTAAAATAAATTTAAAACATATGGATAAAAGATGTAAAGGATTAATGGAAGAGAGTTGGGGAGATATTAAAGTCGGGGAAAGTTTATAAATTATAATTAATATAGTGTAAAGAGGTTATAAAGCAGGGCAGATATCAAAATATCAAAATTAGAATTAGTTATACTTTTGACATTTGAGTTAGAGGGGAATGAATATTATGGAAATATTGTAGGTAATTAATTTAAACCTATATTATGGAAATTTGTCTATTAATAGCAACAAACAGTATTTAGAAAAATATTTGGCTAGATTTTGAAAAAAAAAATATTCTTTCAAAAATATTTTTCTTCAAAACATAACAAGTTCAATAGACCACTGATGTCAATTCCAGAACAACGTAACTATTTCTATTAATTATATTTCTCTGTATCAATAAATACATTGAGCTCTTTTTGTGGATCAGTTTTAATATTTTATATCATTAGGATCCACATGGATTATATCTCAATGGATTTGTTACCTTTACTATATATATATATATAAGAAATATTCAATGATTCAATTAGACATGACAATGTTAAAATTAAAAGTCAAGGAATTAAGTAAATATTATATGTACCATTTTATGTAATCAAATAATAGATATATAATTATAATATATAAATTTTTTTAATGAAAAATCCTATTAACAGAATTTTAATGTAAACATTGTGCAGTGCCTACAAAATACAATTATTTCATTTCATTGATTTAATAAATCATTATTTTTAGAAATATATAATTTTTCATGTAGGCAGAGGACATGGGTCATTTAATGACCTACAAATTTTCATTTTTTAAATAATTTCCATTTTACTGTGGCGGTTTTATTGATTTCTTTTAAATACCAAAAATATTTACAGAGGAATGTTTGGTTACAATACCCATTGTTGTTAAAAGAAGAAATATTTTGGTACCATCTTAATTTAAAAGGGTTTTTGTGCTTCCAGTATAAAATTTCTTAACATCTGGATTTTCAATAGATGAAATAGTACATTGGTAAACTATAGATTCAGTAAGACATTTGCAATGGACAATTTATGGGATTTCTACAGATATATAGTTTATTATCAATATTATTTATTTTTGTTCTGAATCACTATTATTTTTATTTAGGTTCAAGAGTCTATTCAAAATTTTATTATTATGTTTTTTATAATTTTTTCTAGATTATCAGTACAACTATAACTTAATTTTAGCCTACTTTTATTGAAAATCTTGCTAAGAGGATTATTCTAGGAAAATGTTTTTCAATCAAAGCAAGAAAGTTTGGTCCTAAATTATTACTAACCATTTGGTTAAATGGGGGTGTATACCAAATAATTTTTCTATTTCTATTTTTCTCTAGATATTGTTATTATCCTTTCTATATTTAATATTGGGGCATTTACAGCCACTAATTTTAACAAATGGTTACTAATATAAACATTTCCATGTTACAATGAAAAAATAATTTTAAATATAATTATATATATATATATATATATATATATATATATATATATATATGAGTGTGCGTGTGTGTGTGTATATATATATATATATATATATATATATATATACATTGTGTGTATTTAGGCAGCATCTTTTCATTCATACATGTTTCATTAAATAATATAGACAAGTGTTGTCTATTTATTTTATGTAAATTCTTTTCATGATGTCTGATAAGTTTAATAACATTATCATTGAACGAAGAAAGAAATTCACAATATTGATCCATATTTTTTAAAACAATCTAAGCTTTCGGCTTACATAAGCCATTATCAAAGATATCAATTACAACATATTAAGCAATATATGGACAAGACAGTGATGATAGTCTGTAAATGTTTACATAGATGATTTCTAAGCAGCGATATACACGTGAAAATCGCACTGCATCTCATGACGTCACACATGACCACACGAAAGTGAATTCGAGAAGTATGAAGGATGGGAAGCTGTTGGTATAAACCAATAGCTTCTGTTACCAATTATAGACATTTAAGAATATTTGTAGAGATGCCATAATTGATATTGTTTAGGTTGGGTTTCAACTGTTTGATGTATAATGCTTCAAGGATTTTTAGTTTTTGTCTATTGTTTTCATGTCAAAGTATAATTGTGTTTTTGACAAGTATTTTACAGAATTGTGTGTGCAGGCAGGCATGTTGTTTTAAATACCTAAAAATATTAGAGTTTTCATTCAAATGTAGTGTCAAGCATCGTGAAAGCAAGTTTGTGGTGTGATCAACATAAATATTATATATGAGTGTGTGTATGTATATATATATATATATATATATATATATATATGAGTGTGTGTGTATATATATATATATATATATATATATGAGTGTGTGTGTATATATATATATATATATATATATATATATATATATATATATATATATATATATATGAGTGTGTATATATATGTGTGTGTATATATATATATATATATGAGTGTGTGTGTATATATATATATATATATGAGTGATTGTGTGTGTGCATATATATATATATATATATAAGCTGCGATTGGTAAATTGTTGTAATTTTATATTTTAACTTTATACATGTACGTTGTTTGTTTTTGATTTTGTTGACTGCACAGTATATTAGGTTCAGCTGGGCAATGTCTGTCAGAAAAAAACTGCACTGTGAATGCAGTTCACTTGCCAGAAATTTGAAAATGGTTTATGCTGTACTACTTGGCATTCTCACTGAATGCTCTAAGGCAAACGTTTCAGAGTTTTGGGATTCCAAGTGATTTTTATAATATTTAATAGTCTGGTGTTTTTTTTAATGTTACTGGTATGAGATAATAATATATATTTTTATATATCAAGAACCATATTGGAGAAATTGTATGACAAATGTATGTTTAAAGAGTGCTTTAATTGCAAGGTCATCTACATTAAATTTGCAGCCTGGCTCTTACAACATTACACCATTTCTGTTAGTTCTAATAGCAGAGCATGGAATACCTACTTAAAAAAGTGATGGAAAGAAAAAGAAAAACAATCTAAATAAATTTGGGTAAATAAAATAAAAATTCTAAAATTCCCAGCACACCTCTGTCATGGGTATATTTAGTCTTAGCAAAATAACAAATTTAGTCCTGAAGGATGAAATGCATCACAAGTAAATTTTCCCACATTCTCATACAATTTTCCTATATATATATATATATATATATATATATATATATACATATACATACATATATATATATTATATATATATATATATATATATATATATATATATAGGCATAGCTATTTACCCAGTAAATAATAATAAATAAGCATTCAATAATACACAGCACAAAACCAGTTATTATATAATTATTTATCTATGCCTATTGTAAATATTTACCTGGAAATTCCACCGCATATAGGTTTCATCTTTACAATGGTCACATGTAAACAAAATTTTCAACAAGTACATTTATATAAAGTTATAAAAGATATATTTAAGAGATGAAGCAAAAATGTATTCAGTGCGCTACACAAAGCAAAATCAAGCAGAGCCTAATACTTTGTGCTTATGTAGCCTTTGTTTACAATGACAGTCTCCAGTAACTTCCTATAAGTAGACTGTTAGCTTTGAACACATTTCCGCTGATATTCTGGATTGCTCTTCATGCTTCAGCTTACATCTTTTTACGGTAGATGACAACATTAAAGAAAGACCATGAAAATGAAATAAAATGATGTATTTTGAATGGTTGGAATGCGTTTCCTAACAACAGATATATAATTAAGAGCAATGTGCCAGTATGCTTATGATACAAAACTTCATAATACATGTATAATATCAACTATGATGTACAGACAGAAAATACTGAAATTAAGAAAATTATATGAAAACCAACTTTGAAATATCTAGAGATTAATGGGAAGAGTGCTGGTAAGGAAAAAAGACTGAAAGAAGTCAGAATGGATTCAAGAAGAGTTTAACAAAAGTGACAAAAATATATCCTTATAAGACACATACAAAAAAAGAAAAGATAACAGATGGAGCAAAAGGTTGGTTCATTTTTGTCCAAATGCAGGAGAAGAAAAGGTAAGGTATGGCAGATATCAGCACAGTGATGGGCATAATGGAAGTATGTGAAAAAAATTTTTCTTTTAGTAGACTAGCAATGGCAGATGAGAATGTTGATTTATATATATATATATATATATATATATATAGAGCTTTCCTTGATGAACCGCTTAGGTGAAACCTGGGTAGGTTTGTCTGCCTCACTAGGTTTATATATATATATATATATATTATTAATTGAAGAATATCAAACACTTAAAATTTTAAGTATTTGATATACTTTAATTAATAATAATTTTGCTCTGTCACTTGCCATAGAACTCTCACTTGATCTATATCCTCTTGGAAATTCCATATGGATTACCATATTGTATTATTACTACATATATATATATATATATATATATATATATTTATTTATTTATTTACTTATTTATTTATATATAGTGCCAGCATTGTCATCCTCTCTTCTTATTTCTTTTCTCCTCTCTTTTGGTGGTGGGGGATATGGTTATGAAGGTGCAGCCTACTCCTGAGTTGTAGTCAAACAGAGTTTGACAAGGCGTGAATTTAATTTTGTTGGACAACTCTGCACAATGGAGAAACCCACACAGTTGGCCAGAAGTGCCTTCATATTGTGGCTCAGAAGGCTTGTGATAGGTGAGATCTGGTTAACCTGGTTGCATCAGGCTATCAGATGATTGGTCTGTCAAGGTTCACCTTGGTTATGCCAGCCTCAATGGCACTGCCTTCTTCTGACAGTTTGATCCTTGATATCATATAGATTTTTGCCTATATATAAGGATTCATTAATAAGTCCACAAGCTAATGATGAAAACAATGACCAATCATGGCAGGAGTTGAGAAAGAATAAAAGATGAAGCAAAATGTTGATTATTTGATGACCAATGCAGTCGGAAACCAACAGATAAAAGATGGAGAAATGAAGTTTGTTGATAAGATATTGACAAAGGATAGTCATGGACATCATAAATGAATTGGGAAAATCATTTTTCCAACAAACAGTGATTGTGTGTTACTTTTTCTTTGATTGATTCATTTTTTCAACATCTCAACTTGTTGCAGGTTATTTAAAGCCAGAAAATATTTTTACATTATAAGAATTTTTGTGGGGAAATAATAACGGTTTAGTGATACAAATCTTACTAATTAACCCATAGATGAGTGGAGAAGAGATAGATTCAGACCTTTCCCAAGACTATACGCATGTAAGTGAATATATCAAACCCAAATGGAATTGGAATTTGGCTCTCTGATTAAAAATTCCAAGCCGTTATCCATTACACCATATGAATATACAATCTTACAGCTCCTAGTATTTCAAAGTGGTGACTCATCTAAGGACTGAACAAGCTTGATGATGCTTAACTTTGGTGGTCATACAGGAACCATTTTTTCAATGTGATGTGGCCATAATTTGCTACTGATAAAAATGATGTAGAAGGTATGTCATAGAACATTCTGAATATATAAGAATCAGTCATTTTGCTTTGATGTCAACTGACAATCACTCAGATTGGACCACTGTACATTGTTATGAGGTGGTGGGCTGATGTTGATATTGGCTTTGTATGAAGTCTCTGGCAACAAATCATCTCTCTCCAAAATTCCCCCATAGAAGTATTGCAACAGTCATTTGTGGTCAAAATGTTTTTTTTTTTTTTTTATTTTTAATATATTTTTTATTGTAATAAATAAAAATAACAAACAAAGACAAAATTCTTAAAATATTCTTTATATATTAATATAATTTGATTTTTATTGGTTTCCTAGAAAATAAATATACCTCTTCCTGTGAGATTATCCAATCCAAAGTGAAATACCATGAAACAAGCTTGCATGACTTTCATTCACAGCAAATATCCAAATTTACTTGAAACTTGTACAGTCATCAGCAGAAAAAAAAAACAAACTTTAAGATGGTTTTTGAGGTCGATTCAATGACTGAACTCTAGATAAGTTTTTGGATTAATGCTTTAATCTAGGCTTGTAATCCACTGAAAGTGATTGATATGAACATTTACAAACACTGATATAAAGAGATGTGCACTGATCCTTTAAGCACTCCATACCACATCCCAAATGAATCTACTAATAAAAGGCAGTGATCCTGCTTTTCCTCCTGAGGCCAATGTATTGATAATGAGTTGGGTAACTAAGCTGATGACATAGATATTCTGATTTGGGAGATGAGAAAGATCTTGGGCAGAAAATCTGCAGACTACACTAAGTTTTCCAAGGACGAGGGGCTTACAGCTATATCATGTTGAAACACCTGTTCCCGTATGATTACTGATGGTAAGCAACATTGATCCCGGTTAGTACTGAAATGGGTAACCACTTAGGAATACCAGGTGCTGTAAGCTTGGTGGTGTAATGTATAACAGCTTGGAATTGCAAATCATAGAGCTGAGTTCCAATTCCATTCAGGTTCATTATGTGCACTTACGTGCATATACCCTTGTGAAAGACATGAATTCACATCTTTTCCCCACATCTATGGATTAATTATTAAAACATGTACCAGTAAAAATCATTGTTATCTCTGAAAACAAATCCATCAATCAAGAACCAAGGAATAGAACTCATGATGAATCTTTCCAAAACAGAAACTAGAATTCTATAATTATTAGGTTGGTGCAAAAATAATGACGTAATAATGTCGTTTTTGAACGTCAAAAAACGACATTATTACGTTATTATTTTTGCACCAACCTAATAGAATAAAAGCATGATGGCATGTACTCTGAATCCATCATGAAATTTCTGGATTTGGATTTGATAAATTCCAGACACTTCAAATATCTTGGTGTGTGGATCATTTATAACAAATTTCTCAGAGGAGATAAGAAAATTTGAACATAGATTAGAGGCTGCACTAGAGAAAGTGTCTCGCAACACTGTAAATTGCTACAAAACCAAAACATTAACCTGAAAAAATTCAAGTGATTTTCTTTCATATGGATGTCATGCCTGGTGCCAAACCCTTTAAGAAATATCTAAACTGTCTACTAAATACAAACACTTTCCCAGATCAATGATTAAAAATGTCTTTGAGCAAGTGAAGTCAGTTGATCTTAGCAAAGACCATATTTCTTTGACTCTTGGTGATTTGGTTTACAGATTCACACACACAAACTGTACCAAATATAGAAACCGCATCACTTGATCAATAGCAGTAACAACTAAAATGGATTGCACATGTAACTCAAAGAGAAAATAATGACATAATCAAGATGTTGACATTCCACACGACTTGAAACAAAAGACTAGGAAGGAAACTCTCATCGATACAAGAAAGAGTGATAACTGGATTTGAGAAAAATATTTTCCTAAAAAAATTGTTTTAAGAGAATTTTTATAAATTTCAACTAAACATAGTACTGCTGGTCATTCAATGAATACCAGATATATTTCCTTATAGGGAAATGGCTAATATTAGTATTACCATTTGTAAGGAAATAATAATCAAAGTGGAAGAATGAGAACATGAACATTAATAGCATTTCTTCTTGATGAGGCCATAAGTTTCATGGACATCAGTGTTGGGTCAGCTTGATGTCAAGCTCTTTTTAAATTACAATTTCTTTAGACACATTTCAGTTTGGCTTAATTCCATATTCGCTCTATCAATGCTGTGGGGTTTGTTGCTGTTTTGGTTTTACTTTTGATTGAAATTTATTTTTAACATTTTGCATAATTCAGTTTTTTTCTATTTTTGAGTGTCACATGTAATGTCATTCATTTGTTCCAATTTGTAGATATGCTTCAAGAGATTAACATGTAATGTGACGCTGCATATAAAATAGACATAAAATTCTTGTCATGATAATCAACAACTAATAAAAAAGCTTTTGTTATTGAAAAAGCCAGATGAATAAAAAATCCAAAAGAGAAATCATATTAATCAGCATATGAAAAACTTTAGTTAAGAAATTTATATTAAAAACAAAGCAGCATTTGCCAATTAAATTCAATATACACCAACTCTCTTCTCCATAAAATTGATATTCATTTTTATCCAGATATGCCTGTCAAGGTTGATAAAGTGTATAACAGCTATTTATCTGCTACTGCATACAAGTAGTTGCACAAGTTCTTTCCGATCAAAATTTTTATGTAAGCCAGTAAGTAAATTCTCTAGGTCTTATTGAGGACTATCTTTCTTCAAACCTTGTGCACTGGTTCTACAAAATCACAGACAAGAAAACGATCTGTGATAATTAATGAAGACAGCATCACTTGAGGACTTAACTAAAGCAACAACTAACATAATGTAAGAAGAAGATAATGACATAATGAAGACATTGACATTCCCACAACTTTCAGACAAAAGTCTAGGAGGGAAGTCCTACCAGCACAAGAAAGAGCAATAACAGCTAGTGGACTTGAGAAACACATTTTCCTTAAAAACTGTTATAACAGAAATCTATATAATACTAAAAGTTTGTGATTCTGTGCGTGATTGGTTGGTGCATGCGTCCAGTGCATAATGATTTAAGTTAATCTGATTTAAGTGAATAAGAATTAAAAATATGAGTTGCTTATACAGTAGGTATTTTTATTTTAACTTTCTTCAAACTGACAGTTTATTACTTAAAATATTTTTGAGTTAAAGACAGACACAAAGAGATCCTGCTTTGCTGTTTCATCCAGTTGTTTTTTAGAGTAATTATTTATATTTCAGCTTTTTTTAAACAATCTTTTAAATACTTAAAAAATATTTTTTGGCATACAAACATTTTTAAGTTAATCTGATTTGAAGTTCAAGTTTATCCTGGAAGGTCTATTTCTATTAAATACTGTAAACAATCAGTAAAACCTTAAATATGAACCTGTAAACCAGAACAATGATGACACGAATGAATTGAAATATTTAAATGAATCATAATAAAATTTAACTTTCATTTCAATCGACTGTTGAAATCAACTTCAATGTATTATAACCTGAAGCTTTAGTAACCCAACAAGTCATGGGTAGTCTAGTATTTTATAAATTTCAACTGAAAGTAGTACAGGCTGTTCAGTCAATGAATGCTGAAAGTTTCCTTATAAGGAAACAGTTAATATCACCATTACTATTATCAATGTGACATGTTATTAACTTTTAAAAGGTGAAATGTGTATTGGAAGAAATGGATATATTCCTTTCACAAAGTGTTAGCTTAAAATCCTTGTCTAGAATTCAAACTTGGTTTTGCAGCAATTATGGAAATAGTCACTATCAACTTTTTATATTCAACAGTATTTTTACTCCTCTGGTAAGGATTCTGATATTTAGAAAATATTAGAGCATTGAAAGAAATTACATAATTTGCTGCAAATGGATGCTTTATGAGTCAACAAACCATAACAAAACCAAGGTTGAATGGTATGAAACTGCATTTAGAATAAGTTTATCATTTCTTCTATTTGACAGTGTATTATTTATAGTGCATTTCAGAGTTTAACTCCATGGAGGATTAGAAGTTTACAAAGCAACATATTCAACAATGCTTGCTTTATGAATTCCCAAATGAAAATATTGCTGCAGAGGCATATCATTTGCATAGTCTATCCAGGCATAATGAAGGCAGGTGTCATTTAAAAGGTTTAAAAATGGTGATTTTGACCCACTTTGAAGGAAGATCCACATCAAAGCACCTGAGATTTGGAACAAGAACTTGAATCTATTTCATGGTTTGAATACTAACATTCTAACCACACAACTAATGGCATATGTATAAACCAAAATCTCTTCTCCAGAATTGTGCAACATTCTCCAAAGTTTTGAGTTTTAATTGGATTACCCAATCCTGGTGAAATTATAAGATCTTGTTATTGTAAAGAAGGATAAAAAAAATATATGTTCGCAAATGTTGATATTACAAGTGAAGAGAATTGGAAGTTGGTAAAATATCTAGATTAATATTGCAAATCTTAAAATGAATTTCATCAAAGTTAAAATAGAAAAGACAAAAAAATTGCATGAAACTAAATTATGTCAAAAGTGAAATATAAGAAAGCAGCTCATAAAGAGTTAAGAGTAGCAATACATTTTGATAGTTTTGCAAATAATTTAGATTTGACTGAACTTTATTATAAATAGAAGCCCAAACCCGAGACTACAAATTTTAAATGTATCATTCTATCTCAGTTATGATATCAGATCATATCACAATAACCAAAGATAAAAATATCCGTTAGGTAGTGAATGATAATGTTCTGGCAGTTGATAAATGAATGGAATTGGAAGTTGGTAAAATATCTAGATTAATATTGCAAATCTTAGAATGAATTTCATTAAAGCCAAAATAGACAAGCCATAACAAAATAGTCATAAGTGAATATAGCAAAGGTTTTTTTTATATTCAACTCTTTTATTTCTTTATGAAATCATTATTTTCTTTTTGTGTATGGTTTTTATCCATTTCATTATTTTATTTAAAGGCTTCTTTATGGGCTTATACTATTCAGATGATTTTTTGTAGGTTTATATTAATTATAAGTTTATTTTACTTACAGGCTTATTTATACAGATATTTTATGTAAATGTACAAAATCCTATAAATATAGGTATATCTGGTCTTTTGAAAAGCAGTAGAGATTTATCCCTTGTTTCCTGTTTAGGATTGGGTTTTCCATTCCTTCTAAAGTCTACTTCAACTGTATACTTCTAACATCTCTGCTTTGAACTCTGAAATTTTATTTAGTAATTATTTATATTTTTTCTCTCTTCAATAGGAGTAGATAGGCTCACCTATCACCCTGTTCACACTCCTCCCCAATCTTTTGAAAAGCAGTAGAGATTTATCTTTTGTTTCCTGTTTAAGATTGGGTTTCTGATTCGTTTTAAAGTTTTTTCATTCTCTTTTACTCCCACTAGCCCTTCATCTCTTAGTGGCATTATTGCCTTGCTTGGGGTGAACTGATTAAAAAAACTATATAGGTTTAATTTACTCATAAGCTTGTTTTTCTTACAGGTTTGTTTTATTTATAGTCTTATTTACAGGATGCAATGAGTAAATTGTCATCTAAATTATGCAGCAATGAAAATAATTAATTTTAGCAGATTTATTTACCAAAATTACACAAAAAATATCTTGGCATCGGCTTCAACCACAACCTCCAGACAACTTTGGAATCTCCTGCAACTCTTCTGGATGGTCTCCTTGTTTAAGTTGGTGAATGCTACCATAATCCTTGTCTGCAGTTCATCTTTGGTGTTTCAAGAAGTTTGTTAGTCTCTCACTCAACTGCACCCCACACATAATAATCAAGGAGGATTGCAGTCTGGGGAGTTAGATGGCCAGAAGTAAGGGGTCATATGGTTGCAGAAATTGTCCGACAGCCATGTCTGGGTTGTCTTGCTTGTGTGGCATGGTGCAGAGTCCTGTTGCCAGATATAGGGACTTCCAGCAGCTACTCTCTTGACCCAGTGTAGTACTACCTCCTCATGGCACTTGATGTAGGCTTTCATGTTGAAGTCTGAGGCCTTATGGGAAGATCAATGGAGACATAATGTTGCCATTACTAGTGATCACTCCAAACACCTTTGTAATCGCCATTAAACTCATTCAACTCTTTCTGAGTCCTCTGCATTGTCCTCAGATTGACATCTAAACACTCTGAAATGACCCAACTATACTGTGCAGTCGACATAATCAAAACAATGTGCACGCATAAAATTAAAGATATAAAATGGCGACAATTTACCCATCGCACGCTCTCTAGGCTTATTTTGCTTACAAGCTTAAATTATAGTCTTATTCATATTATAGACTTATTTGCTTACTGGTTCATTTAATCTAAATACTTTTTTTATAGGCTTATTTTGCTTTTTATTCTACTATGTACCAAGACCATTCATGGATTTCATGATTGCAAAAGCAAAAAAAGCAAAAAAAGGCTTATAAAGAAAATAAGCCCATGATTAAGTCTATTACAGACTTATTTAATTTATAAGCTTGCTTATTGGCTTATTTTATTTATAGGGTTATTTTGTTTTAGGCTTATATAATCTATAGGCTTGCTTTACTCATAGTCTTATCTGCTGGTCTATTTTATTTACAGGCTTATTTTACTTACAGCCTTACTTTATTTATAGGCTTATCTGATGCAACATTTGTTATTTTATAAGTTTTCTTGCCCTTTCTTACAGTCATGATTATTTTCTGTTTACTCTTTATGTGTAATCCCTTCATATTTTAAAATTAAAGTTATTAAATTCACATTCCCTTTAATCTAATAAGACTTTGTTATCCTTCTTTTATTTTTCATCTGTGAGGTTTAGAGCTTTATAGATGCTTATTAATTTTCTAGTCCTCTGATTAAAGCATATCACTTTTCCTCTGATCCAGTTCAGGATGGAGTTATAATTGTGATTCTCAAAATGGGTTGCAACACTAACTAGATGATGTTGGGAACTCACAAGTGGGCAATAAATGTTAAAGTGAGTTGTGTGGAGCATTAAGATGCATTAATATTTTGATTCCTGGTTAAAACAATTCACCACATTTTATATATACGTTTATTTTTGTTTTGTTTTTTTAATTGATCTTACACTAAACATGGCAGTAAAGCTACTAAGTCACAAGTTGTTACTGAGTGTGGAAGAATTAATAACAAAAACATGGGTAGAAGAGAAAAGAGTAGTCAGGAGGCTAGTAGATAGAAATTGACATTTCATTTAAATTTTTGCAGATTACAGTTGGCCGATATGGTTAACTTCCCTCAGATCATGCCAAATAGACATTGCACTAAGAGATCAGAGAAGCCAAGGTTAACCTGAGATGACATCCTAGCCACAAAGTGCAAACAAACATGATAATATGTACACATATAAGAAAATCCATATGACATGTAAATATAGCCCAAGAGGCTATAGGGTAGTCCTTCAGATATCACATATGAGAATGTAAGGTCCACATTTAGATGAAAGACTAGTTGTGCACACTGGCTGTGAGTATCTGATAAAATCAGCAGCTGAATATACTATAATATTAAATATGAGAGATTAATGGTCGTCTTAGTGTTGAGATAAAAAAACAATGGAAATTATCATTAAAGAAAAGAAAATTAGGTTAAAAAATGAATGTACATTTTTTGTTGTTTTTAGCATATCTCTCAAATCATTATTCTCCACACTGCAATCTTCCAACCTACCAACATTAATTTGTCCCATGCCAGACAAAGTTAAGCTTTGTAAATTATATTACCTTTATCTCATAATAATTGTTACATTTGCATACACATTTCATACACTTGTTTTTGGACTTATCTCTTATGTTGTGAGGTGTGAACATTTTTCAGCAAATATTTACAACTCTTGGTACATTTCTTCTACAAACAATATTTGACAAACTCATGTGAGTCTGGGTAAAAAAAAAACAACAAAAAACATAGAATTTAAAAGAAACAAAAATTGATGCATGTTATTGATAAAAGGAATTACATTTTTACACATTTTAAATCAAAAGGAAAAGACATTAAAACTAGCTATAAGAAGGAAAGAGAGAGAGGAAGAAAATGTTTAGCATTTCATAGATTTAAATAGCACCACATAATGGGTGTTTTTGCTGAAGTCAAGTGGGATAAACCACATACTAAATATAACACTATACTGCAGTCTACACCAATTTCCAGTCAATTCATATTGCCTTTGATGAGTTACTATTATTCTTGGTCTTTTCCACCTTAAAACTACATCATCAACTATTAAAAACAATAAAAGTCAACTAGTTTGCAAAGAAGACAACAAAGCTTCTCAACCTTTCATTCTCAAACAGTTGTAATATTCGTACCAATTTCCGCAGTGCAGAATTCTCTTCCTAGCACTCTGTGAAACTAATCTATTCTCTTCATTTCCTTCCACTGAATTCTTTGTTCCTGGCCATCTGTTCTTTTATTGTCCTTTCTCAACAATAAAATCTTTGCATTCTCTTTCTCTCTCAGTACCCACTTGCATCCTAGTGGTATTATCACTTTGCTTGGGGTGAAATTTAATCATTTCACCCGACCCACATAATCTGAATTTTCATCAGTCTTGATGATTATATTATTACATATCTTCTTGCCTATCTGTTGATAATTGGGCAGATTTTAAACATTTACATACAGTTATGTTAGTGTATGTAACAAAAACCTTCGAGCCGAAATCTGGCTGCAACTTGTACGCAGACTGGTCTTTGGCTGTTCACGCCAGAGCTTAATTCAAATTTCCTCACTCTCTTAGTTAATCATTTAGATAACTGAATCACTGTCATAGACTAGATAATTTTAATCTTTCTTTGAATATTTAATTCATTTAATTTCATTTTAAGCATCCCTAGGAATTTTCTGTATGCAGTAATTTTGCTGAAACTGCTGACCTTCAATGTAGGGGTGGTGTCAGGAATAGTAGATCAGAATGGCAAATCTGAGTGCCGAGTTCAAAATCCAATTGAGTTTTTACATTCGCTAACATGCTAATACTCATGGGAAAGGTATGATTCCATCTTATCTCCACACAGACATAGATTAAATAGTAGACTTGTATCTGGAAAAATGATTGTTAACTCAAAAAAACTATTAATGCAATATTCACTCACAAAAAAGAATTGTCCTTACAATCCAAAATTGTTATTGTATCAAACAATCCACAGTATTCTTAGCATCCTTCTGTAGAAAGATGTTGAGAAGACTGAACATGTGAGCAACAACAAAATTCTAAAAAATTGAAACAAAAAGTAAACTTATACTTAACATCAGGATGAAAAAGTTAAGAAAGAAAAGAGTACTGAATGGTTATGTAATATCAGTTCTCCTATATGACAGTGAATGCTGGACAATCTCTTTACAGATGAAGAAAAGACTTGAAGCAAAAGGAATCTGGTTCTACAGAAGGATACTGAGAATTGTTTTTGGGCAATGTTTTTTTTTTACATTTTAATCTTTTTTATTATCTGATATAATATTATTAAAGAATGATTTCCTTATTTGTTTATTTAATGTCAGATTAGTGATATCAATAAAATACAACCAGAAAAATGTTGCCATAATTTTAAAATCAAATACCCAATGTCAAATCACAGTGATGCCTGTTAAACAGTTTTAAAACATTTTAAATCTCTATATGATTAAAAAAAAAATGCTAAATAAGAACTAGCCAATTTTTTTTTTCTTTATATTTCTTATAATGTTCCCTAGATATTTTAACTATCTCTTTCTGTTGAGCATTCTTTCTTTTCGTAATTTCTTTTTGCTCACATGTGTGATCCATTGTATATTTGCTGAAAAATAAAATGGTTTATAGTAATAAGAAATAATATCAGATTAAAAAATCGATTGAAAAAAATTTAATGGATCCATGTTATTTTTAACTCCAATAAATGTTCAGATTTGATTTTTATAATTTTTACTTCCATCATAAATTCTGCTCTGAAGACTAATAAGTATTATCATTCAATTCATATCATTATTGTAATTATCCTCATAATTAGTTTAATTTGATTAGATGATTATCGCAAACACAATGATCAAGTCACCACCCACACCTACAGCATCGTGTGAAAAACTATTTTTAATATAATTAGATTTGAAGACTGCAATGTTTTATTTCACTGCAAAGTTAAATAAAATTCTATATTTTTACATATTCCCCACCTTTTCTTTCAATTATCATATGTATTTACATTTTTATCAAAGTTGTTCTATAAATAGAAATAAAACAAAGAAATTATGAGGAAAATAAGAAAAAAGCTTAATGATATTCGATATCATAATTGTAACTTTACAACAAATCCATATACCCAACAAATCTTCATAAAACTTTCAGGATATATTTTTAGTTATATGACAAACAGACCATGTGATATTCAGCTTATAACATTACTAGCAGTATAACCCATTTTCAACCTGGTGCTTCATTACTGGGAATATTTGCCGTTCAATTGGAGCAGTTGAAGTTTAAAGTCAGCCCACCTGAAAATCAATATTATTAACAACAATTGGGTGCAACTGAGGCACATTCCCAAATGGGGTGGTTAACAATCTGAATAGGAACCCCCACATTCAAATTGTTAACTCCCCATGAAAAGGGGCCGTTTTTGTGTTCTCAATCTTGCAAGGAAGGAGCCTCTTCCATTGACCATCATAATAATAATATACGATAATTTTTATTTATAATATAATTTTTTTTAATAATTCTAATAATCTTTTGTGTTAGATTTCAACTCTCTAAATTGATTGTATGCTGTTTTTTACAGAGATTAAATTTTTGCCTTTCCTCATAATTTCTTTGTTTTATTTGTGCAGAGTGCAAAAAAATCAGTTTTTTCGATTTTTCACCCTCAAGGTTGTAATTTATTTCCAGCCAATTTGTACTGAAAACTGGCACTGTAAAATTATCTATCAAACAAAAAAAAAATTAATCAAAATCAAATGAAAACTGTGGAAAGGTATAAACAACATCCAATCACACACACATACATACACACATATTTTGAGAATTATAGATATAGATTAAAGATTTTTTAATCATTTCACCCTAAGCAGGATAATAAAAGTCACTAGATTAGAAAGAGTTACTGAGAATGATTAAAACAGTAAGGACAATAAGAGATCGTAATTCACAAGGAAAATAAATGAAAACTGAGATATTTATAATTACTTGTTTGTGTCAGATTTGATTACAAAACTTACTGTTAACCGTCATATTCAAATAAATACATATTTGAAACAAAGGAAAGAATATTGAACTGTTATGTATTATCTGTTCTCCTATATGACAGTGAATGCTGGCAAATCTCCTTACAGATGAAGGAATGACTTGAAACAAAAGAAATCTGGTTCTACAGAAGGATGCTGAGAATACTATGGACTGAACATGTAAGCAACAACAAAGTTTTAAAGAAAATGGAAACAAAAAAGAAACTTATACTTAACATCAGGAAGGGATAGATGAAACTTCTAGGGCACATAATGTGGAAAGAGGGCTTGGAAAATTTGATACTCACAGGACAGACTGGAGGCAAGAGGAATAGAAGAAAACAATGCATGACATCCCAAACAAACTCCTGTAAATGAATGTCAGAACAAGGTTTAGGAGAGATGGCAAAAAGACAAAATTTATTAAAAGCTACAAAGGACAGGAAGTTGCAGAAAGCCTTTATTACCAATATTTTAAGAGCCATGGCACATAGAAGAAGAAGAAGAAGAAGAATGAAAAATATGTGGGGATTGATTAACAAGTATGTATTTCAAGGAAGTAATGTAATGAATATAACTAGAAAGAAAACAAACATTGACTAAAGACATAAAAGCTTGCAAACTACCATCATTAGAAGAAACATATCCTCAGGTCTAATTTGTTCCAAATATTTATCTATGACCTTCCTGATGTCATCAGTTTCCAATTTAGTATCTATAAGACATAACAATTTACTCCTATATTAATAGTTAGTCTGATAGGTTTGACACAAGATATAGTTTTTCTCAGTTCAGACATTTAATGTCATTGATGCACAAAGATCTGACCTTAATGTTATAGATAAGGAGAATAGCAAGTGTCAAATTATTGACTTTGCTATTTTATATTATACAGGAGAGAACACCAAAGAAATTGAAAAATTTAGAAAAATACCAGAATGTTGTTGGTTGATTTTCTTTAATGACATATCAACCTCTATGGATTATTTTATGCTGAAATCTAAATATTCTGTACACAATTTTATTTTATTTTTGGTGATAATGATAGTTTAGTAATAGAACTCTTACGAAATAACCCATAGCTGGGGGGGGAGAAAAAGTCGATTTCTATTAGGTTGGTGCAAAAATAATGACGGTTTTTGACGTATTTTTTAACGTCAAAAACCGTCATTTTTTTTTGCACCAACCTAATACCTTTTCCAAGAGTGTTTGCACATAAATGAATATAACAAACCCAACTGGAATTGGAACTCAGCTCTCCGAAGCTGACCAGACTCAGCATTGCTTAACTTTGGTGATTGTATGGGAACTGGTGTTTCAATAGGATGTGGCTGTAAGTGCCAGACTCTGGTTAAGAGACAGTAGAAGTTATGCAACATGAATGTAGAATTGATTCCTGTAGTAATGGGAGCACTTGGAACACCACCTAGTAAACAGATGAAGCACTTGCAATATTAACATAATAAGCGATACAATAATATTAATAATAATAATAATAATAATAGTAATAATGATAATAATTATAATAATAATAATAATAATAATAATAATAATAATAATAATGGAAATACTGACTGTTATTAGATTTGTACATGAAATAGGTTTTGGAGTAAAGATTTGTCAAAGAAAAATGGAAAATTCTTTTGATACACCCTAATACTTATGGTGTGAAGGTTAAAAGTGAACATCACTCATGAAAAATCATCAATGAAGCCTTGCAAAACTATTCATTACAAAAAATTAAGTTTCCTGGAAATTTAATTAAAAATAATGCATAGTTAAATAACTCTGATCCTTTTTTTTCTTGATGGTAAAGTAATTATCAATGTCATGAAGAACAAGAAGGAAAAAACAATTACTTTGTAACACCTAAACTAAGAGAATGATGAATTTGTGAGAAACATTGTCAGGTGTAAAATGTGGTAATTACAATTTATTTGGAAAAGAGTTACTATCAAAAATATACAGTCATGAAAAATAAAGATAAGATTGAAGCTTGAACAGAAATAATTAATTTTTATTTAATACATTGAGTTCCAGAGGTCTAACTTCAAATGCCAGCTTTATAATATCCAAATAAAAGTACTCCAAATTCTTGGTTTATGGGTGATTTCTTTAATAAATTTTTCTCATAAAAGATTTGTTTTTAATTACCAGTATGATTTTTAATTTTTGCCTTAGATGCCAGGTACCAGTATTAAAAATAATGAAAAATCTTGTGATTGTAGCCTTGATGGTATGACCAGAAAAAGGGAAGTAACATGTGGTTGGTGTCATAATAAAATCTACTAACCATGAATAATGTCGTGGCTAGCAAGCAATGTGTAGAATTTTGCTCTGTTCAAAGGTTAAAAGTATTTTTGTATTCTTTATATAATAGGAAGTTTTGGGGAGCCAGGATTCAATCATATCATGAAAAAATTTGGAATATGAAAAAAAATTGATAAAAGTTGCTACTGTGGGTGAAAAGAAGAAAATAAAAGTAATCAACAAATAGTAAATGTCTGTTCATGCATGATAAAACATTTGCTATAATTTCTAGGACACATAATGAAGAAAAAAGTATAGAGAATTTAACACATACCTAAAATACTGAAGGGGCACTTCGACATGGTGTAATGGTTAACAAGCTTGTCTTGCTAGGTCAGTTACTACGGAAAAGTGAGTTCGATCCTCACTGGATGCCCCATACTTTCGGCCTTGTGCCACATCTAAGCTACGCTTGGAAAATTTTTACCTAACATACTGAAAGCAAGAGAAGTAGCAGAAAATAGTGACTAAACTACTTTAAAAGTTTAAATGAACAAATGGCAGGAGAAAGTGACATGAGTTTGTTAGAGCAACAAAAGATACATTCTAGAGAGTTAGGCATGGTGGAGTAATGGATAGTGGCTTGGATTGAGAAATGGAAAGCAGAGTTCAAATTCCAGTTGGACCATTACATTCACTTACGTGTTAATACCCTTGGAAAAGGTATGAATCCTCTTCTTCTTCCCCCAGCTATGGCTAAATATCAGGACAGGTCGGGTTCTACAGCCTTGGATGGCAAATGGTATTAGCAACCTACTGTGGGAAAGAATCTGTCTTGTTAGTCATGTATCAAAAGATACATGATCACATAAGTGTGTATCATGCATGACACGTAACTGACTGACTGAAGAAGTTAAAATGTCCATGTACAGAAACAGTATTCAATACAAATGCGGTAAACAGATATCAGCTGAGCATTGACTTGGCAAAATGCTGTCTGACATGAAAGCACATAGGAAACAGTACTGTATCTTTGAATTACTCAATAACATTCTCAAATTGACATCAAAACTTGCAGAATGTTTATGTATGTGAGCAAAGTTAAGTGACAGGTAATTAATTTTTTCAATGTGGCTTGTTTCATTTTGGGCAGCCAACACAGCTATCAATACCTGAAATGATGAGTAGCCTTAAAATGAATAGCCCATGCTTATGACAATGTATGGAATAAAGTGTTCTATCCAATATTGTATTTGTGCTGTATTTGTTGCAGCTCCTATGGAAATAAATAGGAAACATTACTTTCCAGATATCCTATAAAATATTTATCTTTCTCTGTCTCTTTTTCTCACTACATAAATATATATGTATCTGTTCTCATGTGTGTGTGTGTGTATGTATATATATATATATATATATATATATATATATATATATATATATATATATATCTACCTCTACACACACATGTATATATATATATGTGTGTGTGAGGGGGTACATGAATATATATATATGTGTGTGTTGAATTATGTAATTGAAAAATATTATATATATAAACCATAGATATTTAATAGAAAAAAAAAACATGTACAAATAAGATAGAAAAGAATGTACAAATATTGTATTTTGAAAAACAACTAAAAAAAATTATTCCTTATCATCACTCTTAGTAAGAAGGAGAGTTGAAATGCAACTTTGGAACCATAGTTATGCTCAGATCTGATGGTTCCTTTGAAATTGTTTTTCATAACCAAAGTAGTGATCTTCAATGAATCCTTAGATTGAATACAGAATATGCTGTGCCAGAGGTAATTTCGTCCAACACCGCAAATTACTGTGAAGCCAAAATCAGAGTCATTTTCTTAAATAGCCTTGTCAGAAATTAGACTTTCATATGGATGTTATGCATGGCATCAAATCTGTTAAGATATATCTAAACTATCTGCGATATCCAAGCACTTTCTAAGATCCACAGTGAAAAAAATGCTTTGATTGAGTGAAGAGTTTTGACAAAATTCATTCATCTTTGAACACTGCGGACTGGTGCTACAGAATCACAAACAAAGAAATTTACCAAATAACAGAAATCACATCACTTAAGAATTACCAACAACAACAAAAATTAAAATTGATAGCACATGTAACACAAAGAAAAAATAATGACTTAAGATGTTGACATTCCATGCAACTTCAAATAGAAGGTTAGGAAGGAACCTCCCATCAATACTGGAAAAAGTGATAACAGCTACAGCACTTGAGAAACTTGTTTTTCCTAAAAATTGGTTCAAGAGAAAGATTTTTTAAATTTCATTTGAAAGTAGTACTGGCTGCTTAGTCAATGAATGTTAAATGTTTCCTTGTAGGGAAATGGCTAATATTACCATTTTAAAGCTGATGGTTGATTTCCATTTTAATGATGTTCTACATACTGTAGTCCAAATATATTTCATCTGTTGCTGGGATCAACACTTTTGATACATGTATTTGGACATTTTATTGTAAATATTTATAGGATCCTGAAGCATTTATCCCACAACCAATATTGATGTGAATCCAGGTAAAAATAAGTAAAAAATAGAATGTAAAACAAATGACAATTGAAGCATGTTATTAACAAAAGAAATGATAAGTATAGACAACTGAGGTCAAAGGAAAATACATTAAAACGAGCTTTAAGAATGTACTTGTCTGTGTGCATGTGTTAAACAAATGTGTGTGGTGCATGTGTGTATGTGTTCGAGAGTTCAATCAACAGAGTACCAAAGAAGTGACTGTGGCTTGGTGGTAGTGTTCTTTATCTTTATCTGGAAGCAAGAGGGAAAAGAGAGAGAACATATTTATTTTTTTATAGACTTAAAGAGCATGCCTAATGAGTGCTTCTGGGAAAGCCAAGTGAGGTAAGCCACACACCCTATATTACTTTGTATTTTATTTTTTTTATCAGCATCATTACAATTAACTGCCCAGAGTTACTCATCTCTATGTAGTGAACCCTCTGATAATGGAGAAAAGTGTTACACAAACACCTCCTTCCCCACACACAAACATACATATATATAATATATATATATCCGTCCTGGATAAGACATTAAACTAATCTGCATCCTGGGTAAGATTATAAACTATGTCCAACACCAGCAAGGCCTCTGATCAGGATGTTTTGAGGAGCCTGGAACCACCTCTTAATTGCTGGTGTTCCCAGGTCCACCCTGACCCAGGGTAGTAGCACCTTTTAGGGTCTGAGCTATGGGCAAATAGTTAACTATTATCAGCAATACCTTTTCAAAAAAATTATTACCAGCAATATAATTTTGAAGGAAAAATATTACCAGAAACAGATTTTTGACAAAACAAAATATTACCAGCAATAAAAAATGTTGTAGGCATTAAATAACCCATTGAGGTTGATATGATGTAAAATATTATACATATATATTATAGTCATCCACAGACAGACTGTTTCGCTGTATCACTCATCAGTGTTGTTAGACATCTGATCACTTCAGGCCAGGATCGATTTGGTATCAGTTCGAAATTCTAACCAATAAGTCATCGATACCCAGCAAAGAGAAAGGCAAATTTTTGCATATTTATTTTTCATAAACACATCAATCACTTAGAGAACTCAACTGGCTTGGAGAGGCTTGCATTATCAACAGTAATAGCGACTATTTACTGATTCATTCTTTACTCCCTACAGTGCTCAACCAATTAAATTATTTTATCGAGAGCTAAATATTTAGTTGAAAGGATATGAGTTTGTGACCGTCAATTTCATGCTTATGCGATGAGTTTGCCTGAGGTTCAAATAAGCATGGAACCAATGGTCAAAAACTCATATCCATTCAACTAAATATGTTAGCACTATCACTGATATTGAGTGCTTCCCAATAAGCACTATATATGTGTGTGTGTGTGTGTGTGTGTAAAAATATGTAGAAAATAGGAAAGAACTCGTTAGGTAAATAATCCAAAGTTCTTTAGTATTTTTGTTATTATTTTTAAAAAATAGTGCTCGATACAAAAGTAGAGCATAAATATAATTATTTATTTAAAAATATGATTCCAATGGTACATAAGAGTTCTCATGTTTCAAAACAAGAGTCGAAAACTTCAATATAATTATTTGAATTAAATTGAATTAAAGTACTAAGCTCTGTTCCATCTTCAAGTGAAATTTTTTTTGATTTTTTCATTCCAAAAAAATTTTGCTTGAAGATGGAAGAGAGCTTAGTACTTTAATTCAAATAATTATATTGAAATTTTCAGCTCTTGTTTTGAAACATGAGAACTCTTATGTAGCCCTTCAGCATAACCTCATCCGGGTTCCTCTCTGCCCAAAGGTAGATAGTTCAACAACAGCTGAGTAACAGATCCCAGCTAGTATATTTAGCCACCCCTGCATAAGAGTTTCATGTGGGTTTTCCAGTAGGCTGGGCCAAAAATATTCCCTTTCAAACCCATATAAACGGGTTCAGGGGCAGTCTACCTCCTCGAATGAGACTCTGCCCTTCGGCCTTGTCCGGGTTCCTCTCTGCCCGAAGGCAGAGAGTTCAACTGTCTAGCTGGGACAGATTGCAGCTAGTATATTTAGTTACCCCAACCCATGAGGGTTGCATGTGGCACAAGCCCGGGTTTAACATGGGTTTTCCGAGCCTGTAGGCTAGGCCAAACATATTCCCTGTTCAGGGGCAGTCTACCTCCTGGAACGAGACTCTGCCCTTCGGCAAAGCCTCGTTCATGTTCCTCTCTGCCCGAAAGCAGAGAGTTCGACTGTTTAGCTGGAACAGGTTGCAGCTAGACCCTCTAGTCCATTGATTTACAGATACTTATAGGTAGTTACTGCCTATAGTGCAGTCACTCATGGGGGTGACAGGTTATTCCATTACATCATTCCTACTTCCTGCCATTTTCTTCAATAATCATCTACATTGAGTAACTCTTAAGCCTTATACTGAGAAAACTTTAGTCTAAAAAAAATAACTGGATAAGAATAATCTCTTTAATGATTGGTTAGAAGGATAACTGATAAAATTCAATTTCTTGTGTGTTTTTACATAGAATTTATATTCAAACTTAAGATTGTGCAACATTATCCGCTACACAAACAATTAAACAAATTCTGCAAGCAAAAACATCAGGCCTTAAATCCATGCATCGGAAGTTCAAATATGCTTTCTATAAAATATCTGTAATTCAGGAAATTTTTGTAAACAACTTTTCAGCAAAAACAATTGACAACTATTCCAGCATTTCTCTTACTGTTGGCAAGCAGAAATTTTGTTAGAAGATAGACAATTAGATTCTGTGAGATGACCAGCTGCTGCCGATCCCAGGTCAGGAACTTTTGCCTTGTTCTGAATGCGAGCAAAGAGCAAAAGGTTTGACAAGAAATGATTTTGGCAGCTGTAGCACTAGAAACATTCCACGCATTCAGAAAATTGTCAGTAAGCACAAATGTGTTTAACACCCCAGATAAGTTTCACACAATGATTCACGTGAGATCTGCTTCAAGGATTCTATCAGTTAATGTGTGACAGATCCAACAAGAGCAGGCAAGTCAGACTAAACATTTGATATATTCTTGGGGTTCCAACAAATCTGAAATCACACATTTCTTTTTTTTAAGCTTTGAAATGATCAGATTTAAGTATGATTTTCATTTGACATATTAGTTTAGAAATGTATGGCATGTGTACAAACACTTCTATAAAGGCAAATGCACATGCCTTTTATTCACTCCAAGCAAGGCAGTAAAGCCACTAAGACATAAGGGGTTGTGGAAGAGTTAGAAAGCAGAAACATTAGTAAGGAACAAGAACACAAGAAGAGTAATCAGGAGGACAGCAGATAGCAATTAACATTGCATTTAAACTTTTGAAGATTAAAAGTTGGTCGGAAGAGAGTTTTGAGAATTGCAGGAAAGAAACCGTTATCACAAAATTTACATATACATCTAGCCAATTCACCTGTAAATTGATGAGATCTTAATGCAAGTCTCATATTGTGCTTAAATTCAAAAAGTCTAGGTACCATAGCAAAGACCTTATCTGAACAATTAACATGAAAGTATTTACAGAAAAGGGACAGGGTGGCAATCTTATGGCTGTTGGAAAGTGATTGAAACCAAGAATTATTTATACATATACAAGGCTTATCATGGGATTTCCTCTCAGGTTTAGTACCACTTACAATGGGTGTAAAATTTTAAATTTGCATCGATGATAATTATATGCACAAATAAATGCTGTCGACATATGAATATAGGGTAAATGATGTTTACTGCTGCAAGTTGAGCAGATGAAATGCTAATGGTGGAAAACATTTGACATTCATTGACCAAACATTGATACCGTTTCTCTTAAAATGACTCCTTAGTTCCACCAGTCCTGACCTCCACGGATAAGACTCACCATATGCCACACATTGTAATAAACAATCCCCATTCCCTTCACATTCGTTTGATAATATAAAAGGCTTGTTGAACCGACTCTCAAGAGGATGCTTTCTCAATCACTACAACTGTAACCTGTTCAAGTTTACCATGGTTAACTGTTATCTCCCCCATATATCGACACATGTTGTGCATCTTACACTGTAACCCACTACCTTGAGTGACTCCTGAGCCTTATACATTGTGAAATCCATTGTAAAAAAAAAAAAAAGAAAACTTTTGCAGGAAAGTAAGTTTCTCAAATCTATTACCTGTTATTACTCTTTCTAGTAATGATGTAATTTTCCTTCCTAACTATTTTGAGCCCTGACTTCCTGAACAATTTTAACCCTTTTACTTGAGTTCCTGAGTTAAAATTCGCAAATAATTGGTATGTAATGTTTTGTGGTAGATATAAAAATATTTACAAGTGTTTACCCACCATTCAACCAGTGGCTGGGCATTAAATCATTTTTCTCTACCATTGTTCAACCAGTGGCTGGGCATTACGCCATTTTTCTCTGCCACCAGTGGTCAGGGCTCAAAAGGTTAAGGTAACGTGAAAAGTCAACATTATTTTCCCTTCTAATTACACATACCACTTGTTTTAGTTGTCAGAAGTCTTCAAGGGATGTGATTTTTGTTATTTGTAAATTTTTATATTTGTGATTTGGGAGCCTGTGTGTTCACTTACATCATACCAGCAGGGATAGCCTCCTGTTAACAGGAATAAAAACATACAAGGAAACAACGCAAGTTGTACATGTTTTAAGGTTGCATATAGTAGCTGAAGAAAGTCTCTTATGACAAGCAATGTGCTGAAGAAAGATGATGGACGTCTTGACCCTTTAAGGGTTGGTAGTGAAGAAAGTGAGGTCGGCATTTTTTGGCACAAAGTAACAGATTTCAAGCAGGGAAATTTTCTGTTGCATGCTGGGAGAACTTTTACTATTTTGTTTTTATTTATTTTATTTTAAACAAAGTTTTAATGTTATTTACTTTATTTTATTTATGATATTTATTGTATTATTGTTATTATTATTATTATCTTGTATTTATTTCTAATAATGTCCTTACAAGCCTCACTGTTTTCTTTAAGATCTAAAAGATTAATTTACTTGAAGTCATTTTTAATCCTTAACCTATGGAAAGAGCTGTATACAGCTGATAGTTTAGATATTTCTCAGTGAGTTGCTTTCTATGAATATGAGTGTCACACTCTGACAAGTTGTCTGTTTAAGGACATGACATTAGTTCTTAGATTAATATTTAAGATTAAAGCTTATTTTGATCCTTACCGAATTCTACTCATGGGAATAACTTCAATTCTCTGGAAACCTGTAAAAAGAACAATTAGATCAATTTCTCACCCAGAAAAATGCCAAGTTCTTGATGGATAGAATCATGAAGCTGCCTTAAAGATGCTGAAAGATAGAACAAAATGGCGCATAAGTGATTGAATAAATCTATGAAGAAATATTTAAATATTGTCTTTGAAAGTGTGGTAAAAGCAACCATAGTTGTCTCCCCTTTGAATTACTTAATTATAAGATAAATGATTGAATCTCATGTATGAGCAGTAGTCAAATCGCATTGGATAGAGCTTCACTACACGCTTACACAGCTGTCTATTTTCCTTTATAGAAATTCACTTATAAAGCTACAAACTTTTGTTCTAGACCAGTATAATAGTTTATGCCAAAAGTATTTTCATTTTTTACAGATATTTATTTGCAGCCATATCAGTTGAAACATCATTTCTTATATGATCACCAGGATTTAACAATTTTGAATCTAGACTCTACCTTGATCAGTGCCATTTTGGAATACTTGGTGTTGTAAGATTTGATGTACAGACAGTGTAATGAATAATGGCTCAGAACTGCAAATCAGATAGCTAAATTCCAATTCCTTTGAAATTCATTACATTCACTTTCATGCAAATACTCTTGGGAAAGGTATAAATCCACCACTTCTCCCCCAGCTATGGGTTAATGAGTGGGACTTGTATCAGTAATCATCATTATCTCCAATAAATTCTTTCAATTTAAACATATTTTCTGGCTTTAAATAAACTGCAAAATGTTGATAAGCCATAAAAAGTAAATAAATAAAATCAATTAAACTTGCAGTATTAGACAAAACTACTCTTAACACAGCTTATTCTGCATTCTGTTTAATTATCTCCTATAATAAATTTGTTATAAGTGATCCATAAAACCAAGATATGTTAGCTGTTAATTATGTATGTATTATGTCCTATTGGCCTGCATATTTTAGAAATCCAAGTAAACAAAATGGCATCCACATTTTTAGAGGAAACCCCAACGGTTTTATCCAGTGTGCCTTAACATTTAGCCACAAAGAATGTCACAGTAAGCAACAAAGTGTCCATTATAATAATGTTTAATTAATAGTAATAATAAAAACTGAAAGACCACTTCTTTATGTGCAGTGTCTTCTCAGGACGTAGGCAACCATGACTCTCCACAGTTTCCTGTCCTTTGTAGATCTTAATAAATTTCTCTCAAAACTTCTACCATTCATTTAGTCAAGCTTGCTATGTTATGCATTGTTTTCCTCTGTCCCTCTTGCCTTCAATCTGTCCTGTGAGTATCAGATTTTCAAGCCCTCTTTCTTCATTATGTGTCCGAGAAATTTCATCTGTCTCTATTTGATATTAAGTTTCATTTTTTGTTCAATTTTCTGTACAATTTCATTATTGCTCACATAATTTGTCATTGGTATCCTCAGAATCCTTCTGTGGAACCACATTTCCGTTGCTTCAAGTCTCATACTAATTATTAGATCCAGAATATGGACCCAAACCATTGGCCTACAGTGTGTGTACATACATAATATATATTATAAAATGGATTAAGTCTGACATTTTATATATTTTCTGTAAACAGTAATTTGTACTTTATTGTGGTTGAATGGTCAACAACACATCAGATCAAATGATGATTCCTCATTGGAGTTACCTGTTCAATTCCTGTTGGAGAGCGCCTATTTTCTATGAAATTTCTTGAACATTCAGGCTGGTAAATGTAATTAATACTGTTTAATTAAAAAATACACATAGTTTAAGTAAATGCTCTGTTTTTCCATTATTTTCACTGTCCCAAGTGCTTTCAGTCACTTCTTTAGCCATTTCCAAAGGGGTTTTGTTTTTGTTTTTTGTTTTCCATTTTAGATCTTGGCTGGATGATCTACCCTCCCCACTGTATGAGTTTGGTTTATATATATATATATATATATATATATATATAATGTATATTTTAGCAGTAACCTCACTATCAAACATCTTTCATTAGATATGGCAGACAAGGAAGATTTAATTTTCATTTAATATTTCCAACATCCTTCTTTTTTTTCCCATTTTGTAGCAGTAAAGGGGTACAGAAATTTTCCATTATTTTCATTGTCCCAAGTGCTTTCAGTCACTTCTTTAGACATTTCCAAGTTCGTTTTCTTTTTGGTGTTAGTTTTTTCTCAGGTTTTGACTGTTTAAGTTGTATTTTATTTTTGTGTTTTTTGGAATATGAATGTTTATTCAGAGCCTTCGGGAGTCTCTGAACTTTGTGTGAGAATCTTTCTATTTTTTTAAAAAAAAACTTCTAACACGCCATTTCCACTGTTAAATAAGGTGAAGTTGATAGTAGGAGAGAGATGTTTAATATACAGGGCCTCTCTAATAATGAGACGTTTCTGGTAATTTGATTTATATAAAATTTTATTCTTTTCGACCAGAATTTTTCTTAAGGGTTCTTGTAAATTGTGTGTTGATAGATATTTTTTTATAACACAGATAACAGTTATGAGCCATGTGTGATACATATTTAGGTGATCATGAATCTTTCAATACATGACTTACGAGGCAGATTTTTTCCCGCAGTAGGTTGCCATTTCTTTCTGCAGTAGACCAGTTGCCATCCAAAGCTATAGAATCCGGTCTGTCCTGCTATTTACCCATAGCCGGGGAGAGGATTCATACCTTTCCCAAGGATATTAGCACATAAGTGACTGTAATGGGTTTGACTGAAATTCGAACTTGGCTGTCTGATTCCTCAATCCGAGCTGCTATCCACTACACCACCACTTTGATCTAATAAGTAACACTTGAGGCATCTACTAAGGGAGGTGGTAGTATGTACTATGTACTATATATATATATATATATATATATATATATATATATTGAACTTTATTAAGGCTGAAAATTGGTGTTTGAGCTGCTCTAGGCAAGACATTTAACACTCACATGGTGCACTGCAGCTTAGAGAATAAGTTTTAAGAAAGTGAATGAAGCAACAAATGAAAAAAAAAAAAAAAGCAGCAAAAGACACCATTTGATAGAAGGCCTTGAGTGCCAAATTTTTAAAGAATTAGAACCCTTATGGAGAAAATGATAATAAAGCCTGCCCTGGCACTGAGATAATTATATATTTTTAAATAGTAACTGCTGTCTGTGTTCAAGCCCAGTAAAAAGAAAATAATTATTGATTTTTAAGATAAATAATGCCTTTCCTTTTGAAAAATTGGCCTAACATTATCTTCCTATACTCTTTTCCCTTTCTCTTACATTCTAACACTGAAGACCAAATCTGCAATGAAATAACTGTATTTTCATCAGTGCATATTTTTGGTAAATTATTGTAATATTCTCAATTTCCAATATATTTCCAGAAAAATCTAGAAGACTGCTTTTCATATTTCATTTTTTGTGTCTATTTGATTTTAATTAAGTTGTGTTTACACAATAATGAATAAATTTTAACTTGTTATTCCTTTATTGACAGACAAAAAAGTTTTCTCAATGAATTTTTGGTAAGAATATGACAAGTGTAAACATACAAATCTGGAACAAATATATTTCTTCTTCTCTATCCCAATTCAAAATTTTCTTTTCTTTTTATTATATCCAAGCCTTCTTCTTTTCTCCTTTCTCTTGTTTTTCTTTTCAACTTCAACATCTACCCTTATCACTCTTTTCTTCTCTCTATTTTTCACCCTTCCTTCTCTTTTTTCTTCTTTTAAATACATCTTGCCTCTCCTTCTATAAATAATATTTCCTTTCTTTTCTTTTTTATTTCAGCATCTACAACTGTTTTTTTCCTTTTCTTCTTTTTCAAATATAACTTACCTCTTTTTCTATCATTAATATTTTCTTCCTTTTCTTTATTTTTTTCAAATTCATCATTTGCTTCTCCTCCTATTCCTTTCTCCCTTCTGTTTTTTTTTCCTTTTCTTCTTTTTCAAATATAACTTACCTCTTTTTCTATCATTAATATTTTCTTCCTTTTCTTTATTTTTTTCAAATTCATCATTTGCTTCTACTCCTATTCCTTTCTCCCTTCTGTTTTTTTTCCTTTTCTTCTTTTTCAAATATAACTTACCTCTTTTTCTATCATTAATATTTTCTTCCTTTTCTTCTAGATTCAACTTACCACTGTCCTTTCCTCCTATCAAATCAGACTTAATCATCTCCGCCTTTTTTGTTTCTTCTTTATCTCATCTTTTTTCAAATGCAAATTTCTGCCCCTTTTTTTATTTCCATAACTTATACTGTTAATTTCTGTTTATTTTCCATTCCATTAATTTCAGTTTTTACCCTCTTTTGCGTTTTTCTCTTCTTTCTTCTTTTCCTCATTTTCATTCTGATAGAATTTCCCAATAAACTCCTCATCTCTTCTTCCAACTCTTCATTAACTTTTCATTTTTTTCAAATAAAATTTACTTCTATTCCAGCTCTTGATCTTTTCTTCAATCATCATGTCTTTATTCTTTTCTCTCATCTTTCTTCTATTTCTACAAATCTTATATCCTCTTCTTTCTTGCTCTTCGTTCCCTTAGTCTATTTTCCTCCTCTTCTTTTATTGCCATTGCTTTGATCTTAATTCTCTTTCTCTTATTTACTTTTTTAATTTTTCTTTCGTTTTCTTATTTTTTATATCACTTGATTTTTTAATTACTTTTGCACATTTTCAATCAATATCTGTTTCCATTTTTCTCTGTCACTGACTGTTGTCATTTAAAATCATAGCAATCTAATTATTACAGAATTCATTGGGCCCCTCAAATGTTAGCTATGAAGTGACAAAAGATTTTTGGATCAATCTTTTTCTTCCTCTTCACACATTTAAATTTTATTAATGCCTACATTTAAAAAAACAAAAACATGTTGAAATCTATAAAGGGTGGGGGGATTCCTTTAACAATTAATAAACCTGTAATGAAGTAGAAGAAGCAGCAATGAAAAATATAAGAAAAATATAAGAAAAATATCAGAAAAATATAAGAAAAATATAAAAAAAAATATAAGAAAAATATTACTGATCTTCCTTTGAGAAGTTGATGTATTCAGATTAAAGAATGTTATTAATGAAAATAGCTCCAAATAATGACTAATAATTAGTAAGTAAAGTTTTTCAGTAAACATTTAACAAAACCATATTAACAAAGTAATAAAAATCTGCAAAATACCCATAAATATAAAAATATTATTTAGATATGAAATTGCACTTCTCACTAGGATAGCAGTAATTGTGCACATTCTGAGAATAATAGTATTTCCTGGCTGATCAACCAAAGAACAAAGTACACTGCGAGAAGTGCTACACATGCAACACACACACATACATACACACACACACACATATATATATATATATATATATATATATAAATAATGGAAATGAACTAATGAAATGGATTAAGTTCAAAATTTATTTTAATATATTTTCTGTTTATACATTATTTTTTATAGATACAAATATTATAGTAAATGCTCTGTTTATATATATATATATATATATATATATATATATATATAAAAACAGTATTAACTACATCCACTGGTCTGAATGTCCAAGAAATTTTAGTGACAATGTTTTTCCTCCAATTGGAATTGAACCTGTATACTACACGAAACCATGATATAGTCTGATGTACTATACCATTTATCTACAGAGGAATTAGGAAAGTTAGCAAAGTCAAATTACTGTTTTTAAGCAACAAATTTTCCATGATTTTTCTCGAACACTCATACCTATTTAACAAACAAATGATATCATATATTATGAAATGGACTAAGTCCGATAATTATCTTAATATATTTTCTGCTTCTACATTATTTTTATAGCTAAAAATCTTTAAGTAAATGCTCTGTTTATAATAAACAGTATTAACAACATTTATTGGCCTGAATGACTGAAAAATTTCATAGAATATGTGTATCTTCTGACAGGAATCGAAACTGTATCCTACATGGAACCGTCATATAACATGTATGTGTGTGATTGTGTGTATATATGTATATATATGTGTATATATACATATATATATTCACACACACATAAGTATATATACATATATATGCATGCACACATACATATATATACATATATATACATATTATATATATGCACACACACACGTGTATATACACACATTTATATACACAGATATACACACACACATGCATATATACATAAACATACAAATGTATGTATACATTTACATATGTACATATGTATCTCTCTCTCTCTCTCTCTATATATATATATATATATACACACAAACTCTTGCTTTGTACTTTGTAGTTGATGTCATTTGTTGTCCATCAGTTGAAAGTAAATGTCCTGAATACATTTTTGTGACAATTCCAGCTGTTTTTAATTTGACCAGACCTTATTTCTACAAATAGTGAGATACAGTGTGCGATGGTTAAACTGTTGCCATTTTATATTTTTAATTTCATGCATGCATATTGTTTGCTTTTGTTGACTCTACAGTATAGTAGGTTCAGTTGGGCACCATCTATGAGAAAAAGTACCATGATGCAATTCACTCGACCATAAACTTGGAAATGGCATGCTGTACTGCTTGGCATTCATGACAGAAGATTCAATATGAACATGTCAGAGTGTTTGGTGTCAATGTGGGGACAGTGCAGAGGATTCAGAAAGAGTTGGATGAGTCTAATGGTGATTACGAAGGTACAGCAGCTATGAATACTCACTCTGATAAGAAAAGATCTCCAAAATTTGTTGGTATGGGCCTCAGACTAAACACAGAGGCCTACACCAGGTAATTTGAGGTGGTAGTGTTCTCTTAGTCAAGAGGGTGGTTGCTGTAAAACCTTATGTCTTGCAACAGGACTCTGAATCATGCCACACAAACAGGAGAACCCAGTCATGTCTGTCAGACAATTTCTGCAACCAAATAAACTCCAGAGACTGCAACTCCCTTGATTATTATGTGTGGAGTGCAGTTGAGCAAGAGACCAATAAAATTCCTTGTAACACTAAAGATGAATTGAAGGCAAGGATTATGGTAGCATTCAGCAACTTAAACAAGGAGACCGTCTAGAAGAGTTGCAGGAAATTCCAAAGGTGCTTGGAGACCGTGGTTGAAGTCAATGGTGTTTTACTGAATAGATTTACTCTTTAGTATTTTAAGATATGTTTACCAAAATTACAGAAAAATATCTGTTAAAATGAGCTGTCAGTGTTATTTTCAGTCTTGTATAATTTAGGCAAAAATTTATCCATCACACCCTGTACACAGGATCATTTTCTAAACTAAATAATAACTCAAGCAAATGGATCAGCAGATGCGAAAACTCATCACTATGCACAAAATGTTACTTGAGAAATGATACAGATTACATGTAAAAAGAAGGAAGAATGATGGCATTCAATTTCATCAGCATTGAAAACTGTTTTAATGGCCAAACATAACAAGATATACATATATAACAATGCCAAGAAAATTTTAAGATACCACATAAGAATTTAAAAGCCAAAGGGTAGTCAAAAGGGGAGTAAAGGAAAATTGAAAATAAACACTGTATAGTGAATTTAAGAAGTAAGTTGGAAATATTGCAGAAGAAAATTCAAGATCTAGGAAACCTGACATGAAAAAGAAAACTGCTTACAATTACAGCTTAGAAAAGTGCATCAGGTCAAATTCTATAAAATAATATAATAAAGAATGACTTGCTGCTCATTGCCAAGTATGTCTCTCTGCTCGGGTGAGTAACCAAAAACCTGTTGCAGATTCCTGCTCAGAAACATTTGCATTTTTTCAACATCCACAGAGCCCTCCTGTGGTTTATACTGCAACTATGCTGGATGGACCTTAGTTATAGTTTCTGGGATTGGGTTCATTATCTTGTGTTACCAATAGACTGAATTAGACCTTGTGCTCAAACCCTGAAATGTAATGGTTAGGGTCATGCCCATAATAATAAGACTACTGAGATTTGTACCAAAAAATTACCACCATGACTGGATGAGATGGAAATCCAAGAATGGGTTGATACTGTACTGACCACAGAATTTATGAGATATTCAAGGATACTGAAAATGATGTTAGAGATTTGAGGGAGACAACTTGTCACTCAATCTTTTGAGATGAATATCACTTTAATATTAGAATATACTATGCAGTGTCAGTTTATTTTATACAAGTCAATATTTTCACAACAGACATGATATTAGCCAGTTCAATTTACGATATATTAATATGTACATCAGAAATATACAACATGAATTTTTGCTTACCCTGGAAGTTTTGAAGAAATCTATCCTTCACTGGATATCACAGACACTACAGAATCACAAGTAAAAACTTTAACAAATAACAAAAATTGCATCTTTTGAAGACTTCCAACAGTGGCAACAACTAAAATGGATAGCACATAACTCAACAAGATAATAATGACATAATCAAGAAGTCTTTTCACACAAACTGAAACAAAGCATTAAAAGAGAAACTCTGATCAGTTACTAGAAAGAGTAGTAACAGCGGACTTGAGAGACGTATTTGCCTGAAAAACTGTTTTAAGAGAAATATTTTATGTATTTCAATTGAGAGTAGTGTTAATTATTTTTGTAATGAATACCAGATGTTTCTTTATAAGGAAATGTCTAATCTCAGCTTTGCTATATTTCCTTATAAGGAAATGTCTAATCTCAGCTTTGCTAAGTTTCCTTATGAGGAAATGTCTAATCTCAGCTTTGCTAAGTTTCCTTATGAGGAAATGTCTAATCTCAGCTTTACTAAGTTTCCTTATGAGGAAATGTCTAATAGCAGTTTTACTAAGTTTCCTTATAAGGAAATGTCTAATCTCAGATTTAATAAGTTTCCCTATATGAAAATGTCTAATGGCAGCTTTACTAACTTTCCTTTTAAGGAAATGGCTAAAATCAGCTTGACTATTATGTTTTTCTTAGAAATGATTGAAACAACTTATTTGGTACGGTGACATTTTATTAGAGTACTCTGTGTTTGTCTGATATACTATAAATAAATCTAATTAATATGAGGGCTATTTATATTTACATTTTAATTACATATATCAATCTTGCCATGAGTTATTGGAAACAAAACTGCAAAGGAGAAACAAGAGATTGTAAAGTTATTGATGGGAAAATGATTTTGCAAATTGTGAAAGTGTTGAACAGAAATCAGAAGATGAAAATAAATGAAAACATTGGTATGATAAGAACAAGAAAAAAATCACTTTAAGAATGTTGCAAAAAAGACTTAAAAAATGAAGAGTTATAAACAAAAAAAATATAGTGACCAGTAAGATAATATTTGAAGAACCTGTTGTTGTGAATGTAAACAGAGAGAAACGATGCAGAATATTAAGAACATTGTTTGCTTCCATATCTTCAATCAAAGTAACACCTTTAAGTAAATATCACTAAGAGAGATATATTGAACAAAGAAGCATATAAAAAAAATGGCTTCTTAGAGGTTTGTGCATTACAAATATTGTGAACTTTTTTTTATCCCAAATTCCTTGCTGAAGTCGTCAGCGAAGCTTTTAAATTTTTTTTTTGATCAGTGTTTCAAATTCTTTCTAATCCAAGTAAAAAATATAAGATCCATATACATAAAGTGGGTTACTTTCTATTTGGTTTTGCAGTCTTTATTCTTGCATTCTTTTCAGATTTGCATTAATGGTATTATAACTGTAACAAATAGTTGTGGAGTCAGAGTGTCTCCCTGAAAAGTCCCTCTTTTGATACTTAGCAAAATGAAGAATGTAGAGCAACATTGGCTGATGTCTGAAATTGGAGGTTGAGTCTTTTTTGGAAATATTCAACTAATATCAATTAGAAAACAATTAGGAAGGGTGAGTTCTGGGTTAGTAGTGTAAGGATTAACTTTATAAATACTTTCAGAGTTGATGGTAGTGTCAAGATACGCAGAGAAAATTATTAGTTCTTGAGGATTTTTGAGAGGAACAGGTACCAGTTATGTAGCAATAAGCTTATTCATGCAAAGCAATACTTTTTCACATTGCCAATCTTGCCCTGGAAAAAAACAAAAAAATAACAGACAAAAAACAAATTAATGAAATGGACCTCCATCTTCCCATTTAGAGAATTTATTGATCATCTTTAAAACAGATATATATGAGAATCTCCTTTTTCTATGTGCTATGTACCTTCAGAACATTGGTGATCATGGGTCTCCACGACATCCTGTCTTTTGTAGTTCCTAATAAATTTTGTTTTGTTATCTCTCCTAGACCTTGTGCTGCCATCTATTTATACAAACTCACTAGATAATGGTGGTGTCAAGGGAAATCTCATCCTTTTGAAACTCAATACGTTTGCATTGTTTTCTTCTGTCCGTCTTGCTTTTAATCTATCTTGTGAGTATCAAATTTTCCAAGCCGTCTTTTCTCATTATGTGCCATAGAAAAAACTAATCTATCTCTTTCTGATGTTAAGTATAAATGACATTTTTATTTCCAATTTCTTTAAACCTTTGTTGCTTACATAGTCAGTTTATATCATTCTCAGCATCCTTCTGTAACATCACATTTCCATTGCTTCATGTCTCTTCTTCAGTTGTGAGGAGATTGTCCAGCATTCAATGTCATATAGGGGAACTGATATTGCATAACAGATCAGTATTCTTTTCTTTGTTCCTAATGAAATTTTGACAAAATGAACCTTCGTGTCTGCAAAAAAAATGGAGTGTCAAAAGCATGGGTTTTCTCTTGACACCATTATTTTAACTACCTTCACTCCTCAGCAATGTTTATTGTTTTAAAAAGTGATTATTAGAATTTTAATAAAACTTAAAAATATGATGAAAATGAATTTATATATTTTTCGTCCTTCAGAATTTACTACAAAAATATTAAACACTGCTTATTAAAATGTTTATTTACAGGAATATTTTTGTAGTTACAACATTCTAAAAACAAATACAATTGTATTAAAACTAATTTAATGCAGAATTTATCATTTACCAATTTAAAAAGAAATAAATAAGAAAACAATTTTTTTATTAATAAATTTATAAGCATTTACTAAATTATTAATTATGTGAGCCAATTATAATGAAATCCTTATTATTTACCATTTTATAAAGTTTTAATTGATTGTTAATTAATCAATGTTTTACCAACCATTCAAATAAAAATCTAATGAATAAATAGTGCAAATAAACAGTTTAATAAATAGTGTTTATTAATTTTCTTGTTAATTAAGCACAGATTGATAATGTAAACAAACTGTCAAGGAGGTCATATTAAGATATTCAGTGATGAAGTGTATAATTTATGCAAGTATATGGATTATTGTATTAAATTGTATATATATTTCTGTAGGTTATATAACTTTTTGATTTAGTCCTAAATCAGAATTTATATCATATTTAGATTGCTTGCATAAATAAGCCTAGCCCATCAAACTTAGTATCACTGACAATTATTTAATAAGAATACTGTAAACTGAAACACAAGATATATATTGTTGAAATAAAAATAACAGATTTTGAAAATGTTAAAGCACCTGCCGTTTAGTAACTATTTAATGAAATCATTGATTTATATAAGAAAATTTAACAGAGTCCTTATTCTCCTGTTATTACTTTTCTTCTTCTATATGCAATGTCCCTTCAGAACATTGGCAATTATGGCTCTCCACAATTTCCTATCCTTTGTAGCTCTTAATAAATTTTGTCTTTTTTTTTTCTTTCTCCTAAATCCTGATTAATAATAAGCATCAATGGGCTGGAACAAAGTTACATTAGGGATTGTGCAAATGAATGGAAAGAGTGAATATCAACAAATATATATATCATGCAGTTTCACATAAAACACATACAAAATCTCTAAATCAATTTTTTTATGTGCCATGTCAATTCAAGACACATCTCTCCAAAACTGCCTATTTTTTTGTAGCTTTAAGCAATATTTATCCGCTTACTATCCATCCAAATACCTGCTCTGCCATCCATTTACACAAGCTTGTTAATTAGGTTATTTGATCTTTCTCTCAGCTCTAATTGCCTTCAGTATGTTTAGTGGGTGTCACATTCTTCAAGCCTTCTTTTCTCATATTTCATAAAGTTTCAAAGTGTTTTTTTCTGATTCTAAGTATACACTTGCTTTTTGTTTCAACTTCCCTTAAAACTTTTTCACTGCTTTTTTCTCTCATCTTAATTCTATGTTGATTTCTACATTAAATATTGATTGGCTTTCTACTATTAGAATCCATGTGACAGTGATCATGATCATGAGTCCAGTAACCCATTAGAGACATAGGGCACCATGTGTATTGTAGCTGTAGCAGCACTGGACCAGCCTCAAACATGATAGCTAATGCAAGCCATTCCTCTTCAGGATTGTTTTGAATTCATAGTTTACAGTTTCCTAGACTAGCTCCCAACCAAGGCAAGAGGGCTTAGTCTGTCCTAGCTGGAGGAAGACGGATTCATACCTTTTCCAAGGGTTTTAGTGTGATGTGAAAAAAACGGACTTGCTCAGAATTGGAACATGCTGATTTCATTTTTCATGCTATTAACATTTATGCTACTCTCGTATCCATGATAGCGTTATTTTAAAAATGCTATGTCCCTTCAGGATGTAGGTGATCATGGCTCTCTAGAGATTTCATTTCTTTCTCATCTCTGAAGGCTAGCAGGGCTTGTTTGCTCTGCTATTTAACCCATAACTGAGGGGGTAGAAACAAAGAGCATTTATGTGAAAGTGAATACAGCAGGCTAGGTTGAATATGAATGTGGTTCAGCTACTCCAGTTAAATTCTACACTATCCAAACAATTTCTTGATAAAGACATTATGCTGTAATTTAGAGATTAAACTGTATATTTATTGCATCAGATATACAATTTTGGTACAAGGTTGAAGGGAAAACTGTGGTATCTTATATTTAGCTAATCTGATTCATCCATTACAATTTACTCATTCACCACAAGAATTCATCCATCATGATTCAATCCAACACATACCACAATACCACACATACACAGGATCCTACTAAAATATTCCTGACATAAAAATTGACATATATAAATGCCTTTTTTTTCTTTTTACTTATAAAAAATCTCAAAATATATGACATGAAAAGAGGAAGGAGGGGATAAACCCAATAACAAAAATAAAATGCAACCAAACATTAACACTAAAATAAAATTTGTTAGTAGGACCCATCCACCCAACAGAAAAATAAGGGTAGACATTTTATTCTGGTTCTAAGCAGAATCAAGAAGCTCACTCTCTAAAGACAGAGGAAAGACAAAAAAAAAATTATGGCGTGGATAAATATTAAAGGCTGATTGAGTCAAGATGAAAAAAAAGAGGACAACAAACAAACTATGGAATTAATAATCTTAATGTGGATCAAAACAAATGAGAATGCAAGGAACAGGCTGGGAACAACAGATACTTACATTAACTAAACAAAAGAGTCTAGCTCAACCAGGGGAGGAGTCCAACAGGAAACTGTTCCACTGTGTCAAAAAGTAAATAAAAAAGAAAAATCAAGACTAGCCCCATTCACACAAACCAAGCTCACTGCTTTTACCCACCTTTCACTGAAATCAGCTGATAACAAAAGTTTTCTATCAGTTCCAATCTTCATCCTGATCTAATGCTCAAAGAATCCAACCAGATCCTAATGAGAATAACATTCGTATTGCAAGATACCCTTCAGATTTCAAAATGAATGTGCTCTGCTGCATTTGACACTTGTAGTGTGGATTCCTTTTTCAATTTCTCATTTTATTGTACAAGGAAAATTTTCTCATAACGCTGGATGATCTGAAACAAGATACAGTGGTTTTCCTATACTTAATCACTGAATTGTATGATCAAACACTTAAGAGTTGATGGTGGAGTTCTTAATTTTGATTCAATTTAATGCTGATTCACTCCAGTTCAGATCAACCAGAAGGACTTTTGCTTTTAGTATCAGCCTGGGTGGGAAATGATTGTGCATTTGTCATGCTCTTTTTAAAATCCAACTGAAAGCTGAGTAATTGCCAAGAAGAACAACTTTATCAAATATGAATGAAAGCATGTCTATTAACAAATTTCATATTTCTGAATGTGACACTGTGTAATATCCAGACAATCTGAACAGAATTCTCAATCTCAGTGAAGATTTGAGCACACAACTGATAATTAGAAGTTACACCCGCCCTTATGCAAATTAATTGAAACAGCTGTTTTAGTCTTCTTTCTTTCACCATACAGTCAGTTTTAGACTTACTGATGTGACAGGATGTAATCGATGTCTATTTTTTCCTCAGATTAGGTCATTTGCCGTGGTATACAGTAATATGAATTTTCACGGCATATGATGAAATTTGTTTGGCCTTGAAAAATATTGCAGCATCCGTGACTGCATCAGATTTTCTTACACCCAGACACTATTGTCTCGACTGTCGATTAGTTGTCCTATGGCCATTGTCTGTAATGGACATTATGGACATTATTCCAAGGAAGTGTATGAAAATTGTAACACTGCATGAACAAACTGACAAGTCTTACCAGTGAGCAAATCAAAGTACTATAGACTGGCCCAGAAACTTTTGATTTAAATCCAATAAAAATTTTGCAAGGAAGAACTTCATGGAATGAACATACAAAGTACTAACATGTGCACTGAGTCATGTTTCATCAGAAAAATATGAAAAAAGTAAATAATAAAGGAATTAATTGTTTTGTTTCAATTAATTTGAACAAAAGGGTGTACTTCCAAAAAAATCTCTCAGAATGACACTAGATGTAGAAGAAAGCTATTGACAAGAACAAAATGTGATCTCCAAGTAAGGATTAAAATGTTCTTGAATATAACCAGATGCAGCATATGTTTGAGGATGTACAGAGAGCATGTCATTAAAAAAAAAGCTGTGACAGAAACTGTTGAATATTAGCTAGTTTGCCAGAGGTTTAGCACACAAGTAGGCAAATGTAGCCAAAGCCAAAACTGACTTGAGTCATTTATGGAGAAATATATAGCTGAACAAAGACCCCTCATGCAAATGTATTGGGAAGGTCCATTCTAGCAAAATGGACCAACCCAACTGGTGTATTAGGCGCTCTCCTATAAAATAAGGTAAAATCTGCTTTTACAAGGAAATAGAAGGAGGCAGCCATGTTGTCAGGTAAGTCACTTGACTTCTACATCTCCCTCCTCTCCCCATTGCGGAAGCATATTGGCCGTTGGGGAGGAATTAATTCCCTATTGCCTGGCTGATTGTACGAGAGTAGTCGGGATAGCGCCCTGGGAATCCTCGTTCTTGATGGCTGTGATTGAGTAGGGCCCTGGGACGCTGGTTTATTTTGTAATGTAATGTCACCATTTTCCAAGTCTTTGGCAGATTGATGTGGTCTGCATGTATCCGTAATTGTCGGCTCAGGTGACACAGGCATGGCGCTTGGTATGGGGTCTTGATTATGGGTGCTTCAAGTTTCCTTAGAAACCTATGGTTCCGCAGGGTTATTCTGCCTGATCCTGCAACTCTAATTCTATATTGACGGTTGGGAAGTGTCTCTACTATTCGCCCAGCTATGTCCCATCGATGGCTATTTGGGTTTTGAATGGAGACTGTGTCACCTTTATAAAGTGGGGATAGTGCATGTGCAGTACGGTTGTACTTCTCGATGAGGTCTGCATTGCGTTTGGATAATCTCTGTTCTCGTTTTTGCGCTGCGGCTATCCATTCAGGGTGTGGTTTATATAACTGTGGGTGCGATGGGATAAAATCTCGAAGACGTCTATGAAGCAGGAGTTGCGCTGGTGATAAGCCAATGCCTTGGATAGGGGTGTTTCTATATTGCAAGATTGCTTGTGCTGCCATGTTATTGTCCAAGGAACCCTGGTGTCCTGTGCAGTCTTTTATGAGTCTTTTTGCAGTCTTGACTGCCAATTCTGCACGTCCGTTAGACTGGGGATAGGCCACTGATGAAATTCTTTGCTTAACAGCCCAGGTTTTTAGGAACTGTTGGAATGAGTAAGCTGAGAATGGCGGTCCACCATCTGTACTAAGTTCCTCAGGTGCACCATATGTTTGGAATATTTCTCTGCAGATGGAAATCAACCTGGAAGCAACCGCTTGCCCTGGCTTGATGCGGTACAGAATGAGCCATCCAGTGAGCCTGTCTGCACAAGCAAGATATGTGAAGGATTTAACATAGAACAAATCCATTACAATCTGTTGAAATGGCCATTCAGGTGTAGGTGTCATTTGGATTGGTTCATGTGGTAGACTTGGGGCATTCCTTGAACATGTAATGCAATTATACCTGTAATTGCAAATTGAGGCATTCATTCCAGGCCAGTAAACTGAGTCATTGGCACGCGCTTTCATGCCAACTACTCCTTGATGAGCCGAATGTAGGCTGACTTGAGTCATTTATGGAGAAATATATAGCTGAACAAAGACCCCTCATGCAAATGTATTGGGAAGGTCCATTCTAGCAAAATGGACCAACCCAAATGGTGTATTAGGCGCTCTCCTATAAAATAAGGTAAAATCAGCTTTTACAAGGAAATAGAAGGAGGCAGCCATGTTGGCAGGTAAGTCACTTGACTTCTACAAGAAACAACCAACATGAAGTTACTACTAAAAAGGTAATCACTTATTAATAATGACAAAGTTATGGTGACAATATGAAAGAGGAATAGGACAATCCAGGGAGAAGTGGTTTCATATCTTTAGGAATGCCTCAACCAAATTTGAAACTCTGGCTTCAGATTCACTTTTTATAACCATTATGCAATTCTGCAACCCTCAAATTTATGTCTATTCTATCTTCACATGCACAGAAACATAGATACATACATATATATGTGGGGCACCTCGAGGTGGTGTAATGGTTGGCAAGCTTGTCTCGCTAGAACTATTACAACTGAGTAGTGAGTTCGATGCTCACTGGGTACCCATACTTTCGGCTTTGTGCCACATCTGAGCTATGCTTGGAAAATCACTACATAGATATATATGTGTGTGTAAAGGGAAGAGGTTATAGTTGTTACATTGAGAGAAAAGAGTTATATCAAAAAAACGAGAGTGACCACAAATATTTTTGGTTGTAATGTGGATTTAAAAAAAAAATATATTAGGCTTTATTTTCCATAATATATATATATATATATATATATATATATATATATAGATAGATAGATAATGAGACAAAGTGGAAAAGCTGTAAAAGCTTTGCTTTGGATACTGTTATACATCCTACAAATACACTATCTCACTCTCTTTATATATATATATATATATATATATATATATATATGAGAGATATATTAAAAAAATAGAGATAATACCCTACTTTATTATTGTATTTATCTTACTTTTACTTTTAGTCTTAACATCAGTAATTTTATTTATTTATTATTTGTTTTCATTTTATTTTATTTTTATTTATTATGTATTATTTTTTTAATATCTTAATTTTATCACTGCATATTTTATTAATTTTTTAATTTCATTATTGATTTTCATGCAAGAATTGAGTTACCCCACTTGATCTTTAAATGTTTTTTTTTTAATAACACCGTCTGTTTTAAATTAAAATTTATAATTATTATTTTCAATCTTAAATGTTAATTTGGGCCTAAATTCAAATTCAGAATTAAACTACAATTCATTTAAAGACTTAACAATGATAATAATCCACCCTAAAAATAAAATATCTCAAATAACCAGAAATATTATACAGTGTAACCCCCAAAGTTGCACTTGATTGAAAACAATTTGAAATTCTGAGTTGTGCAATCATTGTAGGGTTTAGTAATCATTTTAAGACTATATATATTTATGGTTACATCATTGTAGATTGAATCTTATGGTAATGATTTTAGAAATAAATCTATATAAGAGACTTCTTCTCTAATCCCGACAACTCTTATATCTGGGTTACACTGTATTTCAGTGTTTTATTTGCGTTATTTTTACAATATTAGTTTTTTTTTTGTCTAACAAATATTAATTGCCTACGAATTGTGTTTTTATATCATCCTCTGAACATTGCATTTGATATTATATAAAAAAGAATAGAGCAAGAGAAAAGATTTTCTTTATTCAGTGCTTGCTTATTTTGACTTTGATTTCTCTGTGTAGAATGATTTAGATCTATTTATTCTTATTTAACTAACTCATGGACTTAAAAAAATATACTTTATGGGACATAATGCAAAACATTTAGGGCACCTGGTATATTTAAAAACTAACCTCTGAATAAAATATTGAAATTAAATGAAAGAGTTTCAAGGAAATAATCCTAGAAAGAACAGGTTTAAGGTTTATTTTAAATGTGCAGTAAATAGAAAAAGCATGCTTATTGGGCAAAATTAAGTGCCTAATACTGACATCATGATGGCCTTTATGAGGCATAAAACCCAAATTAATGTCCCTTTTTGTTTTGTGCCAACTGTAGCAAGGACAGGAAGATACACAAAAACTATGAAAAACTGTTACTACAGGACTTTGCGAGATTCAATATTATACCTATTGTTGTAATGCAGGTCATGTTTACATAGAAAACATGTGACTCCTTTTCCACAACATTTATTGCAGGCTTGGAAGTAACTGTAGGTAACAAATGAATAAGGTAACAACAAAATTATACAAACAAATGACAATTTATAGGCTTAAGGAACAACCCCTAGCAACAGTTTTTTTTTTAATGGAGTAAAATTAAGTGGGGTAACCCACATATCCAAGTAGCAAGTAAGCAAAGAGGCTGTTGAGATTGGTGGGGAAACACCTAACCGATTGCTCTTCCAACAACTCTGAGGATAAAAGTGAAAGAGAGAAAAGAGGCTGGAGGGAAGAAAAAAAATAACACTGCCTTGGAAACAACAGCAACTTGAGGAGCAAAATGCCCAAAGAACTGACTTCATAAAACACAGTGTCATACCAATTGCTGTTTTCCCCCCCTCTTTTATATTGGCATCTTACAAACACCCAGATCTTTGTAGAAGTCAAATGACTTGTCTCCCTACATGGATGCCTTCTTGTGTCTCCATGTAAAGGCAAGCCAGTTAATCTACCTCATTTATAGGAGAGCATGTAATACAGCAGGTGGGTTAGTCCACTTTGCTAGAATAGATCTGTCCAACACATTTGCATGTGTGGACTCTATTCACCGATATATATCACCATTAAATCACTCAGGACCGCTTTCCAACTTTAAGTGACTACACTAGTCTACAGTCTACCTGTGTGTCAGACCACTTGCAAGTTAACCAATATTCTATAATCTTGACCAGTTGCAGAGAGAACTGTATCTAGCTAAAAATGCCAAACTGTTCTGCTGCTAACAAGAAAAACGCAGAAGTAACTAGTGTTGACAAACATATCCTTGTGCAATCTGAGGCCTCTTTTGTGTCTGTACAGACATGTGTTGACCGTAACCCATTTAAAGGTTTCAGCTAGTCTACCAAGCACAAAAATCTGAAAATCTCTTTATTTTTCTTACCTGTTATTCCTTTATCTTATTAAATTCTAATAAAAAACATCATCTGTGTTCTTTCTCATTCACTGAAATCAGGTTCAAATGGGCTAAATTAGTTTTCTGAATACTGCATTAATTCCCTTTACATAAGACAAACAGCAACCATTTAAGCGATATGCACAAGTAGCAAAAATTAAAGAAATCTTGCTACAACCACTCTGGTAAGCATAAAAGATGTGAAGGAGAAGACCCAGAGAATATGTGGTCCATACATACACAAGCAAGGAAGTTTAGAAAAAATAAGTCCAAGCCCCAGCAGACCTTTCCCTAAGGCAGTACCTCTCCTTTTGGAAGTAGCTGAGTTTATTGCCTGGCACCTGAGATGTCCCCCAAAGGCAAAGATCCGAGGAGCATTGGACAATTTTTCAAAAGTATTGCCATGAAACTCACTTTAAAGTGACCTTGTATCACTGTCAGTACCAACGTAGGATCACTGAAACAGACCCATTAAGAAGGTGTTCAAAAATTTTCAACAAGACTGAAAATATATTTATTCCATCAAATGTTTAATAAAAGAGAAATTTGTTTCTATTATTGAAACCAAAAATTTACGTAAAAAGAGCTGCTGTAACCTCTGGCCTCTCACTGCAAGAAAGAATGACTAAGAACTGTATGTACAATATATCCATGCAGTTGTAACAAGAAATACAAGTACATGTGTTGTGGATTCCGGGATGAAAAAAGTACATCAAAACAATGTTTCTCGATTTTCCTTTATGTTTAGTTAGACAATGTTCATTAAAATATTTGAAGCAAGTATCATTCAAATTGACTAATGTTTGTATTGTGAAATTTATAAAAAAACAATGTGTTAAATAATTTTGCTACATATATATATATATATATATATATATATATATATATATATATATATATATCTCATCCCGTTGACTTTTGTAATCGTAGGAATAACAAATACAGAAGCCACATTAAATTTCCTCCACAACGGTCTATCAACAGCAGCCATCAGCAATTCTGGTATAGTTATACCTGTCCATTGTTTGGCATTGTCCAACCAGTTTTTGCGTTGGGGTCTTCACCCACGTCCACCTTCAACGGTGCCTTGCATGATGGTCTTGCACAGAATATCGTACCTTTGTAATGTGTCCAAACCACGCCATTTTTCTCTGTTTGACAGTGGCAAGAAGAGGTTCTTGGTGGCCCACAAAACTTTCAACCCTTTTCCGCATAAACTCATTGTTCCCAATAGAAGATGCCAAGTAGTTTCCTCATGCATTTATTCTCAAACGCTTGGATCCTTCTCTCTATATCTGCCAACAGTATCCCCGTTTGACATCCATATAGGAAAATGGAGACTACCAGTGATTTTTACAGTCTGTACGTTGTTTAAAAGCTGAATTTTGATCCTTCATATTCTTGTCAATTTGGCCATCACTGCCATAGCTTCGACGTGTAAGGATTTCCGAGTTGCTGTACCATCTTCCAGACAAGATTGCTCCTATGTATTTAAAACTGGGCACTTCCTCTTGTGAATGCCCGTTTATGGTAGTGTTGACACAGGTGTGTTACTGCTTGTGCTATTCACCATTATTACTTTGGATTTCTCGGAGCTCACCTCCATTCCATATGATCCTGTTCTTTCAAAAAGTTTATTGGTCAAGTCCTGGAGCTCACTGCTACTAACCTGCTATGAGGTCAATGTCTTCTGCAAAATGTAGGTTATAGATGGGTCTATCACCGATAGAGATTGAAGGATCATGATCGTTCAAGGTTTCTTGCAGGATTCTCTCTAGAAATAAGTTGAACAATGTGGGTGAAGGTACGCATCCCTGTCTCACACCGACAGTTGTCCGGAAGGTTGCTCCCATTAGTTTTCCAAAAAGAACTGCGCTAATGACATCTTTATATAGGGTATGAATGACTTGGATAATTGTTATCTACATTGAATTCCTTAAGGATTTGTCAAAAAACGTCATGCCATACAGGATCAAATGCTTTCTTGAAATCAGCAAAGTTGTGAAACACGTCCTGATGTTACAGGTGTTTTTTCTACGAGGATCCTATAATTAAAGACCTGTTTCATTGTACTTCGGTTCTAAAACCAGCTTGTTCCTTTGATAGCAGTTCTTCAGCCTTGGATTTCAAACGATTCAAAATGTTATACAGCAGGACTTTACTAGGATGACCTGATCAATCTCATTGTCCTATAATATCGACGCTGCCTGAGGCATCTTTTCTTTGGTAGAGGTATTACCAATGATTGAGTCCACTTGTTAGGTCACTTTCTTTTGTTCCCAAATCTTCTGGCATAGTGTTGTTATGACTTTGATGATTTCTTCACCTCTATGTTTTATCAGCACAGGTGGAATATTATCTACTCTGGGTGACATGCCAGGTTACAAGCGCTTTCCTGCCAACCATTTCTTTCAGTATTGATGGATTGGTCTCGTCTTCTTCTGTGGGGTGCTGGTCACTTTGCAATATGGAGACATCTGGATGGAGCTGGTATATATATATATATATCAAAAAGACACACACATATATATATATAAACCATCTTTCCCTCTGTTTTTGTTGTTGTTCTATGTGTTATATGTAATAGGAGTAGGTAGGCTTTCCTACCGCCCGGTCAACACTCCTCCCCCTTCTCTTGGACATGAGTAGAGGCTTACGCCTTGTTTTTTTGTTTAGGAAGGGGTTCCCGGTACTCTCTCTCTCTGGCCTCTGTATCTCCTGTTGCCTTTATCTATCCACTACCCTTCTCCTCATCCTTTCTTCTGTCACTCCTATCTGATCTTGCTCCAAGTTTTTCTGTACCCCCTTGCGTCCTAGTGGCTTCCCGCCTTCCTTGGGGTGAAACGCTTAAAATATATATATATATATATATATATTACTTCAAAACATGATATATTTAAATAATTGCTTTGTTTAATTTCAGTGGTCCCTTTTATATTAAATTTCACTCAAGGCTCGGGAGCCGCTCAAGTAGAGGGTTACATTCGAAATGATAATGAGGAATGAGGTGTGGGATATGAATGTCAAAGAACCTCCTAGGAAGTGGTGATTATGAGGACAATGAAAATAGATATCGATGGAATTTTGACTTGGAGTCTTCATAGAAGCACACTCGCGGGAGTTGGTTCTACAATATGGTAGTATTTGGGGAAAAATGCTGTTGAGTGGAACCTTATTTTTACCTTTGAAACACGGAGGAAATAAACGTGATTCGGCTCCGTGAAAGTAATAGGTAAAATTCTTTGTGGATTTTGTAGGGATATAATAATAATAAATAAAAATAAATACAAAATAATAGTAATGAAAGTTATAAATAAAATAAAATAATATTTAAACCTGGTTTAAAATAAATTAAATAAAATTAAAACTAGTAAAGCTCTCCCAGCATGCAACAAAAAATGTTCATGCCGGAAATACGGACATCCCGCCAAAATACGTTAAATTTAATCTCTTTGCCACGAACAACACAAGACTAATTTCTCTCTGATATGGTTTTTAATAGTACGGAGGAAATTCTCCCTTTTATCACATGTACCATAAAACAATTGCAACCTAAAAATAGACACATCAATAAACACAAAACATAAATAGATTGTATGAAAATAACATACAATTTACCAAGCTTTTCCTGTTATTTATGCACGTTTTATTTCTGTCAAGTATGCTTTTCTCTCTGTAAACACGAGGCTCATTTCTGCTGCCATGATGTGAGTGAATCCCCACAAAATCAAACAGAAGTTTAATGAAGTAAAACTGAAAATAAACTCAAGACTTTGTAACTGGTTCATGTCACTAAGCAGGTAAAAAATCGATTTAGAAAACTAACTGCAAAAATAAAACTAATCATCGGAACATTAATAGACAGGTTGCGAAAAACGGTAATTAGTTTAAAGTGTTGAAATTAATTACCTTGTCTTAATTGTATGTTTTAGAATGTTAAAACGTTGTTGTAACTGTATTTAGTTAGAGATTGAACTAGAAAAAACAACGAATCGGTTGAAATTAGTATAGTTAAATGTTTTGTTTGAAAACATTCTTTACTTGTTTAAATACTAATATTCTTTCGCCTAAATAAATAGACTGACTTTCTCTTGGTTATTGAGAAATTTAAATTGGTTATTTGCAGGAAGCTTTGCTTGTGTAAAGAAACAAAATTAAGTCATATGCGAAGTCAGGGCGGCAGAGTACCAACCAAATATGAGATCATTGCAATATAAAAGGACCACAAATTGACACTGGTGTTTGTTTTATTGCCGATTTCCGGTGTGATTGAAATCATACATCGTTCAGTTGCGTGTCAGACTTTGTTGAATGTTGACGTTTTGTCCTCAAATGAATGCTTTAAAGATGGAAGATGAATGATGGTCCCTCCCTTCTACACTACTTCCAGCTACATTATTTTTTCCTCTGAGTTTCACCCTTTACAAGGCCAAGAGGTTACTCGAGTAAGAGGCATTTTATACGAACAGGAGGGAAAGGTAACGGTTACCTCTAGACATGCACAGTTTAAGATTGTGGTGATTGAGGAATCATCCTTTTGGGAGTCGGTTCCCTCTAGACGTAGTTCTCGGCGGGGGGACATACTTTTCACTAAAGGAATACAGAGGGAATGTGGTTGATATGAGTGGCATGGCGGCTCCTGGCCGTGAAGTTTTGAATATCAAAACAGACTAGACTCTCTAGCCTTGGTTAGAAACCAGTCTAAGAGGAACTCTCCGAATTAAAAACCGTTTATGTAGTCCCGACAAAGCGCATATTATACAGTCATTGAAAGGAATATTAATTTCACAACTGCCGCGTGATGTTATAGACATATGATTTCACATGTATTCGAATAATAAGCAAGGTGTTTAAGTTACATATAAAAAGTAATCAGTGACAAAAAGATTTGTGATACAGTGTGACCCGGATATAAGATAAACCCAGGTATGAGAGAGATTATCTCTGGTCCCAAATTAGAGCCGTACTTACCTAGACAAAATAGACCAAACCCGGATATAAGATAAACCCGGATATAAGAGACTTATCCGGTCTCGACAACTCTCTTATATCCGGGTTACACTGTACTTGTTTTGATGTCAGTTGAAATTGTATGGAATTAATGCAACCTTGCGAAACACCGACAATGCATTCGAAGATTATTGCCTGTAAATAAAACATTTTTTCATCCAAACCATGCAAGGTCGCCTTGCAGACCTGTTGTGGTAGGATCCACCTAATTTGCATAGTGGATTACCGACCATATAAATATGGTTGGTACCGGGAAGAGAGGGGAGGAATCAAGAGATTCTGAGACCGAGAGACAGACTCTCGGCGACTGTCGAACTCTCTGCATTAGCAGAGGGGAACCCGGACGAGGCTTTGCCGAAGGGCAAGGTTTCATCCGGGGAGGTTGACAGGGCCTGAACCCGTCTAGGCGGGTTCAGAAAGGCCATATTTTTGGCCGAGCCTACGGGCTCGGGGATACCCACATTAAAACGGCCTTGTGCCACATTCGATCCTCGTGGGTGGATTGATAAATACAGGAATCAAGAGATTCAACCAGAGACTGCCCGACTGCGACTCAGTCAACACATTCTCCAGGAACGGTCTTCCCAGGAATATACAAAAGACTATATGTAAATATTGTGTACACTTTCTTGTTTCAATACATTTTGTTCTAAGTACATTTTGTGTTGCATTATTATTCCATACATTAGTCAAGTTTCAACAAGAACAAAAAATGGTGCTAATTGAGCGAAGTATGAAATTAATATTTGTTGCAAAACCAATGTACAGCAGCGATTATGCACTGTAGGAGGACACAGACGATTGGCTGTAGAGGAGGTAAGTAGTAGTAGCAGCTGCTGAATGGAGCATTTTAAAAACGAGGCTTTAAAATATTTTCTTTTCGTTATAGGTAGTGTCATAGCCTTAACAGTAAGCGATCCTCTCCAACCGGTCAGTAAGTAGTACATTTCTTTATTCAGACATGGAGGCAATTAGACTCGGATTCTTTGGTTAATGAAAGGCGTACCTTTTCCACAGACGGAGATTATTATTATTACTATTATTTTATCCTATTTTATGAAACAAATTCAGAAAATTCTAACCTGTCATGAATTTGCATCCTTTCTCTATCTTTTTGTTGAAAACAATTTTGGTGGTATAAGTGTTTCCGCGTGTTTTTTTTTTAATCAATTCATTTCAAGCAAAGCGAGAACGTCACTAAGACACATGGGCCTACGAGAAGTTCAAGAGAAGGAAAAGTCTTTAGAAAGAACTCAACCTTAAACAGGATCTCAATCTTGACCAGGAGACAAGGGAAAAAATCCTTTACTCCTGATCAAAAGATTGGAGAGGAGCGTGAACCGGACGATAGGTGAACCTATCTGCTCTTATTGAGAGGAAAAAAGTAAATAAATGCTAAAAATAAAATAAAATAAAATAAAATAAAAATAAAATACAAAGTTTAGGCGGAGATGTTAGAAGTATAGAGTTGAAGTTGACTTTAGAACATACCACTTTCTCAAATTAAAAGATGCATTGAAAAGTCAACACTTTTTTCAGCCAGAGTGGCTGTTTGCAATTTGATCAAAATATATCCAAACATTTTCTTCTTGGACGGAATGAAAAATTGGATAGACTTTTTGGAAAAATTTATCGAACTAAGTAGGAACTATATTAAGAGAAATAAACTTTATTTAGATAACAGTCCCTTTATCTTATCTAAAACCTTTAAGAGACGATACTTAAATCAGTACTCGTATATACAGGGTAATTCAAAAGTAGCGCTCGATCTCTGATTTTACAGCTGTCAGTTGATTACTATTTGTATTATAGTGTAAAAATGGTAAAAATCAATGAAAGACTTGTTTATCTAAGCATTTATTTGGGAGAAAGTTATTAAGAAACTGTAGCAAGTTGTTTTTCTTGCAAGGTTCAATGTATCGGTCTTGATCAATGCACAATTGAAGACGAGCAGGCAGGGTGGGGCCCACACGCTCGTCGAATTCGATATTAATTTCCTCAAGCTTTGCAGCGATTCGAACCTTCTGAATGGTACGAGGCTTTTCACAACAAACAAGTTATTTCATGTTCTCTCAAAGAAAGAAATCTGTAGGTGTGGGGTCAGGGTAGCGTGCAGGTTTCTGAATCTATTCACATTCTTAGAAAGGTTTTGATCAATTTATGGACAAATGAATTAAGGAAATTAATATTGTGAAAGATAAAAATTAGCAACAAGGCTTCTGTGAATCTAGCCGCTACTTTTGACTCACGAGGTATGTGTGTTTTTGTGTGTGTCTGAGTGCACGCTTGATTCCACCAGGAGAAAAATGTTGATTTGGGATGGAATGAACTCATTAAATATCTAGCAATGAGTGTCAAGCTTTTGATTAGGCACTTGGGTGTGGCACCAGTGATTGCGAGATCAGTTAGAGATTGTCAGGAATTCTGAGTTGGAGAGAAAATAAGAAATGTAAAGGTCGAGGTGGCAGTGAGTTTTTCCCAGTGACATTTTAAAGTCGCTTGGTTGACTTTCTTTCTAGAAAAGAAAAACATTTTGTAGATTTCGAAATTGTTACTAAAGTTCATCCGGTGCAAGTCGCATGGTAGAGGGCTACTGAATATGAAGTGTTATATGGACGTAAGAGGAAGAAGTAATAAATGAATTACGAAGATTTGGCGGATAGATAATCTGTTCCTTTGTCGGGTCAGTAATTAAGAATGCAGTGTTCTAGGAAGCAGCTATTCAGGAGTCTGTTCCACAAAGTAACGGTTCTTGGTAAGAAGCTTTCGGAGTGGGACACCCTACCTGACAAAAGAATACATAGGAAGTGAGTGTGATACAACCGTGTGGACGTAGTAAGGTGGGCCTTGAATATAAAGGTTTAACCTAAAGAATTATTGTGGGGCATACACCGCAAGGAAAGTTGGCTCCCTGTACGGCGCCAAAGGAGCGTTCGGTAGGCACGGTCGAATTTACTGCTTATGGCCGAGTCGGTTAAGGCACGTCAGCGTAAATGACGGTTCCGTATAGGATGCAGGTTCGAATCCTGTCAAAGGACGAATATTTTCTATGAAAATTTCTCGGACATTCAGGTCGGTAAATGTTTTTTAATACTGTTTATTATAAACAGAGCATTTACTTAAATACTTGTATCTATAAAAAGAACGTTAAACATAAAAATGTCTTCAATAAATAAATTGTCGGACTTTGACCATTTCTTAATATATATATATATATATATATATATATATATATATATTAGTTTGAGAGTTCTACTGAACGTTCTACTTAAAAAGGAATAAAATAAAACTGGTATGGTAACTATCAAATGGCGTTTGATGAAATAAAAATAGACTTATGCCAGATTTATCATTAGCCCACTACAATCCAAAGCAGAAATTGTAGTGGCATCACATGTTAGTGAATACGGTATTAGAGCGATGATTTTACACAAATACGATGGCGGTCAATATGAAAGTCTTCATTCATGTTTCACACTCGTTTCTACTCGCAGAGAAAAATTAAAATACCGCCAGATAGAAAAAGAGGCTCCAGCAATTATATTTGCTGTGAAGAAATTTCATAAATTTATTCATGGAAGAAATTTTAGCTTGCAAACAGATCACAGATTCTATTAACAATATATGGTTCAAAGAAAGAAATACCTACGCATACAATTACAATGCTGGGGTACCATGTTATTAAAATATAATTTTATGATAAGAGTACCAACCGTCTAAAAGAAAAGGACATGCAGGTGGATCCTTAAGATTAATAAGTAAAAATGCGGAACCAGTCGAGGACATGATCACTGCAGCACTAAAAATCGAAATTGGAAAAAAAACAAAACAAAAAAAAAAAACATTTTGTGTAATGTAGTACTAGAGTTAGCAGTTATCCTGGAAGAAATAGAAGAAAAACCTAAAAATAGAAACTTCATTGTGAAAATAAAATAGCAATTGAAAGAAAGTAACAAAGAACAAAATTCAGACTTAAACTCTTACTCGCTATGCAACGGTGCAAAGGCTTGTAATACCTAGTGTGATACAGAAGCCAATATTGAAGGATATCCATAGAGGACATCTTGGTATTTCAAGAATGAAATATCTGATGAGGAATTTCGTATATTAGATCACAATGGACCAAAATATTGAAAAAAAAAAAAAAAAAAAAAAAGAAAAAACTTGCAGAGGTTGCGCTCTGCCAGCAAAACTAATAGGTTGGTGCAAAAATAATGTCGTTTTCTCACATATCTTATTATTTTTGCACCAACCTAATATATAACTTTGCCGTGGTCAGAACTGCATATATGTTATGCAGATCCTCCGAATGGATCACGTTATCTTGTGGTAGTTGTTAGTTTCATTAAATGGCCGTAAATCTATAACTGCAAAAATCCAACATCTTTAGTGACAGTGAATGCATGAAATTTTTGTGAAATATGCCATACCAGATACCATAGTCTTTGATAACGGAACACAATTCACGGGTAAAGAACGCGAAGACTTTTGCAAGATGTTCTCCAGTGAACATATTACGACTCCGTCGTTTCACCTAATATCGAATGGACAAGCGGAACGTTTATGGGAAAATTTAAAAATAACTTTGAAAAAAGCAAGTCTTGAGAATGTAAATGAGGAAGCACTTCAAAATCTTCTGAGAGTTTACCGTGTAACACCTAACCACAATACTTTGTCGGAGTTAGCTCCTCCTTAATTCCCAAATTGTCACTAGGGGTCTCTCTCCCCATACTATAAATACGAGGCGACTTCTCGCCTCGTTCTTTTTTTCCATCAGGCCTCGTGCCGCATCCCACCTCGAGTGGGGATGAGGTAAATATTTTTTTTCGTTTCTTCATTTCAGCGACTACAATGTAAGCTTTCTTAGGAAATAGTGTTTCCCACTTGTGGGAAGACGCCATGAACATTATACACACATGCACGTACATACGAACACTTACCAAAGAACCAACACCAATGTTACACACACAAATGTTATTTTCCATTGTAAAATTATTTTGTTTAATACACACACACACACACATATATATTTAGGACATTTTTAGGTTTATACATTCTTTTTATAGATACAAATATTTAAGTAAATGCTCTGTTTATAAAAAACAGTATTAAACAACATTTACCGGCCTGAATGCCCGAGAAATTTTCACAGAAAATATTCGTTCTCCGACATATAGACTGTATAGGATACAGGTTCGAATCCTGTCGGAGGACGAATATTTTCTGTGAAAATTTCTCGGACATTCAGGCCGGTAAATGTTGTCTAATACTGTTTATTATAAACAGAGCATTTACTTAAATATTTATATCTATAAAAAGAATGTATAAACATAAAAATATCTTAAAATAATTGTCGGGCTTGGTCCATTTCATTATATATATATATATATATCTTTTTTGTCTTCTTTATCTTGAGTTGGACTTAATTCAAGTCTGCCATTTTTTTTGTAGCTGAACCTTCTAGCAAGAAAAATAAACGCACATGTTTTCTGTTCATCTTCACCCCCCGGTCTTCCACAATACTTCATCAGGCATGTCGCCCGTGGAATTAATGTTTGATAGAAAAGTAAAATCGGTGTTCAACAAGTTATTACCAAGTCGAAAAACCCGAACATAAGGAAAAAGTAAACAAAATCGATGCTTATACTT